>CM071945.1:2270000-2895000 GCA_036784905.1 Acrossocheilus fasciatus
TGAAAGGCTTTGAGGAGATATTAAAGTAGAAGTGGAATGGCATGTGAGTGATGTGTCTGAGCAGATTGTATAAATACGTTAATTTTCGGTCTGTAATTGGCTCTCTGTCCTTTAGTAGTGTATAAAATGATGTTTTTCAGCCTGTGGTGTGTTTTGAATTACAGCTATGAGTGCGACTGCAGTGGCACTGGATTTGTGGGCTCTTTCTGTGAAGCTGACATCCCCGAGTGTGAGTCTGACCCCTGTCAGCACGGCGCCACCTGCCAGGAAGGAGTTAACCAGTACACCTGCCTCTGCTGGCCTGGTAACCAGTCTTCAGTTTAACCTGTTCAGCATCTCTTTATTGTGTTTATTTATGCATTCAGAGGCTCGTTTAATGGCAAGTGAATTGCAGTGATGATGTCTCGTCAGTGATGTTGTGTTACACCACACTGCCACCTAGAGAAACATGTGGCACATTGCAAAGAGAAGCATAAACTCCTTATGAAATGCTATTTCAGACTGCAAATGCATGGAATGTGTGTTTTTATTGAAGTTGAATGAGAAAATAACTGACTGTATGTCACCACGGGTTGAAAAATTGCTTTGTTTTTGTTAATACATTCAGAAATAATATAAAATAATAAATGTTTGCAAACATTATAAACACTATAGACATGTATTTTAGTTTCCCTCACTAAACAACCAATCTTTTAAATTTAACAGTATTCAGAACAGAACAGGTTAATTATAAAACGAACATAAATTATAGTGCCCTTTGTTATAAACCTCATTTATTATAAATGAATAGAATAAATGAATGAATAGCTTTTATTGTCATCAGAGCAAGCAATGAAAATCTTAAAGCACCTCTGTGGTGTAAAAACATATAAATATAATATAATAATATAGACAAGGGTTATTTGATAAAAATGCTAAGCTTAAACTAATTTACTGAACATGGGCTCACATACAGCTCTCATTCGGCACAAATACAAATAATTTGGAATATAAGTTGCAAGTCAGATGATAAAAAAGGGTTATTATAGAAAACTAAAGCTAAAACCATTTAAAAAACATTTTCATTAATAATTGTTAACGGAAGTAAAAAACAAACAAATATATATATATATATATATATATATATATATATATATAAAAAGTAAACTTTTCTCATTTTAATTTAGTTTAAGCTCAGTTTACTACATTTACTATTAAAATCAAATAGGTAAAATATGGTCTTTCGTGTGGAGTTTCTATTAGCACAAGTGAAGTCCATCTGTTAAAGTCATAATCTTCTCCCCGGAGCGTTTAACCTCATCCAACTATTTAATCTTACTTTAAACTCATTAACAGTTACTGTACATTTTCCTTCACACACATATGCTTGTCTTAATGCGCTTGATGGGGGCTAGACGTTAAAGAAAGGCTGTAGGTTTGATCCATGAACGATCAACACTTGCAGTATGTGCTTCATCCAAGTCGCCTGGATAAAATCTTTTGTTAAATTATGACTTTACTGTAAACAAACGAGATGCTTTAATGCTGCACAAACCGCATGTACAGAGGGTTTTTTGACACTGCATTGCATTAGTTAAAAAATTTCCATCAAGTGTCTGTATTTGCATCTCAAATGCTGCAGGATCTATACTCATTTCTTTTATGTTTCATAACTTTTGATTGTAATCTTCTGGATCTGCTGGTGTTTTGGTCATTAGTGGTTGTACTGTGTGAACTAAAACCATTAAAAAAAATTGTTACTTTAAATAAATAGGCAATATTTCTTTCTTTAGTTTAACTTGATGTACTAAAATAACTAAAACTGATAAAAATGTACCAAAACAATATAGAGATCATTTAAAAAATAAAACCAAAACTAATAAAAATTACAAATGCACAGTAAAATTACTAAAACTTTAACGACAATTAAAATGAAAACAGAAAATATAAAAACAAAAACCAATTGAAAATATTTATAAAAAATAGAATAGTAGGTACTAACAGTATAATAATAATATCTCAATGATATTAAAATAACACTACCTGAAATAAATGTTGACTGAAATAAAATATAAAAACTGGATGTACTGTAAGAAGCAGGTTCTTATAGCTAACTAAAACTAAAACCATAAAAAACATTTTTGTTACTTGAAATAAAATAAACTGAAGTAAAATAAAATATAAAAAACTTTATTTCAGCTAATTGTCAAAGCAAAATATCTCACTTGATGCACTAAAATAAAATATTTAAAAAAAAAAACTAATAAAAATGACAAGAATAAACAACAAAATTACTAAAACTACTATTAAATTACAATAAACTACACTACCTTAACTACAAATAAAATGTGACTGGACCGCAAAACCAGTCATAAGGGTCAATTTTTTTAAATTGAGATTTATACATCATCTGAAAGATGAATAAATAATCTTTCCATTGATGTGTGGTTTGTTAGGATCGGACAATATTTGTCTGAGATACAACTATTTGAAAATCTGGAATCTGAGGGAGCAAAAACATCTAAATATTGAGAAAATCTCCATTAAAGTTGTTCAAATGAAGTTCTTAGCAATGCATATTACTAATCAAAAATGAAGTTTTGATATATTTACGGTAGTAAATTTACAAAATATCTTTATGGAACATGATCTTTACTTAATATCCTAATGATTTTTGGCATTAAAGAAAAATCGATAATTTGACCCATACAGTGTATTTTTGGCTATTGCTACAAATATACCCCAGCGACTTAAGACTGCTTTTGTGCTCCAGGGTCACAAATGAAAACAGAAATAAAAAATAAAAAAATTAAAAAAATTATAAAAACTATAATAGTATCTCATTAAAATAACATCACTTGAAATAAATGTAAACAGAAATAAAATATAAAAAACTTGAACTTTTATTTAATTTCAGCTAGTTGCCAAATACATTTCTCATTTTAGCTTAGTTTAATGTGATACTAAAATAAATACAAATAAAACAGAAAACTAAAAATGATAAAAAATGCACAAAATTTAAATTAAAAATGGAAAATATGAAAATAAAACCTGATTCAAAATATTAATAAAAACTTTAGTATAGTGATATAGAGTTAGATTGAGTAGATTTAGTGATACTGGTACATGAAGTCAGTTCTCCTCGAGTTTCTTTAACTGTAAATGTTATTCACTCCAGGCTATGAAGGTGAGAACTGTGAGCTTGATGTGGATGAGTGTGAAGCACAGCCGTGTGAGAACGGAGCTGAGTGTTTCCAGCGATCCGAGTCCAGACACTACAGAGTTCTGCCTGAACTGGACACGGACTTCAGCTACGAGAGCGCAGCCGGATTCCTGTGCCACTGCCGCGCTGGATTTACAGGTCAGAGACAGCGCTGGTACTTCTGTGTTTCTCAGTTACACAAGCTTACAAAGACCTGAGATGATGCCAACCCTCAACATACACAACTATCAAACGTTGCTATAAGTTTGATCGCAACATATAATCATTGCTGTTAATAGTGTTCACGTCTGTTTGATTACATGTCATTAACTAACTGCATGAATTTTACTGTACATTTCTGCCATATGGACATCAGCCTGAGATACAGTAGTCACCACTGATAAACTACTATTAAATATAATGTAGAAACTTTAATTTTCTGTAAAGCTGCTTTGCAACGATTTGCATCTTAAAAAGCGCTGTACAAATAAACTTGAATTGAATCGTCAACATGGTCTTCTCAAAGAGCTGCTAGTAACCGGAGATTTTCTGTTTCGCAGGCGACAACTGTTCAGTTAACGTGAACGAGTGCGAGTCCGCGCCGTGTGAAAACGGAGGCAGCTGTGAAGATCTCATCAATGCGTTTCGGTGCTCGTGTCCTCCGGGGTTCAAAGGTGTGTGAGTGTGCTCCGTATATCACATGACTCCATTGATGCATGGGTTGTTAGGATCGGACAATATTTGGCGGAGATACAACTATTTGAAAATCTGGAATCTGAGGGTGCAAAAAAATCTAAATATTGAGAAAATCGCCTTTAAAGTTGTCCAAATGAAGTTCTTAGCAATGCATATTACTAATCAAAAATGAAGTTCTGATATATTTACAGTAGGTCATTTACAAAATATCTTAATGGAACATGATCTTTATTTAATATCCTAATGATTTTTGGCATAAAAGAAAAATCAATAATTTTGACCCATACAGTGTATTTTAGGCTATTGCTACAAATATACCCCAGCGACTTAAGACTGGTTTTGTGCTCCAGGGTCACATGTATCAAAGGCTGAATGCACAACGTATTTTAGGCGCACGCAGGAAAACATGCCTCTATTTACATTTTTGCAAAACTCCATAAACTGTGTTGTTTTAGTTTGATTAAGGTACTATTATAGTTTCTATTTTCATATTTAGTTTCATTTTAATTTTGGTTAAAGTTTCAGTAATTTTGTTGAAACTAAAACCAAAACCATAAAAAAGTGTTCTATTCGAAATTTTAGTATCATTAAGATACTATTGTAGTTTTCTTAACATTTTGAATGAGTTTTTGTTTTCATGTTTTCCATTTTAATTTTAATTATAGTTTTAGTAATTTTCTTGTGTGTTTTTGTCATTTTTTGTTTTTTAATCTGTTTATATTGTTTTTTATTTTTATTTCATTTTTAGTTATTTTAGTACATCTAAACTAAATTAAAATGAGATTGTTTTTGATTAATGTTTTAAATGAGTTTTTTCATATTTTTTATATTCATTTTAATTTTAGTTAACATTATGGTAATTTCATTGTGCATTTTTGTTATTTTTAGTATTTTTTTAATCTGTCTATATTGTTTTTCACTTTTATTTTATGTTAGTACAGTATAAACTAAGTTAAACGGACAATAGCTGAAATTTAAAAAAAAGTTTACGTTTTTTATATTTTATGATATTTATGATAGGTTTCTTTTATTTAAAGTAACCAAACAGTTTTTTAATGGTTTTAGTTTTAGTTTGATGTGGTCGAGGTTTTTAAAACAGCAATTTTTGATCTATTAGTAATCTAAGTTTTTTAGCTTCTAGATGACTTCATCCAGTCAGTGGAGATCAAACATGTTTGATATTTTGAGTTGATTTTAGAACACATATTGTTTATATTTGTCATGTGTCTCCTAGCAACGAGTCCCATATTTAGCTACTTTGTTGCGTTCGGAACAACTTGGAAGTCTGATAGTGTGTGATTCTCAGTCGTGTGGTGTACTGCATGCAGTGCTGGGTATAACTGATTAAATGTAATCTGGATAATCTGGACATATAAAATTCTCATAATCCGATTACATATTTTTATTGATTTACATGATTACTTAATATTCACAAAATGGCAGTAAATTATTCATAATTAAAAGATTCACCCCAATTCTTCTTTTTTTTGCATTTAAAATTTTCCATTTAAATTTTTTGTTTAAATTATATATGTTAGGAAAATCTTCCAGTTTTATGGAATTGCCTACGGGCCACTAGTCAGGTGACTATAATTACATGCAAAAATGAGAATGAGAAAAAATCTCATCTCAAGTTTTTTATTTGGTTTTATTTTAAAATTATTTATTTATTTTAATGTAACATTTCTAAAAGTTTTTCATTAATTTACATCAATTTCCCCCTGCAGTTCCTCACAGACCCCAGTCTGGGAAACCATGACGTAATGTAATGTTTAATGCACTTGATTTTGATGATAAAACAAAGAATAAAATAAACTTGAATTCTCTTTGTATTTTTACAAAGTTTACAAAATTTTTATGCATGATTTCTCATAAAACGAGACTTCTTATTTTATGTTATTTTGCATCTCAATTGAATGCATCTTGTTTTAATAATTTAGTTATTTGTATTGGACAGTGTTATTTTAGTATCATTTTGTTAATATTTTTATAATATTTATCTTATTATGGTCAATGTTTAGTAATATTGTTGTGTTTTTTTTATTAGTGTTTTCTAAATTCCTATATCATTTTTACTTTAAGTTTAGAACATCATTTTTACTATTATTTTACAACATCAAGTTACACTAAATGAAATTGAGAAATGTTGCCTTGGCATCTAGCTGAAATATTTGTAATTTTTTAAAATTGATTTTTATTTTATTTTATTCCAGTTAATGTTTATTTCATTTCAAGCAATGCAAATGCATTTTTATGGTTTTAGTTATAGTTATACTAAAGTTTATTTCATTCAAATCAATGTGATAAACAAGTGATAAACAAGTAGTCAGATCACATTACCTAAAATGTGTAATAGATTACATTACTAACTGCAGTTTTCATCATGTAATCTACTACAGCATGTAAATAATCTACCAGCACTGACTGTATGATGCTCAGTTTTCTCTGTAACTATTTACAAAGTCGGCAGATGCTGTGATGCCTAGGGCTTTAAATCAGTTCAGATTTGGGAAGTGGTGCAGTTTATTCTGAAAGCTGCCCACACGGACAGGACTCAAATCACATCTCCAGTAATGAGTGGTCCTCTGGTGGCACGGAAAACAGTCTCTCACGGCGGACAGACAGGCATTCCTGATGTCAGCTGGGACGGGACGGGAGGCTCAGAGGATTATTATCCCAGCGGAGGGGGAGTCATGCTGGACGCGTCTGTCGTAATCACTCCTGGACGCTTGGCACCGAGAGGTGGATCGACTTGAGCAAGAGGGAAAAAACTAGGAAACTAGAAAGAGAAGTTAGACAGTGACTGAGAGGAAGAAATCGCTGGACGTCTGTCAGCTGGATGGAGGCAGGATGAGAGGACTAATAGTGAGAGTGATTTGCAGCGGACTGCTTCTCCTGACAGGTAAAGAGTCAGAGCTTTCCGGAGGATTCCTGCACTAATGTTGAGTTAAGCTGCGGAGAGCTCGCAATTCTGCTGTCTTAAGAACGACGTCGGAAATAAAGTGTGCGGCTCTCCTTATGTGGAATATCATACACTGTAGAATGTGTGCAGGGTTTTCCTTCAGGTTTTGTTTTTAGCACATAGTTACAAAAGTACTGCAACAAGTCATTTCTGACTTTTGTTTTTATGTACAAATATGCAGCATGGCATGAGATAAGAAGTCTTGCTTTCTAAAAAAAAAAGAATCAAAATATTTATGCATAAAACAAAATATATCTGACAGCGGGGTCAGAAAAATAAACTTATAATTTAAGCATAAAATTCTGATAAATTCCAATAAATCATTAAATAAGACTTTTTTTGTCATTTTGCATCTCAAGGAAACGTATCTTGTTTAATTTAATTTATTTGTACTGGATAGTGATATTTTAGTGTAACTGAGATAATATACTTTTTTAATATATATATATATATATATATATATATATATATATATATATATATATATATATATATATATATATATATACATTTTGTTTTCCCTTTAATTGTAGTTAAAATTTTTGGTTATTTTAGTTCATTTTTATTTTTATTTATTTTTTTTTAAATGTCTTTAGTTTTTAAGTTTTCATTTTCAGTTTTAGTTTATTTAGTGTAAGTTATTTTGTTTTTTAAATTAAACTTAAACTAAACGAAAAATGTTGCCTCAGCAACTAGCTGAAATAAAATAAAGTTTTAGTTTTTTATATTTTATGTTAATATTTATTTTATTTCAAATGATGTTTTTTATAGTTTGTTTTAATTAATAAATTTTTAATTTTACATTTTTATTTCATTTTTACTTATTTTAGTAAAATGAGAAATGTTGCAACAATTTTTTTCAATATTTTATTTTATTTCAGTTAGTGTGCATTTTATTTTAAGTAACAAAAATGCTTTTTTAACTTTTAGTACTGAGGAAGAAAATCACTTTTGCACCTGTTTCTCTCTTGTCGGGACACACATGTCTGCTCTAGGTTTGTGTTGCTCTGGTTTACTCTTGATATTCAGTATTGTTGCACAGCTAACACTGTTGGTTTCAGTATAAACGGTTGTTTTTCCTCATGTGCATTATAAAAGCATCAGCTAAATGATTAATGTAATGTAACAGCTTTTTGCATTCTGCATAGCATGTGCTGTCAATTTATATCTGTATAGCACTTTTTGTTACACTCATCGTTTCAAGGCAGCCTTTCAGTTAATTTAGTTTCATGTTTAATATTGCCAAGGAATGCAAAAATATATTGCAAACAACCACACGCTTTCAAAAGCTGATAACTTGCAGGAACGGTTGCACAATAGAGACTGTGTGTTTGACCCCTGCTGTCATCCGCAGTGATGGACTGTCTTGCTCACCTGCATACATTTCTGTTTTGTTTAGTTTGGGCATATTTACCGGTGCAGTGTTATTATTCAGCAGTAGTTAACAGTCGTCCCACAGACTAAACAAACAGCAGTTAAGTTGCAACCATATGCTGACATGCCAATCCCGTTAGCAGGATTACATCACTAATTAAAGACAAAGGATTAAAGTAAATGCAATTAAAAGTCAGTTAATTTCCTTTAGTTCACTGTTCTGTAAGTCATTGGCTCTGATGTATAAAGGTCGGCCTGTATGTTAATGTACATTCATAGCCTGATTTTCATGACTTTTTGCTTAAGATGAAGGCCTACATCACAAAAACTGTATTTTCTGTTTTGTAGGGCTTTTAAGCCGCCACCACCCACTAATATAACGAAGCAGTGCACAACCAACGGCGAGTTTTCACAATTTATGCATGCATTTAACTAACATTATTTAAACTCTGCTACTTTTGGTCTTTTAATATATCACTACCCTAATGCATTAAGCCATATTAAGTATTAATGGTTTTCTTTGGGACTTTGTGTTCATATTCTGCTCTTCTACGAGGCGACAGATTTGCATTTTAACCACCACAGCGACTTGTGGCAACATGCATGATTTGTGTAGATTGCAAGTGACATTGCAGGTTGCAGAACTGAGTGTGCATATCTGAGAATGTGTGTGCAAGTCTTCTCGACAGGGCAGATGTCAAAAGGAAGTGGCACACCACCTCTCCTTTTAGTCAGTTATTAGGCCTGTTTTCTAATAACTATCTTGCGATCAGCCGTTTGCTCAGATATCATTTAAATAATGGGTCTGTTGCTGGTCTCACGATATAAAGCACAAACAGTAGTCTTAAAATCAAAAATAAGATATAAAATAATTATTATTGTCTCTGATATTTGATAACAGAAAACTTGCTGAGAAATGGGACTAGTCAGATCTTTAACAGTCCTGATACAATTCTGTGCATGTGGTTTATGTAGTTAGATTAGAATGAAATCGTCAGGAAGTGGGCAATTGATTTCCACCCGCATAGCATCCTGTCTCGATTTACAATCTTTCAATTTCATTTGAGATGTTAATTTGAGGTTTGCATTTGAAACTAAAGTATGTCGGTGTAGATTTTTTCACAAATTAAAATAAACTGGAGCGATCTGTGAGATTATGTCAAGTGAACCAGCAAACCTTAGGGAAATAAGTCTGATATATGCATTGATTTTTGCTGGATCTTCATAATCTTGGCTACGAATGGCCATATATGATAACAGCCTATTTATTCCATACAGCTTCTGCCAATTAACTGATGAATTTGGAGCAAAATTCAGTTTTAATGCTATATGTGAGCAGCAAATTATATGGGGTTTTTCAAAAAAGTTGAAAGATATATATATATATATATATATAATGAAAAGTATCAAAAATATATAATAATAATAATAATAATAATAATAAATCTAATTCTTAAAGGGTTTTAGGAATAACAATAATTGACCTTTACATCGTACCAGGTATTTACCTGTTAAACTAAAGGTTTTGTTCATTTTTAAAATTCATTTACAATGAAAATGAATTTTCAGTCATCTTGCGTTAGACTTTATTTAGATTCCATTTCATGAATAAAAACATATTAAAGAACATTTTGAATAAAAATGCTAACGTATAACAACTGATTTAAAAACAAAATGCAAAAGTTGATAATACAGTTATTGAAATAATTTGATAACATTGTTATAACTTGGAAAAGAACAAGGACACATGCTCCTTCCAGGCTACACAGACGCTTTTCTTTCTTTTAGTACGGGAGATCCTCATACTGTGCAGATTTACAGTTTTTGCCTCCATTCTGCGGTTTATCATTTTGTTTGTTAAACTCAAAATGAACAGGGATACATTTATTTTTGAACTTGTCACAGCCCAGAATGATGTGTTGGCTCACATTGCTAACTTTAAAGACCTTGCACTTATCAATATTCACATACACTTCAAAGAAAGTGAACGTTTTCTTGCTAATACACAGATTAGAGTCGGGTTTAAAAACCTTGCCTCCGGCTGGAGTGCAGACTTCTTCCACCTCGCTCTTTTGAGTTGAATCCAGAAAGCTTTGCACAGATCTGTTTTTATTACCGCAGAGATGATTCTCCTCCAGGAATGTGCTCCAAACCTCAAGGTCCATTGTTTTGGGGGTTTTCTTAAGTAGATGCTTTTTTTGGAAGTTGTCTTTGTTTGTCTGTGTACATTGATGTGTGCAGGGCTTTTTAGCTTGAGGTCTGATATCCAATTCTAGATGAGCCAGCCACAGATGAAAGCTGAGCATCAGGATGATTTTGACTGCCATCTTCAAGAGAACGTTTAACTACAATTAAAAGGCACAGGAAATACAAAGGACTTATTACAGCTCTGACGACATTTATTATTGTGGATTTCTCCATTAACAATCAATGATTCTTTTAGTAGTTTCCATAGCATGAGAGCAAAGAAGACAGTACATTACCTTCAGAGTGAAGCAGAGTGAGTGATCTCTGAAAATGTCCCTAATGGTTTCTCAGATGTTTGTATGTACGTATGGTTGTAGACCACTGCTTTCTGATCCTGTCACAGCTAGAGACCACCCTAAACCACAATAGTCACACACATTCTCCACTGAGTAAGAGGTGGTTTTTTTATCACATGAAAGCTAACACTCTCAGAAAATAAATGTGCAAAAATTGTCCCTCTTTACCTTAGTGCAAAAATAGTATGCTTAAGCACAATTTTTTCATATGCACTTATTAGTATAAGTTTATTTAGTATAACTAAATGTATTTGTGGCACGCTATAAATGGATATACTTAAAGTCTGCTAAATTAAACTAATTTTGTACTAAATGCATTTTAGTTGTGCATTAAATAAACTAAAGTTGCATTAAATACACTTGTTTGTGCTAAAGTGGAACTATTTCAAGTACACTGTAAATATCCATGTTCTGAATTTATGTTTTGAATTTATTTTTATACTTTATTAATTAAATTATTTTATGCATATTTTAATTTGAGTTAATAATAATTATTATGC
The DNA here is from genome assembly GCA_036784905.1 of Acrossocheilus fasciatus. Classification (NCBI taxonomy): domain Eukaryota; kingdom Metazoa; phylum Chordata; class Actinopteri; order Cypriniformes; family Cyprinidae; genus Acrossocheilus; species Acrossocheilus fasciatus. The sequence goes on from CM071945.1 coordinate 2,281,257, forward strand.
ATGATGCTACTTTAAAATATAAAACTGGAAGTCTTTCCATGCATCGCTCTGGCTTTTGCATGTTAGTTTGAATGCACTTTTATTGTGGTTGAATGTCCGTCTGTGCCAAATGCATCCATGACCTCAGTCTGTGTAATTCCCTCTGCAGGTGTGGTGTGTGAGATTAACCTGGACGAGTGCGAGAGCGAACCCTGTCAGAACGGCGGCCGCTGTGAAGACGCCATTAATGACTACACGTGTCACTGTCCGCCTCCTGCGCCGGGCCAGCTGCCCTGGGGTGGTCATGACTGCGACGTCCCGCTGACCGGCTGCGTGCCTGACCCCTGCCAAAACAACGCCACCTGTGTGCCTTCACTGCTCAGTGACCAGCATCAGCACACCTGCACATGCCCTTCAGGCTTCCACGGTGACACCTGCCAAACATCCACCACCTTCTCTGTGACGACGGGAGGTTATCTGGTCATCGAGGTCCCGCATATCAACAGGACCCGCAGGCAGGCGGGATCACAAGGGCCCAGCGTCCAGCTGAGGTTCAGGACGACCTTGCCGGATCTAATTCTCTTCTTCCGGGGAAGCCAAGAGCACTTCTTCATACTGGAGCTAATTGGTGGAGACCTGCACTCCAGAGCCGAATCGGGAGACTTAAAGCTGGCCGTGCAGTTAAACGGGGATTTCAGTGATGGACTCTGGCACGAAGTCTTGGTTAGTGTGGACGAGAGACTGACTCTGACCTCGCTATCAGACAATGTCACCAGAGCTGAGGATGGAGGACACAACCAGCTTCTGTCCTTCCAGCCGCACGGTTTGGAGAGAGTCTACCTCGGCGGGGTGCCGCAGGAATACCTCAACCGGACCGCATCCAGGACGGGATTCGTGGGCTGTTTTGAGGATCTGCTGGTGGATTCTCAGCCGGTTCTTCCCCAGAGCTTCGGTCCGCAGCCGGATGTGCAGATGGGCTGTGAGAAGAGCGACTGGTGCGGGCCGGACCCCTGCGCTGAGCGCGGCCGCTGTGTGGATCTGTGGTCAGACTACAGGTGCGACTGCCGCAGGCCGTTTCACGGACACAACTGTTCAGAAGGTGAGGCTACTTCTTAAATAACAGCTTGCCAGAATAAATTGTGATGTTCATTTGTGAATTGTGTTTTGTGATGCTTATGTAACTGATGTGCCTGTACTTTGAAAAGTAACAAATTAATTTGATATATTTAATTGCTAATCATACAAATTATTTTAATAAATTTACTTTATTTTTGGAAGAAAAAATGTTGATTGTATATTCAAATAATAATAACTATAGTAATTATAGCTAATAATTAAATCATATATGTCAAATTTAAATCAGTTAACAAATATAAATATGAGCTGGAGAAAAACTAATAATGAATTAAATCATTAAATATTTAAGTTGAAATAAAAAAAAACAAAAGACGCTTACTAAAATATCATAATTTATAATAATAAAATAAAATATAATTGCTTTTTAATTTAATATATTTATTTAATTATATAAAAAAGTTATGCAATTTTATACACGCGTGCGCACGCACGCACGCACGCACGCACGCACGCACACACACACACACACACACACACACACACACACACACTCAGGTTTGTTTTGCTATCCTTGTGGGGACTCTCCATAGGCGTAATGGTTTTTATACTGTACTTACTGTATGTGCTATTGTCCTACACCAACCCTACACCTAAACCTACCCCTTACAGGACACTTTCTGCATTTTTACTTTCTCAAAAAAAACTCACTCTGTATGATTTTTAAGCTTGTTTCCTCATGGGGACCTAAAAAATGTCCCCATAAGGTCAACGTTGCTCAATGTAGCATAAACAAGGACACACACACACACACACACACACACACACACAATAATAAATGACCTAAGCATTCTGCATGTCAGCTGACGAAAAACTAAAACTTTAAAATAAAAACAAAAGATTGTAATACACCTACTAAAAATGATAGAAGTAGAAGTAGAAATATTGACTTAATCTTCTGACAAAACCGATTGTGAATCCCTGATCTAGATAACAGGAATCATCATTGAGATCTGAACGAGAATAAAAATGTCATTAGAATTACCAAAATTCTCAAATAAAATCTTTGAACAAATAGTAATTTTTAGTTTAATGTTCAAAAAAAAAAAAAAAAAAAAAAATCAAATATGAATTCTTATTTTTCTCTTATTATTGGGTTGAAATTTGACCTGTACATATTTTTTAAATCTATTATATCCGTTAAACAATTTTTCTCACCAGAGTTCACTTCATGGACGTTCAGTCCGGAGCGCAACAGGAGCTTCGCTGCGTTTCCCATCATGCAGCAGCACGCCGGTGACGTGAGCGTGTCGCTGTGGCTGAAATCCCGTCAGCTGAACGGCCTGGTCCTTCAGCTCCAGCGTGAGAATCAAGCTTACCTCACCGTTTTCCTAAACAACGGCTCATTATACATTGCATTATACAGCTCCATCAGAAGAGCCTCCAGCTTCCTGACCGACGGGGAGAAGGTCTTCGTGTCCATCAAAAAAGAACGAGGCTTTATATTATTTAACCAAACGCGGCAGGTTTTTACTCCCAGAGAGCTGATTGGGTTTGAGGTGGAGGCTGGAGACGTGGCGTATCTCGGTGGGCTTCCTGAAGGAGAAAACGGCAGACAGTGGGGCGGATATTTTAAGGGCTGCCTGCAGGATGTGCGTATAGACGACACGCAGCTGTACATGTACTCCGGCAGCATCAGCAACAAACCACAGCATCCCAGCTACTTACCCAGGAACTCCTCGAATGTGCTGGAGGGCTGCGCCGGAGACCAGACGTGCAAGGTGAGATGCTCTGCTCAATCATAAGAAGAAGAATTCGTCTTACGCTTTTATTCAGCAAGGATGCATTCAATTTTTCAAGTGTCAGGAAAGACATTTATAATGTTACATAAGGTTTTTATTTCAAATAAATGCTGTTCTTTTGAACTCTCTGATCATCAAAGAATCCTGAAAAATACAACGTATCACGGTTTCCACAGAAATATTGTGCAGCACAACTGTTTTCAACATTGATAATAATCAGAAATGTTTCTTGAGCAGCAAATCAGTATATTAGAATGATTTCTGAAGGATCATGGTTATTGTAGTTAGCTAAAAATAAAACAATAGAAACATTTTTCTGTTATTTGAAAAAAATAAATATTATCTAAAATGTTAACTACTGTTTATTTTTTATAAATTACATACATATATATTCAGCTGGTTGCCAAGACATTTCTCATTTTTTATTTAGTTTAACTTGATGTACTAAATAACTAAAACGGAAATAAAAATGAATAAAAGATACATTGAGACATGTTTAAAAAACATGGTAACACCTTAAAATGAGGTTTCATTTGTTAACATTAGTTATTTTATATTACTTAACATGAACAATACATATACAGCATTTATTCATCTTAGTTAATTCTAAATTTGATATATAAAAATGATCCTGTAAATATTTTATTGTTAGATCACATTTATTGTAACACCTTATTGTAAAGTTTTTAAAATATTACTTAAAATGAACAATACATATACAGCATTTATTAATCTTAGTTAATGCTAATTTGATAATATATTATAATACATAATAATATATTATTAAAATCAAAAGCTGGATACTGTAAATATATATTGTAAATAATATATGTATAAATATATATATAAATATAAAATTTATGCTGTAAATACATTATTGTTCGATCACATTTATTGCATTAACTAATAATATATTATTAAAATCAAAAGCTGAATACTGTAAATATATATTGTAAATAATAAATATATTATATATATATTTATTGCATTATCTAATGTTAACAAATGAGACCTTATTGTAAAATTTTAAATATATATAAACTAACTTTTACTAAATGTACTAAAACTTTACTAAAATTAAAATGAAAATAACAAATATAAAATATAAATATATAAAAATATATATAAAATATAATTCAAAATATTACCAAAACTATAAAAATATCTTAATGACACTAAAATAATACTGAGGAAAAATCACTGAAGCTGGAGTAATGATGCTGAAAATTTAGCTTTGCATCGCAGGAATAAATTACATTTTACAATATATTCACATACAAAACAGCTACTTTAAGTTGTAATAATATTTCACAATATTACCAGTTTTACTGTTTCAAAAAGATTAAACAAATCTTAGCAGCTGTTGAAAGTTTCTCTATCCTCACTTTCCCAAACTTGGTGTAATTCACTTCTCTGTCTCGTCTGGTCCTCTCAGTTTTTGCTCTTTGACTCTGTCTTCGCAGATGAAGCCGTGTCAGAATGGAGGGAGGTGTCGGGTGATCTGGAATGACTTTGTGTGCTCGTGTCCGCTGAACTTCTCCGGGAAAACGTGCGACACTCGTGTGTGGTGCGTCAGCGATCCGTGTGACTCTGGGACTCGATGTGTGGATTTACCTGACGGTTATGAGTGTGAGTATCTGCTCCGCTGAGGATTCATTGACAGCTGAACTTTGCCTTGACTTTTGTTACCCAAGTTACAGTCTTCCACCCTTTTGGAGAGCACCCCAGAACGTAATCATCGCAATCAGCGTGGTTTACACTCGGTAGAAAGCGCGTGCATGCTGAACGTGAACAACACTGATTACATTGATTATGTTCTGGGGTACTCTCCAAAATGGCAGAAGACGGTGACTCAGGGAGAAGAATTGCTGAATAAATGATGTTGTTATTGTTTTCTTTGCGCACAAAAAGTATTCTCGTAGCTTCGTAAAATTACGGTTGAACCCTTGATGTCGCATGGATTATTTTAGTGATGTCCTTGCTATGTTTGGTATGTTTCTTGCTATGTTTATATTAAAAAATAATAATAAAAATGCCAAAAACAACAAAATGAAATTAAAAAATGTAAAAATAAAAACTAATTCAAAACATTAAAACAGAACTATAATTGTATCTCAGTGATACTAAAATAGCACTATCAGTAACATCAAATGCATAAAATCTGAAGATATGCTTTGAAGCAGGACGTCTCAAGCAAAAGATGTTAGTATTTATGTGAAGAAAGTGTGCTTCACGTCAGTGTTTGAATCGTATATCATTCCCAAAAAAACCTCCTCCTCGCTGCAGGTTTAGCCAACGCCACTTTTGAGAGCAACGCTTTGAAGTTCAGCGCCGACGGCTCCTTGTTCCTCCCCGTGACGAGCGTCTCGATGCAGCTCCGCACGCGCGACGAGAACGGGACGCTGTTACGAGCCTCCAGCCGCCTGGAGTTCTTCTGCATGGGGTTCCTCAACTCCTCCCTCATCGTCAAGTTTCGCGACGGGAACAGTCTGGAGGTGCACGCCTTCACCAGCGACGTCCCGGTTTCAGACGGAGACTGGCATCAGGTGGAGCTCTACCTGTCCAGCTCGAGGACAGCGGCGTCTCGGTGGCACCTCTCCATCGACGGACAAGCGGCCGGATTCAGTTCGGATCCCGCCGGAAACATGGACTTCTTCAACTCCTCCAGTGTTTGGCTGGCGGAGAACTACACCGGCTGTTTGGGCGAGGTGCGGATCGGTGGCGTTTATTTACCGTTTACAGGACTCCTAGAGGAAGAAGTGCCACAAACGTCCCGGTTCATGCGAGTCGGTGGGATTTCGGAGCCTCGTCTGGGATGCACCAGCTCCTCCTCCTGTCTTTCGGATCTGTGCCAGAACAACGGCACCTGCACGGATCTCTTCAATCTCCTCTCCTGTGAATGCGGCCCGGGATGGACGGGCGAGCGCTGTCAGGAGAACGTGGATGAGTGCGGCTGGTGGCCCTGCGTCCGTGGGACGTGCCGGGATCTGCCGGGGGACTACGAGTGCCAGTGCGCTCCCGGATACGCTGGGAAGAACTGCCAGCTGGAGGCGGATGTGTGCCAGGAGCATCGCTGTGAGAACGGAGGCTCGTGTGCGGCTGCGGTTACGGGATACACCTGCGTCTGTCCACCTGATCACACCGGACCGCTCTGCCAGTGAGTCTGACCACTTAGTTACTAAATATATGTTCTTTACACATTTTTGAAAGAAGATTTCTTCTGCTCAGCAAGGCTGCATTTATTTGATCAAAAATACAGTAAAAACAGTAAAATTGTGAGATATTATTAATATTTAAAATAACTGTTTTCTATGTGAATATATTGTAAAATTTATTCCTGTGATGTAAAGCTGAATTTTCAGCATCATTAGTCCAGTCTTCAGTTTCACAATCCAATATATATATATACATATACACGCACGCACGCACAAACACAAACACACACACACACACACACACACACACACACACACACACACAAAATATACTCTGCTGTTCAAAAGTTAGATAAGCCAGATTTTTATTGTTTTCAAAGAAGTCTCTTTTGCGTTTATTTTGCATTTATTTGGTAAAAAATACAGTAAAAACAGTAATATTATTACAATTCAAAATGAGAATATGTTTTGTGAATATAGGCCTATTATAAAATGTAATTTATTTCTGTGATGCAAAGCTGAATTTTCAGCATCATTACTCATCATCACATATTTATTTTAAATAAACTGGGATAAGCAGTGTCATTTTGAGATAATATTCAAGTTTTTAAAAAATATTTAACATAATAAAATTTTTTAAATTTTATTTATTTATTTATTTATTTTTAAATATAGCCCCTTTTTACTACTGAGAAATGTTGTTAATTAATTAATTTTTCATATGGCTATAAAGTTTTTTGGTAGTTTTTATTTTATTTTTTTTATACCAATGTAACCTTAAAGAAAAGGAGAAATGTTTTTTTTTAGTTAACAATTTTTATATGTTTAATGGTTTTATTTTTAGTTACCTCTAATAACCATGTTAGCAAGGTGTGAAAAGTCAGAAATCTTGCTCTAATAACATCAAAGTTGAAACTTAAAGTTTACTTTGAAGATTTTTTTTATTTATGCCAATGTTTAATTTATGCCATACTTATCTACTAAAAATATTCAAATAAAATAAAAATGACTTAATTGAAATAAAATAAAATCTAAATATTACATTAAAACATTAAACTAAAAAGTTGGTAATTCATTTAAATATATATGCATTTATGGTTTTTTATTTAAAGTATTTTTTTAAAACCTAATATTTATATTTTATTTCAGCCTTATTTAAATTAACATGAATTATTTTTAATAGTTTTCTAAATCAGATTAAACGTACAAAGTATATGCTAAATTTATCTGTCATGTTGATCCATATTCAAAGAAATGGAGCCTTGCTTGACTGGATTTAATATCTAAGATATATTATTGTTGTATCTTCACATTATAGAGTAAATTTATCAATGTGTCTCATCCGTCAGGTGGCGTTTTCCTCCTCAGCAGTGTGATGTGGATTTACAGTGTGAACATGGAGGTGTTTGCAGTGAGGGATCGTGGGGAGCGAACTGTACCTGCAGACCGGGCTTCACCGGAGACAGGTGAGAGTCTTCTGCAGACGTGATCACACGATGATTAAATGTGCAGCCTGCAGTCAGACTGATGACTGTCTGTGTACCAGATGTGAAGTGGACATAGACGAGTGTGAGTCGAACCCGTGTCGTAACGGAGGCACGTGTGTGAACAGACACAATCACTACCTCTGTGAGTGTGTGTCGGACTTCAGCGGAGAAAACTGTGAGAATACGGTCAGTTCTTGGCTCTTGTTCATTCAGTTAATTTAATCTTTGTCCTTTTGTTTTATTCATGCTCTAAAACCCTACAATTATTTTTTTCTCTGAACTTCTCTTTTATTTTTTCATTTTTCTAAATTCCATTTTGTTTTTTCTGTATTCTGTTTTAATAGTTTCGTTAAATTATAATAATCAAACATTGTCTAATTTATTGAAATCATGAAACATATATAATTTAACAACAACTTATTAAAAGTTTAAAAACATTTTTGAGCCCTATTAAATATATGTTTTGTTTTTTTTCCCCCCAAATTCCATTTTATTTTATTTTTCCAAATTACATGTTTTCCATATGATTTTTTTTTCTGGATTCCCCCCATAATTTTTCTGGATTCCATTTTAATGGGTAAATTCAGTTTTAGTAATCAAAAAACATGTCTAATTAATTGAAATCATAAAACGTATTGAATTTAAGAACAATTTATGAAAATATTAATAAATAAATAATTTTAGGGTGCTCTGAAATCCTTTTTTTTGTTTGTTTTCAAATTCAGTTTACTACTTCTGGATTCTATTTTTTAAATAAACGTTTATTTTAGTAATGTAATTAGTAAATTTAGCAATTTTAGTAAAAAAAAAATAGTATGTCTAATAATTTCAAAAAAAACAAAAAAAACAAAAAAAAAACATTTCAAGGCTCCATGAAATCCATTTATTTTTTCCCAAATTTTCTGTTTTCCATTTAAAATTTTTCTGGATTCCTTATGTATTTATTTTTCATTGTATTTTTTTATATATTTTGTTTTAATGGTTAAATTATAGTAATCAAAAGCATGTGTTATTAATTGAAATCATTAAAATTTTATGAAAAAGTTATTAAAGTTATTAAAATTTATTAAAAGTTAAACAAAAATGAAATTTTAGGTTTTTTTTTTTTCTGGATTTCTTTTTTTTTTTTTTTCTTCATTTTAATATTTCTGTATTCAGATTTAATGGATAAATTAAATTTTAGTAAATAAAAAGCTTGTCTAAATAACTGAAATCATGAAACTTGTACAATTTAACAACAATTTATTAAAGTTTAACATAAAAAAAAAACATTTAGAATAAATAAAAATAATAAAACAAAAATAAACAATAAAATAAAAGAAACAAATAAAACATGAAATTCATTTTATTTTTTCCCAAATTCTGTTTTGCCTTTTTTTTTCTGGATTCTATTTCATTTTTTTTTTTTTTTTTTTTTTCCATTTTAATTTTCTGGATTCTGGATTGTTTTAATGGTTAAATAAAATTTTAGCAATCAGTCTTATTAATTGAAATCATGAAACTTAAACAATTTAACATCAATTTATTAAAAGTTAAACAAAAATAAAAAAAATTGGGCTCTATGAAATCAGTTTTTTTTTTTCAATTTAACCCCCCCCAATTCTATGTTTTTCGCTTTAATTTTTCTGCGTTCCATTTTTTTACTTAAGTTTTATATTTTAATTTTAAAATTAAATTTTGATAATCAAAATATAATAATTCTTAGCAAAATTATTCTTTAAAAAATAATAGGACTCTATGAAATTTGACATTTTTTCGTACATTTTTAAATTACGTTGAAATGCATTTTTATGACTGTATTCCGTGTGGTCCTCAGAAGCAGCAGAAGCAGGAGCGTGTGCCGTGGCTGATGGTGGCTGTCCCGCTGGCGTGTCTCGCTGTCCTGCTGGCCGCGGTCGGGATGGTTTGTCTGGCTCTCACGGCCCGGAAGAAGCGCCAGTCGGAGGGAACCTACAGCCCCAGTCAACAGGAAGTCGCTGGAGCCCGACTAGAGATGGGCAGCGTGCTGAAGGTGCCTCCAGAGGAGAGACTGATCTGACATCGGTTGTCCTGTGGACGGTTTGGGCCGAACACACATGGAACCGTGACGCTTCAAAGCAGCAGAGCCGACAGATGTGGCTTTTATGTGTCGAGACATGTTGAGCAAAGCTGCGTGTGCCTTCAGTGGAAAGATAATGGAGAAAAACACTGCTGATTCTCCATCATGAACACTCACTTTCACCACTGAGAGTAAGAGAGCAGTGGACATCTTCAGCTTGGGAAGCTTAGATGAAGCCAATGTGAGAAATATAAACTGTGACCACTTTCCATCCCATATGGCAAAAAATATATTTTAAATATATTTCAAAATATACAAAAAAAAGGTCCAAAAAAAAAAAGGTCCAAAAAATCTATTCACTAAGAAATATATATGAAATATTGTACTTTTTCTTGTAACAATAAAAAAGGAACATCCAAAAATATATTTATATTTTTAAAATATATGTTGCCCTTCATATAGTTCAAAATGTTTAGAATATGTGATCCTGGACCACAAATCCAGTCAAAAGTAGCACTGTTATATTTATAGCAATAGCCAAAAATACATTGTATGGATCAAAATGATCGATTTTTCATTTTTTTGCTAAAAATAATTAAGTAAAGATCATGTTTCATGAAGATATTTTGTAAATTTCCTACCATAAATATATCAAAACTTAATTTTTGATTAGTAATATGCATTGCTAAGAACTTCATTTGAACAACTTTAAAGGTGATTTTCTCAATGTTTAGATTTTTTTGCACCCTCAGATTCCAGATTTTCAAATAGTTGTATCTCAGACAAATATTGGCTCATTTATTCAGCTTTCATATGATGTATAAATTTTCAATTTAAAAAAATTGGCCCCTATGACTGGTTTTGTGGTCACAATATCTATAGTACCTTTATCGATGTTCCAATTTTTTTATGTCACCAAAAATAAATTAATTAAATTTAAAAAAAATCTGAATGCCCCCCCATTTAGAAGTTTCTTCTGCTCATCGAGGCTGTGTCTATTTGATCAAAAATACAGAAAATTTTTTTATTTTGTGAAATATTATTGCAATTTAAAATAACAGTTTTCTATTTTAATATACTTCAAAATATCATTTATTTCTGTGATGCAGCACTGAATTTTCAGCATCATTACTCCAGTCTTCAGTGTCACATGATCCTTCAGAAATCATGATTTATTATCAATTATTATCAATAAATCAGTATATTAGAATGATTTCTGAAGGATCATGTGACACTGAAGACTGGAGTAATGATGCTGAAAATTCAGCTTTGATCACAGGAATAAATTATATTTTAAAGTATATTAAAATAGGAAACCACTATTAGAAATTGCAATAAGATTTCACAATTTTACTGTTTTTTTCTGTATTTTTGATCGAATAAATACAGAAGAGACTCCCTTAAAAAAACATTAAAAATCTTACTGATCCCAAACTTCTGAGCGGCTGTGTGTGTGTGTGTGTGTGTGTGTGTGTGTGTGTATATATATATATATATATATATATATATATATATATATATATAGTCATAATATTTTTTGCATATATGATGGTTGAAACTCAATGTCAAAAAATACACAAAATACACATACAATTGCACTTCATTGTTTACAACATATTTAACAAATATTTACAATATATTTCAGAAACATTGTATTATTTCGATATATTTTCTGCTATATGGGGTCTAATTATTGTGTTTTCTACAAGTGTGACAGTAATTCCAGTGACAGGAAAGCGCAAAATTTGGGGGTTTTGGCAACAATAAAGGTTGTTGGGTTTTTTTTTGTCCAAATAGATGATATAAGTGTTCAGTTTGTGACATGTTTTGACTTATTTAATGTCAAACATTTTCCCTTTAATGTATAAAGAAAAGCATCTATTTATGCCAACATGTAGAAGAGATGTTACATCCTGGAAAATGACACACAAATGAGATATTTTCTTAAGTCGGCATAGTGTTTTGTATGTCCGAAGGGCCTTTTAAATAGAGGCAATAATATAAATTGGTTGAAGCATTTAGTGTGTGCCTTGCTAATGTACCCAAAAAGTCATTATGTTTTCAGAATTTCAAGTTTTTTCTCAAATTCATTTAGCAAGGTTTTTATAAAATGTGTTTTGTGACAAATTCTGTGCTGCACTGGATTGATTTCACAGATGAGGTCCGCTCAAGTTGATCAAATGAAGTAACGGATATATAATGAACATCACTGAAAAAGTGCAAAGAGGTTTTCTACATGTAAATGTTTTTCTGTATAGACACAGTCAGTATTTGATGTTTAACACTGGACTCTGGTTAAATCCACTGTATTGTTTTTTCCACTGGATTGATTCTGCGTTTCTCTGCTGTTACAGTAATACTGTGAGATGTGATGACTCTGTTTGTATATTTTTATATTATGTTGTGTCATTTATACCGTTTCTTTCTACTTGATGTACATTTTAAAATCTTATTTCGAGACAAAAGCAAATGTTTTATATTGCTGTATGTGACATTACTGAATGTGAATGTGTTTGAGTGGACGAATGGTACATCAAATTAAAACAGCTTTCATTTTATTAAATGAACCAAATCTGCAAATGCAGCTGAGCTCCTTTTTTTCCTATAAGATTTTCATTTTTCAGTCAAACTGAGATTTTAATACACGAAGGGAATGTACAGGTGCATCTCAATAAACTAGAATGTCGTGGAAAAGTTCATTTATTTCAGTAATTCAACTCAAATTGTGAAATTTGTGTATTAAATAAATTCAGTGCACACAGACTGAAGTAGTTTAAGTCTTTGGTTCTTTTAATTGTGATGATTTTGGCTCACATTTAACAAAAACCCACCAATTCACTCTCAACAAATTAGAATATGGTGACATGCCAATCAGCTAATCAACTCAAAACACCTGCAAAGGTTTCCTGAGCCTTCAACATGGTCTCTCAGTTTGGTTCACTAGGCTACACAATCATGGGGAAGACTGCTGATCTGACAGTTGTCCAGAAGACAATCATTGACACCCTTCACAAGGAGGGTAAGCCACAAACATTCATTGCCAAAGAAGCTGGCTGTTCACAGAGTGCTGTAGCAAAGCATGTTAACAGAAAGTTGAGTGGAAGGAAAAAGTGTGGAAGAAAAAGATGCACAACCAACCGAGAGAAGTGCAGCCTTATGAGGATTGTCAAGCTAAATTGATTCAAGAATTTGGGTGAACTTCACAAGGAATGGACTGAGGCTGGGGTCAAGGCATCAAGAGCCACCACACACAGACGTGTCAAGGAATTTGGCTACAGTTGTCGTATTCCTCTTGTTAAGCCACTTCTGAACCACAGACAACGTCAGAGGCGTCTTACCTGGGCTAAGGAGAAGAAGAACTGGACTGTTGCCCAGTGGTCCAAAGTCCTCTTTTCAGATGAGAGCAAGTTTTGTATTTCATTTGGAAACCAAGGTCCTAGAGTCTGGAGGAAGGGTGGAGAAGCTCATAGCCCAAGTTGCTTGAAGTCCAGTGTTAAGTTTCTACAGTCTGTGATGATTTGGGGTGAATGTCATCTGCTGGTGTTGGTCCATTGTGTTTTTTGAAAACCAAAGTCACTGCACCCGTTTACCAAGAAATTTTAGAGCACTTCATGCTTCCTTCTGCTGACCAGCTTTTTAAAGATGCTGATTTCATTTTCCAGCAGGATTTGGCTCCTGCCCACACTGCCAAAAGCACCAAAAGTTGGTTAAATGACCATGTTGTTGGTGTGCTTGACTGGCCAGCAAACTCACCAGACCTGAACCCCAGAGAGAATCTATGGGGTATTGTCAAGAGGAAAATGAGAAACGAGAGACCAAAAATTGCAGATGAGCTGAAGGCCACTGTCAAAGAAACCTGGGCTTCATACCACCTCAGCAGTGCCACAAACCGATCACCTCCATGCCACGCCGAACTGAGGCAGTAATTAAAGCAAAAGGAGCCCCTACCAAGTATTGAGTACATATACAGTAAATGAATATACTTTCCAGAAGGCCAACAATTCACTAAAAATGTTTTTTATTTATTTTTATTGGTCTTATGAAGTATTCTAATTTGTTGAAATTGGTGGGTTTTTGTTAAATGTGAGCCAAAATCATCACAATTAAAAGAACCAAAGACTACTTCAGTCTGTGTGCATTGAATTTATTTAATACATGAGTTTCACAATTTGAGTTGAATTACTGAAATAAATGAACTTCTCCACCACATTCTAATTTATTCTGATGCACCTGTATGACTGATAAAATGTAAGTCATAAAAGTGTCTGTCAAATGCTTAAATGTAAATGTGTGGAAAGCCAGCAGGGATGATTTTAGGCTTTTTCATAAAGTACAGTCATTTCATTTCTGCTTCACTAGTGTTACAGTACATTACAGAACACAACAGTTTCTGGTAACCATCGACTTCCATAATATTTTTTTCCCATAAGTCAATGGCTACCGTCAGCAGTTTAGTTACCAACCTTCTTCAAAATATCTTTTTTTTTTTCTTTTCTTGTGTTCAACTGAACAAAAAACAAAACAAGAAACAAAATAAAATCACAAGAACTGGAACAACTTGAGGTGAGTAAATGAAGACACAGTTTTCAGTTTTGGGTGAACTATCCCTTTAAGTAACAGAAAACTCTTGAGAAAATCATATGAACCTTGTTTGCCATAATACAGGCAAAAGTATCAGTTTACAGCTAATTAGATTGAGGTACCCAATACAGCTTTTTGTTTATATGCCATGATCTGCACACATCACTCCTCAGATACTGAAACACACACACACACACACACACACACACACACACACACACACACACACACACACACACACACACACACACACACACACACACACACACACACACACACACACACACACACACACACACACACACACCATTCCATAGAGAAACTCCCAGAGACAAAGAAAACACTCACAACACGCTTCCTCAACTCAGTCTTTACTGACTTAATTTCACAAAAGAGCATAAAAACACACTGAAGTCATTTACGGAAAGAGATGTTTAACATATAGAGATATCGCAACATTACAAACATGAAATCAGAAATCATTCACTTCATGAAAGAAAAAAGTGATTTACTTTTGAAAAAAAGTGATTTAAAAAAAAAAAAAGTCAAAAACAGCTTACTGACCAAAGTAGAGCATTTGACCTACATTTGAGCTTTCTGAAGGTTTTTTAGGTTTCAAAAGTACTAAATCTTAAATGACATCTTGAATGATGTATTAGAACAGTAGAGCCTGCTGCTAGCAACACCAAGGTCATGGGTTTGATTCCCAGGGAATGCATTAATTGAAGAAAAAAAAAGAAAAAAAAAAGTCAAGTGCATAAATCTAAATGTGCTACAGATACATCTGCATAATGACATATCACAATAAAATGGAAATGCATATAAATAGGATAAATAACTAACTACTAAAACTTTAACTAACCTTAAAATGAAACAAAAAATTCTAAATATTTATAAAACTATAATAGTATAAAAATTAATGGTATATCACAATAAAAGAACATGTAAATGCATACAAAAATTATATTATAGCTAATAAACATTGTTAAAAAACATTCACATAAAACTTAAACATTAGATCATTACGTGTCAATCTATATCAAAGTCACCTGAAAATGAAAAGAAAAAAGAAATTCTACATGCAAGACATTTTATTTTTCAAATATTAACTATTATGACTAACAACCCATTTCTGTAATAAATATTATTCTTAATTAAAATCAGCATACATAGGGACACAGCATGACCATATAAATATTTAAATAAAAAAAATAAATATTGAATTTTTTAAAATCATGATCAAGGATGTTAGCATTAACTAAAACCACAAAAAAGAAGTACTAAAACAACTAAACTAAAACTAACATAACTATAAATCAACACATATTTACAAAGAACAAAAAAAACAAAACAATTACTAAAACTTTAAAATTAAAATGAAACGAAAAAACAATTTTTTTTACACTAATAGTTCATCAGAAAAATGATAGCCTACCTAATAAACGTTCACATAAAGCTTCATGCAACATCGGATCATCATGAAACCTCACATGAACAACACAATTTCTGTAATAAAATTATATTTTAAGTAAGGTCAGCATAAAGACATGATGTATAAATACTTTAATACAAATTCAAGATTTATTTTTTCTATCACGATCAGGGATATCATTATTAACTAAAACTAAACCGTTACTTGAAATAACTCATCATGATGATCATAATAATGAATAATGCTGCTAACTAATAATAAAACCATTATATAAATTTTTTATTTTGTTAAACAACTGAAATAAAATATTAAAAAACAAAATTATTGAATTTCTGCTAGTTGCCAAGACAACACTCTCATTTTTGTACTTCAAGTTAAACTAATTAAAAATTTAAAAAGTAAACCTGAAATAAAAACTATAAAAACAGACACATGTGACCCTGGACCACAAAACATAAGGGTCATAAGGTTAAAATTTTTGAAAATGGAAAATGTGAATTATCTGAAAGCTGGATAAATAAGCTTTCCATTGATGTATGGTTTGGACAATATTTGTCTGAGATACAACTATTTGAAAATCTGGAATCTGAGGGTGCAAAAAAATAAAAATATTGAGAAAATCACCTTTAAAATTGTCCAAATGAAGTTCTTAGCAATGCATATTACTAATCAAAAATGGCGTTTTGATATATTTATGGTAGGAAATTTACAAAATATCTCCATGGAACATGATCTTTACTTAACATACTAATGATTTTGGCATAAAAGTATAAAAATGGATCATTTTGACCTGTTCAATGTATTGTTGGCTATTACAAATACAGCCGTGCTACTGCTTTTGTGCTCCAGGGTCACATATTTAAAAATAACAAAAACTAATAAATATACCAAAACACAACAACATTACTAAAACTTTTACTAAAATTAAAATGAAAACAAAATATAAATGTAAATAACAGTATATCAGTAAAACAGAATATCACTTCACCAGTTCTTAACCGTAATGGAAAAAATATATATTAAAAAAAAAAAAATCATAACGGGTTTAATTATAATTTTAGGGTGACGCCTTGACAGGTTTGTGAGATTCATCTATATGAGATCCTTGCATCAACAAACTTTTGATTGCATGTCCACCAAATCTTTCACTTTGTGAGTAAATGGCTGCCTAGGAACTGTTCTCTCAGTCTTGGCTTCTCCCTGAGAGAGGAGGAGACGCTGGTGGGGGCTTGATGTGACAGGCCTGACAGACTCATGGCTGAGGGTGGGGGGTTTCAGCTGGTAAGTATCATGTCAGATATGATGGCTCTCGCTCTGTCTCTAATGAGGGAGATCACCGTCTCCCACACCGTGTCAGGAAGCACCGACAAATCATCCGCGCGTCACGCCTGGGCCCGGAGATGATATGTTGACAAATGCAGAGAGTTCACTCTTTTAATTGACACTAAGAGCGGGAAACGCTCTCGCTGCCGGGAGACAAGCGTGGAAAACAATGCACGGGAGCAAAAAGGAGGGATCTGGAGGGAGAGAGAAGTGTCGGATGTGCATTGTTGGCACGGGATGTCATTCTCGGTGTTTGCGTTCAGACACCCTGCCATGATTAGAGGTGCGTTTCTCTGGGGCTGTCAGCCGCGCTAAAACATTGATACTGAGGCCAATGTGAGGATGATTGAGGGACTCACTGAACACACAGGCATTGCTCGTTCGTTTGCAAACGCGCTTGAGGTAAACTGAGGGATGTCGTTGTGATGACACGCATAGAGCTTGGGAATTCCTTCAGAAGAACCGTATATAGCTATATAATCTCAGACAGGGTCGTGGAAGATAAAAGCGAACCTATAGATGTGCATTTTTTCCTCAGGCACAGCACTTTTTACTTGCAATCATATGCTTGATATAAACTGCATATTTACTGTATGCAGTTGCAGATGTTGAAGCACATTTAGCACTGTGGCTTTTTCACCAGCAGAGGGCAGAACAAACACACGTGCTCACTGGGTAGTATGTCAAATGCCTTAAAAAAAGCTTTCAAGATTCTCTTCTGAAAATTCACCTAAATTCTAAAAAGTGCTTGTAAGTCTATCATTATGCTATGTTATCACCAAATCTTGGATTTTCAGCTTGCTTTCTTTCGATAAGCACATGGATTAGTATTTCTTTTTTGAACTGATTGGCTAAAAAAAGCAATATTATATTCTCTCAATAATTTTACCAAATGTTCACTCAAAAACTGAGGTGTATAAGCTCACATCAATGAGGGCTTTGATTAATCAGTTCCAAAAAGAAACACAAAACTTGTTCTAACTGTAAGAAAACAAGCTGATATAAAGATTGAATCCAACATTTGGTAATAATATAGCATATAGAGTTACAAGTAATGTTTTGTAGCCCAGTCATTTTTGACTGGGAACATAACAATTGTAAAAGAAGAAAAACAAAAGTATAAAAATTATCCAAATTTCTAGTTGTTACCCTGAGTAAAGTCAGTAGGCCTATGTTTTAGTCTGACGCGACAACATTCACTAGCATTACTGAGAAAAAGAAAATCCTCTCCAGGACAAAGTGACCCGAACAGGGTTAAATAAAGTACAAAAAGTACCACTTTATTTGGGCATGGCTACGTTAAGTATTAATATAATGATATGCTAAGCTTACACCTATAGGCCTATAATGCCATCGCTTATCTGATACTATGGAAAAGGGAAAAAACATAAAGAATAGTAATTTTAAAATGCTCTTACAGAAAAAAAAACATTTAAAAAAGAATCACAATAGTAACAAAATAGTAAAAAAACATAAAAATTATTTTTTCTACTTCTTAGCTCAGCATTTGATTGAAACTCACCGCTGACGCAATGAAAGCTGTCTTTTGCAACGCTTAATATCCTCACATTTAAGCTGAATTGTCTGCTAACCTTTCTTCTGCTCATTACCAGTATACCTGTCAATAAAAATAAAAATATTCCAGAGTTTTCAGCTCTCAAACGCGGCTTCACCTCACAGAATCCTCGCGCGCTCGCCAGTCGCTTTCCCGCCTTTTCACAGGATTTCCGCCGCTCTCGCGCCTCATTTTGCCCACATATGGAGATATCTCGCGTCTTATTTGAATACATACATAAGACACAATTTCCGTCTAATGGTTTCGGGTCAGTCCAGCATATAATTGTATATCTTGTTATTATGCTGCTTCCCAGATGCTAAATTGGCTCGGTGGGTGTGAATATGGCGCCAAGGAAGCAGTTCCGCCGCAATTGCGCTTGATATGAGCTAACCTTAAACATCTCCTGTCACCGCTGTTGTCTTCAACCCGACACACACAGAATGCCTATTTAAACACTGAAACTGACTATAAAGCTTTTAACTGTATTGTTTGACACAAACCCAATGTGAAATGCCAGTTCAGTCGAAATATTTGTATTGTTTATTTTCAGTAACTTTTATAAGATTCCTCCGAGGCTGACGGTAGAAGTCATGCATATATTATATAAACGTATGCATGTTTTGCAATATAGCCCATACATATGATTGTAGTTCTTTCCCTTATTAAAGTAAATTTTGTCCAATTTTTAAATACTTTTTTTTTGCTTCAAATGAAAGTTTGGAATTCACCTTGTAGCTGGCTGGTTTGGTTCATGGCTTCATTCAACTCTTAAATGCAGATGTTTTTAAAATCCCTTTGGGAAAAAGGAATGGAGAAAACACTTCAAAAACCAAGGCTGCTCAAAATGGGCACTGTTGCTTTCTATAGAGACGTTTTATTCTATCGGTTCCCAATGAATAAGCTCCTGCTTTATGTCCGGTTGACATCTACTTAAAAAACTAAAACTATATTTAGTATAGGCTATATATACAGTTATCTACACTGATTACAGAGCAGAAAGGACAATTCACTCCCTTCCAAATATTCCACTCTTATGTGTCATTAAATATGCTGTTTACTCAGTTCAAAAACTATCAGAGAGTTTATTAGTGTAATCTAACTTGCTGACATGGAACCACACACTGTAATACAGACATGTTGGCCATTTTTTTTTACATGAAGCTATGTCTCTCCAATGCTGTAGCATGATGTTGTTAATGTAAGGACTGGTGGCAGTTGGATTGTTATGCTTGATCCAGCCCTCTTTGCATTTCCCTCCTCAACTTGAAACACGGAGGAAATCTCAGGGAGGCAAAAGAACAACAGAGCTAATTAGCCGCGCGGAGCTGACAGAGCGAAGCCAAATGGCTGCCAGCCAACCCAGCAGAGGAAGGAGACCCAATGTTCAGCAGGATCGATGGAGGAGACCACTTCATTAAAGACCCCCTGGAACAGAGTGAGAGAGAGAGGGTCTGTTTAATTAAGTCTGCGCTTCAGGGTCTAACAGCAGCCGTACAGCCACTGCTGTCACTGATTTGGCCCTTCTCTAGCGTGGCTCTCTTCTCCACACCAGGGGCCTTCATGGAAGTGTAAACGTTTGTGGGAATTACACTCATCCTGGTGACCTGTATACATCAATCTATAGTGTTATACCATGGTAGATATGCGCCAGCCTTGTGTCTATCAGGTTCCAAAAAAATAATTACATCAAATGAGATTAAGTAGGCTACTTTTTATTTATGAAGTACTGAAGACAACATGTTCTGAAGTGTAAATGGAGACACTGTGAACTTGTGTCCTAATGCAGCGCAAAGCAACAGGTGGATGTTCATTTATGTTTCAAATAAATGCCGTTTTTTCGTCTTTTTCATCAAAGAATACCGCAAAAAATAATGCATCATGGTTTCCACAAAAACATGAAGCTGTTTTGAAAATAATCAGAAATGTTTCTTGAGCAACAAATCAGCATTAGAATGATTTCTGAAGGATCATGTGACACTGAAGACTGGAGTAATGATGCTGAAAATTCAGTTTTGCATTGCAGGAATAAATTACATTTTACAGCAAATTCACACAGAAAACAGTTATTTTAAATAGCAATACAATTTTACAATATTTTACTGTTTTTGATTGAATAAAAGCATCCATAGTAAGCATAAGAGACTTCTTTAAAAAAAAATCATATCAACTTTTGAATTGAAAAATATATAATTTTTGGATTATGCTACAAGGCAATGCAAACAAATTTTAAGTTTTATACAGACAACCCCTACTCAATGTGAATACAGAACAGTGAACACTGCTGAGGCCTTGTAAATTGAACACAGCTTCAGATCAACATGGAAATTTACAAAAAGTGAAAGTGGAAAGTGAAAGTGACGTGACATACGGCCAAGTATGGTGACCCATACTCGGAATTTGTGCTCTGCGCTTAACCCCTGTCCAAAGTACACACACACAGCAGTGAACACACACACACCGTGAACACACACCCGGAGCAGTGGGCAGCCATTTATGCTGCAGCGCCCGGTGGAGCAGTTGGGGGTCCGGTGCCTTGCTCAAGGACACCTCAGTCATGGTATTGAGGGTGGAGAGAGCACTGGACATTCACTCCCACCACCTGCAACCCCTGGATTACGAGTTTAGGTTTACGAATTTATGGCTTGACACTATTATTGAATGCAAACCATCTGTTTGGGATATAATCTAAAAACAGCACTAGATATAGAGATTCAGACTGAAATTATGTTTTTCCTTACATAAACATAAATTTGCATAAATCATGCTCTCAACCAGTGTTTCTTAGTCAGTTTAGAAGTCCTTTATGTAGTTCATCCAAACTTGAGCCCAGTTCTAATATCTTCGATCTGCCTGCAGCAACATAACAGTTTTGTTGTGACTCTATAAACATATGAACACTATGTGCTCGGCGAACCAGCCTGTCTACTGACCACCTCTTGCCACCTACAGGGCCAGACAAAGAGAGCGAAGGGCCAACATGAAAAGGGCTTCATGCATATTGAAACCACAGCAGGTTTTCTCAGTCAAGAACAAGCAAGATGGAGAAAAAAGGCAACGTCTCAAAGCTATTTAAAACACCTAATGTATCGCCCCCTGTCTAATCCATATCCCTAAGAGCTTTATGGAACAAATTGCTGCTAGACTTTGCATTTCAATGGAATTCATTAATGCATATTCAGTTTGCTTACGGCAGAGCGCAGAACGCACCCGCCGGGACTCGTCTCTCTCTCAGCGCTCCGCCAATGGGAACGGCTAGATCGTTTTTCCATTTTGGTTTAATGCGAGCTAACGCTAATGCATTTGAACGGCAGGGTTCCCGCTTGCTTTGAATCTTTGCATCGGTGCAATTAGGATTTCTTATGTCTGTCAGTGTGCGATCAAACAACGTGTCGTGACCCGCGCCATAGCGCAGAAAGAGTGTCGTTTCATGTCTGCGGAGTCGCGAGTCGAAAGCGTAACTTTTTTAAGGTGTTGATTTCGTATGAAAACGTAGGTAGAAAAAAAATAAGCATGAAAGTCCACCCCTAGAGATAATTGTTATCGGAGCGTAATTATTGGAGCGTAACCGTAAAATAGTTAAGAATTGCCAGGATATTGTGTTGGTTTCATAATAGTTTTTGATAACCTTATCATTATATAATCACCAACAAATCATGCAGTAATCACCCCATTTTTGACGTAAAAGCGGGCGTGCCAATTTTGTTACTGAATTTGCAAGGTTTCGATGTCAATAAAACAGCTCCTTAAGCTGCTTGGCTATATTGTTTTTGTAATTATAAAATTGTAGCACAAATGAATCACAAGCAAATTAATCACAGTGTTAGAAAAAGGTGGATGTATTCAACATTGGCGTGTCATGAGATGTGAATTAGGCCTAACTGGTAGGCCTATCATTTGGTCTGTAAAGTCTTAGGCTACATTTCAGTCTGTTCCTTCCAAAAAACGTCTTCAGGAGACAACCCACGCATTTGTCATAAGCTACTTTTATGATACTTGCATTGTAATTACATGGAAGTGAATTAATGACAGAATTACAGAATTTCGTTTTTGAGTTAAACATCCAGTGTTGGGGGTAACGCATTACAAGTAAGGTGAGTTAAGTAATCCGATTACTTTTTTCCCTCAAGTTACTAGTAAAGTAACGCATTACTTTTTAAATAGCAAGAAAAGATCAGTTACCTTTTTCAAATAAGTATGCCAGTTACTTGATTTTTCCATTTATTGACCATCTAAAGATGTGAATTTACATTTCCTTCAGACTAAAGGTCATTGCACACTGAGTCTGAAATTTTCGCATGCGTTTTTCCGTTTTTTCGTATTCATCATCCTTTCCTATTGAAATGCATGCTACACAAGCGAAAACGCAGAAAATCAAACCTGATCCGAATTTTTTTTACGACGGACGAAAGTTTCGGAGGCAGTGTGTAAACATGATTGACGTAACGTGAGGTCGTATTTATTTTTCAACGAGCGAAAATTTCGGACAAAAATTTCGGACTCAGTGTGCAGAGACCTTAAGGCTTGTTTGTTTCACTTTTGGTGTGAAAGGGCTTTTTACATTAGCCAAAAATATAATTTTTTATATTAAAAACAAACAAGCCCAGATGAGAAAAATAACGCATAAGTAACGTAATGCATTACTTTCCATAAAAAGTATTTAAGTAACGTATTAGTTACTTTTTTAGGGACTAACACTGTAATGCATTACTTTTAAAAGTGACTTTCCACAACACTGGAAATACCCCTTTAATATTTAATGTAGGCCTAAGTAACAAAAGGGAAACATGTTTGCAGCTCACCTTCATATGGCACCTGTTGAAGACTCTGCACTGTAATAATAATAATAATAATAATAATAATAATAATAATAATAATTTTTTTTTGTTCTAAGTTGTTGCAGTGCATTTTATAAGAAAATAAACTATTTCAGTCTTTCAGCATTTTATTATTTTTTTTAAATTTAGTGTTACATGCCGCTTCTTGGTAATTATTTGTAAAATTTACAAGCAATTTCTGAGTGAAGAATGTTTCAAATTAATTTCTATACCATGAACTAAATTCGCACATGGAGACCAAGCTCAGGTGTCTATAACTGATGAGGGGAAAGTAGGCTATATCAGAAGACCTTAACATGCTTCCTCAGCTGACGACACACCGTTGTAGACTTCAGTCGAGCGTGCGCTGAACATAAGTGGATGAGAAGAGCAAACAAGAGTGAGAGGAAAATGAAAGCATGGTTTCCCCTCCTCTCTGGGCTGTCACCGTCGAGAGACGAGCCTCTTTTCTGTCGTTCATGTTGATGGAGAGCTGATTAACAGCAGACTTCTTCTCTAACCCCCTCCATCCACAGAAACCCCCACAGCACACTCACCATGCAAATGTGTTTGTCACTATGACAGTATGTCTCAATTAAAGCAGAGAGTGAGGAATCTCCGCACGGGGGACTCCTGTCTCCTCCGCCGCACGCCTGACTGACCCCCTACCTCATACAACACAGTCAACCGTCCCACGACAGATTGTGACGAACGCAAAAGACAAAGGAGGAAGCAAGCAAAAGTACAGGAACTCCTGAGCGTGTAAAGAGACAGAAGCAGAGCGAGCTGACAAGAGCCTGTTGCTACAATAAAGACAACACATCATTATTATAGCAGCGACACAGCGGCCATGATCAACCAGAACGGACAAAAATGAAGTCTGACTGAACAGACCACTGCAACTGGAGGGTCTTAATATAGTTATGCTGGATAGGGATTGATCTCATTAAAAGTATTAAACAATTCTGGCTCTGCACTGCAAAAAATGATTTTTTTTTACTCAGTATATTTGTTTTTCCAGTACAAATATCTACACATTCTTAAATCAAGATATATTTACTTTATGCTTAAAACAAGAAATATATCTTTTAGTGGGGTGAGAAAAATAAAATAAATATATAGCCCAATGACAGGATTGAATATATATCAAATAACTGATCCTATAAAATACAGTACTAAACATAATATACTGGAGATTTGATGCAACAACATGCATGTGTATGCAGACATAAAATAGGTGAAATCTGAAAAGCAATTTTCTGTGAATTTATTGTTGAAAGAAGTGAATTTGTGCACAAGTGCTGCATTTATGACGATGCTTTTATGAAGAAAAAAAACTAGTTTGAAAACAATGTTCAAAACAGTTGTGCTGCCCAGTGTTTTTGTGATATATTTTATTTTTCAGGATTCTTTGATGATTATAAAGTACAAAAGAGCAGCATTTATTTGAAATGGAAATCTTTTATAATATTATAAATGTCTTTACTGACACTTTTAATCAATTTATTGCATCCCTGATGAATAAAACTATTCACTTCTTCAAAAAAAATCTTATATTCCATAGTGTTTAAATGTTACTATAAGGTACTTCAGAGAATACCATGGTACCGTACAACCGTATAACAGATGACCGATCTCTGCCGTAAGGATGTGAGATTAAAGGAAAGAGACGGAGAAAGAGTTAAAGAATGAGAGAGAAAGAGAGAGAGAGAGCGACGGTGGCACTTACCCAGGGGGCCAGACACTGAGCTGGCAGAAAGAGAAGAGCTGACAGGTGAGATGACTGAGATTGTGTTTAATTAAACTCCACACGTCATTAAGGGAGGAGAGCTGAGACATGGGACTGACAACAGAGAGAGAGAGAGAGAGAGAGAGAGAGAGAGAGAGAGAGGAAATGAATTGTGGGTGGGCGGCACAGCGGATGGAATCGAGTTATGGCAAGCAGTCATTTTAAATGAACAACGCCACATTTAACATCTTTCTTGCGTCGTGTTTATGTGGCAGTGAATGATTGCACCACAATATACTGTACCATTTACATAGCACGATATATGCACATGTTGATTGGACAGAGTCATGGTATTACCATAAAAATGTTAACTGTAGAAATGCCACAATTTGAGAAAAATAATTTGAATATAATATAATATAATAATTATATGTTATTATAATATATAATAATTATAATTATTATATATGTGTAGTTTAGAATTACTTTTTATATACTATTATAGTATTTATTAATATTTTTAATTATCTATTATTTATTAAAAACATTTTTTTTAGTAATTTTGTTACGTTTTGTTTCTAGTTTTGTTAAAAAATATGTCAAGTTTTTAATGTAATATTTATTTTATTTTATTTATTTCAATTACTGAAAAAATAATTTTAATAGTTTATGTTTTAAAAAATGTGAGTAGAATGCAGTGCTTTTATTTATTTATATTTAGTTTATTTATTTCAGTTTTAGTTTTAGTAATGTTAGTACTTCTAGAACTTAAACTTATTTCCGTTAGTTGCTAAGGCAACAATTCTAATTTTTGTTAAAGTTAAGTGTCAAAGTTAAGTTTTTCATATAATATTTATATTTATATTTAATTTAAGCTGTCAATTACTGAAAAATAATTTTAATTTGAATAGTTTCAGTTTTAGTCAACAATAACAACACTGCCTGGTAGAATGTTTATTTATATACTATTATAGTATTTATTAATATTTAGAATTAGCTTTTATTCTTATATTTTAAGTTTTCATTTAATTGTAGTTTAAGGTTTAGAAATGTTGTTTTGTGGATTTTTGTCATCATTTTTAAAAAACATTTTATTTAGATTAAAGTGTGCAACATTTCTTTTTTCTTTTTTTGAAAAATGTAATGTATTTATATTTTAGTTCATCTTTATTTCAATTACCAAAAACTATTTTAATATTTTTAGTTAATGTTTAGTTAAACAATGCATGGAATAGTCTAACCATAGTACAAGTAAAAAACAACAACAACATGGTAATATCAAGTTATTTTTTGTAAGAGCTGTTTGTGCCCTTCTATCTTTCTTTTTTTGCTGTAAAACACAGTTTATGTTAAATGTGCACTCATGCGTCTCTGAGTTTTGGGTGTTTGTGCAGACTGTGCAACCCGTGCATGTGTATGTGTGTGTGTGTGTGTGTGTGTGTGTGTGTGTGTGACAGTGCAGCTGGTGTAATAATAGAGGAGGGCGGTGCCTGTGTGAGGTATTTTTACCTGCCGGTGGCTCCCAGGTGGCTGCGCTGCACGCTGAGTTCAGGTGAGGCTGTTAATGAGGCTAATTAGGTGTAAAGGAGGTTGGTACAAGGATCAGCTGTTCCTGGATCTGTTCTAATGATAAAGCTGCATAATCTCCACTGCCACACAACAGATGACCGGCCGCTCAGACCCCCAACAGCCCAACACAATACATCTGAGCTAGCAGCACCAGCGCCGCTCCCATGGGCTCCTCACGAGCCTGCAAACATATGCTGTGCAGGAGAACACATCAGACCAGACAGTGCTGAGAACGGCCGACAACCTCCGTATAATCTAGTGCACTTCACACTGAGGCTATTGTCCACCCAAAAATTGAATTTGTTTGATTTACTTAACTTCATGACGTTTAGCAGAAGTTTAGCAGAACGTTCACGTTGCTCTTTTTCATGCAGTGAAAGTCAATGGGGACAGATGCTGTTGAGCTCCTAGAGAGAGCATAAAAGCATCATAACATTAGTCCATATCTCTTGCGCATTGCATTTCAGATCTTATGAAGTCATATGACAGATGAACAGACTCCGATTTAAGACTTCAATTCTTCCCTCTTCTGCAGCTCTCAACATTCATTTCCGCATAATGTGGCACATCAAGAAACATCATTGATTTTCATGTGTTACGCAACCAATAAATAGACGGCAGTGTTATTTTAGTATAATTTACTATACACTGTAAGCAGAGAATGACCCACTTATTTTACTAAACTCATGTATTTTAATTCAGTGTGATGCTTGCTGTTTCTTTGCAATTATTTGTAAAATTCACAAGAAGTTTCTGGGTAAACCTTTTTCTCCATCTTTCTTTTTAGTGTAGAATTTATTAATATATTGAGTTGGTCTTTATTTTTATATTTTAGTTTAAGTTTTAGTAATTTTGTTGTGTGTTTTTGTCAGTTTTAATAGTTGCTTTTTTTTTTTTAAACATATGTCGACTTTGTTATTTATTTATTAAATATGTCTACTTTAATTATTATTATTATTTTTTTTTCAGTTCTCCTGGGAAGTTTGTATGTATGAGTTTACAACATCCGATAGCCTACATTCAAGTCACTTTGGACAGAGCAAGATGGCGGTGTACCTTTTCTACAAGTCTACTTAATGATCAATAAAAAGTGCATCCCATGTTTTTGCTTTTTTAATGTTTTTATTCAATTTATAAAGGTGCTGCAAATCGAATAGTTTTATTTTCTGTCATAATCATATTTTGTACATGCAACTTTGCTACAATGTAAAAAATTACGTCATCAACATACGTTTTTCAATCACTTTAACTCATCAAATTAATTTAACCAACTTTACCCTTATTTTTTAAGTTATACAAGATTTGTCTCGATTTCAGTTAGTCAGTTTTATATAATTTAAGTTGAAATGACTTGTACAGCCAATTTGATTACATACTTGATTTGATTATACCATGCAACTGAACTTTTTTATAGTGTAATTTTATTATTATTAAAAAAAAAATTATTTCAACAAATTTTGCATCAATGCAGTTGCCATTTTGGAGAGCATCACATACGTAAACACACATGGATTATTTTAGCGATCTCCTTGCTACATGAGGGTGAGTAATTAATGACAATTTTCATTTTTGGGTGAACTATCCCTTTAAACTAAACAACAATTAGAAATGTAACATTTATACTGAAAGTACAACTGAATTTTCTAAATATTTGAATTACAGATTTACATATTTTTTATTAGTTTTAGTTAACGATACTAACACTATTGCATATTGAAATATGTAAATGAGCGCAAAAGAAATCTGAGAGCTAAGACAGAACAGTTCTTTTAAAATTGACATTTACTACGAATTCCTTAAAAATTAAGACATACTTTTGGCAGTTGTTGCAAAGATTCATGAGCACAAGTGCTTGAACACACACACACACACACACACACTGGAACATGCACAGAAACGTATCAATGGGTTTCATTAGCTACTCAACACACATAAACAAACACACACTATTCAATATTAGTGTACTGCAGGCGGTAGGTTGGGCTGATTGATTAGTTTTGGGGCCAGAGAGGCCACAGGCCATGCGAAGATCAGGACGAGAGACCTATCGAAAATCACTATGGCTTCTTCCCTGCCTCCTGCTCATCTCTTCTTCTCTCATCTGTGCATCATACACGCAGCCGTAAACGCCCACCACGGGAGCAATCTGTCAATCTTGCGATCCTCCGTTACTCTGACGGTAACAAACTCCCACACTCGGAGAGGACCAGCGGTTATGACACTGTTTAGACACTTCGCAGATGGTGTTTAAAGCAAAACAGTTCATTTACTCTGACTTGAGGTCAATTATGTCCATTTTTATGTTGTTTTAATTTTAATTAGTGCTGCTTGCAAGGGAAGCATCACTAACTGCAGTGCATAAGATACAGTATACTGCATAAATTGTGCTTAGATATTATACGTCAAACTGTTAAGAAAAGTTGTGCTATTACTCTTCTAAGCAATAAGTGGATGAAAAAATCCTACAGATATACACTGAAGGAGGGACTCAAGAATGTCACAGAGACTTGAGGCCTGTTCACAGCAAGGACGATAAATATAAAGGTTTAATTATAATTCTAATTCTGTGATAATGATAACGACATATTGCTGAAACTTTTTCCAGCTAATGAACTATAAAAGCATTGACAGACCATCAGAATCCACCTCATTTTAAAGACATTTAAGCTGTACAAAATTTCAGTACATGTTACAGAGCAGAATGTTATCTTGTGTTGTTGTGGACACTTCAATAATGAAATGCCATTAACTGAAAACTGAGTGTTTAATCTTATCATTATACATTACTGATACTCTATCCTCCAATTTGATACAGTTAAGTGCTTTGACACAATCTGTATTGTTAAAAGCGCTATAAATAAAGGTGACTTGACTTGACTAATATAGTTATCATTATAGTTATTTTCAGTTGATGTGCCAATGAGTAACCACCTAGCAACCACTCAAAACACCCTAGAAACCGCATAGCAACTCACTGCGGCCGCCCTGAGCACCATACCCCTATGAAAATGAACCATGGTTTTACTACAAATAAAACCAAAAACCATGCTTACTATAGTTGAGCCATGTTAACCACAGATTAACCATGGTTTTACTACACTAACATTGTATTTACAGTAAAACTGTGGTTATACAAATGGCAATCATTACGCCAAAAAACAGGGTTACTACACTTTTACTGTAATAAAACCATGGTTAATTTTCATAAGGGATTTACCTAGTAACACCCAGAGATTTATACAGAGGAGATAGAGTTGAGCAAAGACCACTTGTATTTTTCAGAAATAATAAATACAATGAATCAATGTTTTTAACACACTGTGTGAAGAAAAAAAACAACAAAAAAAAACAAAACAGCAAGCTCCTTTAATCGAAATGTTGTTTGATCAAAGTACGAGATTATTAAAATAAGTAGTTCATTCTCTGTTATTGTGCTTTATGTCACTAGCATTGAACTGCCCTTTTCACTTTTCCAGGCTTTCAGAAGTGTAAACTTTTATCCACCTTATTTTAACTGACTTTGTTTCAACATAAGACCCATTTGTAAGTTGTGCAAGACGTCCCGTTATTTTAGCTGTACAAAACAGGCTACCTTATTCTAACCAGATTTCACGAATCTGCGTTTCAATGCCACGATCTCCTGTTTCTATATGGCGTACTATTTATATGCAAAAATGGACTTTGGTGTGCATTAGGTTAAGGTTTAGGGGTGTGGGGTAGGCGCGCCAAATTATATATACGCCAAAATGCGTATTATATGCACGCCAACAAAGTGCATATCATATGCATGCAAAAACTGCGTGTTATATGCACGTCAAACACGTGCGTATCGTATGCACGCCGAAGTCAGTTTCTGCCTATAAATAGCATGCAAAATACAAAAAACAAAATCGGGCTCATACTTTTAATGCACATTGTTATCCTTAGCTATTTACTGATAGCGGCAATGAAGCAGAAGTCTCGCACATTTAAAGAGAATAGCTCAGGCTACTTCCGCTTTGAATGGAATCTACAAAAATATATGACGTTTCTACGACTTTCCAAAGGAGGAAAACAATGCTTATTGCTTTAAAAGAGAGAAAGATATTAAATTTGCTGTACGGCACTCAGCCGTTGTACTTGAAACACTCGCCACATTTTTCTGTAGGCCTAATTTAATGAACAAGATGTATATAAAACTTTGCTAGATTTAACTGTGGAAATGCGCCATCACAGTCTGTGCAAATGGTCCATAGACTACAGAGTGAATAAGGTGGAAAATATGCTTTCACTGGGCCTCATATTATTTTATGCAAAGCATATGCTAATTTTACTCACCAAATCACACATAATACTTGTTAGCCTGTGCTACCGCGTGTGGCCGCTGGATGGCAGTGTGGTGTCACTATCTTCGGTCTGAATGCGTGTGAAGTTTGAAATGTTAAAAACACGTCCGTCGAAAAAAGCGCATCTCGCTTCTTCCGCGAGCTGCACGGCTTCTGTCCCGTCCGTTTCTCCGGCCCAGGACAGCCGCACCGGTGCTCCCTCAGATTTCCGAGGTGGCGCACGTGCCATTTCCCTCGGAGAGCGACCGAGTGTGGCTGTTTGCGAGATGAGTAAATCTGAGCGCGAGGGGAGCTCTGTGTGTTTCCAGGCAGCCTAATTAAAATACTCGAGCGCAGCGTGTGCGCGCGTCGCAGAGCAACGTGTGCTGAATATGGGCCTACATGCGCGGCGAACTTGGATCTGGGTGGTTGTGCATCACGAGATCTGTGCGCGTGTGGCTTCGTGATCTCCCAGGAGTCTCTGCAGAGCTCAGAGACCGCTGTAGAAACAGAGCGGAGATCACTGCAGGCTTCTGCCCCCAGGATCCAGCACCAGCCCCGCACAGCTGCCACCGAGAAGTGCCAGGAAATAGCACCCTGTGTAACACACATGCACACACACCAGGATATTTGCCTCTAAATTGGCTTGACAACATTCAGAAGTATTTGTAGTTATTAAGTAAATTAGGCAATGCATTCTCACTGGTTATGTGCGCAATGGAATACTTAACCCGATCTTCTCTATTCTATGTTTATATTTGGCGTACTATTTATACGCAGAAATAGACTTTGGCGTGCATAAGATACGCATTGGTTAGGTTTAGGAGTGTGGGGCTGGTGCGTGTTATATGTACGCCATAATGCGTATCATAAGCACGCCAACAAAGTGCATAGGCCTATCTATCATTTGCACACAGGACTGCTATTATATGCACGTCAAACACGTGCGTATGGTATGCACCCTAAAGTCAATTTTTGTGTATAAATAGCACGCAAAATAAATAAAGGTTCCAAAAGGGACTTTTGCAGTGATTTTATAGAAGAACCATTTGGGGAACCTTATAGATGCAGTAAAGACCACTATTTTTAAGACTGTTGTCACATGACCATGTCACTTTGCATGAGTGATGTCAAGTTATCATCTTGGAAATAAATATAGTTATGTTGCATATTTAATTTATGTAAATGGTTTTTATGGTCATTTGAATAATAAATATGCTCAAATCTGTCTAATATCACTTCTGGTTCATTCGATGCACTGGAAATGAAAGATTGCATTGTTTTGTATTGAATTCTGCACAGTTTCATCCTGTATAAATAATACTAGTATGTCAGTGTGCCACTGATCATAGTCAATATTCATACAAACTACAATGCAATGTTCCTTTGATTTTCATTTTTCTGATCTGCTTCTTGTGTAAAATGCCACGTCCAAACCTCTTACAGCAGGAATGTTCTGTATTCGATGATGTATATTTGTAATATAAAGACAAATGTTTCATAAATGCCATAAATATCTTGATAGATTCAAAGCTCGTCACATGAAATATGCTTACTGTCATTTTTTTGCATTAAAAGCAATTTAAAGCACTAAACCATTACTTGTGCAAAAGACAAATAAAGTTCCTTTCACTCTATTGTCTTCTGCTTCAGATAAAAGAAGTATAATTTCTTTGCTTCTGTAGAAACATACATATTCATATGACATTAATTTACATGCAAAAACCCACTGGGGAATTCATTAATAGTCTCTTTTGACAAATATGTCTCTTGAACAGAAAAACGTAAATCTACCTGGTCTCATGTTTTACATCTGAAACAGACACAATATCATTGCTTCTTTGAGAATGAATTAATTCACTTTAAGTCTAGTGTATTAAACTTGTGCATTGTGTACATCCATTAAATAGCTGTTTTATTATTCTGTTCAGCCTCATAAGGCAAGTTATGCATGCATGCCAATAGAAAGCTGCTAAAGTGAACATTTCCATGCATACACGTGCACGTTTTTACATGTGCATGTTTTCCATGCATGCAAATTAAATTTACTTTGTATAAGTCTAATGTAATGAACTCATGCATTGTGTACAGATATACATGAGACAGTCTGCTGCTTTTATATTTCATTCAGCCTTACTTATAAAGCAAATGTGTTGAATATATGCATACATGTGAACAGAAAGCTGCCAAAGTGCACAGCATTTCCATGAATATACGTACTTGCATGTTTTTGCACATGCACATTTTCTATGCATGCACATGAAATGCACTTTGTATAAGTCTAGTGTACTAAACTAAACAAATATATTAAACAGTTTGCTACTCTTATATTCCATTCAGCCTCATTCTCAAAAGGCAAAAGTGTCAAATGTATGCATGCTGACAAAGTTCGTAATATTTCTAAGCATGCACGAGCATGTTTTTGCACAGGTACGTTTCCAATGCATGCAGATTAAATGCACTTTGTATAGTGTACTAAACTCATTGCTAAACTCATGCATTGTGTACAGATATACATTAAACAGTTTGCTGCTTTTATATTCCATTTAGCCTCATGCATAAGGAAAATGTGTCGAATATATACATACATGCATGCCAACAGAAAGATGCCAAAGTACACATTTTCATGCATGTGCATGTATAAGTCGAGTGTACTAAACTCATGCATTGTGTACAGATATACATTCAGCCTCATACACATAAGGCAAATGTGTGTCAAATATATGCATGCATGCATGCATGCCAACAGAAAGCTGCCAAAGTGCACAACATTTCCATGCATGCACGTTTTCCTACGTGTCCAAGCCCTTGTTCGCCCATCAAATTCACCTGCCATGTTTGTGTCTGGTCCTCATGTCATATTAT
The DNA here is from genome assembly GCA_036784905.1 of Acrossocheilus fasciatus. Taxonomy (NCBI): domain Eukaryota; kingdom Metazoa; phylum Chordata; class Actinopteri; order Cypriniformes; family Cyprinidae; genus Acrossocheilus; species Acrossocheilus fasciatus. The sequence goes on from CM071945.1 coordinate 2,314,967, forward strand.
CATTGCACGTCCAGACTTGGCTCCGGGGAGGTGCAACGGTCACCTTACCGATCCCTGGCACAGGGAAGGGCAGCTGGGCACGAGTCAGTCTCCGCCACCCTATCGCTCCACAGGATGGAGGACCAGGGGCTGCAATTAGGAGGCCAAGGAGCCACTGTACAGCTCACCTGTCAGCCAGTGTCCCAACGAAGGCGCCGCAGGGCCGGCTGACACTGGCAGCGCTATGCCGCCCATGACAGGGCATCTCCATGCAGGAAAATCTCACTAACAATCCCCCCACACGAGCTGTCACTCAAACGCATCGCCGTGGCACGGCTGACCCCGTGGCCGACAGACTAGCAGACCCTTTGCTCAGACCAAACGGGTCACCACGGTTTGCACGGCTTAGTCACCCTGACACAGAGTGACATTAACGACGGCCGCGGCGCGAGAGGGGGCAGAGTGGCTTCTCAATCACAAGGAGTTGATGATGAAACCATAAAAAACGCAGGAGACAATGAGGAGGAGGAGGACTGACCTGAGCTTTTGGCCGCATGCAAAGAAATGTTGAAATGTCTCCATCTCAGGGAGGTTTTTTTCCGCCGTTCACTGACAGCATGTCAGGAGATTCAGATGGCAGCTCAGACATGTGCTACCTGGAAGCTGGAGACAAAAAACTTGGCAAAAGTGTGTCAAAAACGTAGGAGTTTGGGACAGCTTGTAGAATTAACATTGTTGCATGCCGCGTGACAGCGCTGCGCTGTGGTGCAATCGGCAAGCAAATATTTCACAGAGCAAGGTTAGTTTGAAACGTCGTGAGCTTTAAAAAAAGAAGAAGAGGAACGAAAAAGGGAAAACATAACAAAAGAATATGTCAGGGACGGAAACGCAGCTAATTGGATTGTTTTGACATGCGCGCGCTGGCCGCTTCAAATGTAGCGAGCGTAATGTGTCGTTTGATTTACTGACGTTTGTGCTAATCTATTTAATTTTCTTTTAAGGGGGAAAGCGTCCACATGAATGGAGCGGCATGTTTTAATGTTGATTATCTGAAGACGAGGACAGGGACGGCCCAGGATGCTGAAGGGGAATATCTTCAGGTTATAAGCACGAGATTTGCGTGCTTGACAGGACTGCACCCCTCGCTAACCCTCGCCGGCCCGTTGAGCCGTTCACGGATGCGGCCCGCTTCTTTAAACGTGTATGCACTGGCATCAGATCAAGCATTAGCCTACACTCTTAAAAACTATAGGTGCTTCAAAAGGTTCTTCACTGCAATGCCATAGAATAACCATTTTCAGTTACACAAAGAACCATCCAGTCAAAGGTACTTTGAAGAACATCTCTTTCTTACCTTTTTATAATCTGAAGAACCTTCTTTCGCCTCAAAGAAGCTTTTGTGAAACAGAAAGGTTCTTCAGATGTTAAAGGTTCTTTATGGAACCATTTAGACAAAAAGGTTCTTCTATGGCATCGTGAAGCACCTTTACTTTTAAGAGTGTGCAATTTTTTTTACTGTCTGCTTAGTCAGTAGACTATAAGCTTATTTCTGTCACAGGAAAAAAAAATAGGTTATTGCAATCTTACAATTTAATTTTTATTTATTTATTTCTATTGTATTGTATTGTATTTATTCAGAATTGTGAGAAAAAAGTCAGAATTGTCAGATATAAACTCAAAATTGCAAGATATAAACTAACAATTCTGACTTTCAGAATTCCAAGTTTATGTCTGTGGAAGGCTAACTCGTATTTGAGAAAAATTGTGAGACTAAAAAGTAGCTTTTTAATCAATTTCCTTTATTATTATTAGGATTATTATTATTATGTTATGGGAACACAAAACACTATTCTGACTTTTGCAAGTTTATATTTCGTAAGAGCAAGTTAACATCTCGCGATTCTGATTTTATATTTATATTTAGAAAAAAAAGTCAGAATTGTGAGATATAAACTCGGAATTGTGAGAAACATATATGAGATAAAGAATTATGAGATAAAAAGTCGCAAATTACACCTTTTCCCACACAATTGTGAGTATCAGACTTCATAGCTACTTCTCGGAATTGCAATTCGGAAATTCTTTCACAGAATTGTGAGATATAAACTTGGAATTGCAAAAGAAAAAAAAATGAGATAAAGAATTATGAGATAAAAAGATGGAATTACGTTTTTCTATTGAATGGTGAAAACACATTTGTAACTTTTTTCTCACAATTGTGAGTATCTCAATTCGTAGCTACTGTACTTTTCTTCTCAGAATTGTGAGTTTAGCTAGCCTATATATCACAATTTCAGTTTATATCTCACAATAGTATATTTATATTTAGAAAAAAGACAGAATCGTGAGATATAAACTTGGAATTGCGAAAAAAAATGATCAGATAAATAACTATGAGTTGCAATTACCTTTTTATTGTGGCGGAAACACAAAACCCATTTGTAACTTTTTTCTTTCAATTGTGAGTATCTCACAATCTCTCTCAGAAAGGCAAACTCAGAATATCTCGTACTTTCCACACAGAATTGCAAGTTTGTATCTGTCAATCTGTCAATCAGAATTGTGAGCTATAATCTCAGAGTTGCTTTTTTAAAACATTTTTTATTCTGTGGCGGAAATAAGCTTCTATAGTGCACTGCTCATAGAATTAGCATTAAAATGACCTGAGATATTGTTGGCGGTGGAAGTTTACTGTTTGCCTGACATGAAGAGAGCTGCATAATTGATGTGTTATCTTTGGGAAAAAAATGAGTTCACTTAACCGCCCATTTTTGCTTCACAAACAGGTCCGTTACCGTATGCACTCGGTGCATTTGACTATTTTTCACATATTCAGATGTAGATTAAATGTATAAAGATCCATGCAGTCATTCCCCCTGGCGAAGGAGGCTCATCTCAGCCCATTGTTCTCTATCAGTAGACGAGGCAGATTCCTGTAATTAGCTGTCAGCGCAGAGCCCCACAGCAGCTTAGCGCTGTCCGCTCAAATCAAACTAATGAAACACAATCCCCTCAAATGTCCTGGATACAGATTTGTGGCAATACCGCACGAGGAAGCAAAGGAGGGGGGAGTGTTGTGGGCTGGCATGGGCGGGGGTCTACCTCATCTCCATCCAGAACTTCAAGATTCACAAACTGGGGTCGTTAATCCGTTAATTCGGCACATTTTTGACAGCCAATTAATAGGGGTACGGAGAGAGTGATCCGTGAGCTGGGGGTTGGAGGAGGCCGTTGGGGTGATGGGGTAAAGGCCACTCTGGTCTCTGCGCTCATGTACCTCATGTACGCATTTACTGATGTGTTACTATGCCATTTTATGTCTCTTTCTATCCACCTTGTTTTTAATGTAAAAGCAGAAGCATCCGTTTTAACTTGAATGTGCAACTCTTCCGGTGTCATTTGCTTCAGTTATTAACCTGTTATTATATTAAGCTGTACAAAACAGCTTGTTATGCTGCTTGATACTGCAAACTTGTATTTCTAATCATATATATATATATATATATATAAGAAGCGCAAATAGTTTTACAGATGACTGCACATTAATAAAAATACTGAATCACAATTCTTGCACACTGACAGAAAATGTCGTATTTCAGCATTGCAAAATAAGGTGGTTAAACATTTACAGTCATGATTTTGCATGAAATTCATCTTTTCCTTTCCAAATTCCTTAGCCAATAATTTAAAATAAAACTATATATTTTTTCATAGAAAACTGTAAATGCACACCTGTGATTAAAAAATGATCTTAAGGAGTCCCTTTAACATCATGGTCATCTCACACAGTGTAATTATCTTATATATATAAGATGATAAGATAAGATAAGATAATTACACTGTGTGAGATGATCACGATGTTAAATTAGTTTTTCTTTTTTTAATCACAGGTGTGCATTTACAGTGTTCTACAAAAATAGCTTTACTATAAATGATTTTTAACACCATTTAACATCATGGTCATCTCACACAGTGTAATTATCGTAATATATATATATATATATATATATATATATATATATATATGTATATGTATATATTAGATTCATGCATTGATAATAGTTCATCTTACTCATGACCTGATGCATTGTGCACTTTTTATATTTATATACATTTATATACAAATGCTCAAAAGAATCTTATTTTTACTGGTTTTACATCCAGTTAATGTAGAATTTGCTACAAACAATGCAAATGCAAATGACGTAAATGCTGATAAAACTGTTTTCAAATTCAAAATCAAAATCTATCTGACATTTTTCCATGCATTATTAAGTTATTATATTGCTGCAAACACAATCATATAGAAACCTCCAGTTTGCTGACACTCGACTATCGTATCTCACAGGAGACAGATCATGAGCGCTTAAATGAGGCTCTAGGCTATATTACTTGGGAGAAAAATATGTATTCTGATTAATGTATTTAACTATTTATTGAACTTTGTCGTCTTTTATCATACTGCTGTTGCTGATCCAAATCATGCATAAAACACTACTAAACCGTGGTAAAAGGACTTGATTTTCTCCTGTCCTCTTGGTTTATATGTCCTCACTGCTATGGCGCCCCGAGGGCATCAAAAACAACCGGCAACCAGAAAGCGCAGAAGAGCAGGGCAGCTCACTCATCCGTGACCGAACAGGCCGATCGGATACAGGACAGCAGGACACGGCCTACGGGCACAAACACAGAGATGAGTTTACACATTACACGTCACTTAATGCACTTATATGATGCCCTATATGAATATACACACTCTTTAATTACCAAAAACATCCGATCACGTCTGATCTCCTAATGAAAGATATGCTTCACAGCCATATATGCATAAAATTCAAATGAGGCTCTTTTGGCTCTTTGATTGTTTGACAGACCCTGAGCTGGAGGTATAGAAATATGCAATAGAAGTGACAGCAAGGACGTATTAATTTGATCTATTTAAAATGCATATGTCATGTTATGGTAATATATGCCGTTTACGTCATAGTGCATCTCCCATGTCAGGATTTGCATGTCTACTGATTGTTCCTTAAGTCAGACACATACAGATTGCTAAAGGGGGGAAAATTGTTATTTCAACAAGGAAAACCAAAATTATACTCTAAAACAAATGTGTTAAAAAGATTGCAGTGCTGTATTCACACTAACAGAACAAACACTAATGCAACACTCTCAGGATTCAGAATGAAACTTCAGAGGCGTTTAAAGCTGAAGGGAGATGGTGAACTGAATTGGCCGCTACAGACAGAGGGCATGATGGGACACGGCAACGCATCATTTCTCATGCGTCACTGTCAGGCATCATTCGAGCACATGACCTCTAAACACAGATATCCGCATCACATTACTGTGTGTGAGTTTGAGTCTGTTTGTGTCAATCTAGCTGTCATTCTAACCTGTACATATTTTATTTTATGTTATTTATATTTTATTTTATTTTAAGCATTAGAACTGACATTAAGCATCAATTGGCTGAATCATGTTTTATTTTATTTTATTTTATTTTATGCATTAGAACTGACATTAAGCATCAATTGGCTGAATCATATTTAATTTAATTTAATTTAATTTAATTTAATTTAATTTAATTTAATTTAATTTAATTTAATTTAATTTAATTTAATTTAATTTAATTTAATTTTATGCATTAGAACTGACATTAAACATCAACTGGCTGAATCATATTTTATTTTATTTTTTATTTTAAGTATTAAAACTGACATCAGTTGGCTGAGTCATATTTTTATTTTTTAGCCAGAAAACAGCTGGAAAAAAATGTCATAACAGCATATTACATTTTTTAATCATTATTATTTTTAATAGTAATATTATAATATCATTATTATTATTATTATTATTATTGTGTGTGTGTGTGTGTGTCTTCATACATATATAAAATTAAGGTTTTATAAATTTAAAGTCACACTTTTGACTTTTTGAGATTTATGTTTATATGTTATTTTAATGCTTTATAAGTTCAACTATCAGCTAAATAAATAAAAAAAAAACCTAGTTGATTTCTTTTTCCAGTTGCTGATTGCAGATTGTGTTCCCGCGGTAAACAGGTTCGCTGCCACCTGGACGCTGCAGGTAAAGTGGTTTTTTAGCTTCCTCATTACCGTCATGATGTGGCTGTTTAACCGCGGCCGCAGTCTGTCCATCCACCTGCTCGTGAAGGAAACTGGCCGGCCCTGCTGCTCCCTAATGGCTGCAGATTAGAGTATTAGCATTACAGCACTCGGGACGGGCCTGCTGGCTCTCAGCTCGCCTTCATTACGCAGACTGTGAGTCAGCCAAGGGCCCCTAAATCATTTACCATGTACCATACGGGGACTTCAGCACATGACTGCTGCGGTTCTGATATGTTTACCATGTGAAACATGGGTAGAATTTAAGTTAAAGCACACCTGTTCATTCATGTATTTAAAAATAAAATTTATATATAAACACACCCACCCCCAAGCGCGCGCGCACACACACACACACACACACACACACACACACACACACACACACACACACACACACACACACACACACACACACACACACACACACACACACTCACACACACACACACACTTTTTTAAAGTCTAACATTTGTGTGTGTGATGTATTTGGAAATACCAGACTCTTTTGAGTAAAATCTCATGTGCACTTCATTTCGGCACAACTAAAGTAATCCAAAACACGTAAAAGCTTTGAATCAGGACGCTGCCTTAGAAGACAGCAAGATGGCTCACTAGATTTGAAAACAGAGCTCAAGTTTGTCTCAAAATGTGCTGCTAAAAATGCGTCTTATTTTAGTCTTGCACTCTAAAATAATTCTGAAAAGCGCTTAGGCTTGCACACACAAGCATGTGTGTGAGTGTGTGTGATGAGCATCCTCTCACGGAGCTGTATGGAAGCATGCCTGTCTCTGCCTCTGTCTCCTGAAATTCCTTCTGGGTCAAAACTAATTGGTGCAGCTGCAGGAGAGGCTGGGGTCAGATAATGACCATGAGCGCTCGGAGCGCTCAGGCGTGAACGGACCGGCACCACCGACCCACTCCGCTGCACCGTCACATGGACCGCAGAGACAAAGACAACAAGACTGAGGAAAAACAGGACAGATGGGAAGCAGGGAAAAAGCTTAGAAGGTCATTCTTTTACAAAATAACCCATCTACATGTCATAAACAAGTACAAAGTCCCGTGAGATGCCGTCCGACGCAGTCCATTCTTAATGTAAATGCAATTCATTGTCCCTCTCGAACTCCTTGCTTTGACTTCCCTACAGTTGGGGCCCTAAAGCTTAAGGGGCCCACAGGAGCGGCTCTCCAAAAACATGTAAATCTCTGAAGCACCGCGGGAAGCATATGGATGAATATATGAATATATATTCATATAAAGAAGAAAAAGCCCCACCCTGACATTTGCAGCGCAGGACCTGAACCGGGATCCTTTTATGATATTAATAGAAACTTGAGAGCTTATCATAATGTTTCCTCAGGGTCTGTCGTGGAGCTGAAGGGACAATACAACGGCTTTTTTAGGAAGCATCTGGCACTGGCTGTGCTGTAGCTTCTTCAGTTGTCGTCTCGCAGAAGTAGCAAGGCCTCTGAGTTACAGTATGATGGTTCGTTTTTGGGAAGTTAAAAAAAATACAATTCTTAATAATTACTTAAAAATTCTTAATAATTATAATTCTTATTGGATATTTAAGTCATAGTGAAATTTCCACAAATTAAAGTTTTTACATATTAAAATTTTTATTAATAATAATTAAAAAAAAAGTAATATAAATGTACCATGATGACATTTTTTTTGGAATCCCCTATGCTGTATTATGTAAGCAGTTTACTGGTTATAAAACTAAACTAACCTAAAATAAGACACAAAATGCTGGTCTATTATTGTGTTATGATTAATTTTATAATCATCCGCCCCTACATGACTGGATGTGACTGGTCACTTTACGTGTCCCTTTTCTATCTAAGTGGGCAATTCTCGACCAGAATAAGTTGCAAAATGTTATGCTGATGGTCTCGTATTTAAACACCTTTGCTGGATTGTTGTTTTAAAGATAAAGCATGCATTCCTATTTCAGGTAAGACTAGCAGCTCCAGCGCTCTCATTCCTCAAACATCCAGGCCTCTCGTCTCTGAGAAGCATGCATGATCAGTCTGCGGTTGAAAGTAAATAAAAGCCCATGTGCATGTTGGGAAAGGTCAGAAGAGAGGCCTGGAAGCAGCTGAGCTCCGCATACCTACGAGGCCTACAGGAAGAGCAGGAGGAGAAGAGCATGAAGATTCGCCGTTCAGCAGCAACTTTACACCAGCAGACATCAGAGGTGTCAACATCAGCACATACCACAAGAAACACCCTCTTTATCCGTCCCATATGTGCGCACTTCTGGGGTCCTGCAAGCTGTCAGGCGATGAGCCAGACCTCAGAACTGGATTGTGTGACTGTTTTCAGACAGAAAAAAAGAAGTGTAGATATGCATATACTGTTTGTTTTACAGGTTACTACACACAGCAGCTGCACTGGGATGCCGCTTGTGGAATTTTCCTTCTGTTGTCTCTATGAATATAGAACAAGAGAAACTGAAGTCATGTGATCCACAACTAGTCAACTTTTACACAACTATCAGAGCAAACACACAGAGTTTTAGTGCCATGGACGTGTTAACGCTTCTTTAGCAGGAGAGTTAAAGTGATCACCCAAAAATATATTTTGAAGAGTAAGGGTAAAGGGGTGGTTGATTGCGATTTCACTTTTTTAACATTAGTTAGTGTGTAATGTTGCTGTTTGAGCACAAACAATATCTGTAAAGTTATGAAGCTGAAAGTTCAATGCAAACAGAGATATCGCCTTTTAAAATTATGACAGTTTAATGCCTACAAAAACAGCTCATAAGGACTACAACGAGTTACTTCCCGGATTTGTGACATCACAAACCCAGATAAACCCCGCCCTCGAGAACATGTAAGGAAGGGGGCAGGGCCATGCTACACTGCTTTAGAGAAGAGGAAGAGAAAACTAGGGATGCACGTAAAAATCTATTCATATATGAATCATGATTCTGTCTTCTAACGATTCTAATGGATTCACAAGTTTAAAATCAATGTTCTAAAGCAGCGGTTCTTAATACTGTTCCTCTGCATCTCTCTGCTCTGCACACACTTTGCATCTCTCTCTCTCTCTCTCTCTCTCTCTCTCTCTCTCGCTCTCTCTCTCTCTCTCTCTCTCTCATTCAGATCATCAGCTCAGCTCCAACAATGAACTGTTACAATTTATTACACTTATTTTCACAGAGCAATGAGAAGCTTTATACATGGACTTGTGTGCAGTTGCCGTGCTGTTTTTAACCTTTAATCAGGATGAAACCGTATATTAAAAGCTAACAGAAGCAGTAGCAAATAACAGTGTATCTAAAAGTATGAGACAACAACAAACAAAACACATACCATTAAGAGCTGTGCTTGCACAGGTTCAGCAAGATCCTCTTCACTATATCCTCTGAGTCTCAATTGGGCTCAAACTGATAAGTAATATAGACGACGCCATTGTTTACAATACAACCGGAGCGCGAGCCACTGAGGTGAGGGGCGGGAGGTTTAGATGCACACTAGAGGCGGTTTAGCCAATCACAACACACTTTACCAGCTAACCAATCAGAGCCCATCACATATTTCTGAGGGAGGGGCTTCATAAAAGCAGGAAATGATCGGAGCGTTCAAAGGAGAAGGGACAGAGAGGTGTGGAATAATGATAAATTATGTGAAAAATAATGCGTTTTAAAAAAAAACGAAGCATGAGCATATGTTAGACTCCACCCCATAAACACAATCAATCCTAGAAAAAAAAAACAATCAACCACCCCTTTAAACAGTTGCTGGCCACCTTTGATTTCCATATGGAAAAAGAAAAAGAAAAAAAAACACTATGGAAGTCATTGGGGAATAGAAATTGCTTGGTTAAAAACATTCTACAAAATATCTTATTTTGTGTTTAGCAGCAAAAAAAATAAAAATAAAATAAAATAAAATAAATAAATAAAATTATACAGGTTTGGAACAACATGAGGGTGAGTAAATGATGACAATTTTCATTTTTTTGGCAAACTGTCCCTTTGAATACACATTTGATTAGAAGAGTTACAATTTAAAACAATTTATAATTGGATATCTGACAGTAAATTCACATTGAATAATTACGTCATAGTGAAACTGCTAATAGTTAATAATTTTTAAGACATCTTTTTGAAACTCATATGCTGTATAATGTAAACTATTTTCTGGCAAAAATAATAAAATATAAATAATAAATCAAATGGAATAGAATAGAATAGAATGGAACAGAATAGAATGGAACATTTCCAAATAGATAAATCCAGTTAAGGAATACACATTATTTTGAAAAACAAAAATTAGAATATTAAAATTGAAAACAAAGCACCAAAACTTCAACACATGTTAAAAATAGAATAATAAAATAAAACAAAATAAAATAAAATATTTACAAGTTGATAAATCCAGTTAAGGAACACACACACACACACACACACACACACACACACACACACACACACACACACACACACACACACACACACACACACACACACACACACACACACACACACACACACACACACACACACACACACACACACACACACACACACACACACACACACACAAAGCTCCAAAAAAGCTCCAAAACCACAGCACAATCTAAAATGAAATAGAAATAAAACAGAATACAAAAGTTGACAAAAATAATAAAAAAATAAATATTTACAAGTTAATAAATCTATTTAAGAAACACACAAAACCTTTTAAAAAGACATAAAAATCCCCACTAAAACCAGCACAAGCTAAAATCAAATCAAATGAAATACAGTTTTTTACAATCATTTTTGCACTAACACACATTTTTCAAAACATTTAACACTTTTTCCAAATGCTTGGATACAATTCACATGAGCCAAAGATCTTTTGTTCACTGAACTAAACTCACAGGTTCAAAATGACACAACTTAACATCAAAGTATTACTATTTCAAAATGCAACTCACACATTACATCTGAATCGAGTGTTTATTCATTTCATTACAATGATCCAACTATCAACTGATTTAACTGCTCAAAATGCTATGCATTACTCTTGAAGCATAGTTTTTTATGGAAAATGATGAACAATATTAAATGTTTAGATTATGAAAGCAACTGAGGACTGAGTATGTTCAGGTATGATCAGTTTCAAGATGCCTGTTGTTGGGAGAAAAAAAATTCTATATCATTGTTATCAGTATTTAGTTTTCCTACAATACAGTAAATGTCTTTTTAGAGGGCGATAGAGCTGGAAGCTGATGAAAGCCATTCATATTTTTGGATGAGGCAGGCTTTACACTGGCCAAGACATGGAGGAGAGGTTGAGAGCCCAGCGGCTGAGAACGGCCCAGAACGATGTTTGCTGGGGGTCTGACCACCCCCCACTGAATGTGATTTTGAGGGGACCCCACAGCAAAATCAGTACAATGGACCCTTAATTCCTAGCGACAGCACTGACAGCAATCATGGTTTCAGGCCCATCCACAGTTTATCACCTTGTATTTACCCCCATACTCCCCTTTCCTTACTGTAACCCGACTGAGGAGTCTTTCTCCACATGGAGGTGGAGGGTTCACAAACAAGTCACTCTTCTCAAGGCCATAGATGATACGTGCAATGACATCACAGGAGACCCATGTCAGGCCTGGATTTTTTCCCCCAAGAAGTTTAGCTAATGAAAACATCCATTGTGATGTTTCAAATCTACAAGACAGGGTTGATGAAAACATAGAAGTGCAGTGAGGAACACTCCAGCTGACATTTTACTGTAGGCCTACTGTAGTTTTTTCTTATCTCATTTTTTCTTATTTAAAGTTTTTTGAAAAACCTGCTGTGAGTTGATTATTTCATAAATAATTTTCAAATTTTGTTGAATGATTCCAGTGTCTGTACTTTTCTCTCTAGTCTATTACAGTGATGTACAGTATGAATGTATAGAACCATAATGAAAGCTGCACCATGTGTTTTGAACTATGATTGTACTAACAACCACACAATGAAACTATGGGCATCTTGTGTGTGGATGATCTACAGTAATGTTCCTATGATATTTCATAATAAATTAGTTAATGCTTCTGCAAATGCAAGGCTTCTTTAAAGATATGAATGCAATATGAAAAGTTTTGAACATTGGATAGCCTGTGTTACAAATAATGACTGTTTTGAGATTTGCGTCTAGAGTTTTGAAAAAGGACACAAAGGTTCTGTTATTAGTGCAAAAATGAGTGTAAAAAACTGTAATAGTAAAACAAAAGGAAAAGGAACACAAAAATACATTTAAAAAATATTAGTTGAAAACAAAGCACCAAAACCACAGCACAAGCTAAAATAAAATTAAAATAAGAGAAAATAAAACACAGAAGTTAGAAAATTGAAAACAAAGCATCAACAAGCAAAAAGTAAAACCAATATATAAAAACATTCAAATATTTAGAAACATTTGACAAGTTCTGGAATGAAATGTTTGAAAGTGCTCAAAGATGCTTGAGTTTGTCATTTTAAGTCGACTCGATGAAGTTAAACATCCAGCATGCGTTCCTGGAGGGGCTGATGGGAAACTCAGAGAGAGCGCATTTCAGATAATAACACACCAAACCGCCATATCCAGCACTCGCTACAGGCTTTCAGTGTAATAACAAAGAGTAAGACGCGCACACAGTGAGCTCACTTCAACATCTCGGGCATAAACCACATCCTACAGCGCCTGACCCTGCTCCACTTCACATAATCAGCTCAAATTCGTTTTCTTTCAGGTAAGATTAGGAACCTCTTTCCTCCGGCCTCGGGTGAGCGAGAAAGCCTTTTATGAGGAGGCTATTGCAGCAGGAAGTCGACAGAAATGACATACATCTTTTGCTTACTTCAAACAGCTCTGTTCTCCAGCATTTACCCAGGTAAACGAAAGGCACAATGCGTTTATTTCTACAAAAATGAACTCAAAAGGCAGCTCGGCGTCAGTCACAATTTAGCGAACGCTCTAGCATCTGATTGATCAAAGAGCAATGCTAGCTAGCCAGGCTTCCCGACACTTAACGCCTTCTCCCAACCTTTGATCCGGATAATTAAGAAGCCTTCTGAGGGGCAAAAGCTAAAAATATTCAACTGCAGCCAAAGTCTCTCAACCTACATTGATGTCTGTCAGTAGGCCATAGGCAAGGGTGCATTTAATGGACAGAGACGTCGAGTATCCAACCCTGGCTGGTACGAAACACACTCGCCGGGGCTAAATAAGGTGGATATTGGAGGAAAAAATGGGTTTTGAAGATGAAAGTCCAAATGGAGTCTTGAGAGAGAGCTGATGGAGTGTGTTGACCGCCTAAAAGTAGTCATGGGGAAACAAGCACGGCTATTAGTGTCACTGGTGGCCTTGAAATGGCTAAACAAAATTACGGTTTGGGCGAGGGGTGGTTGGATTCGGATGCGCTCGCTCCATTATTTGTTGAAGAGTGAGAGCAGTGCTTTATGGGAGTGTTTGTTGTGTGACTGTGAGCTCGGGAAGGTTTTAAGATAATGAAAGTTGGAAAGAAAGAAAAAGAGGCTCGTTTTAGCGGGTGTAATGTTGATGTATCAGTGTGAGAATCTATAACATGCGTTCATGAGCAAGAGAGGACGGTGGAGCGTCATACCTGGAGGAATCTGGCAGCGTTCACATTCATCGCAGTGCCAAGCTCTTCACTGGCGAGTCTCCAAAGCTGTGGAAAAATGGCAAAACATCTACTGTATGATTAAACACTGTGATTTGCATGTTCTTGCAAAACAAATGTTGCATTAGAATACACAGCATTTTATTAGCCATTATTTACCTATACAGAGCAAGAGAACGCGATCCACAACTAATCAACATGATTACACATACAACTGAAGACAAAGCAAAGACACAAAATAAAAAAAAGTTGACAAAGCACCAAAACCACAGGACATGCTAAAATTAAACAAAATAAAATAAATGAACAAATTCTTTCATCCAGTTATTGAAAAAAAAATAAATTAAATAAAAATAAATTAGAAAATAAAGCACACAACAAAAGGAAAAATGCATTAACGTAAAATCAAATAATACAAAAAAAAAAAAAAAAAAATTGAGTTGATGTATCCAGTTAAGTGACACAAACACACACAACATCACAAAAGAAGGGAATATTACAGAGAGAAAGCTGGAGCATCAATACTTGGAGATATTCTCTGTCTGCATTCACATTAATTCTCAATGGCAGTCGCTGATTGGCTGATGGTGGTGCCACGCTCTTGTGGAAAGAGTGATAAAAGTGTAAAACATCTACAGTATGATTAAACATTGTGATTTGTATGCTCTTGCAAAAAACGATTGCATCAGAATTTTTTTTTTTAATGGCCATCATGTCCCGCCACGATATCCCGCCAATCCTCGAGCCCTTGTGTAGGATCAGCTGAATTGTGAGATTGATGACTGGGCAGAAAAACACTGAAGGGCCTTTGACCTTTGGCCTAATGACCGTCTTCCCTTAAGACTTGACTTGACTCTGGCCCAGGAGCACACGAGCTCAGCAGAATCATCTCCTCCAGTGTTTGTGCTCTCAGCATATCCCTGTGTTCATGTAGATCCACCTCAATACAAACCCAACGCTTTATATATATATATATCATATCATTCCACTGTCAGGTGCAGCTGTAAATGTTTGTTGTATCATTCTGTCATGAGTTCCATGTTTAGGTGAACTGATCAGTGTTAGAGTCTGTGGACTGAATTGATGGCCATCATCATCTCAGCCTGATAGATCTGAGCCACGTCCTCCGGGATACGATCACCAAACTTACTCAGATCTCCAGCGACATAGTAATCCATGAGCAGATCCTGCAGAGCAGAAGAGGAGAGACACTCCTAAACCAGAATGAACAGACAGCACTGTACATCTGACAAAGATCACTGATCCATGAGTACTGGAACAAAACACTACAGAACTGAATCATTCTCATGAATCTTTTCAACACTTTTCACCTGTTTTGTGTTCAGCTGCTTCTCCTGTTTACTGTTTTTACTTTGACTATCACTCTGTATCGACTAATACAATTAGATACAACATGTTAAATTTAATAGCTTCAATGGTATGAGATAACTGGATGCTTTCAGGTGATTTCCTATTGAGCTGTCACAAACCTGTCAAACTATTTAAAATATAAAGAATTAAACGAATAGATAATCAATTAATACTTAAAATAAAAAAACAAACAAAAAATCTATCAGATAAAAATCTAATGAATAAATACATCAATAAAAAAAAAATAGATAATTAAATACACTAGTAAAAAAGTTATCTATTAACATATTTACTGACAGATAACTTGAGACTTACTGATATGAAGGTTATAATTAAACTTTATTTGGGATACTACTCATGCACAATGCACATTTCTTAAGTCTAAAATGTGTTTTAATGCCACTTTTGATGAGGATTGTATGATCTTTGAATAATATCAGTTTTTAAATGCAAAATATTTAAAGTGTACCTGAAGCATACTTGCAATAGTTCCACTTTAGCACAATCAGATATAATTACAGTATATCTTTAGTTGGGCTCCAGCACTACTTCCAGTGCATTAAGTAGGCCTACAAAATTAGTTGTTACCAGTTTAGTATACTAAAAGTACAATTGCAGGGCATTTTATTAAGTACATAAATATGAAAATGTATTTGTAGTATACTTAGCATGACATAATTGTAGCTAAAACTCTGATTTATAGAACATGGCAGATTTGTGAATCAGGACTGTTGATCATCATCAAACTCACTGAATCCAGTGATGGATCCTTCCAGCAGCTGGGTTTCCTAAAGCCTCCCAGAAGCTCCCAGCACATGTTCAGGTTTGCAATCACACACAAGCGAAGCTCCTGCCTGAAGATCAATGGAGCGCTGTGATTCTGATTAAGGCCTTCTCTCCAGAGCGTTTCTCCGGCCGCGGACGCACGGATCAGCGAGGCCTTTGAAGTGGCTCTTTCAGACGGGGTGAAGCGCTGTGCTTGAGGAGGTGATGAACGAGCTGATGAGAGCTAGAGTGGAGGAGACGAGCGAACGCCGGCGTCAGCGGCAGCTACTGGACATCCGGTCAGGAGGAAACGCTCGTAAATCACGTCACCGGAGCCGCTGACCTCCAGAGGTGTGAGAGACATGCTCATCTTCTGCTCTTACACTCCATCTGTACTCAGGAAACATGAGGGATTTCTCGCTTGGGCCCACAGACTGATGGACGTTGCATGAGATTGTACTTGAAAAACAAGTTATTATGATGAAGGACATCAGAATACAGACTATTACTTTAGGGTTTATGTTTGGAGTGATCATTTGGTTAATAAAAATTACACTTACTGAATTTGTTCACAGAGCACTTCTCCAATTAACTTCAGGAGATTCTCACTTACACACAACTGAAGGCAGAAGAAAACAAACACACACACACACACACACACACACACACACACACACACACACACACACACACACACACACACACACACACACACACACACACACACCCACACAAAAACGAGAGAAACAAATCAAGTCTACCGACACAGAGAGTGAATCAAATAAAGCACTTTGTTCATTCATTTGCTAAAATAAAAACTGTTAAAAATAGTCTAAATTGATAAATTGTTGAAATCAATAGTTGAAATCAATAAATTGATTTAACTCGTTTTAAATGCAAAATAACTTGCCTGAAAATAAAGATTTCATTCATAAATTACACTTTACTATTTTTATTTCAAGTAAAAAAAAGGAATAAATAAAAAAAAGGAAAAATAATTTTAAAATAAAGGAAAAGTTTCTGTAATTTCATACTCACGTAAAATCAATTAAAACATGTATGCTGTATTTCTTTCTGTTAAAATGAAAGCACAATTTTTTAAAAATAATTTTCATGTAGCTTTTACATATAGTTTAGTGACCATGGTACAAAAACAGTTGAATGAACAAACAAACAAACAAACAAACAAACAAACAAACAAACAAAATAGATCTATCTATCTATCTATCTATCTATCTATCTATCTATCTATCTATCTATCTATCTATCTATCTATCTATCTATCTATCTATCTATCTATCTATCTATCTATCTATCTATCTATCTATCTATCTATCTATCTATCTATCTATCTATCTATCTATCTATCTGCATTGCATATATCAGATGTGACACTGAAGTGATGCCTACTAAAATTCAGCTTTTTATCACAGAAATAAATTACATTTTACAATATATTCAAATAGAAAAAGTTATTTGAAATTGTAATAATTTCACAATTTTACTGTATTGCTGAACAAATAAAGGCAGCCTTGGTGAGCAGAAGAGACTTCTTAAAAAACAATGGTAAACTCTAATGTGCTAATTATGTGTAAACTGAAGAAGCTGTGACATGATTTGCTCTGTGTGACTAAACCGACACAATAAACAAACAAACAAAACTACTAAGGCCTGAAATGGGAAATACTGAATTCACTTCTCCAAATGTGTATTCCTGTCATCTGAGCAAGAAAACAAGAAAGCAGACGCCTGACGAAAGCTGCGGCCTCCTGTACCTGGTCAACACGTCTGAGTCTGTGTCCTTGTGCACATCTCTGCAGCTCATCCACCTTCTCTCCCGTCAGCCCACAAGACACGGGTGGAGGAGAGAAGAAAAAAAAAAAAAAACGTTTGGGGCAAAAAAGAGAGAAATAATTGGATTCCCAGCTTCCACCTCCTCCTCCTCCTTCCCCCACGTGTCGGACACCCCTAATTAACAACAGAGAGAGTCAGAGAAAGCCTGGAGAAAAAATCTGCTGTTTGGATTGAACAAAAAAAAAAAAATGACCGGCAACATATTGTCTCCTTCACGTCCACGCGGACTAATAACAGCTAGTGGCTGCTGCACGAGAACGAGAAGGCGTCAAAACCTGGCAAAGTCACTCATTCATAAAATCTCAATGTGTGACTATAGCTCTAATTACAACCCACGTCGGCCTCAATTAGACCACAGCTTTTCTCTCTGCGTTAACTCTTAATTAATGTATCGGCAGTTAATTACAGGTTTTGCGAGAGGGGCTCTGTCAGACGGTCGCTGCTTTTCTCAGCGGGAGGTTCTTTACATGAGCTCCGTTCCAAAACCCGGCGAGCGGCCTACATAGACAGCATTCAAACTCAAATGGAACCTCATAAATGAGTGAGTTTAAATGCTCTACAGGTTACAAGAGAAATGGAAGATAGCATATGCATATTTTAAGTTTATGATAGCATAGCAAACATAGTGGGTGTGTATTATGTCAACAATTTTCAGTGTTGAATGCAAAGTAGGCCTAAATTAATTATTGAATTTTTTTCTTTTTCACTGAATGCCTTAGAATAAGGCCTAAATGAAGTTGGTTTCGGAAGATAAACTTTAAGTCACTGGATTTTAGAACAGAGCCAGTTTTACAAAATTGCAGTTTTATTACAAAAAATAAAAATAGTTTTGCAAGAAACAATTAGATTTTATTTTTACACAATAAGTGTAAACATTTTAATTTAATGGATCTAAGACAAGGGCAAAACAATATCAAAAAAACCTTTTTATATATAAAGGGATATTTGAAAATAAAAAAAAGGAGGACGTTAAAAAGTGCTTTTAATGTTGATTTCATATACTGCTTATATATGGACTAATTTTTTTTTATTCAGATTTAAATAATATTTTAAAATCTGCACATATTTGATTAGCCTAATCTGATTTAATATACTATTTTATAAATATTTCTCTGTACAGAATTAAATAAAATTATACTTGTCACAGTTCATGGGCTCACGGTCTCATCCTCGCTCTGTTTGTGTGTGTGTGTGGGTGTGTCTGATTGAGGCTGATTCGCTCCAGCTGCGGATCATTTACAGCGCTATATTAGACCCTTTCACGCTGTCCTTTGTTGTCAGATCTTTGGATTGTCTGCTGTGTCCTGGTCAGTGGTTTCCGTCAGTTCCTGCTTCCTGATTCTTCATCTCCTGATTCTCCATCGTCTCCGTGACTGGATACTGGCTGCCCATTGCATCCCGGCTCTACCTGCCTACCTGCGTGGTGCACGACCCACTTCTTTCACTTTGTGTGAACTTGATGTGATTCTCAATAAACTGCTCGTTTTCCGCATTTGAATCCTCCAGTCTTTATTCATAACAGAAGGATCTGACAACATATGGATTCAGCAGAGGCTCGTGGGTTTCAGGAACTGTTAGTCAACAACAACGCTCGTATGAATCGGCAGGAGGAGAACGTGTTGACCACCGGATGAGCCATGCAGGCGTTGGTGGCACAGGTGTCTGAGCTCACCACCCAGATGCAACTGTTGAGATCACCTGCTGCGCCACCCCCACCGCCTGTTCTCCAAGTCCCCGTGAACAACAACCCTCAGCACGAACCCAGACTCCCTACACCGGAGGTGTACGCCGGAGACACTAACCTTTGTAGAGCGTTCCTGACTAAGTGTTCTCTGTTTTTCTCCCTCCAGCCAAAGACTTTCGCTATGGAGGCGTTGAAGGTGGCCTTAGTTCTGACGTTGCTGTCAGGGAAGGCAGCATTGTGGGGAACGGCGGTGTGGGAGAATCGCAATCCATGGTGTTCCTCGTTCCGCTCACTTTCCCAGGAGATGAGAAGGGTTTTCGATCGGGCGCGAGGTGGCACGCATGCTGGCCAGGAGGTGCGATCCGTTTCCGACTATTCCATTCTCTCAATTCGACTATTCCTGGCGGCTGAGTGTGAGTGGAACGAAGAGGCGCAGTGGGATATGTTCCTGCATGGGCTGGCTGACCGTATCCAACGGGAGATCTACATGGTGTCTTTGAATTAAGCCTCATCTACAACCCTCCTCCCGGTGAGGTTGCAATGGGCGGCCGGAAGACACGACTGCACGGCACTATTAGACTCCGGAGCCGAGGGCAACCTGTTGGATATTTCCCTGGTGCAACTTCTTCACATCTCCATGGTTTCACTCCGTCACAAGATCTCCGTCAGCGCCCTTAATGGACAATCGCTTCCCGAGATCAACCTCTCCACGGTACCTATCACCCTCATCACTTCAGGCAATCACTCAGAAACTATCACATTTCTAGTCACCAATTCTCCTCTGGCTCCAGTTGTGTTAGGTCATCCTTGGCTCACACAACACAATCCTCAGGTGGATTGGAGGCGCAATGCCGTCTCTGAGTGGAGTGAGACCTGCTATGCTTCTTGTCTTGTGTCTGCTTGTTTTTCTGTTTCTTGTTCTTCGTTGCAGGATGAGATGGTGAACCTGTCTAACGTGCCCGAGGAGTATCTTGACCTGAAGGAGGTGTTCAGTAAATCCAGGGCTGCTTCTCTCCCTCCTCATCGTCCCTACGACTGTGCCATAGATTTAGTGTCAGGTATGTCTCTGCCTAAGGGCAGGTTATACTCTCTGTTCCAGAGAGGAAGGCCATGGAGAAATATATTTCTGATTCTCTGACAGCCGGGACCATCCGTCCTTCTTCTCCAGTGGGGGCAGGATTTTTTTTCGTTGTGAAGAAGGATGGCTCTCTGCGACCTTGTATTGACTACCGCGTCTTGAACAACATCACGGTAAAGAATACTTATCCTTTGCCATTGATGTCTTCAGCGTTCAAGAGGCTGCAGGGAGCATCCGTCTTCACTAAATTAGATTTAAGAAATGCCTATCATTTGGTTCGCATAAGGGAGGGGGATGACTGGAAGACCCCGTTTAATACCCCCAGAGGGCACTTTTAATATTTGGTTATGCCTTTTGGGCTTTCAAACTCCCCTGCGGTCTTCCAGGCACTCGTCAATGACGTGTTGAGAGATATAGTCGATCAGTTCATATGTTTACCTGGATGACATACTGATTTTTTCTTCTTCTCTCCAGGAACATGTTCAACACGTCAGGCGAGTACTCCAGAGGCTGTTAGAGAATGGGATTTTTGTCAAGGTGGAGAAATGCGCGTTCCATGCACAGTCGGTTCCTTTTTTGGGGTTCATCATGTCGCCTGAGGGGGTTCGCATGGATCCTGACAAGGTTAAGGCTGTGGTAGGTTTCTGAGTTTCGCAAATTTTTATCGGCGGTTTATTCGCAACTTCAGCCAACTAGCCGCTCCTCTGACTTCCTTGACCTCCACCAAGATGGTGTTCAGGTGGTCGGATGCAGCTGAGGCTGCTTTCACCAAACTAAGAAGCGGCTTCATTTTGGCTCCTATTCTCCGGGCCCCTGATCCTACACGCCAGTTTGTGGTGGAGGTCGACGCGTCTGAGGTGGTGGTAGGTGCGGTGTTATCCCAGCATGCCACCTCGGACGACAAGATGCACCCCTGCACATTTTTTCCCCACCGTTTGTCTCCTGCCGAATGCAATTACGACATCGGTAACAGAGAGTTGCTGGCCGTCAAGTTAGCGTTGGAGGAATGGCGTCATTGGTTAGAGGGTTCGGGGGTTCCTTTCGTTGTCTGGATCGACCATAAGAATCTCGAATATATTTAGTCCGCTAAACGTCTTAACTCCAGGCAGGCTCGTTGGGCACTATTTTTCGGACATTTAGATTTTTTCCATCTCCTATCGGCCTGATTCTAAGAACGTCAAACCTGACATGTTGTCACGCATTTTTGATCATTCGGACCGTCCAGTGTCTCCCGAGTACATCGTACCTGAGAGATTGGTTGTCTTTGCAGTCACTTGGGAGATCGAATCGAAGGTCCGCACGGCCTTAGAAGGGGTAACGCCTCCACCCGGATGCCCAGTGAGCCGCTTGTTTGTGCCGGAGAGGTTACGGTCTGACGTAATTCGATGGAGTCTGTTCCAACGTGGCTTGCCATCCAGGAATCGGTCGCACCATGTTTCTGGTTAAACAGCGATTCTGGTGGAGTGCTATGGCTCGTGATATCCGAGAGTTTGTTTTGGCCTGCTCAGTCTGTGCTCGGGGTAAGACTTCCAATCGACCTCCAGAGGGGTTACTTCGAGACCCTGGTCCCATATTGCGCTAGATTTTGTCACCCTCAGACCAATGGCCAAACTGAGCGGGCCAACCAGGATCTTGAGAGGGTATTGCGATGTTTGGTCACTCAGAATCCCACTTCCTGGTGTCAGCAACTATCATGGGTTGAGTACGCACGTAACTCGTTACCGGTGTCATTACCGGAGGAGAGAAGTTGGGTTCCGGCTAAGGATATATTGGATCACTCCCTTATTGATGATTACAATCAACAGGTAAGGTTGGCTGGGAGCGCCGAGAGGTGCTCCTAGGCTGAGGGGTACTGTCACAGTTCATGGGCTCACGGTCTCATCCTCGCTCTGTTTGTGTGTGTGTGTGTGGGTGTGTCTGATTGAGGCTGATTCGCTCCAGCTGTCCTTTGTTGTCAGATCCTTGGATTGTCTGCCGTGCCCTGGTCAGTGGTTTCTGTCAGTTCCTGCTTCCTGCTTCTTCATCTCCAGATTCTCCTTCATCTCATGGCCTCCGTCACTGGATACTGGCTGCCCCTTGCATCCCGGCGCTACCTGCGTGGTGCACAACCCACTTTCACTTTGTGTGAGCTTGATGTGATTTCTCAATAAACTGCTCTTGTTTTCCGCAT
The DNA here is from genome assembly GCA_036784905.1 of Acrossocheilus fasciatus. Classification (NCBI taxonomy): domain Eukaryota; kingdom Metazoa; phylum Chordata; class Actinopteri; order Cypriniformes; family Cyprinidae; genus Acrossocheilus; species Acrossocheilus fasciatus. The sequence goes on from CM071945.1 coordinate 2,337,610, forward strand.
TTGAATCCTCCAGTCTTTATTCATGACAATACTATAATAAACAACACACTACTAGACTGTCTAAAAAACATTAAACAAAAAATATAATAAATAAAATCACTTTTGAGACACAAAAATACTACAAACATGCACGTAAAATCTGTATTTTTACTCCAATTTAAAAATATTTGAATCCCTTTTAAAATCTTATAATGTTTTATCAATATGTCCCAGTACAGAATTAAATAAAATTATACTAATAAACACTCACTACTAGTCTGCCTGTCTATAAAAAAACAACAACAAAAAAAAACACCTTTGAAACTCACAAATGCTCGAAGAAACACACACGGAGTAAAATTTGTTTTGTTTTTTCTCTAGATTTAAATAATATTCTAAATATATTTTAATATTTAAATCTTATAAGATTTGATTAATCTGATTACAAATCTAATAATATTTTATCAGCATTTCTCAGTATAAAAATAAACGTATACTATAATAAATACTCACTTCTAGTCTGCCTGTCAATCAAGAAAAAAAAACCTTTAATAAAAATTAACTTTTGAAACTCAAAAATGCTTGAAGAAACATGTATGGCCTAAAAACTTTGTTTTTATTCACGTTTAAATAATATTTAAACCGGATTAAAAATCTGAAAATATTTGGTCAGTCTGATAACAAATCTGATGATATTTAATCCTTAACTCTCAGTATAGAATTAAATACAATTATACTATAAATAAACATTTCTCACTACTCCATATTGGAGACATTTTTTTCCTGACCCTTGCCACAATGCATTCTGGGATTGCCTTGTCGGTAAAGCATACATGCCTCATAATCAAGGCATCTTAACACATCTTCACACATGCACTCTAGACAGGCAGCTCACTAGATTCAACACAATCTTCATTTGCCTAATGCAACCAGGCCTTTCCTATTTACTCTTGCACATTTCGTGTCTTTTTAAGGCTGTCTCTCCATTGTCTTTCCCAGTCGACGCGGACCAGGCCCCATTTTACAGCTCCTGGAAAAGCGAGCGAGGTCGAGAACAAGAGATCAAGAGAAACGCAAAAGACATCGATAAGAGAAGGAGCGAGCGCGAGAGAAAGAGGTGGGAGATGGAAACGGGGCGAAAGAGGAGAACAAAGCGCGTGTGAAAGAGAGCAAGAGTGAGAGAGGAGGTGCGAGGGAGACGTTTGTAAGTGTGTTCGCGTCGAGGAAAGGGGAGCGAGAGAGAGTGACATCCAGAAAAGCGAGGAGAAGCTCAAGAGAAGAATGAGCGCGCTTCCTCCTGCGCGCCTTCCCATGTGTTAATTACACATGTAAGGCCTATTATAACCCTGCAAGGACACCTGCTGACTGGGAAAATGAAGGCGGCGGACTGGAGCGGCTCTCTCACACCGACTAAAGATAATAGTTTCCCTCCTGCATGTTCACAGGCCTCGGTAACGAACTCTGGAGACGCGCGGAACACGGTTAGCATGGAAATGTGGATCCGTATAACTACCTCGAGCAGAGCCTGGTGTTTCATTTAAGGCGTGGGACTGTTGCTAAAAGTGCGATCGGACTCGAGACGAGAAGAGAAGAGTGAGTGAAAGGCAGGAGGCTGTGAGGACGAGTGATATTAGGAGTCTAAACGAGCGATGAACAGCAAGCTGCTTTACTGGAACTGACGCATATGAGCACTATAGAGTCATTTATTAAATCCTAAGGGTGTTATTTCATCATTTAGACGTACGATTTGCACCTGCTGATGATAAAACAGGTGAAAAAAAAAATTCCACAGATGTGCATCGAAGAAGGGATTGAAGCCATAGAGATCAATCACATTTTCAGCAGATTCAAAGTAGTAAAATTATGGTAGTGTTTTACATAACTTATAGGCTAATAATGATTAAAACAAAATAATAATAAATATTTAAAATAGCATAAAAAATAAAATATATTATATTAATAATATTTAAAATTATATATAGGCTATAATTTATGAATGATCACCACATTCATAATAATTATATATATATATATATATATATATGTAATAAGTCTTAATACTTTTTACTTAACTTAAATATAATGCTGCAAGTTAATAAAATAAACAAAGTGTTTTTTTTGTTTTGCCCCCCCCCCCAATAAATAAAATTACAATAAAATTATAATATTGATAATATTTTATTATATTTATTATTTGAATATTTATACAACAGCAATAGTATAAAACATAGAAATGATATTGACAGTCATAATATTGTGGTATATTTATGATTTACTTTTGTTAAGTTAATAAAATAAACAAAAGAATAATATTTTAAATAAAATATAAAATGAAATCCCTCTTTTTCTGTACTTCATCCGTAGACGTTCCCAAACATGTGCATATGCATCAGTTAAAACATGATAATACCATGGTATTCTTTGTAGTGAACACATGTGGTCTGTATACCAAAGTGTATTAGCATTTGACACCCTCACAGTCATTTTTAAGGGTTTACAGAGAGCAAACAGATCCAGCATCAGTTATAAACAGTCAAATGAAACGCTGTGCTGTCAGTGAAGTGCACTTATGGAATGAAGACGATCTGATCAGCTTCCCTCACAGCAGGGCATGCTGGGATAGCACTCGGTCTACATCCTGCCCCGGGTCACGTCTTCATAAATATTCAGGACGGGATTTCACAGCTCGCTCTGTATCTACAGCAATCAGAGGATGTAATTCATTAATTCATTTTTTAAGACTTGATGATGTTACTTTTTTCTTGAGACATGCATTGTTAAGGATGAACAATAAGAGCGATGAGCTTGTTTATCATACAGATCAAACGCAGCAGCCTCGCATCAGCCGACTCTTAATAATAGCAAACCTTCAAGGACAAACAAAGCCTGAAATAAGTGCGTGAGGATTTAACTCAATGTCTTTGTTTTGAAACAGTACAAGGCCATCTGAAAGCTCAGCGTGATCGTGGGGTATTCTCCTGAGCTACTCTTCATAATGTCTGTTAATCTACACAGCTGCAGGCTGCGCAATTGACCTCCTTTTCTGTTCGACGGCAGAAAAAGCTGCACATTCCATCACTCGCTAAATCTCTGAGGAGTATGAGTACAGTTACATCCGAGTACACAAGAAGGGCCGGTGCTAACATCAGATCTGCTGCATGTAACCATAAGTTTGAGGCCAACAGAGATCACACCTGGCCATAAAATGCTGATGCAAACCTGTATGCTTTTATTTATTTATTTTTTTCATGCTGCATCATCTTGTGAACCTGGCAGTTAGTATCTAAAATGGACAAAAAAAAAAAAAAAAAAATTCATCATAATCCTAATAAAATATGTAACATTAAATTAAAAGTAAATGAAATAAAACAATTAAATGAAATAATAAAATGAAAAATAAAGTTAAATTTTTTTTTTCTTTTTCTATCCTTCATCTATAGACATTCACAAACACGTGCACATGCATCAGTCAAACCTCAGCTTGTGATTTAAAGGACAAAAAGCACCATAAATCTAATATACGTTACAATAAGTTAAAATGAATTAAATTTAATTAAATGAAAACTAAAGTAAGTTAAAATAAAAAAAATCTTTAAATAAAATAGTCTAATAAAATGAAGTACACAAAAGGACCATGATATTGACAGTCATGCAATACTGTGGTAGCATTTATGATAATATTACTGTAAATTAATAAAATAAAGACAATAATAATGAATGTGCGTATGTATCAGTTAAAAATGTAATCTTTTGATTTAAACGACATAAAATAAATAATGTAGGTTAAAATACATAAATACTGTGGTAGTATTTATGATAACTTCATAATACTGCTGTGGGTAAATGAAATAAAGAAAATGATAATTAATATTTTAAATAATTGAAAGAAAAAAAACTTTATAAATATTTAATTTTTTTTGTATCTATAACTTCTGATATTTACACTATAGTAATAATAATAAAATAGTAAAAATAATAAACAGAATAAAATAATAAAAATAATTAAATAAAAAAATTCATAATATTGTGGTAGTATTTATAATTAACTTATGTTAATAAACAAAATATTGTAAACAAACAAACAAAATCCTTTGGTTTTACACAAACCCTTGTTCACTTTTCCTAAACATGTACATATGCATTAGTTAAACATCAGCTTGTGATTTTAAGACATGATAATAACACGGTATACTTTAAAGTAGCTACTGTAGCGTACAGGTTTGGATCTCAAGTAAATAATGGCCCATCATTCATTTTTGGCTGGATCCTTCCAACGTCCCTTTCAGCCTCCTCGAATGCATTCACATCGCAAGAAATCCCATTAAACTGCACTTAGTTTGGGGACAGAGGTTGTTCTGGTGTGGCCAGCGGTTGGGGCAGTTCACGAGCAGGGCAGATCTCGGCCAGGAGAGAGACAGTCTGCAAGATTGGCCGGTTCCTGTCGCGCTCGCTCGATTAGTGCTGTCAGCCCCACAGCCAAGCTGTTTCTAATGAGACGTGCAGACAGAGAGATGTCGCGTCCACGGGTGGCCCTCTCACTCGAAAATGAGACTGGTCGACACGTATGGGTGACAGGGAAGGTGGGAAAGGTGACAGTGGAAGGGGGTGGATGTCACGGGGGGCGGAGGGGCGAGACGGGTCAACCGAGGGCTGCCAGAAACATGAGCTGAGTGACAGGTGAAGGCGGGTGAGGAGATGTCAGGGAGCCGTGGCGCCTGCCATCGGAGGGACATGAGTGGATAATTACATGGTCAGTGATGTTGCTCGGCCTCTCCAGCCTCTTCATTTCCTGGCTCCTGCTTGCTCCAGACCTGTGTGAAAGAGAATAACATTGATTATTGACCATTATAATGCAACTAAACCTACAAATAGCTGATAGAGCGTGGCGCTAGCAACATCAGAGTCATGGGTTCGATTCCCAAGAACGCATGAGCTGATAAAACGTAGACCTTGAATGCAATGTAAGTCGCTTTGGATAAAAGCATCTGCCAGATGCATGCATGCAGATGTAAATGAATTGTGCCTGAGAAGACATTTCTGCACAATTAAATTGCATCGAAACAGTTTCAAAATTAAATGTTCAGTGAATGATGCTACTCTGACGAAAAAAAATGGTGTAGGATCTACTTTTAACAGTTTCCACTCAGAAATTGCTAGTACATTTCACAAATAATTATGAAGAAACGGCAAGTAACACATTGAATTATACATATATACAAATATAAAACTATATTTTCTTGCAAAACATATTCCAATAATTTTTTTATTTACAACTTAGAAAAATTATTTTTTAGAGTTTATGATTTTCACTCAGGAATTGCTAGTAAATTTCACAAATAATTACAAAGATATGGCAAGAAACAGCGAACTAAACATGAAATTTTGAAGTGGAAAAACTGAAATATTAGTTTTTTGTAAAATATACTTTAATAATTTCTTGCTTTATTTACAACAGAAAAATCATTTTTTAAATTGTAAGATATACTTCATAACAAATTTGATCTCAGAAATTTCTAATAAATTTCAAAAATAATTACTAAGGAATTTTGAAGTAGAATGACTAAAGTAGTATTTTTATGTAAAACTCCAATATGTATTATTTACAACATTGTTTCAACAATAATACAATGATATGTGTGACATGAGTGTAGGATTTACATTGAAACCATTTTTACTCAGAAGCTGCTAGCAAATTTCACAAATAATTACAAATAAATGGCATGTAACACATTGAACTAAAAAGTAGAAAGACTAAAATATTTGTTTCTTGTAAAATATACTCTAATAGTCTTTGCTTTATATACAACTTAGAAAAATAATTTTTACAGCAAAGGATTTACTTTCAAACAATTTTCACTCAGGAATTGCTAGTAAATTGTACAAATAATTACACAGAAATGGCAAGTATCATTGAATTAAATGTGAAATTTCAAAGTAGAAAAACTAAAATACTTGAAAAAAGTCCGCACACTCTCAAAAATCAAAAAGTCACAAGCAAGATGACAGCAAATTAAAAAAGTAGAAAAACTGTACTATTATTTTCTTGTAAAACGTACTTCAATAATCTGTTTTATTCCCCCCCAAAAGAATCATTTTCTAGAGTGCAGGATTTACACTGAATTTTTTTTACTCAGGAATTATTACAAAGAAATGGTAAGTAACGCATTGAACTAAACATGAAATTTTGAAGTCGAGATGTGAGACAAAAACACATTTGCTGAAGCATGCATATGCAAGCCATTTTTTTGGCTTTCTAAGTCTTTGAGCTCTTGAGTGACTTATGTTTCACAGGACTTGTACTCTAATGCTTTGCATCGCAAGTGCAATTAGTGTATCAGGTGCGCTACTGAGCAAGTTTACTACATCAGAAAAGCTATACATATGGAGCATCAAATGTATTCATTTACAAATCATGCACTATGGCAAAAACATTTTGAGCTCATGAGATAGTATTGTATAAGGAACTGTGCAAAAACTTTACTATCTGATAATCTGCCAGGCAATAATAATTTGTGTGGATATGAATAAACATTGCTGGTGTTTTATTCCCACTAGTGATCATTTCAGCTGGAATCTGCAGTGAATTGCATGTACTGGCACGGTTTTGGAGTTTTGCAAAGATGCAGGTAAATCCGCGTTTCTCTAATGTTTTTCCTGTGTTAGCAAATGTACATCACACAGGGTGATCGCACAATCAGTGGTAAATCAGACGTGTTCTCTAACTCACACTTCACACTTTAGCGCGAGTGATAGATGGAAATATCAGCAAGGCTGATTTCCACCTGGCAGGCGATGAAATGAGTGATGAAACTGCTACAGACAGCCATATCTACAGAGCAGAACATCACACAGACTTGGCTTTAAATTGATCAGAAGTGACAGTAAAGACATTTATGATGTTGCAAAAGACTTCTATTTTAAATAAATGCTGTTTTTTTAATTAATTTATTTTTTAAAACAACTTTCTATTATTCTATCAAATAATTTTTTTTTGAAAATATATATAATAGATTTAGAAATATATTTTTTGCTGAATGGCAATGGCTGCTGAAAATTCAGCTTTGAATAAATTAGAAAACAGCTATATTAAATTTGTAATAATATTTCAGAATATTACTGTTTTTACTGCATTTTTGATCAAATAAATGCAGCCTTGCTGAGCATAAGAGACTTCTTTCAAAAACATCTTACTGACCACAAACCTTTGAATGGTATGGATTTCAGCATTGGTCCAAAAAACAAACAAACAAACAAAAAAACCCCACTGAGTTGCATATACTAAATCATATGCTAAAACACAGCCACCATCATTTTTAATGTTCTTCACCAAGCACAAACATATTGGAATCACTACTGGACGTGTTTGTGTAGTTACTTTGAGCCTGTCGCACGTGTGCAGATCACAAAGATCTCTCTCATCCTCACATGTTCGTTTCATCTGCAGAGAATGATCTCTTTCTTGCCGGCGACATTCTCGTCCTTCAAGGCGCTCCCGTTCCATCTGCCCACAAGACTCATGGGATTTCTCTCGTCTCTCAGAGCTCGGCGGTCCCGTCCCGCTCCCTTTCATGTCCAACAGGATATAAGACAGGAATCTCAGATAGTGCTGCTATGGATGAGAGGAGCACACGCTACAGGAAGCCCACTACAGAGACAAGCGTGTGTTCCTCCTTTAGCACCATGTCAGACGGTAAACCACCAGCATATGCTGGAGATCACATTCATGTTTACTGCAGAGGACATTTGCAGTCAAACTAATGCTAAACTAAAAGTTATAATTTAAGAGTTGTAAATTTACCTGGTCATTTACAGTAACTGCAGAGTTACCATACATCAGTTTTAAGATGGTTGGACTCACAGACAAATGTTTTCTGTGTTAAAAAAGTACAAAACACAAAGTTATAAACTGGTGTGCAAAGGCTGCATTATTGGTTATGCTCCTGCACAGAATCACAAGCGACAAATGTTTGTAAAATTGGATCTTGCCAGGATACTTAGGCAAGGCAAGTTTATTTATATAGCACATTTCATACACAGAGGTAATTCAAAGTGCTTTAGATAAGAGGACGTGAAATAGTCATTAAAAATAATAATAAAAACAAGGAATTAAAATAATAATAATAATGATCACAACAGTAAAAACAAAATGATATAAAAATTGATTTAAATTTTTTTTTTAAAACAGTTAAGAATAGAAAATGATTATACACAGTGCAATCAGTTTGGACGTAGCACAGTGCTCATTTAACAAATGCACAGCTAAACAGATGAGTTTTGAGTCTGGATTTAAATGTGGCTAATGTTTTAGCACATCTGATCTCTTCTGGAAGCTGGTTCCAACTGCGGGCGGCATAATAGCTAAAAGCGGACTCCCCTTGTTTTGTGTGAACCCTTGGTATTTCTAACTGACTCGATCCTAATGATCTGAGTGGTCTGTTAGGTTTATATTCAGTGAGCATATCTGCAATGTATTTAGGTCCTAGGCCATTGAGTGATTTGTAAACGAGTAAAAGTACTTTAAAATCAATCCTAAATGTAACTGGAAGCCAGTGTAAGGACCTGAGGACTGGTGTGACTTCTAGTGACTTCTAGTCAGAATCCTGGCAGCAGCGTTCTGGATGAGCTGCAGCTGTCTAATGGTCTTCTTTGGAAGGCCGGTGAGGAGATCAAACTTACTAAGTTTTTTAAACTGAAATTAAACGGACCTAAAAGTGACACAAAAGATTTAAATGAAGCATATTGAATATTTCTCATATTATTGTTAAGTTTAGAATATACATTTCTGGTGCTACATTTCTGATGGATAAATGGCAGAATTATATAAAAACGTGGACTGATAAATGGCAGAAATAAACGATTTAAAAACACAACTGGAAAAAATAACTATGTATAACCAATAAATGGCAAAAAGCTATACAAAAAAATTTTGATTGGTAAATGGAAGAAATATACAAAGTTAAAAACTGAAATTGCAAAAAACAAAAACAAACAAAAAACAATATACAGTATAACAATTTTATGATGGATACATGGCAGAGATTTATACAAAATTTGATTAATGACAGAATTATACAAAATTAAAAACTGAAATTGGAAAAATAACAATATATAACAATTTTATGATGCTAAATTGTAGAAATATATACAAAATTGGATTGATATAGAAATATACAATTAAATTGGAAAAAATAAATACAATTAAATTAATAAAAACATTTTACACACCAACAATAAACAACAAAAACAATTAAGAATTGAAAAGTGAAACAATTTTTACACTATGTACTTAAAAATAAAAGAAAACTAAGAAAAAAACAATAAAATAAATGAAAATAAATTTAAATACACATTTTACACACAATTTTAAATAAATAAACCATAACAAACAAAACAGGATGTCCATTATGCACTGACAAGCGTGAAATATTTCAGAAATTTATTTTATAATAAAAAATGATGCTAAATACAGTTTTAATGATTGGCCGGATAATTTCGGGCCCTACCTGTAGCTATTTGTGAATAAATGTACTCAAGATGTATCTGGAGCACTTTTTAGCGTTGATTGTGTTGAAAGTCTTTCTACTTCTACATCACAAATCCTTTTTTTTACAAGATTTTTCCATTACCACTGGATTGTCACGACAACAGGGAGAATCACATAAGGATGTTACAGAAATGTCGGACAAAATAAACAGCAGAATCATGAATACGGTACATTAACAAATCGATGCGGAGTCAATGCGTGGACGGCTAAGTACTCCTAGAAACCTTTCCTTTTGACTCTGCTCCTGTGGAAATCATTATTCATATCTTTTATTGTAGCACATTGGTTAGTAAAAAAATAAAAAATGAAAAAATAAACACCATCCCAGAAAAAGCTCCCCATGCCAGATGTTGTGAGCTTTGATAAAAGAAGAGAAACTCTGGCTCTTGAAAGCTTGAAGACTCAGCTTTCGCCAGTCGAACAGAAGAGCCCTACAGCATTCGCTCCTGCATGGTGGGCCCGAATCAATACACATTAACAGGTTAAAAGAAATGGAAGAGAGGGGCTGAGTTTACGCACCGCATCTCAATAATATCGACGGGAATGTGGTATTATATTTGCAAGAGAGAGGCAGAGAAAGACCTTGAGAGCTGCTCTATTGTATTGATGGGCTTTTGCTCTTTGCCAAAGAGGAAGCACTTTCCGGTCCGCTCTTTAATCTGAAGCAGGTCTGATGGGACTCAAGACTTCAGAGCGCAGCGGAAAAAAGCAAGCCCCGCTTTCTCAGCGTAATGATGAAGAGAGTGAAAACATGAACGGAGGAGAAAGAGGTGGAATGATTAAAAACCCAAAACCCAAAAACTGGTGCTCGCACATGAGTGCTATTGTACATTACGGATTCAGACGAACGATCGTAAGTGCAGGACGAGACGTCACTAAAAGCAGAACGTAAATATGGTCAATATTGTTCTGGCACTGCAGGTTCTTCTGACAACAAATAAGTTGACCTATTTTTTTTTTTTAAAGATGGGCTGAAGACAAACATAGTTAATGGGGTCTGAACATCACAAGTACTAGTGCTCATAGCCTCTAATAGCAAGTGTAAATCACAGAAATGTATCTACTATTTACAATCACAGAGACCAGGGTGGGGACTCTTTACACACCACACAAGAAAAAACACCTAGAAAGACGAGCAACTGCACAGAAATGCCATAGGAACCGATGACAATGACATTTTATTCACTCTTGACTCTGGTTTTTGACAAAGTAGATTTGATATTCTTTTACAAAGACTCAGTCATGTAGCTGGGTTTCATAGACCTGTGCTGGAGTGGTTTGCCTTTTACTTCAAGGTCAAGGAGAGAACTTTTTAATGTTGGGAAATATTTCTCGTCTTGTGTTCAAATCTCTTTTGGTGTTCCACAGGGTTCTGTTTTGGGTCCTTTTCTTTTTGCTTTATATATGCTTCCTCTAGGTCAAATTATTCAGAGAAAAAAAAAATTATTCAGAGACACAACTTCTCTTATCATTTCTATGAAGATGACACTCAGCTTTATTTTACTGTTAAAAATAGCAGTTGTTCTGTGTCTAGTTTGATTGTCTGCATGGCCTATAATGCTGCATGGACATGATGTTTTCTATTTACAGCTAAACAATGATAACGTAAATAATCATTGTCAATCCGCTTGATCGCCTCTCTTCTAATGTGTATGACTATGTCAAAAACCTTGATGTTATTTTTGATCCCACACTGTGTTTTGATAAGCAGATCAACGCTGTTGCAACTGAAAAGCAGTTTCTTTTAGTAAAAGATCTACTGCTAGGCTCAAGGTGATGCTTTCTAATAATGATGATTTAATGCGGTGCGCTATCACGCTCTCTACGTAAAAATCAGCCAAATCATGTAACGTGAATGTCGTACAGTCTCTTGCTCTTACTAAAAAAAAACGAGTTGAAAGCGCACCGAGCTGCGGAAGAGATACTGTTTCTCGAGCGCTTTCCGTGAGCGCGATTCGAAACGGAGTGAAACATGGACAAATGCGTTTCATCCATTCTTTCATCCATGTTTGCATAGGGCCCCCAGAAGTCTAGGATCAGCACAGCTTGTACAGCACTTTGATATAAACATCTGCTGTTTTAAAATGTGCTTTATAAATCAATAAACTAAACAAAACTAAACTAGAAACACCATAGCAAGCACCCAGAAAACCCTAGCAACTGCAAAGCAACACCCTATCAAGGCAGGACAGCCTAGCAACATGCAGTCGAGTTTTCACAGGCAAATACCACTTAAAATGTCTTCAAAATGATAAATTTGAGTTAAAATAAAAAGTATGGAAGTATGGCGGGTTGAATTTATAATATCACTTTGTGGGCCAAATAAACTACTGTTCATCCATGAACATTTTTTCTGCTTCAAACATGTTCCCTAAACATTTCACAAAAATGCCATCAACAACAATATAATGCATACAAGAACTTGGGTTGTTTTGTCTGAGACCCTCGAGCAGGGCTCTAGAGGGCCAGTAAAGGGGTAAATGCTCCTGTCCCTCACTGGGGTGCTAAATAGACCATGTGATGTGGCCAGAAACCCTGTAACCCCCACTGGGGAAAAACCCTCCCTCAGTGCTCTCTGATAGCCCTCCTCGCTCCACTGGCCGTTAGACCCTCAGCAAAAATTGTTTTCAGTAACATAATCCATTACACTACACTTTGTAGGTAATGTAATCTGACTACTTTTTGATTACTTTTAGATTACTTTTGACCTATTTTGTTCATCACATCGATTTAAATAGAATAATCCTGTACCATATTAATAAAAAAACAAAGAGAAGGAAAATATATTCCATTCATTGTGATTTTGTGAAGGAACTGCAGGGGTTCATGAATTAAATAAAAAGCTAATAATTATTAATAAAAAAAATTTAATTAAAATGATTTAAAAATAACAATCAAAATTACTAAAAAAAGATGAAATATTTTATTTGTTTACCTACAGGTCATGTGACCATTAACCGACGTCAAAGAACCATGAACATGCAAATGTTTTACTTTAATTATTATTAATTTATTACCAAAAAATCTCAGGACGTATAGTAAATATATAAGTTGTAAGAGGTTCAATGGAAAAAAAAGAAAAAAAAAAAAAGACTGGAAATCCCTGAATTACATGAAAATAATAATTATTGTGATATTTTGCATTTTAATGCATTAGAAAGACAAAAGCCTTCCAAAGACAGTAATATGTGATTAAAAACCCACTGAATGATAATTCAAATAAAAATTAATGTGTTTATCTGTCATTGATGCAATGTTAAAATTGAATATTTTATTATTATTATTATTATTATTATTATTATTATTATTATTATTATTTTTAACTAACTAGTGACTGGTCTTTGTGTGAATGTCCACCAAACTGGAAGAGTTTCTGAATGTATATAAGCGATTGCCCATTTCAGAAATGAAAATTTAAACTATGAAAAAGAAGAATTAGGAAGAATCAATAAATGATTAATTATTAATTAATAATTAATAATTTATGGCTATTGTGTGAATAACTTGAAATCATGTAATCCATAAAGTAACTGACATGTGATTACGAGTATTTTGAAATGTAATATAATCTAATTACAAGTACTTACTTTTTGGAATCTGATTATGCAATCCAGATTACAAGTAATCAGTTACTACCCAGCACTGCACCTCACACAAACACATCATCATGGCACAGACATGCCCAGGAGTCACCCTGGCCTTTAGGGGTCAGACTAGCCATGGTGTGTGCGTCAGACACACACACACACACACACACACACACACACACACACACACACACACACACACACACACACACACACACACACACACACACACACACACACACACACACACACACACACACACACACACACACACACACACACAGACCCAACAGCACAGGGTCACTGCTCGAGCCCGCTGACTGACCCGACAAGAGCCGACAACTGCTAGCTGTCTGTTAGCATTAGGTCGGCTGCAGCTGAAGCAAGGTTAATCTTCCCACTTTATTTGGGGGTTTTGGATCCTGTGACCCGCTCTGAATGTGGAACTCCAGCCACCTGTGGACTGGAATGCTTTCAGAACCAAAGAACGGATCTGAGTTCTGGAGGAAAACAATGAATCATAGATAATAGTAATAAAAAAAAAAAGAGTACTAACATTTTAAAATATATATTTTTACATTTTCTGAAGAAAACAAATGGCTTTTATCTGTGCTAAACTCAGTCACTTTACTCTATTTTGCATGGTTGTCTTCCTATTTTTCATGAAAATCAAATGTCTGTGATTATCTAGTCTCTAATAATATAATAATAATAATAATAATAGCTTATCAATACAAATATTTCTCACTCTGTCTATGTATATTTATATTAGCACAGTATATATACAGTAGTGGCCAAAAGTGATGTCTGGTCTAGGAAAACAGACATCTTCGTCCTTAATCAAGCATTTGATTTTGATATGGATTTTGTAAGTATATTGCGTAGTTGTGTTTGGAGTGTGCAATTTATGTGCACGCTCAATAGTTTCATTTGTAATAATACAATGAAACGTGACATTGTACATTTGTGTCATACACAGAAATTACCCATAACACATGTGAAAAACATGTCGAGTACTGCCATGGAGAATGACTGCTATAATCGAAAAACAAGGGGTAACCAATTATATATTCTTGTATTCAGTGTGTGCTTTATTTCTTGAAAGCTTTTTGGTTTTCTATTTATTATTGCATGGAATTATATGATACATTGCTAAAATGCATTTATTGCATTTTATATACATATATGCTTCATTGTAATTTGCAGATACTTATGTGTATGATACAGCTTTGTACAGTCAGGACATGTTGAAAAAACCCTTACAAAAATACTGAGGCGGTAACATGGTACTTTTATCATTATTTGTCATATGTGACCCTGGAGCACTAAACCAGTCTTAAGTCGCTGGGGTATATTTGTAGCAATAGCCAAAAATACACTGCATGGGTCAAAATTATTGATTTTTTTTATGCCAAAAAAATCATTAGGACATTAAGTAAAGATCATGTTCCATGAAGATATTTTTTAAATTTCCTACTGCAAATATATCAGAACTTAATTTTTTTAAGAACGTCGTTTGGACAAATTTAAAGGCAATTTTCTCAACATTTTGATTTTTTTGCACCCTCAGATTCCAGATTTTCAAATAGTTGTATCTTGTCCTATCATAATAAACCATACATCAATGGAAAGCTTATTTATTCAGCTTTCAGATGGTGTATAAATCTCAATTTCTGAAAATTTACCCTTATGACTGGTTTTGTGGTCCATGGTCACATATGTATGTATATTTGCATTGTACTCCATGGTAGTATTACAGTATTGTTGAAAACACCTTATGCAGTATAGATTTTAGTATCATGGTGTATGTGATTGTATTACCAGTATCAGTACACCATGGTACCAAGACAGCAGAGGGTCCAAAACCCTACTACTTTTGACCTACTTTTTACTTTTGGTCCTGAATTGAGATGACAAAGACAGATGTAAATAAAACGCCACCTAAAGTCTCTTTCTGCATGTTCTCCTTTCAAACACACACACACACACACACACACACATGTGCAGAGGGCCAGAGCTTCACTCCTGTGGGATTCTCAAGGGCAGTATTACAAAGAGCCATGCTGTGCTTACATCAGTCAGAGAACAGACTCACTGCACCAACCCTCACATTCATGCCTTTGAGTGTCTGTGCATGTTAATTTCTCATTCTTTCTTGATGCACATTTAATAAACCAAAAACTAAAATAAATTTGGTGATATTTTAGGCTATTTTCACGAACAATTGCAATTGTTTCCCTGTGCCATTATCGCCTTCTGTTTGCTGTAATCTTACAGATTTTGGTGTGAAGCGACACAGAAAAACAACCCAAGAAAAACATCAGGAAGCCCATTGATACTCATTAACACAAACATTATGTGGGAAATCGGTTGCTCAGCAGAGGAAACATCCAACCTTGAGCTCCTTTCATTAACCCTCCATGTTTATTCATTAATGCTCCTCTTACACTTTCCACGAAGCCGAGAACAATGAACTCGTACACAACACGACTTTATGTTTTCCTTTCTTTTCATAAACAAAGAAACATTGCACGGGGAAGACGTGTTTGTTTAATGGTGACATGTACGCATGGACTAATCAACTCCTCGTTTGCAGTTCTGAGTCGTTTTCAACCTTCTTTCCAGCTGTTACTGCAAACAAACTTCAAACGAAACTCAAGGACTCGAGTTCCTCTTCAAAAGTAGGTTAAAAAGGATCTCCTTATAGTGCCTCTTTAGTCAAGATGTATAAGTGAAGAAGGACAGAAATACTTTTAAGCAAAGCTTTATATTATAATCACCATCTGACAGTCACACAGACTATATGCAGATCAGAGCTGTCATGAAATCTGCAGGTTGCACAAGCATTATGCAGAACGAAACCTGCATCAGAAGCAGTCTTATCTATCCGTCTGTATGTGGCTTACCCAGCAACCACCTAGTGATACCCTAGCAACCACTGAGATCAATGGCATCCACACTGGAACAGCCTAGCAACCACTTAACAACACCATAGCGACAGTCTGTAAGGCTTGTAAAACCATCAAACCTCAAGACTATATAAACTTTCAGACACTTCCAAATATTCAGCATTTGTCTCGACAAACATTTTCTAGTTTGTTATATTTAATATAAAATATATTTATATATAAGATAAAATCAGTGCTTTAATTGTTAAGTAAAACGAAAAAAAAATATTACAATTGTTTTCATTAATTTAAATAAAGCTTACATAAAAAAACTTAACTAAACAAAACAAGCACTAAAATTACTAAAACGAAAAAGCTAAATAGAAATATTTTAAAAAAATAATAAAAATGATAAACATGCAAAAAAAAATTGCCAACACTTAAACTAAAATATAAATTGAAAATATTAAAATTCAAAATATTTTTAAATACTGTAATAGTACAGAAATAACACTAAAATAGCACTGTATCAAATATAATATAATGTTGTCCAGGGTTTCCCAAAAGAATCTTAAGCCTTAATCTTTGTTTTATATTAATTGATTGATTGACTGACTGATTGATTGATTGTGAATTAGCTGAGATTCAGCTAAGATTTTGTTTTGGTCCACAGCAAACCAATGAAATATACTGTACATGTAGATGCCAAAAAACATATTGTCTTTAAATAAGTGCATTATTAGTTTTCGCAACTCATTTTATTTCAGTAACATAATGCATTTCCAATTTAAAATCGATATAATAAATGAAGTAAGGGACTTATTATCCATGTAGAATTGATTGGATGGAGAATTTTTTTTTTTTTAATAAAACTCTGAGACCTTCTGACAAAATCTGCCAAAACTAAAAGTAGTTTCAGAGGCAAAGCAAATTAAATGTTTTTTGCTTAGTATTACATGCACTGATAAAACAACATCGACAAACCTTCACATTTGAGAAATCTGACAGGTGTGAAAGCTGGGAACTATGACGTGCTGTTCACTTCTCACAATAGTCCAAAAACACACTCTCCAACAAAGATTTTAAAGTTGGCTTTAACTGGCTGTAGAGTGAAGAGAGGAGAGACAGACTATTGGTATCACAGCTCACTCATTAAGAAGAGAGAGCCTTAATTTAAAGCGACTTGCAAAGCTCTTTGAGCGGGACAGACATATTTACATTTAAAAGATCCAAAGTGGCTGACTGCAGCTACCTCCGTCCTTAATTGCAGCCTTCAGTTGTCCATGAATGTATCCGCTTCATTGCGGCTCTCATTAACTGGCAGAGGCCAGAGCGGCTCACACACACACACACACACACACACACACACACACACACACACACACACACACACACACACACACACACACACACATGCTTCATCTCTGTGTTTTTCTTGCTCTCCTTTCCTCTGCCGTCTCTCTCTCTCGTCCTCCTTCACTCTTTCCATCTGTTTTTACTCTAAAGGGTGTGACGAGAACACAACAAGCTGGCAAAGACGAGCAGAGAAAGACACAAACAATCTGTAGGGATTACACTCTAATCCTGTTTGCACTTTTATCCCGGCTGCGTTTTTAAGGGGGGTCACACTCTCTGACAGCGGATTAAATCAGACCTTCCTTCATCTAGTTATGGACGGACTTTGGCAAATTAGCTGAACGGAGTGATTGCTTTCCACAATCTCTCGGCTGGCTGTAAGACTCTGTTACGGCGCAAACAAATTCCAGGCGAGTTGTGGGATAATGAGGCTGCCGTGATGTTTGAAATGCAGATACAGGTTATTCTGCACTCGCAGCTTCACGAGGATCAAACACGCAGAGAGTTACAGTGTCGGGGACGTGTTAATGCTTATTTAGAAAGAAAGTTAAATATGCATTTGATAAAAAAAAGTTACAATTTAAAGCCATTTATAAATGCATATACAAGACACTAGATTCTTCCTGGATGAGCCACATTGAAAAAAATTAAATATGCACAACTGTGACAAACAAACAAACCTATATAAGCATCCAAAAACAAAAAAACAATACCTACTGAAAATGAAATTTAAAATAAATAAATAAATAAATAAATAATGTTATGACAACCAAATTAAAAAATAAAGTATTACTTCAGCCATAATTCTCATTTTCATGTAGTTTAATTTGATGTACTAAAATTACTAAAACAGAAATAAAAAAAAAAAAAAAATCTAGACAAACAATACCTAATAAAATGACAAAATAAAATAAAATAAAATAAAAAATACAAATAAATAAATAATATTTATTTAAAGACTTATTTTATTTCAGATAGTTGCCAAAGCAACATTTTAGTTTACCTTGATGTAATGAAATAATTAAAATTGAAATAAAAATTAATAAAATTTATACAGACATATAAAATAAACAATACCTAATAAAAATGACAAAAAAAATAAATTTAAAAAATCTTTATTTAAAAAAATATTTTAGCTATTAACAAAAATTAATAAAAACTATAAAAACATGAAAAAAAAACCCCTAATAAAAAGAAAAAACGTACAATAAAATG
This sequence comes from Acrossocheilus fasciatus, assembly GCA_036784905.1. Taxonomy (NCBI): domain Eukaryota; kingdom Metazoa; phylum Chordata; class Actinopteri; order Cypriniformes; family Cyprinidae; genus Acrossocheilus; species Acrossocheilus fasciatus. Next base: position 2,356,179 of record CM071945.1, read on the forward strand.
ACTAGAACTTTAACTAAATAATTTATATATATATATATATATATATATATATATATATACAGAAGAAAAACTTGCACTTTATAAAGTGAAATACACACCAGACTATTAGAAAACAAAGTCCACACGGACAGACTCATAGAAACCTGGCAGAAAGCTGGTGGCTTAAGAGGGGTCGCTGCGTCAGTCCTGAGGGTCCCAGTGGAGAGATCGGATCCAGGAGAGTATCACAGCACTGCTCATTTATCCCACACCGACACACAGGTGCTGCTGTTCACAGCCTGAGCGTGTCTCTCAACACACACACACACACACACACACACACACACACACACACACACACACACACACACACACACACACACACACACACACACACACACACACACACACACACACACACACACACACACACACACACACACACACACACACACACACACACACACACACACACACACACACACACACACACACACACACACACACACACACACACACACACACACACACACACACACACACACACACAGAGTCCCTGAAAGCATGCAGACACTCAAATCACACATAAAAATGTCATTGCATTAGATAAATATATATCAGATATACATCAAAACAAATGGCAATTATTGTAAGAAAAGACAGCACTTATTTACAGATGACACTCGATCTGACATTAAGATATTTTTAAGTGTGACTTAAGTGTCCAAATACTTTTTGTACATGCACACACACACACACACACACACTGATACTAAAATACACTGAGAGTGCATGCTCAAATTAGCAACCTGACAGCTAAAATGAAGGACAGAAATATAAACTGCTGCAGAGGAATATTAAATTTATGTTCAAATATCACATTTTTATGTTTTATGTTACAGTTAATGACTTATTCACACACTGCACATCACTGCCCATCACAAAGGTTAAAGGAATAGTTCAGGCAAAAATGGAAATGTGCTGAACATCTACTCTCCCTCAGGCCATCCAAGACATAGATGAGTTTGTTTCTTCATCAGATTTGGAGAAAAGTAGCATTCTGTCACTTGCTCAGCAATGGATCCTCTGCAGTGAATGGGTGCCGTCAGAATGAGAGTCCAAACAGCTCATAAAAAACATCTCAATAATCCACAAGTGTCACGCCCCTGGACTGTTTTGCCCCAGTTTTTGTTCCTGTTTCCTTATTTGGTCATTTTCCTTTTCTTGTTTAGTTCATTGATTCCAGGTGTGTCTCCTTAGTTCCTCGTTATCCTGTGTTTAAAAGCCCCAGTCTGTTCAGTTAGTGTTTGTCGGGTCTACTTGTTGTGTTACGTGTGATTGCTCCAGTGTCTGTTTTGTGGATTTCCCCTGTGTTCCTTGGATTAAAGACTATTAATGTTTCTCTGTGTCTCCAGCGTCCTTCCATCAGTGTAATCATGACAGAAGACCCGACCTAAAACAGTTACCTCCGTGTGTTCCCTCCGATTTTGTTTCTGTGTTTTCTCAGTGTTTTTTCTTTCCGTTGTGTTTGTATGGATCCCCTCACCCGTCCAGAATTCCTCCTCCTCCTGATGGAGCAGGGGGACAAATCTCTCGAGGACCATACAAGACTGTTCCTGATGCTAGTTCACACCACCAGCTACCTGGACGATGTGCTCTGCTCACTCTGATTCAAGTTTGAACAGCGCGTGCAGAGCGCTGTCGTCCAAAGATGGTCCTCGAGAGGATTTTGCCACATTCGTAGAGTGGACTCTGGCGAGGAACGGATCACCACTCACCTTCTGCCCCGTGGATGATCTCGCCAGGTTCACTCCAGACCAAGAGCCCAGCTCACCAACTCCCTGCAGTGCGGGGCATCAGCTCGAGTCTGCCATCCTCAATCGTCACCGTTGCTGGAGAATCCCTCACCTCCGCCTCCAGCCCGTAGACCCAGCGGCTCCACCTCGGCTCCTAGCTACCTCGCTTCCACCATCACCCATCGATCCACCAGCTCCACTGGGCTCCCTCGTCCCTCCGGCTCCATCTTGGTCGGGCGTCGACCCACCATCGCCTCAGGACTCCGCTCCTCCGGCTGCACTTCGTTGCTCCGTCCCACCGGCTCCGTTGGGCTCCTTCCTCCCGCCAGTTCCACTTTGGTCCTCAGTCGCTCCGGCTCCGCCGCGGATCTCCGGATCTCCGCCTCGGTCGCCAGAGCCCTCGGCTCCACCCTGGCCCCCCGGATCCTGGCTCATTGGCTCTCTGCCTCGGGCTCCTCCAGCACCTGCTCCGCCGCCATTGGTCGGTCCCCTGGAGTCGGCGGCCATCCCTCCTCCATGGCTCCTCCCTCCGTCGGCTCCACCGTGGCTCAACATCATGGCTCCAAGACCCTCCTGTCTCCTCCATGGCTCCTCCCTCCGTCATCACTGCCCTGGACTCTGCCCGTTTCCCCCCTCCCCGGGAGTAATGTCACGCCCCTGGACTGTTTGTCCCCTGTTTCTGTTCCTGTTTCCTTATTTGGTTATGTTCCTTTTCTTGTTTATTTAATTGATTCCAGGTGTGTCTGCTTAGTTCCTCGTTATCCTGTGTTTAAAAGCCCCAGTCTGTTCAGTTAGTGTTTGTTGGGTCTACTTGTTGTGTTATGTGTGATTTGCTCCAGCGTCTCTTTTGTGGATTTCCCCTGTGTTCCTTGGATTAAAGACTATTAACCTTTCTCTACGTCTCCAGCGTCCTTCCATCAGCGACAACAAGTAATCCACACCAATCCAGTCCATCAGTTAACATCTTGAGAAGCCAAAAGCTGTGTGTTTGTAAGAAATAAATCCATCATTGAGACGTTTTTAACTTTAAACCATTGCTTCCCGCTAAAATGAGTCTTCTATCTATAATATTAGTTTCTCTAGTGAAAAAGTCGTCTGGTCTGAATCGGGAGAGAAATCTGCACAGATCAAGATCAAGAGTTATTATGGATTATGGACTCGGATTAGAGCTGGAAGCAACAGTTTGAAGTTAAAAACAACTTCATGATGGATTTGTTTCTTACAAACATTCTGTCTTCTCAAGATGTTAACTGATGGAGTGGTGTGGATTACTTGTGGATTATTGTGATGGCACCCATTCACCGCAGAGGATCCATTGGTGAGCAAGTGATCTCTCCAAATCTGATGAAGAAACAAACTCCTCTATATCTTGGATGCCCTGAGGGTGAGTACATTTTCTGCAAATATTCATTTTTGGGTGAACCATTCTTTTAAAGACTTTATCGGCACTGACCTCAGTTAAAAACTGCAGTTGACTGGCCAGTAGAGGGGGCGATGATTAGGTTTGGCTGGTTAGCAGATTGTTACAGACTGTTGCGTTTGCAGCAGTACAAAGTGAGCAGCGGCAGTGAAACAGTAGGCAGAACACAGTGAATACTGTGCAGCACTGAATAAATAGTTATGGGCTATGTTCAGAATGGAATAGAGTATTTCGTATCATATAATATACACTGTATACTCCATACTATTTTTTTTAGAAGTAAGCACGTGATGCTACAGGTATTATTCAAGTGTGAATGTCCTCCAGAAGCTGAACTAACTCGATTCTAATTTATCTCAGAAAAAGTTTCTTTGCATTTTAATCCAGTTCATGGCAAAGAAACTATTAACTTTTGGTGGTCCAATCAAATGAATCAAAAATATGTAAAAAAAATAATAATAATTGTATTGCACTGCAAATAGAAAGTCAGGCAGTGGGCTCTTGTGTAGTGTTGTGTAATACACATTTTGATAAAATTTGCATTGTAAACCATTTAAAATTTTTGGGTTGGCAAGATTTTGTAATGTTTTTGAAATAAGTCTCACCAAGGCTGCATTTATTTGTTCAAAAACTACAGTAAAAAGAGTACAATTTGGAAATATTATTGTTTTTTTTTTTTATTGTAATGCATTTTAAAATGTAATTTACTCCTGTGATGCAGCGCTGAATTTTCAGCATCATTGCTCCAGTCTTCAGTATCACACGATCCTTCAGAAATCATTCTAATATACTGATTTCTGATTATTATAAATGTTGGAAACATTTGTTTTGCTTCATATTTTTGTGAAAACTTTGATTCACCTTATTTTTTTTTATGATTCTTTGATGAAAAGGACAGTATTTATCTGAAACAGAAATCTTTTGAAACATTATAAATATCTTTACTGTCACTTTTAATCAATTTAATGCATTCTGCTATTAATTTCTTGAACGGTAGTGTATTTATACTGCAGAAATATTACATTATGCAGCAGTAGTGTGGTTTTCTCCAGCATCTGCTGCATTTTTGCGATAGTGTTGTCAGTCTTTGTGCTCCTCAGGGTCTCTTTAATAAACCTGGATTGGCTTTAAGAAGAAAGTGAAAATGGCTTAGAAAGTCTGCAGATATGAATTTACTTTCTTCTGCTTGTCTCCCAATATGCGTGTGACCCTTTTCAATTCCTGGTGTCTTTATTTACGTTCTGTCTACAATGAACGACGGATAGAGACCCGTATCAGCTGATGTCGGCAGGAGAAGAGAGAGAACATTAAAATGCCAAATTGGGAAACGTGAGGGACACTGATTAAGTGTTTTCATCAAGATGGCTTGTTCATGAAGAAACATCTGGTAATTATTTGTTCAAACACTTCAAAATGGATCTCAGGAGAGGCTTGTAGGTTTTTGTCAGCGAGACAATAACTTACTGCGGTTTAATAAGAAGCTCGAGAAGGAATCAAAGGAAATATCATTTGTCATAACACCTCCCGGTGCTTTTTGGACGCACAACAGCATCCCGCCTGAAAGAGACTAATAGTTATATTACAAAGATTCACAACTGGCTGTCTGTTCCCCATCCTGCGCTTCACGTTCCTCCGCTTCCATCCCCCATCATCTGCAAGAGACAGCGATGGAAGTCGATGCTTTAAAACTTTATTAGTCGACACTGTGTGCCACATGCCGTTTCAGTAGCGCCGCCGCGAGCCGATTTATGACTTATGACATGCGCATATTTAATCTGTAACCCTATACTTCCTGCTCCTCGCGTTTGGCCTCAGAACTGCAGGACTTGTAGGGTTCAGAGAGGTCAGAGGTTAAGTAAAGGAGGGGAAGTGCTGGATCCGACACACGCTCTCTGACGCAGCGCTCCGGGTTCAAAGGTTTAGCTGTGATTTCCAGCAGGAGGCCGCAGCGCGATCACAGGCGGTCGTAAAGAGGAAAGCAGAGAGCTGAGCATCCCGCTAGCGTTTGATTTGGACGATGTTTCAGAAAGTTACAACTGGGATCCTCTTACAAGTCTGTCTCTGTCACCTTTACATCCACATGGCCTGTAAAGCCCCGGGGACCGGTGAGCGAGTGAGGTAACACGCCCCACTGGCTCCTCTGTGGCGCGCCGTCTTGTGTAAACATATAAGTTTATTTAGTGTGAAGGGCCTGTGGAGTTGGATGCTTTTGCCCCAGTAGGAGCTCTTCATAAAGGCTTGTCCTGTCTGACAGAAACACATGAGACATGAGAGGTGAGTTAAGGCCAGAGGAGAACGTACAGCCGGCCAGACCCAGATATACTGATGTCCGGCATTCACTAGATACATGGAGCAATTGGTTTTACAGCAATGAAGGGTATTGCACAATTTTACAATTATTTACAATTTAGTCAAGATAAGATAAATTTATAGATCAACAGAGATTTCATTAAGTTGATTATTTACAAATAATTATAGATTTTAGAAATGTATTTCTTATTTATACCAAACTATCAGTACCTGTGGTGTTAACCAATAGATCAATTCTCTTTAAAAAATGATCAGGAAGAGCTTTTAAAATACTTCCTGTTTGAAAAGGTTATATAAATTGACAGGAAAATGAAAGGTTTTGCAAACACATCTAAGATCCTGAAAACGCTGTTTATGTAAAAATAATGCTGTTTATGTCTTATTTCCTGAAAATGTCTGTTGTCAAGGATGAAAGTTGTAGAATATCAGACCCATGACTGATGCTTATGGTCAGTTCATCACAGTTAGCTATACTATACCAGTATATATGTGAAATAAGTACAATAGTACAGACCCTAAAGGTTAAAGGTCACCTTGCAAACAGCTGATAGGTGGGAAGCATGCATGAATTGTTGTTTACCAAAGGTCAAAGGTCATATTTTTTCTGGCGAGCCCAGCAGGTGTTTGACTGCAACTCAATTAAATGCCAGTGGCATCATCATCACAGTGAAATCAATACGAATAACAATATTAGCACGAATAGATTCATAAACATCACTCATCTGGCCAGTCGAAATCAATTAACCTTAACTACAGAGATGCAAATTAATGAGCTGAAGTCAGTGAATATATGTAGAGACAATATGAAAACTTATTCACGTTAGTTCAAAGATAAAAATGGGTTCACAATGTGCTCTGCATCATTTCTGCTGAAAGAAATCCAGTTGTTTTTCACCACTTTTGCATGCTGATTCCAAAAAAAATTGTGTCTCTTTTGCTCGAGCACATCACACTTTCTTACAAAAAATGATGCATTTCATAGCATTTTTGCATTTGTAAGGTGAATAGGTGAATATACACATATGTACATATACATACACATGTATGTATTAGGAGTGTAGTGATTCATCGATATGGATCAATACATCGATACGATGTCTGACGATACGATGCATTGATGCCACGCGTAAAATATCGATATCTGTAGTATAAATAGGAACCTTTATATTGGCACTGTCCAAATCTTCACATAATGTCCGTCCAGGGCCGTCCTTTGGGCGGTGCAACTGATGCGGTCGCACCGGGCCCCGCGTTTGAGGCGGCCCCACGGGGGCATTTTCTGCACACACATCTGAATCGCATGCACACAGACAGCCGCGTCTACACCGCGCGAGTACTAAATTGAGCTTTCTTCCACTTTTTTTGTGCATGGATGAATAAATACAGACAAAATTACATCAAAATGCGCTTTTTGGCAAATATCCTAGTAAACACAGCCAGTTAGGCATATATCTTAACATAAACAGTTGAGAAAGAAAACCTAGTTGTTTAAAATAGGTATATAATATCATAATATCAAAATACCGATCAATGTACTCCTGAATCGAATCGTAATCGCATCATAGAATTTTTTGAGGTATTGGCAAATATCGTATCGCTGGTTATGAGAATCGATATCGTATCGTGACGAACCATCCGATTTACACCCCTGTTGTGTGTGTGTGTGTGTATGTATGTGTATATATGTATATATGTATACATGTATATACAGTGCCCTCCAAAAGTATTGAAACAGTGAAGATAAAATTGTTCTGTTGGCTGTGGAGTCAAGACATTTACAAATATGATTAAAAGATGAATATGAGACAAAACTACAGAATGTCACATTTTATTATTGGGTGATTCAACACATAGATGTTTTACCAGCTAAGAAGTTCAGCACTTTTAGAGTTTCATCCTTCTATGTGAGCATAAGTACTGGAACAGTTGCCTCACGGGTCTTTCTAAGTGATCAGCTGTGTCCCATTGCATTAAATCTTCAGATATTTAAAGCAGGGAATGTGTCGTATCAGTTATATCCATTATTTCTGCATTCTGAATCTTGCATTCGATGATGACACACACAAACCAGGATGATGAAGGAGCTGAGTTTCAGAGAAAAGCAAGCAATTTGGATGCTAAAAGAAAAGAGGAAGTCAATTAGAGCTCTAGCAAAAACAAAGGGCTTGGAGAAATCAAGAGTTTGGAAACCACCAGCAACCAACTACCTGATCAGCTGAGAAAACAACAGTAGTTGATGACAGACAAATCATAAAAGCTGTAACAATGAACCCTAAAAGACATGTCTGTAAAATCAGAAGACTTTGACACAGAATTACAGATGCTACACAGCAAGATGCAAACCTCCAAAAATAGAAATGCAAGATTAGAGTTTGCAAAAAAGCACAAAGGTGAGCCAGAAGAGTTTTGTAACTGTGTTTATGGACCGATGAGACAAAGATGAACCTTTATCGAAGTAATGGGAAAGCAAAAATGTGGAGAAAAAAAAGGAACTGCAATGATCCCAAGCATGCAGCCTCATCTGTAAAGCATGGTGGAGGTGGTGTCATGGCATGGGCGTGCATGGCTGCTTCTGGAACAGGCCTCTCAGCTTTACTGATGACTTAATATATGATGACAGTAGCAGAATGAATTTGGAAGGGTATAGAACCTACTAATATTCAAGAAAATGCCACCAGATTCATTGGGAAGTGCTTCATATTGCATCAGGACAAAGACCCAAAACACCTGCCAGTTCAGTCAAGGAGTTTATCAGGGCAAAGAAATGGAAAGTGTTAGATTGCCCAAGTCAATCTCCAGATTTAGATCTGATTGAACATGAATTTCAGCAGCTGAAGAGGAGCGTAAAGGCAGAAACTCCCCAAAACAAGCAACAATTGGAATTGGCTGCATTAAATGCTGGGAAAAGTATTTGAAAGGATGAGACCAAGAGTCTGGTGATGTCTACGGGTCACAGACTCACTGCTGTGATTGTGTGCAAGGGATCTGCAACTAAATAATCTTTAATAATAATCTATCTTTTAATCTTTTATATCTGCCTTATGTTCAACTGTCCCAATACTTATGCTCAGATGATCACTTAGAAAGACCTGCGAGGCAACTGTTACAATACTTATACTCACATCACATAGAGGAATGAAACCCTAAAAGTGCTGAACTTCTTAGCTGGTAAATCATGTATGTGTTGAATCATCCAATAATAAAATGTGACATTCTGTAGTTTTGTCTCATATTCATCTTTTCATCATATTTGCAAATGTCTTGACTCCACAGCCAACAGAACAATTTTGTCTTCACTGTTCCAATACCTGTTCCAATATATATATATATATATATATATATACACTCTGTATATATATATATATATATATATATATATATATATATATACACACACATACACATACGCATTTATACATATATATACATATATATGTATGTGTAAATTAGCAAATATTATGCCTTTTTTGCAAATCAGTAGATTTTTTTCCAAGATGCAGGGCTGTGATCTTTCAGGAAAGTGCAACTTATAGCACCTCTGAAATGACCTTTCTGTTAACATCACCACAGCTGCATGGGCGGATGATATTAACCAAGATTAATATTACCAAATACTGATTCATTTGGAAATATGTGACCTACAGAAGCTTAATGCACTGTGAAAACCATTTCACATCTACACAAGAACCTCACAGTCCTGCTTTAATAATAATACACCTTCATCTGATTTAGTTTAAATACGTGAGATGTCATCTGCAGTATGGTCTGTCGTCTAACATGTTCATGACTCAAGCTTTCCTGATATCTGGACGGAGACTTCCTGGCCTCCCGTGACACTCGCGTCTTGTTTGGAGTCGGATCTGTTTTGGAGTGTGTTTCAGGGCTGTTGTCAAACAGATGGAAGACATTAAAGAGAGACAGACAGCAGGTAAATCACAAAGAGCCTGTGCTAACCAGGAGCAGACCGACAGACTGCAGCTGCGCAAGAGGAAATGCTGAGCGCAGATTGCTCACAACAGCGCTTGTGCCATCCAGATATACGAAAAAGCATTTAAACACAAGCAGATGCTTATTTAAAGCAGGAGTGTGTCAGTTGTGCACTATAACAGCACTGCATTCAACCGCACACATAATGATTGTTTCCAAACATGTTTCTCAATCACCCCCACTCTGTGTCTGCCAAACTCAGTCAGAACTCGACGCGTCAGGCCACTCAAACATACAGATCAACATACAGTCAATAGATTACTTACACTGACTATTCATACTAAAATGGGATATAACAAAGTATTTAATTTTCAAATAATGACAAACTTCAGCTTTAATAAAGCAATAATGTGTCATGTTTACCTGTAGTAAAATCACAGTTTTCACACTCTGCCTCACATGGCTTATCACTTTCATAAAATGGCAGCAAAAACAATATGATTAAAGACAGCAATGTTCAATAAACAGTCATATAGTAGAAGTGGCAGTGGTAGTAGTAATGAGTTATTAATAACAATAAATAATAAAAAGTATTAAATAAACAAATAACTATTGTTTTAGTTTAACTAAAATAAACTTAGTTTAATAAAGTAAAAATTATTAAAATAATAACAATTATTATTATCATTATTATTAATAATAACAATACATTAAATCAATAAAAAGGGTTAAATGATTAATAATAGTGTTTCATTATTATTTTATTATTATTATTTTTAATTCATTATTAATAATAAGAAGAACAAAACAACAATACAATAATGCAAAATAATGAATAAATTACTATTATTATTATTATTATTATTATTATTATTATTGTATTCTTTATTATTATACATGCATTCTTAAAAATAATAATAATGCAAAATAATGAATAAATTATTATTATTATTATTATTATTATTATTGTATTCTTTGTTATTATACATGTATTCTTAAAAATAATAATAAAGCAAAATAATGAATACATTATTATTATTATTATTATTGTATTCTTTATTATTATACATGTATTCTTAAAAATAATAATAATGCAAAATAATGAATAAATTATTATTATTATTATTATTATTGTATTCTTTATTATTATACATGTATTCTTAAAAATAATAATAAAGCAAAATAATGAATACATTATTATTAACTATTTTATTAACAACATTAATTTACTATTATTAGCGATTCAATTTTTTAAATCAATAATAATAATAAATCATTAGTTACATCAATTCTGGGCTGTTTAAGGTTAGGAACTTGGTACAATAATTTAGAATATAAAATATAAATTTAACTGTGTGGTTTATTGTTAATGGCTTTGAACAATTTCAATTCAATCAGTTTTCAAAGGATCTGAAATATATTTCTGATACTAATACTTTTACTGTAGAACATGCTTTTAAAATGAAACTGAGCGTTTCAAATAGAGCACGCTGTACTAATATTCAGACATAGAGGATTACTGAATATAAACAAAAAACAAATCTGTATTTGAAGGAAAGATGATTGAGCAGCAGCATCCGTCCTCCATGCTGATGGTGTGATACTCGCGTCTGGCCTACAAAAGCCGAGACGGCACCGGGGGCCGTCAGAAATAAACATGTTTCTGCGTTCTGAAGTGAGCAGAGAGGCTGCAGACTGAAGCCGGAGTCAGGGAGGTTTGTGAGGGATCCAGCTGTGCTGAGCAGACTGTGAAGGCCTCCCCGCCAACACCAACACAAGAGGAGGGTCCCAAATCCACCCGCCCGCCATTGTGGAGCCCCGGCAGGCACTTCCCCTATCCCAGCATGCAACAGACTCAGCTGGCCAAGCCGGCGGAGGGGAGGGGCGCGGCGCGGCGCGGCGCTCACTCTCCAAACTGTATTTATTCATTCCTTTGATTTGCAGGTGAGTGTATTCTTCTTATTTCCAACGTTACGCATTCTCTTTGTAGTGTCTTTTCATTTAAAGACTGAGACGGCTGAAAGATTTAGACCTGCCCTGTGAGCGCCAGTCCCTAAAGACAGAAATAATAGAGAATCATCACAAATCATTGATGATTTAGATGTTGGAATTTCTGGCTACAGTTAGAAGAGGCCTGAAAATCTTATATATTGGCAATGCAGAATATACTTTATATCTTATCATATATATATATACACATAAACAAAGATTTTCTGATTTATGTTTATTTATTTATTTTCTATTGTGACTTGCATCAGAAAAAGCATTTTAATGCATGTTGTACTATGTTTGGTTGTACGTATAACAAAAAAACATTTGAATTTGAATTATAATTATTTCTATTATTAAGAATATCATTACTTTTTAAAATGACATTTATTTAGTAATTATTCATGAATTATTTTTTTTACATGCATTTAGATAATGCAACCTTTTGTAAATGTAATACATTTTTATTATTTATTAAATAAATAAATAAAACCGTTTTAAATGTGTTATTTAGCATGAGTGGCATATAATGTCTTTGTTATTAAATAAATAAAAGTTAAATGTTATTATTAAGTAAATGCAGCTTTTGTGAGCAGAAAAGACTTCTTACAAAAACATTTAAAAATCTTACTGGTCCCATAGTTTTGAATAGTAATGTACTATTTAAAAACAGTACAATATGTATAATAATAATACAAATAATAATAATTATTGTCATCATTATACACTGAAACTAATTTAGGTACATTAAACTAATCAGAGGTTCTTAATGTGTGTCAAACATTCCTAAAATAATAATTCAAAATTAAAAATAGAATATATTTCAAGTTTGAATTTAAATAATTATTTAAAAATCATTTTAATATGATATTTAGCATTTCTAGCAAATAAAATGCCGTTATTAAATATGTAATTAAATCAATATTATTATTATCACCATTAAATATTATTGGAATAATATTACATTGATATTTCTGTACTATTAGAAGGTGGATAAAAAGATCTGAAAGTGAAAAAGAACTAGACAGAGACAGACATAATATATAAGTACAAGTGAAGGCAGAGAAACAGAAGGTGTAAATATTTAATCAAACACATAATGACTGATTGCGTACCATATCTTACTCTCTCTCAGCTCTGGGATTGGAGCTTAACCCCCTGAGGAGGTTCACAGTGCTCCATTGAGAGGTGGAGAAGCTAATCTTGATTGATTTTTTCCTGAACGGTGCACATCTCTTTCAGTGGTTAACGTGGTATATAATCTGCAGCCTGGGACCATGTTAATTCACTCAGCTGGACCAGAGTGAAACCGCCGTGCCGTCATTCTGTGAGAGGAGGAGAACTCTATAGGTGAAGAATAAAGACGCAGTGAGAACAAATGGAGCGTGCAATTCACTCTATGGTGTGTTTGCATTTGCTATTTGCGTTACTTGTGCATGATTGAACCTGAGAGCTGTAATTATGAGCCCTTAATAGTGCACAAGAATGATATTAAGAGCACATCCATAGAGCCGACTGCTTTACTTGAACATCTGATCAATTTCAAAGTATAGAAGAGAATCATTTCACCATAAAAGAGCCATGAACTTATTACAGGTTCAGTCCCTCTGGAGGATTCGGAGGTCAAGTATCTCGTTCAAGGCCACGACACCGATGAGCTCAGGACTCGCTCCGTATGACATTCAAACCAGCAGCCAAACAGATTCATACTCATTACTGCAATATAAAAAAATAAAGAGAGAAAGAAAGCAATGTTGTTATTCTTCAATGATGCAATACATTGATCAAAAGTGATAGTAAAGACATACAATGTTACAATAGATTTGCTGTTCTTTTGAACTTCACATTTGTCAAAGAATCCTGAACAATAAAAATGTATCACGCTTTCCACAAAAATTCTGATTTCAACATTGATAGTAATCAGAAATGTTTCTGATTCAGCTAATCAGTATATTAGAATGATTTCTGAAGAATCATGTGACTCTGAAGACTGGAGTAATGATGCTGAAAACACAGCTTTGATCACAGTAATAAATCACATTTTACAATATATTACAATAGAATACAGTCATTTTAAGTTTTAATAATATTTCACAATTTTTACTGTATTTTTGATCAAATAAATGCAGCCTCGGTGAGCATAGGAGACTTCTTGCAAACCCAAACTTCTGAACAGTAGTGTGCTATTTAAAAAGTATTTATAAAAATCTGAAATCTGAATGTAATGAGAATTACAAAACAAACAAACAAAACAAAAGTAAAACATAGGCACTCTTAAAACATCAACATCCATGGAACAATGGTGGAAAAGTGGAAAAATATTCTTTTGATTATTAAAATGTTCTTCACACTAAGAAAAAAATAATAATAAATTTTTATTATATATTTTTGTTATTAAACAGCATGTCAACTGGTCCTAAAAATGTTTAATTTGGGGGTAAAATATGACTTGCACATGTTGCTTCACCTGGACAGAGTTCAAAGCGAGACACTTTGGGCACTTGGATTACGACAACTTTGCCACTCTGACCCGGTCCGAGTTTCGCTCTTTCTCCATCACTCTTTCATTCTCTTCCTGTGTGCCAGTTGGCAATCCCAGGCCAGGGATCTGTCAGTGTCGATTGAGCTGAAAGGGCAGGGTCCGGGCTAAAGCAGCCAGGCTGGTCATGGGCCCACCGTTTCTTCCAAATAAGCCTGGGAAAAAAAAAGTGAGAGAGAGAGAGAGAGAGAGAGAGAGAGAGAGAGAGAGAGAGAGAGAGAGCACATTCCAGCAAGTAGAGCTGCCAACACCCCCCCCACACACACAACTAGGTTTTTTTTTGCAAAGGCGAGCCATGAATGAGATTAACAAAAGGGTCCTGTAAGAGCCATTCTTGGCCGCCTTCCATGTCAACAGCTCTCGGGGTCAAAGGTCGCACTAACTACATTCATTCCCAGCAGACCCCGCTGCTCTACAACACAAGCTGCCCGAGTCTGGCAATGGCGGAGAGAACGGACAGAAACAGAGAGAGAGAGAGAGAAGTTGAGTTTTTCCTCTTCCACTAATCCCCGGAGATATTCCAGATCTCTCCACATGTTTCGGCTGAATTAAAGCAATATCACACCTTGCAAATGGAACGGAAAGAAAAAAAAAGAGACAGGATGGAGAGAGCGGAGGCGAAAACGGAGGAGAGGGAAGGTTATTACTGAGTGCACATTTATGGCCCCTCACACATCGAGCCGAGCACCTGATTTCACTCAGAGTGAAAAAGGCTCAGCGCTTTCAGCTTAGCTACATAAAAATGTCAGTCATTTAATAGATGCACAACACACCTGGGCTGACAAGCGGGATCATGTAATCCAATTACATGCAAACGCATTAGGTAAATAGCGCAAGGACTGATAACAATGTTAAATCGCTGCCAGATTCCGCTGCCAAATGCTCGGCCTGTGGAGACGGAGGGGCGGACTGACGTGGGTTTGGATCTTGCTGGAATGCAGGAAATATTTTGAAGAAAGCAATGCTAATTTCTAATGCAAAATAATTTTTGATGCCAATAACAAACTGCCATGACCATTGTATGTGAAACTGACAATTTGTAACTCTCAGACAAAACATTTACACTACTGATCAGCAGTTTGGAATCATTGTGAATTTTAATGTTTTTGAAAGAGCCTCTTGTGCTCAACAAAGCTGCACTTATTCAATGAAAAATACAGTAAAAAAAAAGTAAAAATGAAATGATTACACTTTAAAAGAACTGTTTTCTATATAAATATATTTTAAAATGTAATTTAATTCTGTGATTTTCAGCATCATTACTCCAGTCTACAGTGCCACATGATCCTTCAGAAATCATTCTAATACGCTGATTTGCTGCTCAGAAAAGTAATATCAATGTTGAAAACAGTTTATTGCTGCTTAATTTACTATTATTTTTTTTAATGCAAGTATTTTCTAAGGATTTAAAAAAAAGAAAAAAAAGAAAAGAATTAATACACTGTAAAAAGTGATAAGTTGACAACTTAAAAAAATTGAGGAAACCCGTTGCCTTAAAATTTTTAAGTAAATAACATATTTTTTTAAAAGTTAAGTGAACTTGACAATTCACTTAACTTATTTTTTTAATTATTATTTACTTAAAAATTTTAAGGCAATGGGTTTCCTCAATTTTTTTAAGTTAAGTCAACTTATCACTTTTTACAGTGTACTTTTATTAAACATTTATATTTTTCAGTTCATGCATTCCCAAGGAATCGAACCCATGACCTTGGCATTGCTACTCTAGTGTCATGCTCCACTGTTTGAGCATTTGAGTTACAAACATGCAGATTCAGGTCTGTGTTCTCGTCTGCTCACTTCTGCCGCCATCTGAGCACATGCACTCAAATGCAATCAAAACTACATGCTTGCCATCTGTTGATCACGGTGGTCTCACAT
Source organism: Acrossocheilus fasciatus (assembly GCA_036784905.1). Lineage (NCBI taxonomy): Eukaryota > Metazoa > Chordata > Actinopteri > Cypriniformes > Cyprinidae > Acrossocheilus > Acrossocheilus fasciatus. The sequence continues at coordinate 2,372,020 of CM071945.1, forward strand.
GCAACACTAAAGCACTTTTGTAAGTGACTCAGTATAACGTAATGTAAATGCATAACAGTCAGGAATGGAAACTTGGGACTGAAATGTAAAAACAATAAGACTGTGAAAATGGGAAACAGCAGTCGCAGTTAAACTGTATCTGATTTCAGACTGTAACACTCAAAAGAAAACTGAAAATTGTTTTTAGCACTGTGTTTGTTTGCAAATCAAAGACACATTTCTAATGTAATCTCCTCACAAAATCTCTAAATACTAATCGAATGCCCATTACTTTCTAACAGGGAACATTCTGACAGAAGTTCTGACAAGGTTCTCTCAAAGTTAATAGAACATTAATAAAACATTATTTGCATTGTTCATGTAATGTTTTTTTTCTGAAATATTTTAGTTGAATGCTTATCTAATGTTTTTACATGTTACAACTTACTATTTCTTTTAGAGAACATTTAAATGTAACATTATGTGAATGCAGCTAACAGGAAACGTTCTCGTTCTGACAATGTTCTCTGGAAACACTTTACTTAAAGCCTTTATATATAGCGCATTATAAAAATAGTTTTAGTGCATTGATGCCTTGTAATTCATTTTTTATGCATTGTATGATCCCATGAACAATTGTAACCACAGTTATAAAACATTATAATACTTGTCTATTCATAGTTACACCTTTAGAAAGTATATGTGCATTATGAACACATTTATAAAGCACTAAAGGCTAAGTTACCATTTTTCTCAAAGATATGAACAAACGTTCCTCCAGTAACGTTAACAGAATGCTTATTCAAAGTTTTTAATAACATTATCAAAATGTTCGCACAAAACATTATTTGTACATCACTCAAGGAATGTTTTTATGAAATTTGTTTTTGAAACATTACTACTAATTGTTTCAAAGAACATTAAAAAGTAACATTATGTAAACCCAGTGAACTGGACACATTCTTAGAATGTTCTGACAACATTTCTAAATTCATCAAACATTCTTCCAGTAATGATAATAGAATGTTTGTTCAAAGTACTTTGGTCTTTAAAAACATTATTTATAAATCATTTGTGAAATGTTTTTTTTTTTTGTTTAACATTTTAGTTGTATGTTCACCTAATGTTTTAAAAAAATCTAAACTAACATTCTCTTAATGTTTGCAAGAACTGAACATTCCATTAATGTTTCCTCTAACACACACACACACACACACACACACACACACACACACACACACACACACACACACACACACACACACACACACACACACACACACACACACACACACACACACACACACACACACACACACACACACACACAAAACCCATTTAAAAACATTTTAAAATCTGGACATAAGAAAACAACTTAATGTTAGCAAAACATTCTTGGAACACATTTGTGACCCTGGAGCACAAAACCAGTCATAAGCTGAATCAATAAGCTTTCCATTGATGTATGGTTTCAAATACAACTATTTGAAAATCTGGAATCTGAGGGTGCAAAAAAATCAAAATATTGATAAAATCGCCTTTAAAGTTGTCTAAACGAAGTTCTTTGCAATGCATATTACTAATCAAAAATGAAGTTTTGATATATTTACAGTAGGAAATTTACAAAATATCTTCATGGAACATGATCTTTACTTAATATCCTTATGTCCTTTTTGGCATAAATGAAAAATCAATCATTTTGACCCATACAGTGTATTTTTGGCTATTTCTACAAATATACCCCAGCGACTTAAGACTGGTTTTGTGGTCCAGGGTCACATTTTTCTGTGAATTAATTGAACGTCTCAGTAGATTGTAACAGTGAGGAATCAGAAATCAATACACTTGTTAAATCACTTTCACGATGGTCTGAATGCACCTGACACCGAATCTAACAGCGAGCGTCTGCTTCAAGTGTAAAGAAGACCGAAGGAGAAACGGCTGCAAGTAAGAGAAGTAAAAGAGAAAAAAGCAATGGCCATGGGGGAAGGGGGAGGTGCTGGGGGATCACAGATTTCTTTTTCATTTTATCCTTGATCTCTTTCTTTTTCTCTTTCAGCGAGATCCAGAGCCCCTCCCCAGCCCCCCGCAGAGCCGCAGCCCAGCCGAGAGCAGCGCTACACGGGCTCAACCCCGACCAGCTGCAGGCTCCTCTGGAGCTCCACGCAGAGAGAGAGGAAAAGAGAAAAAAACGTGTGTGCGAATGTGAAAGAGAGAGAGAGAGAGACACTTGATGACAGGCAAAGTTTTTCGGGAGGGATTCGCCACTCAAAGACACAACAGAGAGAAGTGGAGTGCTAAAGTTTCAAAGACACAGAGCCGAAGGATTTCCACAGGGCTGGACTTCCTCTGCAGTAAGTTAGCAGGAGGTCAAACGTCAGCCAATGACGGATCTTACAGTCAAACACCCAATAACCAGCCGGTAACCATCAAATCTCGGCACATGGGACATGACAGGCTGTGAAGATCACTCGACACTGACAGGACGAGGGGAAAAACAGCATGTTTAATCACAGCACGAGCAAATGTTTTTCAATTAAGAGCATGTTAACACTGCAAAAAATGTTTTAATTATTCACACATATTTTTTAAAGCTCTCTGTCAAGTTTAGAGGTAAACTGTGTAATTATTTCTTCTGATTTCTTGGATGTTTAAAGGCTGATAACAATACCGAGACTGTATATATGCAGTGAGACAATATGTGACTCTGGAGCACAAAAGCAGTCATAAGCAGCACAGGTATATTTGTAGCAATAGCCAACAATACATTGTATGGCTCAAAATTATCCATTTTTCTTTTATGCCAAAAATCATTAGTATGTTAAGTAAAGATCATGTTCCATGGAGATATTTTGTAAATTTCCTACCATAAATATACCAAAACTTCCTTTTTGATTAGTAATATGCATTGCTAAGAACTTCATTTGGACAACTTTAAAGGCGATTTTCTCAATATTTTGATTTTTTTTGCACCCTCGGATTATATAGGCCAAATATTATCCGATCCTAACAAACCATACATCAATGGAAAGCTTATTTATTCAGCATTCAGATGGTGTATAAATCTCAATTTCAAAAAATGGTTCCTTATGGCTGGTTTTGTGATGAGTGTCACATATAATAACACCCACTATTGATCAAAACTAATTTTTACAATTTTTTTTACATTTTTAAAAGATGTCTCTTCTGCTCACCAAGACTGCAGTTATTTGATCCAAAACACAGTAATATTGTGAAATAATATTATATTTTAAATGAACTGTTTTAGCTGATGCTTATCCAAATACTTTCTAACCTGTTTGTTTGAGCAGCCTTTGTTTCAACCAATGGAGAGGGTTTGGGGTGGGGCTACCCACTTGACTGACCAATAGAAGACAAATGCCGAGAACCTGTTAGGAAGCAATCATTATATTTGCAGTTCTGTTGCAGTGCCTCTAGTGGCCCTTAAATCTTGACTCACTGCAATATTCAGTTTGACCATAAGCATTTACTCATTACATTACATTTACAAAAACTTGGGTATCACAAACAAACTGTGAGCAGGTAAGATCATCCAGAAAGTCAAACTCTTTTGCTCAGGCCTCACAAAGTACCTGACAGGCGTGTTATCAAGACATCAGGCTGAAATCCTCCAGCATTTCAAAGTGACAGCTCTTATCTTCACAGCCGAGCCAGCGCCAAACCTCTGCCATATGACAGGACATACGGTGGGCCGCTGTCAGCCCACCTACAACACATCAATCATGAATAGAAGTCCTTCCCACACACCTGTGGCTGCGTGCGTCTATCTCAGGCGGCACAGGTGACATTTAAACCCTGAGCAACACCGAAATACATCACTTGAACTGTAGGAGAACACAATAACAAGACGAAATTCAAATATAAACACAAGCATCATGCAATCAAGTGCATTTGTAGTGCAGAAACTTACATTTAAAGGAAAACACCTCATTTTCATGTCAGTCCAAACCCGTGTTACTTTTTCTTCTATAAAACACAAAATTAAATATTTAGCAGAACGTTCATGGTGCTCATTTAAAAGGGCAAAATCGTTACATCATTAATCAAACACATTATACATAAGCAACTATATTCCAAGTTCTCTGAGGTTATACAATAACTTAAGATGCTGTTCGGTTAAAAGCTGCTTTTACAACTAATTTGCATTCATGCAAATTCAAATATGGGTTTGGAATAGAGAAAATGATTACATAATTTTAATTTTTAGTTGAACGATCTGAATGCAGAAATGATTCTGATATTTCATCTCCTGTTAATAGGGAATGTTCTCAGAACGTTGCAGCAAGTTATTGGATGTTAGTCTAACAGTTTTTAAACATTGTTACTTACATAATGTTCAGAGAACATTCAAAAGTAGGGTAATTCATAATGTTTAAAAATTCCAATGTTGGATTATTCCATTTTTAAAAATGTTTTAAAATTTTTTCGAATGTTCAGAAATGAAAGAAATAACATTTTCATAGCCTAGCAATACGTTCTTAGAACGTTTTTGTTAGCTGGGGCATTTAAAAATCTAAATTAGCTGCACAAAAGACGTCTGTAAAAGGCAGAGAACACTAGTAGACAGCAGTGAGTGTGCTGTTAGATGGCCAGGCCTGCTTCACTAATGCGCTCTGGCGGGCTTTGATGTGGTTCAGCGTTGACCAGCTCTGTGAAGATCTCGTCCCCCGTCACGCTATCGCAGCCCTTTAACCGCGTCTGTGTGTGTGGACAACAGACATGAACAAATCTGAACTTCTGTTTGTTTTAACACACGTATCCATTCCTGTCGTCCAAACAGATTGGAGGCGGAACACGCTGATAAATAATTCACTCGTCTGACAGCAGGTCCACACACACACACACACACACACACACACACACGCGCACACCTTTGATGCTCTGTGGCACAGTTGGGGTTATCGTTTGCCCTGTTTGGTTCATCCTACACAAACGCACATATTTTTTCAATATGTTTCTTAATACAAACACTGACCCAGAGCTAGGACTCACAATAACATCAGAGTCATCATCATCAATACAGAACAGTTCAATGTGCTTTATATTGCACTGATAATGCTATTATGACTTAATGACGGAATAAAACAAGGGAAAAACAGCTAAGAAAACATAAAACACTTAAAACAGCGGTTTTCTCAAAGTTATGTCAAAATGTTCTTCCAGTAACAAAATAGAACATTTGTTCATAGTTATGTGGTTTTTAATAATGTTAGCACGAAAACATTATTTACGTGGTTCATGAAGGTTTCAGAGATGCCCCCCCCCCGATTTTTTTTTGATAGTCTAATGATTTTTTAATGTTACTACTCGTTTCAGAACGTCATCAGAAGTAGTTCTCATAATGTTTGCAAAATGATCTAATGGAATGCTCTCCTAACATTTACATAACCAAGAAAAACTTTTTTAAAACATTGAAAGAAACTGAGCGTTTTGAACATTCAGAGAAGATTAAGAAGTAATGTTACCAGGAATATTAGAAAAACATTCTTGGAATATATTTTTGTTAACTGGGTAGATGATCCTCCAATGTGCTTGAAAAAAAAATAATTGTTAGTGACTTAAAACCTTAATAGTCCATTGCAAAACATTGCAATAAAATGCATAAATAAATAAAAATATTGAATTTCAATAAAAACCATAAAACACTTCATTTCCATATTGCCATGTACAACAACACATAGTAATACCATGGCAGCCTACTTGGTTTGCAAGTGTAATAATAACATTTAGAGAAAACGTCCACCATGCATCTGTTTAAAAAAAAAAAACAATTAACAAAGAACTAATTTAATAAATGAGCATAATATAATTAATAATGACATAATTAAGGTTAAATAATAGTGAGAACAACGTAGGACTGCAGTGATGATTGAAAACTGCTTTAATGATGTTACTGATCAATAGAGGGCGCTAGTACTCAATGCGTGTGTATGTTTCTGATCAGTTTATCACGTGCAATTTATATGCTAAAAAAAGACTTTAAATAAGCAAAAATGAATGAATAAAATGATTCCATTCCCTCATTCATATGAGTATGATGACTTGAAATGAAGGAGTAGTGGTTGAACACTTACAAAAAGGTCCAAAGATATAATTATTATTATTATTTTTTTTTTTTTAAATGTTAGATGTTAGACATGTACAATGACAAAAGCACATTTGTTTGGGCATGCAGAATCATATAATTTTTTTTTTTTTGTAATTAATTTTTTTTTTTTTTTAAACTTGGGCAACAAACACATCAAAGAATGATGCACCAGTGATAGATTTCAGCTCTTTTAAGGTAAATGTGACAAAAGTGCAAGGTTCAGGCCAGATAGAGGGACACACACATCTGTCATGTAAGACGTGAAGTCTGGTGAGTTTTAAAGGGGGAGGTCCAGAGAGAGTTTGAAGAAACACGAGTTCACATTTAGCTGGAATAAATCACACTTAGAACGACAGCGGCCCCTCTGGACCCCGAAGGGCCGTCACTGCAAATGAGTGATTAAAGAAGAAACCAATCGCTCCCTGTGTTAGTCAGTCTATTGAATTAGCTTTAATAATTATAATTAATAACTATAACATGTGAAATAAATAAAAAAACACTCAGACATGACATTACATGAAGGTGTGTGTTATTTTTTAGGAGCGTTATTATTGTTCATGCTGAAATGACTGACACAGGGTGAGATGTAGTATAATGCATGCTTGTGCATTTTAATACACAGAATGTCCTGTCATTTATGAAATGAAGGGACGGCACATGATTAGAAGCGTTCGATCCTTTACAGTTTGGTGACAGACAGCTGTGGAGAGTCAGACGCGGACCGTACCTGCGGCCCGGAGAGCTGCTTTAGTCTGCCGGGTTTCCTGTGCTACGAAAAAGGAGATAATTCATTCATCTAATGGGACCAATAAATTCAAGTATTAACTGCGCCACACCATATAACAGAGGAGAGCCTGGAGAAATGGAAGACAGATGAAGGCTGGAGAGAGAGAGAGAGAGAGAGAGAGAGAGAGGCGCATGAAAGGAAAACAACGTGCAGGAAGAAAAAAGATGATGAGAACACAAAACATCAGGTATATGGGAAAGGTGAATAATCTAGATCTATATCTATCTATCTATCTATCTATCTATCTATCTATCTATCTATCTATCTATCTATCTATCTATCTATCTATCTATCTATCTATCTATCTATCTATCTATCTATCTATCTATCTATCTATCTATCTATCTATCTATCATCTTCAGCTGTTCTATCTATCTATCTATCTATCTATCTATCTATCTATCTATCATCTATCTATCTATCTATCTATCTATCTATCTATCTATCTATCTATCTATCTATCTATCTATCTATCTATCTATCTATCTATCTATCTATCTATCTATCGTCACAGTACTGCTGTTACAGGAGGAGAGTCGTGGGGATTCTGGGCTGTTGTGTGGTGGAGTGAGAGGAGAGCTGAGGAAAGAGAGAGAGAGTGAGTGAGCGAGGGAAGAAAAGTGAGGGAGGAGGGGCAGAACTGGGGCTGTGTGCTGCTAACAGGCCTCTAGGGAATTAGCGCTTGACGGACCATATGGGTAACATAGAAAGAGTGAGAGAGAGAGAGAGAAAGAGAGAGAGAGAGGGTGGCAGGGGCCCTGAGGCTGGCAAGGCCCCTCCGCCACAGCTTCAGCTGTTACCCATGAGCCCTTGGGCCAGGGGAATACAGCCTCACAACAAAGAAAACAGTGGAAAGCGCCGGGCGGCTGGCAGCCTCTGTGTGGGAGAGAACGCACATCAACCTGAGCAGCGGAGGCCTTCCTCCATTACAACTTCATCTGACAGCTTACACGCTTCCCAAGATGAGCTGTCTGCCAAGTCAGAGCGCTTTATCATCGCTCCTTTTGCATGCAATAAATCTAGAGAAAATATACGTATTCGAAAAGTGCTGCCAATTTGTCAGGATGGATGTTCTGCAGGAGACCCTCCACAATGGATAACTGCATCCACAACCATCTGAACCCTCTGAGTTTTAGTGGAAAATGTGAAAACAACTACCAAGAGAATATTTGCAGAGCTCCGCCTCCCTTGGTTACGGTTGCTAGGTCTGACAAACATTACAGAAAGACCCATACACTGTTAGACATGTCTGTCATTTCTGCAGGTATTTACTGTATATCACCCAGTATAATGCTGCAAATTCCCTTTACAGTAAATTACTGTAATACCCTTTGCATCATGGGAATTTTCTGTGACTTCAGACCCCACATACAGAGACTTACTGTATTATTTAAAATTGCTGTATACTACTGTATTTACAGTAACGGCCTCTTTGGGGGCATTCTATAGAGGTGGTTTTATTTTCCTCATTTCTTACATTTGAATTGTGTCTATAACAGCTTGGGACTGACTACACTGGACGTATTACATCGTTTGTAATGATTGGAAAATCCGTTTGTACTTCATGTACAGCACGAGCGCCTGTATATCAGAAATATACCGGGGCATCACTTTACTGTCCGCATTCACTGTAGATAGTATATATAATGGGTTCTATATTGTTGGCTGTTGTTGAGTTGCGGCGTGCAACTCAACAACATTAGGTTAAGTAATGTGAAATTTAGTTCAGGTGTTAGTAGTTAATGTTGGCCAGTAGCCTGAGAAAATAAAATCCTATGTTACCTAAGTTAAACTAGTTTTATGGCTAGCTGCCTTTCCTAGTTTTAGAATTAGTTTGTTATAGTTTTTCATGGAATTTAAGATTTACTGCATTTTTTTTGTGTTTGTGTTTTAAAGGCAACTGCAATGAAGCATCAAGAAAGACATTCCAGCCACCCTGAGACTTATAATTCATGGTAAGAGAACAGCTATGGTTTTGAGAGTTTTGTGTATTCTATATGGGGTTTGCCTCTTAAAAGTGTGCTATTTCTACTTCTTGTTTTTCAGAGAAGACATTTCTGTCACTAACAAAGTGGAGGGTGAGCAAAGGTGGTGGCCACGTTTTGGAGCAGCATCTGGGTTTTGGAGATGTTTGTCTTTTTTTCCCCATTATGTTTCTGTTGCCTAAAGATTCTTTGTGAGGATAAATCCAGAGGACACAACATAATGCACTGCAAAACGTCCTAAGACAGGAGAAATGGTGAAGTTGCACTGTTCCAGCACTGGAAGACTGTATTTTTAAGTGTTATACATGCAATGTTTTAAATAAAAAAAATGATATTTTGTAATTATTGTGTCTTGTTTTAATTGAACGCCAGTAGTACTAGAATAAAAATAAGATGAATTCTATATAAAAAAATAATCAAATCTATATTAAAATGAATGAATTACAGTAGTATACTGATTAATTAGATTTTTTCAGTAATTTACTGTAAAACAGAACAGTTTGCAACTGTAAATCAAATACAGTTTGCTACTGTAAATCTTAAATCTTAAATCTTAATCTTAATTAAAAACCCTTTGAAATGTCTAACAGTGTAGGAACTGGAAATTTCTGTAAACAGTATCATTCACAGTAAAATGTTCTCTAGAAGTGAACAAATAATTAACATTATTATCTTACGGCTGCATTTATTTGATTAAAAATGTAGTAAAAACAGTAAAATTTGGAAATATTTTTTGAAAATAACTTTTTTCTATGTGAATATATGTTAAAATGTAATTCATTTCTGTGATGCAGCGTTGAATTTTCAGCATCATTACTCCAGTCTTCAGTGTCACATGATCCTTCAGAAATCATTCTAATATGCTGATTTACTGCTCAAGAAACATTTCTGATGATTATCAATGTTGATAACAGTTGTGATACATTATATTTTTCAGGATTGCTTGATGAATGGAAAGTTCAAAATAACAGCATTTATTTGAAATATTTTTTGTAACATTATAAATGTCTTTACTGCAATCTTTTGATTAATTGAATGCATCCTTGCTATAAATTAAATGAAACAAAAAAAAGTCATTTATTTCAAATGAACACTTTTACTGTATAAAGATTGCTGCATTATAGTACAAACAATGTGGTATTACAGTAAAAAAGAAAGAAAGAAAGAAAGAAAGAGGTTAAACAATGTGACAAATGGAAAAATGCATTTTTATACATTTTCTAATTGGGGAGAAATATGAACTGGATGTGTTCTTGTCATGTTCAGTTTTTGTGCATTAACGCACACACTGGGATGCTGGAGCTCTTAATAGGAGCTGCTTTTGCTATTGTAATGCTGTTCACTCCTCATACTGCCTCTTCAGTCCCAAAACAAAAATCCCTGAGATCAGCTTTAGATGACAAACAACTAATTAATTTTTCGAGCATGTGAGTATTGTGTGTGTGTGTGTGTGTGTGTGTGATGGCTGCAGGGTGGGGAGATGTTGCCCTCAGCTGAGTATGTGAAACTTGTGAGATTAATTTAAGATCATTGACGTGTAGCATTAGCATCAGAACTCAGAAGATCGCTTCATTTCCTGTTGGCCACGGCCAGGGCAGGAAGCCGAGTGCAGGACATGGACACTGAACAAAGAGAGCCAAACTTATTCCGACAAACAACCTTAAGCCAAAAATCAAAAATCTGTAATTGTTTGCACACCCATGTGTTGTTTAAACCTGTATGACTTCCTTTCATCCGAGCAATACAAAAGAAGATGATCTAATTAGTTGAGAATCAAGTATGGCACCAAATAAATTGGCTCTAGGATCAGAAATCAACATTATTAATGTTCATTTGTTTTTTGATTTTTACGCATTAGAAAATCAAGACTTTGTACACTGGTTATTTTAGTAGCATGATGAAACTTGGGATTAAATTATACTGAAAAAAAAAAACATCATTCCCATCACTGAAGCGCTTTATACTACGTTGAAAAACTACTTTGAACATAAACATTAAAAACATTTTGTCCTAAAATTTATGACTTTTATAAAATGCTAAGTTGTGAGAAAGTTTCATGTCAGCTGGGAAACAGTTCTATCTTATTAACTATAGCTAACAAATATTAATAGCCTACATACAAAAACTAATGCTTAGTTATTTGTTAATTTCAATTAATTAATTAACTGGACCACATTGTAAAGTGCTTTAAATATGTGCAGGAAAGAAAGTCATGCAGGTTTAAAACTATTTGAGGGTAAGTAAAAAAAATCACAGATATGACTCAGGCTCAAAGTAGCATATAGGACTGACTAATGTTTATATACTGCATAAACACACTTGGGTAATGCTGCTATATTGCACTCACAAAGCCCTCATACATCTCTCTTAAAAATCTCATCTGATTCCAAACAAGCTGCGACTGATATTCCAGTCACATTGAAGGCAGTCAGAAAAACACAATTCCTGTCTGGCAGCTTATGATTATTGAGCACCCATTCTCAGGGCCGAATCAAGGCGTCCTAATTTCCTGTCCTTCAAATAAAATGCCGGCTTTATTAGTTTCACACTTAAAATGATGTACAGAAAGGTTACTCAAGCGCAACGATCGGGCTTTTAGTTTTAACGAGTGCATACATCATAAAGCGATCTCGATGTAATAATCATCCATCATAATTGAGACACCGGACCAGCTGAGGGACCTGCGCGCGGAATGGGAAACAGATTTGGAGAAGGCGGCGACGTGCAACGCAAACGCGAATTGGCGCGTACATGCCGCGAAGAAAAACTGTTAGTTTATTGGGCTCCTGCGGGACCTTTCGAGTGGTTTTTCAGTTAACTCGGAGAAACTTTGATATCCAGACCTGCCAGAGTGAGAAAGTGTGTTTTTGTGCCTAATCTTGATTGTATGATTGTGTGTGTTTTACGGTGGGTGTGCGGCGGTGGTGGCGTCCATTACTCATGCGCGTCTGTTTCTGTCTGTTCGTTTTGCACTCGTTTTATGTACATCAGTCCGCTGGGTCTCTGCTGAGTCCCATGCTGTGTCAGCCACGGTCTCACGTCTGGGCCAGGCTTTAATTACAGTGCAGGCTGCTGTATTTCTGAAGGGGGTTGTTGGTCGTCCCCCTCGAGCGTGGATGTCAGGCCTGCTGAGGTGCAGCGCGGGCGGGACGGATCGTGACCCCTCCTCCTGATCCCAGCGTCCCACGGGGCTTTAGGGCTTTACCGCGGTGCCACTGCCTCCCCTGGCCCGGACGCTGCCCACCTGCCACCTAATAAAAACACACACACACACACACATATACATCACAGTTTTAAACACAGAGGCCTCGTTGTGTATTTGGACAGTTAAAAACAAACGAAGAAAATGTCATTGATTTTTATATCAAATCAAGTGAGTGCATCTGCTCAAATGCAGCTGGAATGGAACTTTTCTTCATCATTTTGGAAGTGTCTGTGTCTTACAGGTGTTGTAGAAGAGGAATCACAGATGTAGAAAATCACATTCACTAAAACATGATCCATCAACAGTACTATTACTAATACGGCTCTTTAATCATTTCAAGCTGTACAAATGTTGTTTTGTTAAGTGGTTTGCTTGAAAAGTGTGTTTGTGCATCTTTCTTTACAATAAATTACATTTGTTTTGGTGTTTAATGTATTAACATTCAGACATTGTTACTTTTATTGATCAGACAAGGATGCATTAAATTGATCATAGTTCATAAGGACATCTATAACGTTACAGAAGATATTTCAAATAAATGCTGTTCTAATTTTGTAGCTTAATTCACTATAGTTTAAATAGCTTGACAACTGCAGTTCAGGTAGTGAAATCAGTTGAAAGCATCCAGTCATCTCATGCCAAATTCATTTTTGATCTAATAAGTGCTGTCTTGGTGAGCATAACGCCTTCTTTAAAACCACATAAATATGCATCCATGCAAAAACACACTTTTGAACTTTTTCTTGGTTAGTTTCAAAGTTTAATAGATTACGAGTTGGATGAAATCACTAAGACTAACACAAACAATATCAAACCGTGATTCTTGAACCACAAGTTATTGAAGAGATAAAGTTTGAATCTGAACCTGTGTCTTCCATGTGAGCAGCTGCTCTCAGCTTCAACAAAAGAAACACTTTTCCAATGCACAACATAAACACATGTATAAGGACCAAATAGGCTTGTGTACTGTACACACACACACTCACACACCTTCTTGCTGGTTCAATCTGACATTATCCGGCTTGCAGCGGCTGTCCACAAGTGTTGGCTGATCAATAGGTCTTCTTCTGAACCCGTATCGACGACGGAGCACGCTCATTGATCACGTCCAGACCCCGAGGCCCCGGCTTCAAAGATAATTGGGCACTGGGACGGGCCTTCACATGATTGACAGGGGTCCGAGATGTTAATAAACCCCCAGGCTTTGCTTTACCAGTACTTGCAATGCAGGTCATTATTCGCCGAAACCGTGTCTTTGTCGTCCCCCGTTAAGATGCTCGCAACAACTTCATCCGTGACTTCTTCTCTGCAAAACAGAGGCGTTATTGATTAGGACTCCTAATGTATGATCGCCACACCACACTATTATTCTGTGTATTCGGTTCAAATCAAGGTGCTTTTAAACAAGTGTCCAGCAAATGATGAAAAGCCTTAATAACTGAGCGGGGCCATATTGATACTTTGTTATTAAGTAGGCAGACTCCAGCACATTAGGAAGCCATTAGAGGCAATAACAAACACACGACGCTCATTTGTTTCAATGAGCCACTGTGAATATTAGAGATTAATTGACATTGTGAGGAGGGGGAGAGGGGTGGGATAGTTTTCAGGACATTAATATTACAAAAAGTTTGATAGGATGGATACAAGCGCTCTACGCATAAATAAACGAACAAATACTCTTTTAAACTGGAAGAAAGAGTCGTGAAACAAAGCTCAGGCCAAGAAATAGAACTGAACTAAAACAAACTAGGAATTATTCAAATATTCTGTGTGTAAATCGCATCCAAACGCTTTCAGAACAATAAAGTAATGAGGCCCCAATTGGGTCCCATTGCGCTCATGGGTTCTGAAAACAATAAGAGGCACTAGATCTGCCTGGGCCCGATGCTAAACCTTACAGTTCACTTGGCGTCGGGCTGTGTGTGTGTGTGTGTGTGTGTGTGTGTGTGCGGATGAGGCAGTCGGGATGCAGAGTTGCCGGGGGCGACTGGGCTGCTGATAGAGGCCAGTGTCCCAGTGCTCAGTGTTCGGATAATGAGGCCTTGCGCGCACACACACACACACACACACACACACACACACACACACACACACACACACACATACACGCTGGCCCAGTGTGCATTCACAGATGCGGCCCAGTTACAAACACAAGAGAAGTGATCCACATCAACACAACAGCTAAACACAGAATCAGAGGGCTGGACCCCTAAACGCACGACAACAGATCAGTAACAACACCGGACATGTCCAAATAAGACATTCACCGTCAACCCCCATCAACTACATGTGAAACACTGCAAACAGCCTAGCAACTCTCTAGCAACCACCCACAACACCCAGTAAACAGTCTAGCAAACCCCTATCAAATGCACACCACACCAAAGAAGCAGTCTAGCAATGGCCAAAGAAACCACCCACAACACCTTAGGAATAGTCTAGCAACCCCCATCAACCACTCGTAACACCCCAGAAACAGCCTAACAACCACCAGCAACACCTTATAAACACCTAGCAACCACCAACAACACCATATAAACCATCCAGAAATCTCATCAACTACACACAACAGCAAAAACACCAAAGCAACACCCTAAAAACTATCCACAACATGCTAGCAGCCACCTACAACACACCAGAAATCTTCTAGAAACTCCAAATACACACAACACCAAAGAAACAGTTTAGCAATGCCCTAGCAACCACTAACAACACTCAATAAAGTTTAGCAGCCCCCATAAACTACAAACAATACCCCAGAAACAGCCTAGCAATGCCCTAGCAACCACCTACAACACGCCAGAAACCATCTAGAAACTCCAAATACACACAACACCAAAGAAACAGTCTACGAATGCCCTAGCAACTACTAACAATACCCAATAAAGTTTATCAGCCTCCATAAACTACACACAATACCCCAGAAACAGCCTAGCAATGCCCTAGCAACAAACTAGAAACCATCTCCTTCAAATACACAAAACAACAACAAATACACAAAACAGCCTAGCAACGCCCTAGCAACCACCTACAACACCCCAGAAACCATCTAGAAACTCCAAATACATACAACACCAAAGAAACATTCTAGCAACCCCCTATCAACTACACACAATATCCTAGGAACAGCCTAGCAATGTCCTAGCAACCACCCACAACACCAAGAGAAAACCTAGCAACCTCCATAAACTACACACAATATCCTAGAAACAACCTAGCAACACTAGCAACCACCTGCAACACCCTAGAAACTCATTAAATCATACTAGAAACATCAAATTCACAGAATAGCAAAGAAACAGTCTAGCAATGCCCTGGCAACCACCACCAACACCCTAGAAACAGTTTAGCAACCCCTGTCAACTACACACAAAACCCTAGAAACAACCTAGCAATGCCCTGGCAATCTAGAATCCATTTAAAAACCCTATCAGCTACACACAACACAAAAGAAACAGCCTAGCAACACCATAGATACCACCCAAAACACAACATAAACAGCCTTGCAACCCCATCAACTACACAAAACACCAAAGTAACAGTTTGGCAACAACCTAGCAACCACCTACCCTAGAAACAATCAACAATCAAGAAACTCCATCAAATACACTACAGCAAAGAAACACTCTAGAGATCCCTCATCAGTTACAAACAACACACCATAAATGGCCTAGCAACCACCCACAACACCCTAGCAACCACCAAGAACACCTTAACAACCACATAGCAAGCACAAAAAGTGCATAGGTGACCACCCACATTTCCTACAGAAAATGTAAAAATCTATTTGCTTAATATTATTGGTCCCTGCCCACACAAATGTGTCATGATAAAGTTATTTTTTGATAGAATATTTCAAATTTGTAATGAAAAAGTAAAAATTTAAAATATTAACAAAAATTAAATTTTCATTACAATATAAAATTTAACAACAGTTTTACAGATTTACGCATCCTGAGTCAGTAGAGCACAGTGATTTCATCTGTAGAATAATTAAGAAATATAAATAAAGTAAAATGTAACAGTTGAGAAGTAATTGTAAAAAAAAAATTAAATAAAAAAAATAAAATCAGATTTCGACTGTCATCTCTTGATGTCTGCTCAGTTCAAACATATAACCGTCAACACTTGCTGCTAACCGGACACATTCCGTTATCTGACATTTTGCTCAATGCATCAGATCAGAAAAAAAAACGAGATGTTCTAATTCCTGGAAATGCGGGCTAAGGAAAAAAGGAAGAGTCATTCATCAAACCTCTCACTAATTCTTTCTTCTCTCCTGCCTGTGTCTCTTTCGGAGTTGGCCTTAACCTGGAGCACGTCGCTGGGGTAGAGCGCAGAGGATTTTAGGGGGGTTTGGGTGGTGCTGAGGGCCCAGGACATGAATATTCAGACGAGCTCCGTCTCTCTCTGCTTCCGTAGGTGCGGTCAGAGCGCTTCTCCGCCCAGCAGACAGAGACAGGAGACAGACGGCTGAATGGCGCTTTGCAGAGTGAAAAGTTAGATGCTAAACATGAGACGAGGTCAGCGATATGCTGTCAGGTCACTGAAAACACACAGTGCAATTCATGAACGCAGAGTTGTAACTATATGCATGCAGGTTCCTTTTTTATCTCAAATATATGCTTTTGCTCTGTCTCTCACACACAAAACATTCTCCCTCTCTCTATCCATCACACACACACACACACACACACACACACACACACACACACACACACACACACACACACACACACACACACAGACACACACACACACACACACACACACACACACACTCACTCCGATAGGCATTATGGTAATCTCGCCCCTCTGCTCTGTCACTGGTGAGCTGGTTGAGCCGCGCGCGCTGCTCACCGGCTCTGTTCGCCTTAGGGCCCCTGCCGCACGTTTTGACAGAGCATCCCCTGATAGTTGGGATTAGTCCGGCTTGTTTAGATAAACCAGGGGAAGTGGAGGAGAGGAGAAACAGAGAGGGAGGGGAGGGAGTTTTCTGCTGGAGCCAGATGCTACACGCTTTCAACACATAACGAACGTGCATGTGTGTACATACACGTATACATGTGTGCTTCCATATCACAGGATTCACCAGCAATCCAGTGAGCATCCACTGATGACATCACTCCTAGAATGCAATAAAACATTCCTCGAATATTGGCTAACATTCTGGCAAGGTTCTCTCAATGTTATGAACAAACGTTCTTCCAGTAACGTTAACCGAACGTTCGTTATTTGGTCTTTACTTAGGTTTTCAAAAAACATTCTTACATCATTCTTGGAAAGTTTTTTTTTATATTTTAGTTGGGCATTCATCTAACGTTTTTGAAATGTTACTACTTGTTTTAGAATGTTCAGAAAACATTCAAAAGTAACGTTTAGAATGTTTCAGAATGTTCAGAGAACATTCGAAATAAAGCAATAAGCCCTGCTTTGCATTGTGCCTAACAACGCCCCTTGGCTGTTATAAATTCACTGTAAACCATGGCTTCACGGGGCTTATTGCTTTTATAAAACGGTTATTCCATAAACGTAGTAAGGTTTCACAGAATAAAACAGAGCAAATAAAGTGTAATGATATAAATAAAAACAGTATTCTTCCACCAGACAACGTAGTTCCTCAGAAACAGTTGTGGTTCCAACAAAATGGTTGCCAAGCAACACACAGAAGTCAATAAAGGTGTATGTTTGTAGTGTAACTTACAACAGCTTCGAACGCGGCTGAACCAATCAGAATCAAGGACCGGAACTATCCGTTTTATAAGCAACAATTCTGTAATTGTTACAAAATGATAAAATTGAATGTTTCCTCAATATTTGCATAACAATACAAAGATTTTTAAACATTTATAGATCATTCATTGATATATTTTAAAACATTTACAGAAATAACATTTACGTAACTTAATGTGAACACAAGAAAAAGGTTCTTAGAACATATTTTTGTTAGCTGGGCTGCTACTAAGCAAGCTGTTCGTTTCGTACTGAATCAACACTGAACTGACTAGAGCTGAGTAATGATACATTTGCCTTCTGTAGAGCTGCTTTATGGCTAAATTAGGCTTTTCTCTTAAATTGATGAATTTGCACTGTTGTTGAACTAAACAATCAACATTAATCTGAATAGAGCTGAATAATGACACTCTTAGAGCTGCTTTATGGTTTACCTGAGTTTGCTGAACAACAAATAGACTTTGCAACATTCACACTGTTCAACACTGAACTAAACTGAGCTGAATAATTACATTATTGTCTTTTAAGAGATGCTTTAAATGGACTTTTGAGTATCTTCAAAATATTTGATGTAACTAACCAGGTAAACTTTGGCGAATCCAGTGACTAGTTTGACATGCACACAGTATGTATCTTGTAAACACAATTTCATTTCCAGTTGCACATCCTGGTTGGTCGACAGATGCTTGTAAATTGTACAGGAATTGGTGTACAATGTAGGAATAATAGCTGAGCAATAATGGTTGAGCAGCAAATCAGTATATTAGAATGATTTCTGAAGGATCATGTGACACTGAAGACTGCAGTAATGATGCTGAAAATTCAGCTTTTTGATCACTGAAATAAATTAAATTTTACAATATATTCACATAGAAAACATTATTTGAAATTGTAATAATATTTGATTTTATTACTGCTTTTACTGTATTTTTGAGCAAATAAATGCAGCGTTAAAACTTTTGCTGTCCCCGAAACTTTGAAACAGTTCTGTAAACAGTCATGGCCAAAACTTTTGGCACCCTTGGTAAATATGATCAAAGAAGGCTGTGAAAAATAATCTGCATTGTTAATCCTTTTGATCTTTTATTTAAAAACTTCACAAAAATCTAACCTTTCATTGAATAATAAGAATTTGAAATGGGGGGAAATATCATTATGAAATAAATATTTTTCTCAAATACACATTGGACACAATTATTGGCACCCCTAGAAATTCTTATCAGTAAAATATCTCTGAAGTATATTCCCATTCATATTCACAATTTTTGAGCACTCCAGGGTGATTATGAACATGAAATTTTCCAGCCATGGATTCCTGTTTCACAGAAATATAAATAGGAAGGAAAACAAAGGTCAAATTCCCTTAATAGTGAAGTGGCTTTAAGAAAAGAGCTAGAGCAGTGAAAATTCCCATTTACACCATCAGGGCAATAATTAAGAATTTCCAATCAACATAAAATGTTATGAATCTGTCTGGAAGAGGACGTGTGTCTATATCGTCCTAATGCACGGTGAGAAGGAGAGTTTGAGCGGCTAAAGACTCTCCAAGGACCACAGCTGGAGAATTGCAGAAAATACTTGAGTCTCGGGGTCAGAAAACCTAAACAGCACCTACATCACCACATGTTGTTCGGGAGGGTTTCAAGAAAAATTCTCCTCGCTCATCCAAAAACAAACTCCAGCATATTCAGTTATCAGACACGACTGGCTTCTATGCTCAGATGAAACTAAAAAATAAGCTTTTTAGCAGCAAACACTCAAGATGGGTTTGGTGAAAACAGGGATAAAACGAACCCCATGTGTACAATGAAATATACTGCTGTATTTCTGCTGGAGGTCCTGGACATCTTGTTTAGACGCATGGTATCATGGATTCTATCAAATACCAACAGATAAAAAATCAATAAGTGACTGACTCTGTTAGAAATCTTATAATGGGCCATGTTTGGATCTTCCAACCGTACAATAATCCAAACACAAACCTCAAAAACAACACAAAAATGGGTCACTGAGCACAAAATCAATCTTCTGCTGGCCATTCCAGTCCTCTGACCTGAACCCTGAACTGAAGAGGAGCAGCAGAAACATGGAGCTGTGAATCTAAAGGGTCTGGAGTGATTCTGGATGAAGGAATGGTCTCTGATCTCTCGTCAGGTGTCTCTAACCTCATCAGGCATTATAGGAGAACATTTAGAGCTGTTAAACTGGCAAATGGTATTGAATAAAAAGTATTGAATAAAAGGTTGCCGTTAATTGTGGCCAATGTGTATTAGAGAAAAACATTTATTTCATAATGATATTTCCACCCATTTTAAATTCTTATTATCCAATAAAATATTAGATTTTTGTGAATTTAAAAAAAAAAAAAGATCAAAAGGATTAACTCAACTCAACGTTATTTATATATCACCAATAAAAACAACAATTGTTGACCAAGGTGCTGTACAATCAATCAAAAATACACAACATTAGCACTCAGAACAACAAATTATGGCACAAGACATGGCTGATACAGCGTAATGAACTACAGTTAAAAGCCAGAGAAAAAAGATGGGTTTTGAGTTTGGCTGTAAACTCATTCAGTGTAGAGGCAGTTCTAATAGCAACCGGTAGTCGTTCCAGAGTTTCGGAGCAGCAATCGCAAAGGCTCGGTCGCCTCTTGATTTCAATTTAGTCCTAGGAACGTTTAATAGTCTCTGGTTGGAAGACCTAAGAGACCTTCCAGGATTGTGAGTAGATAATAAATCAGACAGATATACAGGAGTTAACCCATTCAGAGCTTTAAAAACCAGCAGCAGGACTTTAAAATCAATTCTAGAATGAATTGGGAGCCAGTGCAAAGATATTAATACTGGAGTAATGTGCTCTCGCTTACGCACACCAGTAAGGAGCCTAGCAGCAGCATTTTGTACCATCTGAAGTCGATTAAGAGAGGCTTGATTAATACCTATATAAAGGGAATTACAGTAAATGCAGATTCATTTTCACAGCCTTCTTTGATCATATTTACCAAGGGTGCCAATATTTTTGGCCATGACTTTATGTACAAATATGCTGTTTCTCACGATAAACCTGCTGTGACAAAACATGACATTAATTCACATACAATCAAGACATCTCAGCACATTCATGAACAGCAAGTCTTGTGTTGTAAATGCGCTTCTGCTGCTGGATTTCCAGATCTGCAGACATACTTCACTCCGCACAGGAATCTGTGCATGTCTTTCATATCTCACCCACCGGCAATGTCACCGCATAAGTCAACCTGAGATGGCCCATAAAGAACAATAAGCTTCATTTGCAATGCAGATGCTTGGGGTTTCACCGTCTCTGGAAATATGACATATTTTGGGTTCATCCGTAAAGGGTGCGCACGCTGTATCTTGTTAGCGGATGTTGTCGTGCGCTTTTGAGACGTCTTGCTCTGTCCTATATATACAGAGCTCCAGCAGCTATCAGTCTAATGAGATATTTATTGTGCTCTTTTATGGCCAGCTTTGCATGAGGAAGTGCTGTTTTTATTGGAACATTCCTGCTCGGCATTAATGACACCTTCGCACTCCTATCCGCTTTGAGCAACGTTTGAACCTCCCCATTAAACGGCCGACCTTTGACCCCAGGTTCACCCAGCCGGTGTGCACGTTCCCTCTGCTCCTGTTCTCTCGGCTTCGGCAAAGAGAAAAGGCAGAATAAAGAAAAGGAGTGATTATCCTTTCAGAAGACCTGCCTCCTGAAAAGAAGAAGAGAAGATCTTTTATTCAGTAATGTCAGACGCAAGAAGGGGCCACGGACCGGTGCAGGAATTCAGCCTTTGATGAGTTTAAGAGAGTAAACACTTCACGAGTGTAAATGTCTCTACCTGGAAAAGTATACAGCACGACTTTATACCGGTCAAACGTTTGGAATAATTATGATTCTTCTTGTTTTTGAAAGTCTCTTCTGCTCACCAAAGCTGCATTTATTTAATGAAAAATATACAGTAAATATTATTACAATATAAAATAATTTTCTAAGTGAATATATTGTAATTTATACCTGTGACTTCAGTCTTCAGTGTCACACAATCCTTCAGAAATCATTCTAATATGCTGATTTGTTGATTGACGCTACCATTTAAAAGCTTGGAGTAAGAAAGATTTAATTGCAATTTTGTGGTTAGTGGAACTTGTTGATAGTGAATGTGATTCACTGCTAACACAGTGTGAACTCGAGGAGATCAGACTTCATCAGACTTCGGAATTCAAGTGTAAATGGGAAAATGCTCAGTTTAAAGGTGAACTGCAGTACCTCTTTTTCTGACCAATGGAAGACAGGTGTCAGAGGGTACAAGGGGCAGAAGCAATGTTTGGGAAACCTGTTAGTAACAATCATTATATTATAATTAATATTATTATCGATTGTTATTATTATAAATATTATTACTATGATACAGAAAATTCCATTTGGTGCCGTAATGACAAATATTACACACTTTAGCTGATTTGAAAACGTATTATTGAGAATCACAATATTAGTTGGTTACTTCACAGTACAGCACACTGCTTGATACCTGTATCCAGTCCACAAATTTACAACAGTTCTGCATCACGTGTCATTATGTAAATAGTGCACTTACATAGCTTCCGTTAGTACATTTAAATTGCTTCTGGCCAAAATATGAATCCATAATAATGCCAGTGAAAAAATCATCTTGTTTAAATCAGGAGAGAAAGCTGCACAGATCAAGCAGTGTTTACAAGCCCAAACAGTCCAAAACAGCTCTAAACAAATATGTGGGTGGATTTTGATGTGAGAGGACAACAGGGGATGGACTTTTTCACTGGAGGAAGCGTTATTATGGAGTATGGACTCGTACTATGTCCAAAAGTGATGGTTTAAAGTTAAAAGGCCTTGATGGTCCCCCCCCCCCCCCCTACAAACATGCAGGTTTTTCTCTTCAGAAGATGCTTTTTTGCTTCATTGATGGACTGGAGTGGGTTACTTGTGGATTATTGTGATGTTTTTATCAGCTGTTTGGACTCTCATGAGCAAGTGATGTAATGCTAAATTTCTCAAAATCTATTCTGATCAAGAAAAAAAAAAACTTCGCTGGCCTAAGGGTGAGGACATATTCAGCAAATTTTCTTTTTTGCAGGAATTGCCTGCAAGGAAAAAGAGGAGAGGAGAGGAGAGGAGAGGAGAGGAGAAGAGAAGAGAAGAGAGGAGAGGAGAAGAGAAGAGAAGAGAAGAGAAGAGAAGAGAAGAGAAGAGAAGAGAAGAGAAGAGAAGAGAAGAGAAGAGAAGAGAAGAGAAGAGAAGAGAAGAGAAGAGAAGAGAAGAGAAGAGAAGAGAAGGTCTCGGGGGACGTGGGCCATTGGAGGCCCAGAGGTGATGTCAGCCTATTAAACTGATTTCACAGGTTCCCTTAACGAAGCCACTCGCCAGTAAAAGGGCAGGAAGCATCTCGTTTCACTCGTTTTTTCACTCTTCCCTTCAAGCTGGATGCACGTGAGACTTATTGAAAGCTCCTGACAAACAGGCGTGAAGGAGGGCAGCTGGTGGGGCAGCCCTCTCAGGACCCCAACAGCCCCGCCGGAAACGCAGGTGGTATAAAACAGCAGCCGTCAGTTCTTAAAGATTTCTCTTTCTCTCTCTCTCCGCCTCATTCTGCCCTTCAGCGCTCTCTGAGAAACCTGATACGGACTGTTGAGATACAGGAATCACACGGTCACCTCAAGACTTGTTGCACTTCAACTTGCATAACTTTGCTGATGTCATTCCTCACTGGTTACAACTGCATTCACTGCTGCTGACAAAAGATGACTTTAAGCATGTTAAAGGAATAGCCCCCCCCCCTCATTATCTATTATATTATATTATCATTTACTATTCAATTTAAAACCTTATGACTTTTTTTTTTTCTTCTGTGGAACACATAAAAGAGAAGAATGTTGGTAACCAACCAGTTGATGTTATTGACTTTCATATTATTATTATTATTTATTTTTTTCCATAGTGTGGAAGTCAATGCCTACCAGCAATTCCAACATTCTTCAAAATATCTTCTTTTGTGTTCAGAAGGAAAAAAAAAAGAGACTAATACAGGTTTGAAACAGCTTGAGGGTGAGTAAATTATGACAATTTTCATTTTTGGGTGGACTATCCCTTTAAATCAAAATACATTTACAAAATATTAAGATATTAATTATTGTTGACTGGAAAACTAACCAAAATTAAGTGAGTTTATGCTTAAAACAAGAAAAAAAAAAACTGCAAACGAAGTAAGAAAAATAAACTTAATTCAAATGCAAAACAAGATTAATTTTTACTACCCCATTGGTAGACAATTTTTCTTGTTCTGAGAAAAAAATATTTCTTATTAATTTTTCAAAAATCTTGATTTAAGAAAGTTTAGATATTTGTACCGACAAAACAAGACAAAAATATGGAGTAACAAAATAATTTTTGCACTGAACCTATACTTCATATATTTTATCTTTGTTGATTCATATATACTACCATAAATACAGTGACTCCAAAAAGTATTTGGACATATAAGCTACAATTAAAAATATATAAACCCATTTGCATTACATATCAAAAGGTTAAACATTTACTTAAAAACAAACAAACAAAAAAAAAACATACAGCACATTTTTCAATCAAAGCATCACAAATTAAAATGAAAAGTACAAAACAATAGACAGCTGTTCAAATTATTGTTGAAAATGAACGAAAACATCTTAGTGCAACATGTTAATTTTTACTATATGCTGGTTAAAAAGAAAAGTTATTTCTGAGGAAAGCTCTAGGATGATTTGTTTGCAAATGCCACTTGGTTTGATGTTTTTGCATCTTACGCAATAACATTCAGTGTGATTTATCAAATGTTTTTTGGTCCACTGTATTTTCACTCTGAAATACGGCATATGACAGAAGTAAAACGTGTTGTGGATGCTGTTGTACTTTAAAACCTAGCAAACAATGTCTTTAAAGAGACTGCAATTCCCTGTAGAGCTTAAAACACACTCTATTTGAACCTCTACTATTTGTCAATCATAACAGAACCGAAAGCATCTAGCTTATACATCCCAAAGCATTTCAACTTCAGAGACGGCCCTGCCACGTATCTATCAAACAGTCCTGATGTAACCTTTGGTTTGCTCATCTTCATCTTCGCTTCTTTCATTTGTACACGAGTCTCAGTTTCCTCTCCTCTCTTGCCAGGTCCCTTCGCTGGGACTCCTCAAACATATGTGAAAGCAGGTGTTCTGTCTGGTAAATTGAATCCTTCATTGCACGTCTTAACCACGACATCAGCGCACAGGTGATTCGAGCTCGCAGGTTCCCATGGCTGATGTTTGTGACCGTGAGCGTTGGTGCCGGAGGCCCTCGGGGGCGTTGGCTATGGTGAAGCGTTCGTGAAAATAAAGCAGAGACGTCCCTGTGGACTGGTGTGTGCGACACGCAACACACGGTCACACAATTCCTAAGAATGATTCGCAAAGAAGCTTTTGTTGCTAAAATCTACACCCACACTCTTAAAAGTGCGAAATAAACCAACGGCGACGTTTTATTCGTGCACAACAGAAATCACCTCCACACAGCCCATTAAATAGAGGAATGCATTATCCCTTTAAACCCTTCCCTGTGTGGATTTCTGCCGCTGTCTTAGTTGGAGGTCGGAAATTTAAATGTCCAACTAGTTAGAGCTGACTGAGGCATTTGTGTCAGCGAGTTCAAATAATCCGGAGCACATCAATGGCACTTCAATGACTCCACATCCAATGTGACTCGTCACAAATGACAACAGAAGCTTGTGATTTGAGCTTTACGACACAAATATGCAGCGGCTGCCAACTTACAAAGGCAGAGAGCTGTTTGTGCTTCAGTGGGGATAAAAGAAAGAGTGTGTGATGGAGAGAGATGTGTGTGTTTGTGGGGGATCTTTGTTGTGATTGGAGGTGAGTAAAGTAAAGGGGAAAACTTCTCATTACACACACACACACACACACACACACGCACGAATCGAAAGAACGATAGATTTAACAATGGATAGATAGATAGATAGAATATCTAACAAATAAAATCTATCTATCCATCGTTCCATCCATCCATCCATCAGAAAGGAGGCTGAAGGCCATCTAAACTTCCTCAGCTCACAAATTGCTGAGTTCAGCATCGTTACGAATATAACTCAACCTCCATTTTTATCATCAGAGCGTCGGGATCATCGGGGGTCTCACATTTCTGCTGCAGAAACACAGCGGATGTTACGCTACATTCTATAACGCGTGTTCACTTCTATAGCCACACATCTCCGCCGAGATTCGTCAAATTCCCCCTCCTCCTGACACTCGGGGCACCTCCGACGCTCGCTATGCTAATGCCGCCGACGGGCTCCCCCTCGCGCAGCCCTGTTAAAACACCACAAAGACAGCCATTTAGACTTAAAAGACACACATAAACAAAAAAGGAAAGGAGAAATATAAAAGAAGGGGGCAAAAAATGAAAGTAGATGAAAAAGCAGGACGGGGAAGGGAAAATAAAAAGAGCACGCGGCGCTCCGGGGGGAGGGTGGGGTTCGGCTGGCTGGGCGAGAGGAGAGGAAGTCAATTATGCATTCTGAACCCTGGTCGATGTAGCCTCCGGGGACCTGGCTGCACACCTCAGGATCAGTAAATAATTGACAGATAATATTAATTGGCTGTGGATTAGTGAGCAAGTAGAGTATCGTGGCATTAATATTTGATCAGAAGATGATAGCGACTCCTGGCAGGGGCTGGGAGGGGCAGCTGGGCCTGCTTTGCTGATTAGGGCCCTGTAAAGGGAAGTGAGGTGGAGACAGACCCCGTGCCATATAGACTACACTGCAAAACATGAGGATCTTACTCGGTATTTGTGTACTTGTTTTACTGTACAGATATCTAAACATTCTTAAATCAAGATACAAAATGACTTGGGATGTAAAGTCTTGGTTTCTGAAAAATATGTCAGAATTAAGTGAGTTTATGCTTAAAACAAGAACATATATCTGCTAATGGGGTAAGAAAAATATAACTTTATTCAAAGATTTTTTTTTTTACTCCATTGGCAGGCATTTTTTCTTGTTTTAAGCAATACGATTTCAGAAAACAAAACTATATACTATGCATTTTTTTAGCTCAGTATTTTTGTGATGTTTTCCAGTACAAATATCTAAGCATTCTTAAATCAAGATACATGTACTTCAAAAGAAAAATGACTTAAGATAAGAAGTAAAATTATTTCCTGGAAAAACTCATCGAAATTTAGTGAGAATACGCTTAGAACAAGAGAAATATCTGCCAATGGGGCAAGAAAAACAAACTTAAATCAAAGGAAAAAACAAGATTATTTTATTACCCCATTGGCAGAATAAACAAACCAAACAAACAAACATTTCTAAATAAAAATATTATGTATTTTTCTTGTTTTCAGCTAAATAAATAAATATCAAATATTCAATAAATATTAACATCTGCAAAAACTGTTGTTTTGTTTAAAAAAAAAATTGTTTAAAACAATATACAAGTATCTGCCAATGGGGTAAGAAAAATAAACTTAATTCAAAGGGACTTTTTCCCCCAAGATTATTTTTATTACACCACTGTGTTTATAATATTGTAAGCAAGTCTTGTTTTCTGAAAAAAATTAATCAAAATTAGGTGTATTTATGCTTAAAACAAGAAAACATCTGCCAATGGGGTAAGAAAAGTAGACTTAAATCAAAGTGAAAACTATTTTTTTTTTCTGGCCCCACTGGCAGACACATTTTCTTGTTTTAAAGGGCACCTGTTATGCAAAATCCACTTTGGACATAAACGTGTGTTGGCAGTGTGTGAACACAACCACCCAACAATGATAAAAACCCACCCACTCCTCATTTTTTAATCCCCTTTAAACAAAGTCAGTCTCACTAGGCCTGCCGTTTTGACTCTCACCGCAGTGTGATGTCACATTTCGGAGGGCGGGGCCATGGTGGCTGATTGACAGTCCTGCATTGTCTCGCAAGCAATCCCGGTGCTCTGTGTTTGGATGTAAGACTGAACATAAGAGTCTTCATTCTCTCCCAACATCTGAGCTGCTGAGGATGCTGTGGATTACTTTATGTTTTTAAGATAATGCGCCTCAAAATCTACCTAAATCCGTGTATTACTCCAGACTCCTTTGTGAATATCATGTTGTTATAGTGCTTAGTGTTTTAACCGTATTTGTGTGTGTACATTAAGTATTTTTAACTGATCAGCACCTTGCTTTTGAGATTAGTTCGTGCCGTTTGTAGAGCGAGATTGCGTTCAGTAGCTCTATAACATTGCGTTGTTGCGTCCCACTTTCAGTGCATTTGACTTCCCATATGTACGGCCAAACACCATGTTGCTTATACTGCTGTAGATATGTAATGCAGAGAGACTTATAAGTGACGCCCTCTTCTGGAGACTGGGCGGGAATATGCAGCTCATTTGCATTAAAGCCATACACTCCAAATCAGCTCATTTTTTTAGACACACCCCAGAAATGACATTTTCCAGCTGTTATAATAAATGATCTGTGGGGTATTTTGGGCTGAAACTTCAGACACATTCTGGGGACACACAGGACCAATATTACATCTTGTAAAAAGGTGCCCTTAAAGCAAAAACTCAATTTTGATCAATGTATATCATAGCTGAACTGAACTCGTTTCATAACTGATTAACTTTATTAAACCGAATCAGCGCTGAACTGAGTTGAAACGAATAATGACATTGTCTTTTTAGAGCTGCTTTCCAGCATAATTAGAATTTTTCTCATATTTGATGACGTTTTCATCATTGATTCTATTATTTATTGATTCTTCATTGAGTTTTTTATTGATTCTTTATACTATCAGTAATGCACAAAGTGCTATTTCAAAAAAGGTGACTTGAAAACAAGACTAAATATAATCATTTTGCTCCTCAAGTAAATATATCATGATTTAAGAATGTTTAGATATTTGTCCTGGAAAACAAGACCAAAATACCGAGTAAGAGAACCATTTTCACAGTGAATTACCCCCCTTCAGAATCACAGGGATGGAGAAACAGCGCTGAGCATCAGAGCAGCTCACCTCCCACTGGCAGCAAATTGCCGGCTGGATGATTCAAGACGTAGAAAAAGATATCAGACTGACTTTTAAACTTCTTCTGCTTGTAGTTTCAGTGAGACGGCCCAAAACGCGTGTGAGACTAGTGGTGTCGATCAGTGGAAGTCTTCCAGCTCACGGACGGACGGAGGGCCAGCCGCTGAACTCCTGAAGCCTAATTAAAGCGCTGGAAGCAGTGCGTCTGTGACAACACAATGAGGAAATAGTTTGGAGGGGGTGGGAGAGAAACACACTCCAGCCCCAGTCACAACAATACCGGCTCTTCTTGCATCTACCATATGCTGTCATTTGTTCAGTCAAATCCCTTGAAAGTGACGGCGGATCCAGGCGGTTGGTGTGTACCAGGGCCGCTTCCTCGGCGGTTTCGCCCCACAAGTCTGATCTAAAGGTCCCCTGGGCCTTTCATGCAAAGGTTTAAAGATGTCAGCCCTGTGACGATCACATCACAACCTGTTTAGACCCAGTGAATATGCATAATCATAAGCGTGGATGTGTGTCAGCCATGCAAACAAATAATTGTTTCCTTGGTCATGCAATCAAATCACACTTGGCTGGTCTTGCACATGGAGAATTACAATACCTGTCAAACGGATGGAATTATTATGATTTTTTTTTTTTTAATGTTTTTGAAAAAGTCTCTTCTGCTTACCATGACTGCTCTTATTTGATGGAAAAACACAATAAAAACAGTAATATTGTGAAATATTATTACAATTTAAAAGAACTGCTTTCTATTTTAAAATGGAATTTATTCCTTTGATGGCAAAACTGAATTTTCAGTGTCACACGATCCTTCAGAAATCATTCTAATATGCTGATTTGGTCCTCAATAATTAGTAGTACTCAATTATTATTAATAATGAATAATAATAATCAATATTAATTATTTTTGTGTAAATATATTTTGATGCATTTTTTCCAGGTTTCTTTGATGAATAGAAAGTTTATCTGAAACAGAAATCTTTTCTAACATTATAAATGTCTTTACTGAATAAATGTTTTCTTTTTTTCTTACCCCAAACTTAACATGGATTTCACAAAAAATCCGAAGCTGCACAACTGTTTTCAACATTGATAATAATCAGAAATGTTTCTTGATCATCAAATCAGCATATTAGAATGATTTCTGAAGGATCATGTGACACTGAAGACTGTAGCAATGATGCTGGAAATTCAGCTTTGCATCACATAAATAAATTACATTTTACAATATATTACAATAGAAAACAATTATTTTAAATTGCAAAAATATTTAATAATATTTCTGTTTTTACTGTAACTTCAATCAAATAAATGCAGCCTTAGAAACTTCTTTCAAAAACATTTTTAAAAATCTTAGTTATTCCAAACTTTAACTTGTAGTTGTAATTGATGATGAATCCATTGATCTGTGGGGAAAACAAGAAAATAGTCTGATTATTATTCGCAGTTCACAGAAAGACTACACTCTAAAAATGCTGGGTTAAATACAACCCAGTGCTGGGTGAAAAATGGACAAACCCAGGAATTGGGTTGTTTAGACCCAGCGGCTCGGTTACTACCCAGAAGGTTGGGTCAAAACAACCCAATTGCTGGGTGTGTCCATATTTCACCCAGCACTGGGAATCAAACCCATGGCCTTGGCACTGTTATAGCACTATCCTCAACTGTTTAAGCAACAGGAACTGTCTCCATCATATGCACTAAAGTGATGAAGTAATTTTATTCCGTCCTCTCTGAATCACTAATCTGAGTTGCTCTAACAGTCTCAGGCTTCAGCAGATCTGAACTCTGCGTGACACACGTTGCCTCAGCTGTGTTTCAATTCAACACATTTAATGGTCTCCTGGATGTCATACGAACTGAGAGACTTTGACATTTATTTGGGACTAACACACAAAGGAAAACACTTGGAATTATGGGACATGAGCTGGATTCACTGTTTTAGGAAAGTCAAAAACAGCTTGAAACCATAATGAGGATATCCCGAGCTTTACATACAATACATTCACAACTCAAAAGACAATTTAAATTGACAATTCTCATCATTTACTCACCCTCAAGTTGTTCCAAACCAGCATCTCGTGTCGAACACTTTTCGACTTTCTTAGTATTGTTTTTCCAATACTGTGGAAGTCAATGGCTACCGGCAACTATTTGGTTACCAACATCCTTTGAAATCTGTTCTTTTGTGTTCAAAAGGAGAAAGAAACCTACAGGTTTGGAGTAAATGACAGAATTTACATTGTTGGGTGAACTGTCCCTTTAAGAAGAACATAAGTGGTTATTAAATGCAGATGCATCTTTCCAGTTTGACATTAAACCATGACGTCCCAAGTCTCCGCAGTGAGCCAAGCCAAAGCTGAACATTCGACAGTGGCGACTCCAGGCCAAAACCAGAGACGAGCTAAACAGACTGTCTCCTTTTCCCTTGTTACATGATGTTTCTCTCTCACCCATATCATCATTGTTTATGGCCATGCATTAATATTCATGCACGTCAACATGCATCAAACCGCTCTCGTCTACTCTACACAGATGTCTCTCATTTCGATGACACCTCGAGACAGTGTCAATAATCAACAGCTGACGAGTGCAGCAGACCCTCCGTGCCAAGCACTGATCTCCGAACAGCGGATCCAAATCCCAAACAAAGCCCCTGGTTTTGTGACAGATCTGGAGACAGATCTGCGAGACTTCAATTCCCCTGTCTCACGTTGTCGTTCCCACAAGCCTCCGCCTCCGTCAAGTGCAGTTGTCAACACAGGAACACATGTTCTATGTTAGGCCGCTGTTTAACAGCGAGAGTCTGGTTTGGTAAAGAGCCGAGGCCACCGGTGACTGCCGAGGCCGTCCGGGACAAAGGGACAGAGGTGGGAATCTAAAGCAGACTGTGTAAGCGCTTTTGGGAAAGTCAAGCCCTGTAATCTCATTGCCTGATTTCATAGAGTTTAACCAGTCGTTCTACTGAAAAGAGGCTGCTGTGTTAATCCTGGACTGGGGCGCCAGATCTTTAGTTCTGCGATGGGAAACAAGAAACAAAGCACACATTTACAAACAAGTGGGTGCATCGAAGAGTTTTGCTTAGTTTCCAGTTTACACTTGGTATGAACAATTCTGAATGATTTCCCCATATTTCTGAGCTTATATCTCACAATTCAGACTTTATTTCTCGCAATTCTGAGTTGATAAAAATTCTGACATTTTCTCTCAAAATTACAATTTTATATCTCACAATTCTGACTTTTCTTCTCAGAATTGCCAGCTTATATATAGATTTGGAAGTCTGTCTATATATAGGGTCTGAATTGTGAGATATAAAGTCAGAATTGCAAGAAAAATATTCTGAATTGTGAGACAAAGTTGCAATTCCCATTTTTTTAAAATTATTTTTAATTCCTTGGCGGAAACAATTCTCAAAATTTTGACATTTTCTTGCAATTGCAAGTTTATATCTTGCAATTCTGACTTTATATCTCACAATTTTCGCAGAATTGCAAGAAAAAAGGGCAAATAATCTAAACTCAGAATTATGAGAAAAAAATTCTAAACAAGTCGCAATTACCTTCTTTTTTTTTATTACATGAATGAAATAAACTTCCACAGATTACAACTGGACAGCACTAAACAGCCCTAAAAATCTTAACAAGATGAGCAACACTATACAATATTAAAACTTGTTTTCACAGACTGTAAATGTATTTTGTCTTTTTATCCCGCTTGTTTTTTTTTAACTTGTTTATTCTTAAAGCAATTGAAAAAAAAAAACTGCCAGTGCAGCAAGACAAAATACACTCATAAGTTACAGTCTATGAAAACAAGTCTTAGTATTGCATACAGTGTTGCTGCACAAGAAAAATTGTTGTTTCAAGGATTTCTACATGTTTAAAACAAAATTCTACTAATTAATATAATGTAGGTACTCGATTTAAATGAGTGTTCAGCTTGAAACACCATGTTTGAAGTGGGATAAAAACAGTATATTTGGAAGCAACACTGTGCCTGTGGACCTTTGTGTGCTTTATCGACATGCATACATAGTGGCTAATGTATAGTTATGAAATCAGTGTCCCTCAAAATAACAGGAGACGCATTAACAGATGTTAAAACCAGAAATAAAAAAGCCTGTTGGATATTAACCAGTACAGCATTTCTGATATTTAGATTAATTTTCCAGAACAATCTTCCTCAAAGATCATTTCCTTAACTGCAACCCTGAAAAACTTTCAGTAAGACCTCCTGACTTTCCAAGGCCACAGCCACACTGTAAAAAAAAAAAAAAAAGAAAGTTGAGCGAACTTAAATTTTTTTTTTTTTTACCAGCTTCAGCAGATTTTTGAGTTTGCTCAACTTATTTTTGTGGGAGATTCTCAAATTTTTGTTGTATAAACTTAAAACGACAAGTTGAGAAAACTGAAGCTGGTTGCCTTAAAATTTTAAGTTGGCTCAACTTTTTTTTTTTTTTTTACAGTGCAGAAGAGACCCATCAGTCTGTGCACAAAAAAAACCAGAATATAAATGAAGGAAACAAAAACATATTAAACTGTCTTAATGAGAAAAGCTAAATGATGGAAACGGCTCTTTAGAATAACACACTTTGAACACTTCATACGGCGGCGTGCACCATTAGTGTTCAGGAGTGGAGGACTGACAGCTCATTCCACTGGAAGCGATGCTTTAACAATGTCAGTGATTAATACAGAAAGCCCATTCTCTGAAATGGCTCTTTAAAGTCTCAATTTCCTCTATAATATAGCTTACTGCCAAGGATCATTATGAGTCATTTCAGAGCCACTAGAACCCGTTTGAAGTAAACATCATTAGAAAAACATCTCCACAAGTCTGATTACAGTACATCCTTCGATTAAAAGAGAGAGCTAGAACTTGCTCTAAGACGAGATTTGGTATTGGACGTAATTATGACAAGCACACAAATATACAGATGTAATAAAATAAATAGGATACATAACAATACATAACAATGGGATGATGAATTAGATGGTTGTTGAAATTAAAAAGTCTGTTATTTCCCTAGGAGATGAAGGAAAGCCCAAATCTTTCAGCTTTTAGTTAATAGAAACCCATGATACACGAGAAAACAGAGGCAAACTCATTGTACCTCAGGAACCCACTTATAACTTCGTCAAACTAAAAAAAAAAAAAAGGCAGTGCAAACTTTCACCTTTATCAGTTCATCATCTTATTTTTTATTTTTATTTTTTTTTTGCACTGGATGCGGAGCAGAAAGGAAGTGTCTATATCCTCCTCGAGCCTATGGATACCAGAAGGGATGTGATGTTGATCCGGCTTTATCCTCTGAGCTGGAGGGGGTGAGGCCGGCCAAAGTCCAAACTCCACAAATTGAGACAACCAGATGACATCTCTGATCCATCCACGGGACGCCGCAGCCAAAGGGCTGTGTGAACCTGCAAGAGCGGTTCAACAATGGAGGACCCTTCACGTTGAAAAGTCAAAAAGCGACGCAAAAACGGTCCTGACCAAGCTTCAATATGTGATGAGTTGGGAGTGAGACTGGGTTGCTAGAACACAAAAGTTCACTTTAGTGTTCAGGTTCTTACAGCTAATGGCATGTATTCACAGCTCTGACTGGTTGGAAGGTAAAAAAAATAAAAAATAAAAAATAGACTAGTGAGGTCCGATCTGCGAACTGTGTTTGAACTGAACAATTCAGCTGAATTGATTTTCAAGTGTTCATAAGACACTCGACTGGAAAGGAAAACTGTTTGGAAGTGAACCAGCTGACAATCTTCTCATTAAGAGTGACACCATGGAAGCCAGAAAACTTAACTACTGCATGAATATAGCAAAAAACACCAATTTATGAAATATCAAAAACATTGCAGTATTTGTAAAATAGTATTTAAATACAATGATATAAATAAATAATCAAACAAACATCTTAAATGCCTCACATTGATGTCCGGGAACACTTTTTTTGTATCTCCTTTTATTGACAAGAATTGTCAAAATATTAAAATAAATCAGACTTCCTAACTAAACTTTAATTCAAATTGTGCCCTGTTTGCTCCAAATGCATTCATTTATAGGGTGCATTTAGGTCAGCTGGGCCACTTTTCCATCATTCAACATCAATGCACAAATAAAAACAAACAAACATTTGTTTACATAATATATGTATGTGTACTGTGTTTATTTATTATGTATATATAAATACAGACACATACAGTATATATTTCGAAAATATTTACATGTATATACATTTATATATTTATATTCTTATATTATATATAAATATTTAATATATAAACATATTTTTCATTTTAAATATATACATGCATGTGTTTATATATATATATATATATATATATATATATATATATATATATATATATACACATACATAATAAATGTACACGGATATACACACATATATTATGTAAACAAACTTTTATTTTGGATGCGATTAATCGCGATTGACAGCACTAATATTTATACATACATACATACATACATACATACATACATACATACATACACACACACACATATATATATATATATATATATATATATAATTTACATCCATTTGGAAAACAGTTTTAACAATCTAAACAATGTGATGAATATTTCATAAAAAAATTAAACTAGATTTCTGTTTTAGATAGGCTACACAACAACCAGATTTATATATTTATTTCTACATTTTAACATGAATATTCCACAGCTATATTTTAACCATGTTTATGCTTTTTTATTGAATTAATTGAACTGTTTGAACAGATTCATGCTGATTCTGAGCAATTTGAATAAATAGGATTATTTAAATAAAAATCAAATAGTTAATAAACAACACAATTTTTTTTTTTTTTTTGAGAGCAGAAATCGTACCTTTATCTTACCTGCTTTATTTATGCATGACTGTTAACTATGCATCACGTTTATATAATGCATCATTCACAAGTTTATTTGGTTGTTTATACTAAAACCGTGTCCAAATGAATGGGAATTTTATATGCAATTCAAATATATCTTAAATTTAGGCCCAAATATTTTTGGAGTGCAATAAATTAATTGAATTATTTCCTAAGTCTACATTCTTATGTGTACATAACTCATTGTCTTCAAACCGAACCATCACATCACACAATGGTGCTCTTGTTACCAACAGACAGCCAAAATCCGGCACTGTAAAATCCAGCAGAAGTCCGTGGGACATCTTCATGAGCGTCTGGAGGATGCTGTCCACACGTGGGCTTTGAGCGCGTGTTTTTCTGTACGTACTGCATCCTGTGCCTCTGTGTGTTGCACTACACGCTCCCAATGCGCCGGTTTCCAAGCAACCCGCGTAACACAGGGAGCGTCGGCCGTTGGCGTCTCTGAACTGTGTGGAAACTGTAGGATGAAGAGAAGAAGGAGATGATTAAGCTGACTGCGAAAACTCAAACTCGCAGCTGGCCAATGCAGTGTATCCCTTACTTTCCATTGCACAGAGCACTGGATTTTGTTAAAAACAAGCTAAACATTGCACACGGTGTGTTTTCATTCAACTGGTTTTCCCAAGCCATCTCTTTAGACACAAGCAGACTGGAGCTGACAAGCCAGCGCCGTGTCAATCACACCAGAGGATGTTCTCTCGGCTTGTTTTCTTCCTGCTCTGATCCTCAGGGAGTTTGCACTAACCAGCATGGCCCTGGGCTTCCTTTCAGGGGCTGAAGGCCTGGAGTGCTGCTGCTGTTTTGCAACAGAGACCATACAAAACCATACAGAGCTGGACCGAATTACCAAGTCAACGCTGAAGAGTGCTTCTGTTTGGAGTACGGCTCCAAATCTGGGATTCTGCGCCTCAATCCAATTAACTGCAGTGTGGCAAACGCCAATTTAAAAACAAACGCAAAACAAGAGCAAACAAGTACCAAAAAAGTGGGAAAAAGCAAAAATAGTCACCCACATTTCATTAAAGCAATATTCTGTGTTAAGTGCAGCAAAGCTCAATGAGCAGCAGCTGCCAATAATGAAAAAGTGATTTCTCAGTTTGTAAAAACTAATGAAAACTGTTTACAGCAATTAGCATGAATGGATGTTAAAAGTGCTGCAAAAGTGTTGTTTACTGAAAAACTGATCAAAATTAAGTGAGTATATTCTTAAAACCAGAAAAGGGGAAAACAGAAAAATAAATTAAAATACTAAAATAACGAGTCAATTGTTCCTACATATTTTAAGATATTTTTCTCATAAACTCATAAAGCATAAACTCGCTTTAATTTTTATAAATTTTTCCGTAAACAGGGCTTAATATCTTTTCAAAATTAAGTGGGTTCATGCTTAAAACATGAAAAGGGGGAAAAAAATAAGTTTTGTTTTTTAGTAAACTGTAACCTGTAAATGTAACCTGACTTTTATTTTTTTTCTAAAGATATTTTTTAAAGGATTTTTAAAAATATATATATTTATTTATTTATTTTTGCAGTGAAGTCATTTGATGTGTTTGTGTAAGACTTTAAACTATCCATAAAGCATTGAAAAAATGCTTACGTGAAAAAAATTACATCAATAACACAAACATTTATCCACTAATTAGCACAAATAAATGTGCAACTGCTCCACTGTTTTAGTCATTGCATGAGTTCGTATATGACTGATTTGGTATAAAAATTTGATAACTATCTATAAAGCAACGTGAAATAAATTATGCCAATAACACACAAAAGTTCATCCAAATAAATGTGCAACTACCACACTGTTATACTTTACTTCAAGAACACATAAAAGTTATTGTAACTTGTAAATAATTTTGTTTTTAAATATTGAAGAGCAAACGGCCTGTAGGCTCCGCTTATGTTCTGTAAGTGTGTTACTGAATCAACAGCACGTCTCAGATGCCGCTGACAGAGCCGAAGCATTTAACCCAGAATATTGCTTTAAAGCAGAGATCAGCCCCCTTAAACAGTCATGTTACGACATTGGCTGCTACGGCAGACTAAATCTCAGCAGACAGAGCAACACTCGGAGCTAATTAACCCATTAGACTCAAACATGTTTCCCAACATGCACTTGAGATCAGTTCCTATCAGAGTTTGCCAGCGGAGAGGCCCTTTGAAACGGAGCCTCTCAACTCTTCTGAAGAGCGTCCCAGACGGTTCCTTTGGTATTTTCTAATAAAAAACAGCAACGTTTCCTCCACATAAACGTCTGTTTGTAAACCACCGGGTTCCCACTTCTTCCTGGTGGTCATTTAAATGAGAGGGTGACCTAAAAAAGAGCCGGCGTGACTCACGAAGACGTGGGAGAGGAACGCATGACTAAGATGACTGAACAATATCAACCACAGATGAAAGTGTCTCAGCTTTTTATTCATTACCTAAAGCAGACTCCAGCCTGGAACGGACCCCACCAAACACCTCCGGAGTGAAAAGTCACAAACCACGCAACAGATCTGAGCTTTAAGAGCTTTCCTTAATTGCACTAAAATGACAGAATGTGAGACAACAGAGATGCAATAAAAATAGGGCTCGGTCTAGCCAAATATTTTTCACTCACCCTCATGCTGCTCCAAAGCATTTTTGAAGGATGTTCATGCTGCTCTTTTCCATGCAATAAAAGCCTGGACTGATCAAGGACTGATAAACTGCTAAAGTGACCAAAAAAAAAAAAAAAAGTAATATAAAAATGTCTGAATATGCTGTAGCACATTCGATTTTAAAGTCACAGTGGAGTAGAAGAGATTCAGTGAATAAAAACTCACATTTCAGTCTTCTTCCTCTTTGTCTTCAAAAGACAAAAGAATATAGCACATACACATATTTTAGAGCTTTTTAGACTCATAGTCAAAAAATAAAATAAAATTCTTACTATTGCTCTTAGTATTTTCTTTTTCACTTTTCCATAAAAATATATTTTAAAAAAATCATGAGAAGCAAAATTATCTTGTTTTCTGAAAAAATAATCAAAATTATGTGAATTTTTGCTTAAAACAAACAAACAAAAATGTATGGGATAATAAAAGTAATCTTGTTTTCCCTTTGAATTGAGTTTAGCTTTTCTTGATCTTTTCCTTGTTTTAAAGCATGAACTCATTTTTCAGCATTTTTCAGAAAACAAGACTTAATAGGGCCTATCTTAAGTAATTACCTCCCTCATAAATGTATCTTGATTTAATAATGTTTATATATTTGTACTGGAAAACTAGACAAAAATACAACGTGAGATAACGCAGTTTTGCGTTCCATATAAGAAAAACTAAATACGATTAAGCACATGGTGAACTTCTCCTTTAAGAAGCATGCATGGCCCTTTTTCTGCAGATGCTCTAAAGATCCTGACGGTAGTTTTGTTTGTAAGACTATTCAGGTCAGTCTTGCCACGGGCGCCCCCCTTGGGCCTCACTAAACCGTGCTACATCAGGTGGCTCGGTGCAGGGTTTTTTTCGGAGGTACCTGGACTGAACATGCCAGTTTCTATAAATGTTTGCAAGAGAAAAAAAACCTGACAGGTAAAAAGGGCTTTTGATGGGATAAGGAGGACAGTGAGAAAGGGAGGCAGGCGTGCGTATGTGAACTGTGGTGCCAGGCCCCTGGTCACAATCACACAGATTTGCATTCCACTCTAACAGGATATTGCCCAAAGTCCCCCTGAGGAGCTTAGCCGTCGTGTTGGACCTTAACTCCCAGTGTGCACTACATCGCTCTCTCTCTCTGACACACACACACACACACACACACACACACACACACACACACACACACACACACACACACACACACACACACACACACACACACACACACACACACACACACACACACACACACACACACACACAATAGACACTTTTTCTCTCTCTCCCTCCCTTTTCTTTCTCTCACAGCTTAATCCCCTCTGTCTCCTTTCTTTCTTTTAGCTCTTTCAGTTTAACTCTCACACTCTTCATCATCTCAGCTGCTCAGCCCTCCACTCGTCTTCTCAAGGTCCCCTCAAACATTTAATTAGCTTATCGGCGCACATCTCCTCTCTTGCGGTTCATTTTCAATCAGGCACAAACAAAAAAGTTAAAAATAAGTACAGAACTTTTGGTAGCAATTCATTTTACAGTCCTGTTCCTCGTGTACATACTATGTGCTTAATGTAGTAATTACAATAACTAGGTAATAACTAGGTACTAACCCTAAACCTAATCTTACCCCATCTATTTACTTTATATTACCACTACAATCTTGTGTAAGTACATTGTAAGTACAAAATACACGTACTGTAAAATAAAGTGCAACCAAATTTTTTATAAGTGTTATATATGTTTTGACATGCACAAAAGTACAAAAGTTGTCTCTGGTATCGTCCCCTTTTGAAAGGTACTAATATGTACTTTTAAGCTACAAATATGCACCTTTGGGAGTAAATAAGGTACAAAAGTGTACCTTAGTGAAAGGCTACCACTGTGCAATTGCAAAAATACAGTTTGTTTACATGCATGCCATATAATGCTACACTTGCTATCAACTAAATTTGCATTTTCTGAAGGAAACAGCAGTGCTTGCAAAATAAATGTGCAAAGGTGCAGTAATACTAGGCTTTGAGGATTTTACATTACTTTTGCACAACAAATATGGGATATGGGCAATGATGGCAGTCGCTTTTTGTTTTTAATCAATCAATAATGAATCATTAAATTCTAAACGTTAAAATATACCATTGTGTAGTCAAAGTTCACCTGCTGTGTATGTGTGTGTATGAATGCAACACCTGCTGTGAGCGTACCTATAGATTTAGGTAAGTTTAGGAAAACAAGACCAATTTCCAATGAAGTATTGCTGGAAAAGCCAATGTTGACAGTTTTTGTACCTTTTTTTCAGAGAGTGTAGGAAGTTAAATGAGCGATTGCAAAAATATTGTTTGTTTATATTCTTCAAGTAATCTTTTATAACCTCTGTTATGAAAAATACCATGCATGCTATATATTGCTACGCTTGCTATCAACTACATTTGCGTTTCCTGAATGAAACAGCAGTTCTTGCAAGGCAGCAAAATAAAGGCGCAATAATACAGGCTCTGAGCATGTTAAATTACCTTATCACAACAAATAATTCAGTATGTAATCTGATATGAAAATGAAGAATATTCCTAACTGATTATGCAAATGTAAAATAATGATATCACGGTCAATTTAACATTCTATCACTGTGAGTCTATGGGTCATTTCCAAAGTTTAATAGTATAGTATAAAGTTTACCAAAAACAGGTAGCACAGATTGAAATGATCCACAATGCAAACTTTGAATCTGCATATTTAGCAGTTTGGGCTGATTTGGTTTAGAACCTATTTAGCCATCCCTATTCAGGAATATCAATATTACGCTACCTTGCAAACACTGTAAAATATTGTAAGGAGAATTCACAGAAAATATAGTTTTATATAGTCAATTATTGTCTAGTTTAACTAATAATAAAAGTTTAATCATAGCAATTAAATAAAAAAAGCTACTCTAGGTGAACAGAGTAAAAATAAATAAATAAGTAAAAATTAAACTAACAGAGATCGTGTTTCCCTAGTTGATCGATTACATTAAGAATGGCAAACAAATGTTGTTAAAATGTACAAATGATGCATTATATAATTAATAATGCACCACTATGGAAGTCCAATAAAATAAACCCTTAAAAGTGCATTTAGTTTTTTTGTATGTTTGTTATTGCCCTTGTCTGAAACAACATGTTATGAAAAGCCAAAGAGCCCAAAACTGACCAGTGCATGAACAACAATGTTTTTTTCCTGTAGTGTCTTGCCTTACGTCAACATTCGGTTTTTATCAAACCCACTATGGGCATTAAAACAGGAAAAACAATACACACACCATAAAGACCACATTCAGCCTTCCGTCATGAAGGAAACGTGATTCAGAGGCCGCAGTCGATGTTTTTACGAGTTTTAATTCTACGTATATAGCACCTCCCCTGCCACAAACCAGCCCCCACGCAGCTAGTTGAGAAACAAAAACTCTCTCTGTCCTATTCTCACACACACAACTCTAACACACAAACTCATGCCGTCTTTGTCTCAAACACACACACACAACCCGCCCTCTCCCAGAGCATCTGGTCTTGGGTAGGGCAGCATATGTTTTAATTTTGATTGACTCACCTGTCACCTAGACTGCCCTCCTCATTGTTACCCCCCCAAACACACACACACACACACACACACACATATATACACACGTCCCCCTTTTCTACTCCCCGTAAAATACCTCTCCAATCCCCCCCATCCTGCCAAACGCAGGCCATTAACCATTTCCTACGAGCTGCTGGTAAAAGGAAGGAAACAGCATGCCAAGCTTTCACACAACACGCGGCGCTAGGAAAGTTCTGCGCCCTTGAAGTCCAGCGAGCCGGGGTAAAAGTCACGCTAATTGACGGGCGAGCTTAATTCAAATGAGCCCGTAACTAAAATCGGACTAGAAAGAGAGTGGGGCGACCTGCGATAGGGCGAAACTTTCGAAACCTTTCAATCGGCCCCGGCGTCAAACCACTTTGATGTGCTCGACGCTTTTCATCAGTTTCCTCTCCGTGTATGAAAAAGCCATTTCAAGTACAAAGGCTCGTGAGCACATTTGTAATTTGTCTCCTCTTTCGAGAACAAATGGACGTGGCAAAAACCATTTTCCCTTGTTCAGAGAGAGATCTGAATGAAAGTGCATATGAAAGGTGCGAGGCAGGAGAGAGCGGCGCTGAGGACGGACGGACGGAAAGGGGGGTACGATCTCGGCCCGATTTTTCACTCAAGTCAAACCCTATTTCACATCAGGCTGTTGTAACACCTCGTCCGCGGGTTCTCAGAGAGAGACGGACATAAATGAGGAGGGTAGAGAGGTGAAAAAACAGGGGGCGAATGAGAATAAAGGTCCAAATCCTCGGCTGTGAAAACTGTGGCACCGTGTATGCACGCCTTGTTTGGCTAATAACCTGGAGTCTTGTAAAATGTGAATGAGGGAGTCCTCCGAGCTTATAATTTCACACCCGTGAGGCAGGGGAGATGAGTGTGAATTGAAGGAGGACAGCTCCACGTTGGCGATTCCCCAGGCCGTCACACACCAGAGCGGAGAAGCCAAGACCACTGACTCCTGGAATAAAAAAAGAGGTCTGGATCAGTCATCAAACCCACACTGAGAGATGCAACAGAGTCACGGTTACTTACCGTAAAGCACGCGCTATTTTCATTCAGTGTGCCCCAGTGTGACAAACGTATTCACTTGAACCTATGGATATCAACTCCACATGCACTTACAATTGCTTTTTAAACATTTTTACTTGATACTTTTAAAAACAATATTTTGGCTACCAATTAAGGCAAGATAGCCTAGGTAAATAGGATAAGAAAAAGCAATTCATAGGTATCATGACACACCAAGTCTTAAATGTTTAAATATGCAAATGATGCATTAATATGAAGTAATCTGAACACTGGATAAAGCCAGGTTCAAAATTATTTTTGAATTTGTTGACTTTTCACCAAAGTGAAAGGTTTTTACATAGGGGATTTTGTATATCTCTTTTTGTCGTAAAACAGAAAATAAAGGCCAGAAAAATAAATAAATAAAAAATTTCACATTGGTGTATAAAATCAAGCAAATGACATATGAACAAACTCAAACTGTAAACCCCCCACACACAATGCATAAAATTTTGATGTGCGTAAGTGCAGCTGAAGTGGAGATTTCTTATTTAATGGAAATGGCCGATGTAATTAAAATCTACAGATGCAAAAAGATAAAGTGCAATAAAATTAAAATTTAAAGTGTATTTTGCATGTTTTCTTTCCACTGAAACCAAACAGACTGCCAGCCCAACATCACAAAACTGACTATTGCATTAAAAAAACAATGTTTTTGCCTGTAGCGCCTTGCCTTTGGGTTACTATCCATTCTGGAGATTATTCTTTAAAATCTGCACAAAAAGCCTGCAGATCACGTCAAGGCCTTCATTTCTAAGTGTGCAATTTCACCAGTGTTTCCCAGATTCATATGCTGAAACAAATATAAGCAAGTGTTTAGATTGATTTTTCTGGGACATTGCTCTGTTTGTTTGAACATCTTAACACAGTATGACCAGCTCAACCAATGGCGTGAGTTTGGGGGCGGGACTATCTGTTTGCCTGACCAATGGCGTGTTTACTGGAAACCTGTTTGAAAACAGCTATTACTGTTGCAACTCTGATTGCTGACAAAATTACATACATCACCTTATATACACTTCTTTAAAGAGGGGCAGTATGAGTGTGTGTGCACTGAATCGCTGAGGTAGCTTTAACGATCATCGTCTCTCTAATGATTAAAAAAAAGTCTTGCCATCAATATCTAAATCTGCATTTTTGAACCATATCCCCCCAAAAGAAAACTTCAATATCTTTTTGATCTTGCTCTGTTTTAATTGTGCCCCTGTATAAAAGGT
This sequence comes from Acrossocheilus fasciatus, assembly GCA_036784905.1. Taxonomy (NCBI): domain Eukaryota; kingdom Metazoa; phylum Chordata; class Actinopteri; order Cypriniformes; family Cyprinidae; genus Acrossocheilus; species Acrossocheilus fasciatus. The sequence goes on from CM071945.1 coordinate 2,416,345, forward strand.
ATAAACAGACAGCTTTCGCTCTACACGTTAATGGGTATTTGCAGGAGAGAGGGGAGTGTGTGCGTATGTGTGTGCGCTCCTCACCGCGGCAACCAGAGCTCTCGGAGGAGAACACTGCTGTAATTATAAAAGGAACAAAGCACTGGAGACTAAAAACACATGAAAGGAAAAGAAAACATACAAGCCAATCAAGACGCTCACAAACACGCTCTCTCATGCACAAACACGCACACAGATGCACACGCATGTTCACTCTTAGCCCTGCGTTTTGTCCAGCGAGGTTACATTACAAGCATGCAACGACGCTTTATCAATCACAAAATGGTATTTGGGCAACACCAGATACATTCTATTTTTAAAGTACATCAGAACAGACCCTAATTGATGATCTAGTACATGCATCGCACAAGAACGATCAGACAGCACTCTTAAACTGTCTTCTCCTAGAGGAAACGATAAAACCCTAAAAGCAGGAAGGAAGTCATGAAAGGAACAGGTCTGGATAAGGTGGGGTCAATCTTACACACATACACACTCACAGGTTTTAGTAAGAGACTCAATGAACAGCTACCTGGGTGTTTGCAGCCATATTTACCTGCCCATTTTAAAGGCACTGTTCATTCAAAAATTGAAATTCTGTCATCATTTGCTCACCCGCCTGTGATTACAATCTTTTTTCTACTGTGGAAAACACAAAACAAGATATTCTGAAGAACGTTACTGTTCAGCAATGAAAGTCACTAGGTAGTCCAGGTTTTTTTTTGGACACCAATGTTTTTAAAAATATCTTCTTTTGAGTTTTGCAGAAGAAAGACACAAAGGAGAGTAAAAGATGACAGGATTGTCTTTTTTTGGTTAAAAAAATCTCTTTCAAGCCTTTAGAAAAATAAATAAATAAAAATAATAATAAGTTGAAAATGAACCAACTTTGTGTAATTTTGATCCCAACATTCTAATATTGGTAAAACTACATTAATTTCACTATATATATATATATATATATATATATATATATATATATATATATATATATAGTGAAATTAATGTAGTTTATATATATATATATATATATATATATATATATATATATATATATATATAAATATAATGTATCATCATATATTTTGTTTTAGCTGTACAAAATAATATTTTTTGTCATTTTGCATACTGTACATATCTAAAAAAAAAAAAGAAAAAAAAAAAGAAAAAAGAAATAAAGAAGGGGCGTTTTCCCCCATTAATCTATATTATTTTAACAATTAAACCTTTTTTTGTAGTTGTGCATAATTTACATATATATAAAGAAAAGTGTATAAAAAATTAAAAATGACAAAAGATGGGGTGGGGGCATGCATTCATATTTAAATACTTTGTTTTAGCTATTAATATCTTTTTTTTTCTTGGCATACTGTATATACCTAAAAAAAATTAAAAAGGAGAAGGAGGAGTTTTCCTCCATGCCATGCACCGTTTTAAACGTAGCAATATCACACGTCAGGGCTAACGGCAATGTTTTGTGTCTTTACCAGCTATGTTATGACTCCCTTGATGTTTTACAAGTGACATTTGGGTGTTGTGTGTTTGTGGGGGTTTCTGGAACATTATATTCAAAGAACACTAAAACTGTTTTAAGTGTGTAAGATACAGGCTCTGGGGGAAAACAGACTCTTGAGTTCATAGTTTGGCTAGCCAGATCGTCCATGCGCTTTAAGTCTGATCGAATGCTTTAAAGCCAAGAGAAAAACAAACCACATCAGCTGTTTCCTCACCTCTCTGTGCTGCATGTACAGTGATGCGCTCAGCAGTCGCGCATGTCTTCGTCTTCACAACATGTCATCTGTCAGTCATCCTCGTACAGCCGAGCGGCACAAAGAAAACTCAATCAGCCGCGGGAGCCTCTTTTTGTCTGCCAATTCTGGAACTTTCATGCTCCTTGTTTGTCAGGTCAAAGGTTAAATTGCTGACCCTCCCTCTCATTCCCCCCCACACTCTCCTCCCCTCCGCGGGCGAAAGCTCTATCTACAGAATCCCCATATTTACATGGATTAGACTTCTTTCACGCTGAAGAAAGAAATCTGGTTCATAGTCAAAGCCCGAGAAGCGGCCCACATCGCCAGAGTGGCCACGTTATTCACCGCCGGACAATGACCATATTGTGGGGATCTGAAAGAGGAGGGGGGGGTGGAGGGAAGCGCCCCGCTTTTGGCCCGAGCTGGAGCGGAGAAGCCGCCCCCTCCAACCCCCTTCCCTTTTCGTCCACGGTAAAGTCCTGCGCTTGTGCCACTAGGCTCACGGGGGCAAAACCCCATCCGCTCTCCTGACAAGAGCAAACAAAGCCTGCCCACTGTGAACTAGATGAAGATGTCAAAAGCTTTTAGGCTGGTGGGTGGAAGGGGGGGTGGGTGGTAAGACAAGGTTTAAACCAACAAAACCAGAGAAAAGGCCCTTTTCACTCCCATGGATAAATCCCACTAAGTCTACGTTTCCACATCAGCTTTACTTTCCCCCGACAACAATCCAGCAACTCAATAAAATGATCAAGAACAAATAAGCGAGGCCTTCGAGAGGACAGGGCCACCGGTTTAGCAAATAGACCATGCCGAGCTAATCAGAGGAGAACAGAGGAGCTGATACCATATAGACATTTGGGAAATTTACACAACATTAGTGTCTTCATCTAATCCTCCGTGACGTCCTGCAACTTCTGCAGGAGGCCGAACTGGGGTCAAGCTTTTGGAAGATGCTTTCTGCAAAAAGATGCGAGGCGTCAGCATCCGTGTTAGTGGAGTTTAAACAAACTCAAGTTTCACAAAGACGGCATAGCACGTCACTATAACGCTCCTAGATAACTTATTTACTCGTTTTATGTGTAACACCACACACACACACACACACACACACACACACACACACACACTACTACGCACAGCCGCTTTCACACTCTGCTTCTCCAGTGGTGTTGAGAACAAATGAGAGCTGTAAGATGTTAATTAGTGTTTCCTCCTGTTCGGCGGGCCAGGGGTCTGAATGAAGAGGTCAACGCTATCTGTGTACCTAAGGCTCAGACAAAGACAGAACACATTGTCTTTGACCAGCCAGGGCTTAGCACTGCTGTCAGAGAGGAAAGAGAGGAACGGAGCGGGAGGGCGCAGGCACATTAACGCTCTGGAATATTTTTGCAATTATACACAGCTCTGTCCATTTTTAGAAATAAAATCCAAAGCGCTCGTCCGAATTTCCTCTCAGCGTTGTAAACCGAGTCACTGGCTGTGATTTTAAAGACAGAATCCTCTTTTTACTGCGTGTTAGGACTGGATGTGAGCATTTTATGGATGTCAAAGATCAAAGACTATCCATCTACTTTGGATCCAGCATCCCGTATCTGGATAACAGTGACATTAACACGCACAGGAAGCGTTTTTCTGTAAGTGTTTACTTTTAAACACAGCTTTCTCTTCCAGGCCAACCAATACTGGGAAGTAGGAAGTATTTAAAGAGCAAAGCCTTGTCCCTTTTGAGGACCCACCGTATAAAGCAAACCAGAGTGGAGACTATGGCCCATTCAGATGTTAATACATACACCATTCCACTGACTCTGATTAACTCCATGTGAGTTAATAGTTGCCCTGTTAACAAAGAGTTATCCTCCCATTCAAGTCGGCGGTATGTTTAGGAGGAGAAAAGCAAGGAAAGGGAACTTGTAGTGAACCTTTACAGTACAAGCCCCTTCAGGATATAATACAAGCTCCGTCTCCTCTGGCTAATCCAGCCTGCAGATGCTGGAAAGAAGCTCACTGCTCTTACAGGGACAAATAGTCAGAGAAAGGATGGAGGCAAACAAAAGAAATGTTCTCTTTTCCCCCCCGGGTCTAAACTGAGCCAGAGGTTCTCCAAAAGTGTGGGACAAAACCAAGTAGACAAGCTAAAAGCTTACGTTGCTTTGGAAAGTGCATTCTGTGCGAGAGTTTATCCTCATGAATAATGATTGGACGAATAAACTTAAAGTTCTCAAAGCATTGGCTTTAGCTCTGTCTGGGTTTTGGGTTATTTAAGTTGCAAAACAATCAATAAGACTCCAGGTGATTATTGATGTTTTAAAGTTCATGGCATGCTTACCTTCACATCCATTAATGAATGAGCGTAACCTTACTTTATGCCAATTAAATTAGGAAGTTTGTCTACATGTTTCCAGCTCAGAAGTCCATACTCACCATTTATTTTCCATAAAATTTCCCCTAATTAATATGCACCCTATTAGCTACGTGCTACTCACTTAAAAATAAAGAGTAGTTCTGAAACATTCCCCAATCATCGGCTGTCCTCCTGATTTTTGGCCCCAGACTGACAGGTTAATATTAGAAGTTGAAGGCAGTCAGGCTCTCGAGCTAATCTATAATCAATTCCAAATGGTGTGACTGTATAATGAGACAGCAGCCTAATGGGCAAGAGCAGAATGGTCACTACAGCCTACATCTAATTGGTTTGGTTGCCCAGCCCTCAGCGTTTAAAACACTAGCTTTTTGAAGTTTGGATGTTTGTAATGGCTTTCGAGACTCACTTATCGTAATTCTCTTTGATGAATTTCTGAGGCGACTTCTCTTGTTCGCGCGCTCCTCCAACTGACTTAAACACGCAGCCGAACTATCGCGATACCTGGGAAGTGAACTAGAACTTCAAAACCATTTTCACTTTTAATTAGTCTAGATTTTAAAAGAGACAATAGTTTTATTTTGACTTAAAATAGACTACGTACACGCAATGAAACTGTCCGTTTTAAGTGCACTAATTATCTACATTTTCATTGTGAACTCTCGCTATGCGTGCAACCCCTTTTATTAGCAGTAAATGCCAATAAAGCTGGTGTGTGCCTCTGAATCTATCTATCTCTTAATCCTGTTAAACAAATTATTCTTTAATCATGCACTGTCAATGCAATCTTTTAAAGCCTAGATTTCAGAACATGAGGAAACCAGTCGCAACAATCTTTGGTCGGCAAGGAGAGAGAGAGAGAGAGAGAGAGAGAGAGAGAGAGAGAGAGAGAGAGAGAGAGAGAGAGAGAGAGAGAGAGAGAGAGAGAGAGAGAGAGATCTTCCGCTTCCCTAGAATGCCCAACACTGTCTAATTAACAGGACTACAGACAGAAGGACTGGAGCGGCGACCTCCTCATACACGTCTATTATTTCATGTGTTTATACATTACGGCAACCATTTAAGTCTGCATTACTTTAAAAAAAAAAAAATATTATTATTATTGTTGTTGTTGTTGTTGTTGTTGTTTATAATAATAAAAATATAATTCCACTGTATAAGTAAATGTATAAATAACTGCATAATACATTTATACAACAATGCATACTTACAATAATACAACGTTTCTGATATTTCTCCCTCAAGTCAGTCTGCATTAAATTGTGTAGGTCTGCGTTTTTCAAAATAGAATCGCTTTTCTCGAGATATAAGGCTAAATAGCCACGAACAGATAATGTAGTCTGTATCATACTTTGGCAATAGTCCAGTATAAACACTCGTTCCTCAGTCTTGTCAGAAGAGCATTGTCATGATGAGGAAGTTGTTATTGGTTTCCGCTCTCACACCTCATCGGAAGAATCTGATTCAGACAGAAGGTAAAGGGCAAACCTTGAACTCATTAACAGGTTAAAAGAAAGGCTACGAAACAGCACTATCCATCCACTTTTAATTCAGAGCCGAGAGAACGCGCACGACAGCCAACAGAAGCTCTGACTGTGTGTAAAATTAAATCCATCCATGCATCGTTTCAATGAGTCTATTTAGTTGTGTTAAGACACATTTTTGTGTCTTAATTTTCATTTTCAAAATATCTATTTTTATACTGCATCGTTTACTAATATAAAATAAAATAATATCCATAGTTCTCTCTGGATAAAAGATTAACGATCCATTCACCAGGAGTGGGTAGGCAGTGTTGCTCTATTCGTTCGTGGTGAAAGCCCCAAATCTCAGCACAGAAATATCAGTGGTTTGATCAGAGCTGGAAAGAATTATCACGGGGAGAGATACAAAGGCGGCAGACAAAACGCGCTCGCTTTCCCTGGTGTTTGAGTACAAACCATATTAAACACCGAGCTCCAGTTATTAGATCTGACTGAAACAGCACTGAGGAATATGAAGCAGACGTTTATGAAATCAGAGACACTGTTTGACAAACCAAATAGGTAGGCTAACGTCTTGAGTAAAACAAAAAGGACATGAAAAACCACACTGAACTAAACCGATAAACAATTGTGGGGGAAATTGGAAATAGCTTGAATAGCGTACGAATTATACAAATGGTCGACTTTTTAAAGGGAATTTTAAATTATTAAATTTATTAATTGTAAAGGTAGTTTTCGGGGCATAATCTGTCAAGGTTAATCTCACGCAATGCAAATTGTAATTTGGCACATAAATAGCTGGTTCTTCATTTGATTTTTTCTAAAACATGTAAAAACTATTATCTTTATTATGTAAATCTAATTTTATAATAAAGTGATACAAAAAAAATGTGATGCTTACGCAAATTGATGCGATCGGAAAGCGCTTGCGTAGTGTACTGTTGCTATGGTTACCTCACTCCAGCGAAAACGTGTATTTCGCGACAGGTGAAAATCGCTATGCTTTCTGACTAACCTGTAGCGTTACTGAAACGTTTGAAAAACCCTGTTGAAACATGCAAATAGCCTATTTGTGTGTATTAAATATACATATATATATATATTTACTTTTACTAAGCCCGCTTCCTTGTTCTAACCTTTAAAGGGGGTCTGATCCTCTGAAATCCCCCCTAATTCGCACACTGACTGTAAACAAACTACATATATACTCATAGGTGCTGTTTAAGTTTTAGAGGTTATGTATTTTGCCCCTACCCGCAGTTTTTAGATTTGACGGGTTCACGAAATATCATATTTCGCACACGCCTCACGATATCCCGCACTGAAATGTTTAATGTATAAGCCAACTTTATAATAGACAGAGAGCGCACATTATAAATATGCATGTATTCAATTAAGGGTATTACACAGGATTTCATTTGCATAAGGATTTGGGAGCTTAACATGCCTTTTTATATTTGTGCAATAAAACTTTAATATTATCGCCTGCCCTTCAATGCCGTGGGTACTTTTATTAATAGTCGATCTGTCTACTATTACTATAGGCTAGCCTACTACAATCATCACAGTTCAGATCAGCTTAATAGGCTCCAATGATTGCCAGGACTGTGGTAAATTGTAACTGGTATATTTGTCACTCTATATAAACAGTAGCTGCACCTGTTTCTCTCGTGACAGCTCAGACTAGTGTGTATTTTTTGGAACGTATAGCATTCCATAATTTTTCATTGAGTGAGTAGCCTAAATATTTGGATCAATGGACAAATGTGTGGCTTTTTTTCAGTCAAGTGTTTATTCTAGGGATCCCCAGATTCCCACGATTGGACGTTATTGCACACTTACTGCAAAAAAAAAAAGGTAGCATGCAGTATCTTGCTGTTTTCTCTTGCATGTCCGTCTTGCTGACCGTCTTTTTTTCTTCTTATTACTGTGACTGTGTGATACAGAAAAAGCCACATGAAAACAAGAATATTTTGGACAGTGTCACTCGGGTCAGATGTTAGAGAATGATGGGTTAAATTCCTTAATGTAATTTTCCTCTTAAAGCGTTTGAATGGCCCGTATGTTTGAGACAAACCAGCAGGGACTTTTCTTTATTCAGTGAACTGAACCTGTGCCATAGCCTTCAAGTACATTATATAGCTAATGACGATCGATTACATCAACATCATTTACAATTTATGAGCCGCGTACAATAAACGGCCAATTTTAAAGAAGGTTTATTAGTTCCTTCGTTCACAGCTCTGAATTAAAATACACAGTTCACTACGGCTACACTTCCAATGTATGTGAAGCTCATGATCCTGTCAAAAAGCCAGGTGTTTGTTTATAAGACACAAGCTGATAATGTGTCAGAGTTAATGCCAGCCTTAATCTGTTGTGCTGCTTGGAAACACGCTTACATTCAGGTTGTCTTATTGGAGGGTGCAGAAGCTTTTTGAAGAATAAACAAGAACCCATGGCAATTTTTGAGTAACTAACGAGCTCTTCCCGCAACTTCTTGAAATGAAGTTTTAACACGGCGTACAAGAACATTGTTTATGAATTGTAATTAAACCCAAACACATTTCAAACAGGTCTGGCAGAAATTTCACAAAGACTGTAAATATTAAACCTAATATAGTGTAAAACAATGCCTAAGCATTTTTATAATTTTTGCGCCATGTACATTATTTCAAAACTTTTGCACAAAATGTGAAATATTTTTGCACTACTTAGGCTATTATTTTGTGCATGCTAAACTTTTTTCGTGTTCAATGGGCTATAATGCAAATGGAAGCCGAAAGCACATACACGTACAAAGTTTGAATAAGCAGTATTTGTTATTAAAGCGCTTATTCAGCAAAACATGTTTTTTAATTAGGTTAAAGCATTGCTGTGATTATAGTGAAGCATATGGACTTCACAGTACAACACACAAAAGCATTACAAAATATAAATCCAATTCTTTGCGGATCATCAATGCTATATTAACTCTACAGTGGCACTCAAAGACCAGTTGATTTTTTGCATCGAACTATCATGCCTATTTTGTTAAAACACGAGTCACGTGGGGGCTGTATGAATTTGTCTCCCACTGGTTTGTTCCTGAGGTCCGCTGCTCTCTAGGGCTCGAAATTAATACTGTCTCGCCAATTAAGTTCAGAGCGCCAATTAAGTGCTTTATGAATTCTTAGAGTAAAAGCAAAACCTAAAAAAAAAAAAAAACTAAATGAGCAACTGAAAACGCCACCGCAAAAATCAGTGCAAAAACATTTAAATAAAAAAATGGACTAAAATGTAAAAAGAAAATAACTATGATATAGGCTATGCTAAATTTAATCTCTTCTGTGCTTCGTCCGTTTTTTTTCTACCCCTTAAGTTACTGCGTGGACACCAGAGAAGTGTCTCTCTTTGCGTTCTTAGAATCATTACCTATTATACTGGATGGACTGAATGTAAAACAAATATATGGCCTTTTGGGATTTGGAACCACTGGCTCACAGCAGTCCATATGAGGTACAAAAGAGGACGGCCATTAATAATGGATGATCCGAGATATTCATTGTGAGTGTTTTCCTTAGCTTTCCAAACACTCAGACCATTGATAGCATATATATATATATATATATATATATATATATATATATATATATATATATATATATATATATATATATATATATATATATATATATATAAGAATAATATTATTATTTTGGTGAAAATATAACGCTCACAGAATGACATTAAAAATTACAAAAATATTACGAATTACGAGGAACACTAAAATATGTGAAAAATGTTAAGAAAACCACGCACATGAAAGAGATTATTAGAATATTAGTATTGCATCTTCCCAATGTTTGGTAGAACAATACAATATAGAGGTTTTAGAAAAAAAAAAAGCAGGTTAGAGTGATGAAACAGCCGAATTCACTGCGACACTGACGTTAATTGGACTTCTCACAGATACTCTGAGTTGTACATTCAATGCTGTCAGTAGGGAAGAGACTATTCCGTTCTTCTGGATCCTTTTGTTTAAAGCAGTCGCGGGGATCTGTCCGGGGCCAGTGCTCTATAACACCGAGGCGGATTGTCTAGTAAAGCAGATCAATCCGAAAACCGATACGTTTGAGCTAATGGTAAAAAAAGAGAGAAATTATTATTTTCACATTAAGCACTGCATGGCATGAGACATCGACTTACAGTTCCATATTAAAGAATAGGCTTATGGAATTAAACACAAATCGGAGCGATTCACTCTTCTGACTTCAGACGAGGACGCGCAATGTCCAGTTCGCGAAAGTTTAAGTTTATATCTCACTGCAAGTCGCTCGATCATATTAAGGCCGATGCTCACTAAATCTAATTACTTAAGCTTTCCAACGCATTAAAATTTTCTATAAATATATATAAAAAATGAATATAAATCATCGGTCGAAAAAATGTCTTTTCAGAAAGTCTTGAGTTACCATCAAATTTCGGTCCAGCTGACATTAAAATCCCTGTAACAATTCGATACAGTGGGTATATCAAGACTTCGAACAGCCAATAATCACGAACGGAACGGCGTGACGTCAAAGTCCCGGTAGAAAAGGCGCGTTGGGTTTGCTCACGTTTGGAGAGGGAAGAGCGCAGGGAACCTCACTGTCTTCACTGGATTATACAAACCAAAAGTGTCCTCAACTCCTCCTCCTTCTCAGTTGCTTACATGCTGATCTTACTGCATGCTGGACGAACAACAACAGCAAATGCTGTATATGACAGGACAACCACCTCATTTGTCAGAACCAACCATTGAGTTGATTTTTACCCAAGCTGAAGCCTACTGAAATTGGACATTTTTGGTGTGCGAGTGATGACAAACTGTCGTGGAGGAGGTGAAGAGACGTGGATGAAGATATAACCACTTGCAGAATCTGAATCGTCATTTTAGTCGTTCCTCCCAGGCATTTCGGGATTATATATTTTTTTATTCTTCGGCGATGCAATAACGGATTTGTGTGTGTGTGTGTGTGTGTGTGTAATGACCGGCAGCAGTCATGCTCCAAAACTGATTTCTGAAAAGACAAGAAAGAAAACTGAAATCTTACACTGACAAATGCATGTCCAAAATGTGGTAACTGAAAGTTACTCACGAAGAAATAGGAGGGTCCAGTGTCACACATGTAGAGGGGCTTCAGTAGCTGGTATGTCCTCAAAGCTCCGGAATGCTCTCATAGGCTAAACCGATCTGTACTGGGTGCATGTTTTGCGATCTCATACTCCGATGCATTTAAAAGAATCTATCAGAACACGGAGTTGACATTTCTGATAAACGAACACCGTTTAGACCGATCAGATCCTCCAAACGGGAATTATTTAATGAGAGCGAGAGAGGTCATATGAACTGCACAGGGCTAGAAGTGCGTCTCACGGAAATCTTGGGTTGCAGATCTGACGGAAACACGTGCTATTCGGTCTCATCTGCGGCAACGATGCTTTTCCACGGTCTGCCTGGAGGCGAGATGCATGGTGTTATGGAAGAAATGGAGCGGAGAGGAAAGAGCGATTCGGCGACTATCAGCTCGGCCATAGATATGGGGGAAACAGAGACGGTAGGAGAAAGCCATGCCTCTCGCTCCAGGCGCTTGCTTGGAAATCCTAACAGCCTATGTTAACTGAACCGTTATTCCAACAGTGCAATAGAGGCCCAAAGATGTGATTCCGATCTTGGCCATTTAAACAAACTTCAAACTTCTGCGAAGCCAAAATTACAGGCCTCGTCTTCAATGCATTGCTTGTAAACCTTTTGTCATGGTGGAATGCAAATAGTTACAGAAAGCTACGAGATACGGTATCAATTTTAAATGGCCTGTAGTCCAATTTAATTTCGAATGTAAAAGTGTGGTTATTCGATAAAGTGATGAAATAATAAGCATCTAGCGAGCAAGAAAATCCATATTCGGTTTTGCACATATACTGGAATACTTAAAAGAAATTGGAATTATTTTACAAACGCTTATGCAGTGCTGCTGAACTTTAAGTGATTGGAAAATAATATATTTATATATATTTTTTCCATACTATACCAGTGATATAATTATGATTTTAAAACATTAGCAGATATTGTGATCCAACTAAAATAAATTGGCATTGTTTTGGGCCATAATATCTGTGATTAACAACAGCAAAAAAGACAATGCAGAACCTTACGTTGATTGCATTGCCATTACAATATTTTTTGAGCAATAATGCACGCTTAAAACTGTTTTGACATTTTTAACACTGCATCTCAAAACTTACACGATGACAAATCCAAAATTACAAATAAAGAAATGCTAAAGAATAAAACAATATTATATTCTTACACAATTGTGTGTGTGTGTAAACTACATATATTACGAGTGCGTTTGCTGTGTAGTGTATGTAAGGCCACACAACACGCCGAACGTAAACACAATAAAACAAGCTCAGCCTTTGATTAATTTGCTTATGTATGCATCATATTTTCCAAAACTGTGCCTTTGTTAAAGAAAAAACGACGTGAATGGAGGCATGCATAATATAATATTTTCTTGCGGTTATTTTCTTATTATTCGTGGCATTCCGTTGTCACGGGAAATATTACATACAAATCAGAGTACACTCACTCACTGAATACACTTCTGTATTTATCTTCTCAATCTCACGCCCCTCCCATTCTCGACAGAAGTGAACACTAGTAATGCCCGATTCTTTGGTCATTTTTCATCAGCAAATGCGTAAAATAGCGTTTTCACTAATTACAGAACCCAGACACTTTCAATACGCGTTGTGTATTTTATGGGTTACTAATCTGCCATTTGAAATATTCATTTGTATTACACTGCAGATAATGGTGCAGAAATAGAGTGTTTTAATGAAACTGGGCTTTGAGTTCCTGCCTTTAACGAGCGCGCTGTTCGCCTGTGTTTGTGCAGAACATGCCTTCGATCAGCGGGGACCGGGTGGCACTGTGCGCGGGCTGCGGAGGGAAGATCTCTGACCGCTATTACCTGCTCGCCGTGGACAAGCAGTGGCACATGCGCTGTCTGAAGTGCTGCGAGTGTAAACTCAACCTGGAGTCTGAACTCACCTGCTTCAGCAAAGACGGAAGCATCTACTGCAAAGAAGACTATTACAGGTGAGCAAACTCGTTTACTCAAAAGTTGCACGATCTTACGGCATTTCCTTCGCCTGGAGTGACGTTTTCGTTTGTGGATAAATAATACAAATGTAAACCTGTCGCCAAAGCATGCTTTTTGTCTGTAGATTGCATGCTAGTGTGGTTTCGTCATTATACACTTTAAAAATGCAGAAACGACGTAACTAATTTTCATTGCGTGTATAAAAGAACAACAACAACAAAAAAAACTAAATGTAAGATTTTTTATTTTCTGTTGATGTCTGCGAAAACGTAGTTGTACATTTTAATAATCAGACTAATAATAGCCTACTTTAATACAGAAAATACTAAAATTATTCAAGGCATAATTTTTGCCTAAAACTGAACGGTTTTTGTTTAAATTAACTAAACATTCTCTAGAAGAATGCCATTTTTTTCCGTCTAGGTATTGTGAAGACATCATGATGCAATTTAATAAATACGTTAACAATTACTATTCTCGTAACAGTTAAAGAAACAAATCATGCAGCAACATGCCTAAGTCGTCTCTGTATATATTGCAGTGTGAGATGATTTTGGACTTCATTATAAAACTAAATAATCCAGAAACGATTTACCTACTTAATCTTACATTGCATGAAATAGCCTACAACATTTCTGTACTGAGAAAAAAAAAAGAAAGCAGCAAAACCTATAGCAAAACGCTTTAGTGTGTGATATTTGGACGATATTTAGCTGACTGTGCACTGATTCTGTATGTCATTGTACAATTTAATAATCAGAGGGAGGCGAGAGGCCTATTAAGATAATCATATAAGTGATGGCTTTACCCGTTTCTACGTTCAAATGAGGCTGCAGCTCACGTCAATCTCAATTGTAAGCTATTTAGTAATTATTCGAGACGTAATTATTGGCGAGACTAGATTCCACTGCACGAGTTAACAATTTGTTCACGCATCCTGCTGTTAAATGCATTATTTTACTTCAGCAAAAATAAATAAATAAATAAATAAAAATACAGCTATAATGTAGGATTGCAAATTATAATTTATCCAAAGGTTATTATGAGAAGCAGCACATTTAGTGTCAGGCTCGTGAATGGTGGGCCCACCTTCTGGTTGAAGTGTGCTGAAAGGTCACAGCTGCTCTATTCTCCCGCAGAAGGTTTTCGGTGCAGAGATGTGCCCGGTGCCACCTCGGGATCTCGGCCTCGGAAATGGTCATGAGGGCCAGGGATTTGGTGTACCACTTGAACTGTTTCACCTGCACGACTTGCAACAAAATGCTGACGACTGGGGACCACTTCGGCATGAAAGACAGTCTGGTGTACTGCAGGCTACACTTTGAAACGCTCATCCAGGGAGACTTCCCCTCGCATTTCAATCACACGGATGTAGCGCCTAATAAAGGACTGGGCAGCACGGGCCCTCTAGGACTGTCTTATTATAACGGCGTGAACACGGTGCAGAAGGGCCGGCCCCGAAAGAGGAAGAGCCCTGGGCCCGGAGCGGACTTGGCGGCTTATAATGCAGGTGAGACCATCGCTCAACTTGTTGTTGCTGCTGGTTTACTGCTAGTTTTATTCTTTTATATACATTAATTGTCTTTAATTTTATTTTTTGAACGAGTTGCACACGTATTTCCCATCTGAACAAGCTTTTAACAGCGCGTAGTTATGTTAGCCTAAAAGTTCCCTGCGATATCGGTGAATTTCCAGGTTTACGAAACTTTTTGGGCGCCACTGAATACCCAACGAAATCGTTTCAGAGCAAGATGAAAACAAGTTTGATGAATTTACAAAAACCTTAAGTGAAATTTCGCTTAAACAGTGTTAGCTGCCACTATTTTGAACAATAAAGTTCGACTTTTATAAACATGATTGTATTTTTAATTAATTGAAAGTAGGCTACACATGCCTTTTCTGAAAAAGGGGAAATAAAGCTGTAAAAACGCGGGGAACATTTGAATGCAGTCCTGACTAAACAAATTAACTGTTTTGTCTTAATATTTTTGTTTGAATAATATTTCAATATTTATTTAATTCAAATTGCTTTTACATTCCAATTCGTTTGAGACATCTAAAGTTCACAAAGCACAGCCTATATGTTTTGTAAAAGAGCGCAATTCTTTACTATATCATAATACTGTATGAAACATTTCGTATTTACAAAACTGTTAAAAACACTTCTTCCAAAAAACGAGAGAATTACATACGTTCACTTCTTTACTATAGACTAGGTGAAAAACAAAAGACAATCGACACACATCACAGATTTCTACTAAAGCACTTGAGCTTGTGCTGAACAATTTGGAACAACGTGACTTGTTCGCTCGGGCATTCGGGCCCCTCAGCGGGGCATTTGGGCCCCTGCTTGAGGACCAAACAGAGGAATGATGACGACTACAGAGACTGACAAGTGGAAAATGGCTTAGATGCTAGTCGAGACCTCCGGAAGATTAAACACAAGTGAAAGAAAGAAAGAAAGAAAGAAAGAAAGAATGAAAGAGGGGAAAATCTTCAGTTTTTGCTGGCAAATCCAGACGAATTAATTTACTATGCTTTTTGCTCTAAAAAAAAGATGTTATGCACGAGTCCAAACAAAGCATATTAGCCTGTAGGGTAAAAAAAAAAAAAAAAACTTTTCAATCAAATAAAACGATATAATCTACGAACAATCTCTTCACGAATATTCATCATTTTCTTTGGTTCCAGGATTTAATTTCAGATAAACTGAGCGAAAGCGAAATGAATGAATAAAACGTTTTTCTAAAAAAAAAAAAAAAATCGTTATCACAGGATGCACATACTGAAATAGTTTCAGTCAGATTAAGACTATAACTATAAAATACAAGTTTATCACGAGTTTTTATTATATCTCCAAGCTATATTTCCACTGTAAAATGTGTAAATGCGATGCTTTTTTATCACTTTAAACTCAGATTGTTTGGTTGCTTTGTAAATGTGGTTGTCTTGGGATCGTTAATTGAAGTTGGCAAATTTATCACAACAATAAATTTGGAGTCTTGTTTGGAGGACTAACCAGCTTCTGAAGAATTGTTAAATTTACATGGACTAAAAAAATGGAAAAAAGAAACTTTTTGAAATCAGATCAACCGTTTGACAAAAGAAGGAGTTAACTAGAGTGAGTGAACTTTGGTGTTTCTCTGCTCTCTGAGAGTCAGACACAGTCAGATCATTGCTGCCCCCATCAGCTCACACTTTAAACAACAGCACGAGCACAACAGCGAGATCAAAACCTGAAAAACAATAAAGACACAGTTCATCATCACTGCAATACTACAGTAACCATGTGCACATAAATAATTCTGTGTTCAGTGAAGATAACTGCTCTTGATGTGTGCATCACTGTAGTAAAGGTAGCAGTATTTCTCAATGGCCATATTTATATCAGGAGGAAGCATTTGTTCACCATGTGCAGCGTTGTAAAGCATTCAAGGTTAATTATCTGAAGTGTTGATCAGACCATTTTCAATGACTAATATTTGTAGTTGTCAGAGAAAACATAATTCTGAACTGTCATGCGTCTAGCAACACATAAACTTCTGCCAAGAATTTGGAACTGGCGCAAACACATTTCTGACACATTCAGACAGGCCTATCTCCTAAACACTTTTGTCCAAGACAGATAGTGTGGGCTTTTCACAATCAAATCCTGCACAAGACACCATAAAAACAGAAACGAAGATATAGCCATATGTGGGGGGTGGGGTTGCTGTAAAAACGGGTAAAACCACTCAGATTTTTTTTTTTTTTTTTTTTTTTTAAGGACTTGAAAAATCAAATAAGATTCATGATGAAGATTTGCATGCTTTCAAAACATGTCTTTTGCTTTTAGAATCAAATTCTTTTTTTTTTTTTTAAAAAAAGACCAAAAGAGCATGATGTAAGACTACAGCATAATGCAGATTATTATGCATGCAGTAAGTTGCAAACACAGCAACATGATGGTGCTGTGGCTCCTTTATGTAGTCAAATCCAAGACTAAACACAATGTTGGAGTGCAATCAAAGAAACAAAAGAATCTGAGAGGCACGTCCTCATTCTCATCACAGCATCTGATCGTTCTGTCATTGCATCTCATGCATTTATTGTTGAGTTTCAGCACTTTGCATTTATTCAAACTAGAACTGCAGTGCTACACTGTATTAGTTTGGCATTATGGAAAACGTCATTTGCATGTGTAGTTTTAAGCTTTTGAAATGTATGCACTCGTTTTGGGATCAATAACCGCAACACAGCTAATCTATTTTGCGTTTTTGGATTCAGCATTGAGCTGCAACGAGAATGACGGCGATCCCATGGACAGAGACTCGCAGTACAGCACTAGCCAGAAGACCAAGCGCATGAGAACGTCATTTAAACACCATCAGCTGAGGACCATGAAGTCGTATTTTGCCATCAACCACAATCCTGACGCCAAGGATCTGAAACAGCTGGCCCAGAAAACAGGCCTCACCAAGCGTGTCCTACAGGTCAGAAAACTCGCTTCAGTTAGACTAATCGTTTTCGCTCTATGCAAGTCATTTTAGCTTTGAGATTTTAGCATACTGACCATGAAAGCCTTTAGTTTTTATATTAGTCAAAGTTGTTTGTGTAGCACCTTTCACAATACACATTGTTTCAGAGCAGCTTTACAGAAAATCATGATATTGATCTTCATAATATCTTCATGCATAAGAGTCGCATTTAGAAGATTAGATCCGGACAATAATATAGTTACATTTTGCGACAATACAAGCAATCAAGCAGTTAAGATTTGCTGTATAGTGTATATAATGCATGTATGCAGATAAAGTAGGACATATGAAATTGAGTGATATTATAGTTACATTTTGCGACAATAATATTCAAGCAGTTGGGATTTGCTATATTGGATACAGTATATCGCTTTAGGTGAGTGTACTGTATGTATGCAAATAAAGTTGGACTTAATATAATATAACCCAATATACGTATTAAGTAAAACATTGTCAAAAACAGCACATTCCTTCACATCAGCAACAAATTAGACTGATTAAAAAATGACTTGAGGAATTAATCAAACGTAATTCACAAGCCTGGTCTCCTCAATGGAATGCTATTCATTTGTTCCTGAAAGAGAGAAATCTGAATTAATTACATGCACAAATAAAACAAGTTTTTAGAGCATGTCTGGAAATAAAAGAAACAGCTGTTTGTCAGATATCATTGAAACCAGAAAAGAAAAAAAAAACGAAACGCAGTTGCTGTGGCAAAACAACCAGGGGACAAACGGAAAGTAAAAATCTGAAATATTCAAGTAAAGATATAATCTTAAAGCGCTAATTATCATTTGGCTTTGATGAGATGAACGATCTTCCGCTGAGCATCGCATGGTTTTCTCGTCTGTGGTTTATTTCTAACGTCTGGCGTCTCGGTTCGCAGGTCTGGTTTCAGAACGCTCGGGCCAAGTTCAGACGAAACCTCCTGCGTCAGGAGAACACAGGTGTGGACAAGGCCTCGGACGGGTCGACCCTGCCTGGAGGAACGCCGTCCGGACCGGCCTCGGAGATTTCCAACGCCTCCATGAGCCCATCCAGCACTCCTACGACCCTCACAGACCTGACCAACCCCACAATGCCCACCGTCACCTCCGTACTGACCTCCGTCCCGGGCAGCCTGGACGTTCACGAATGCCGGAGTCCATCGCAGAGCACCTTAACCAGCCTCTTCTGATGCTCAGAATGCTCAGCACCTTCATCTGCTTCCTCCATTCGTGGAGCCACCTAAATCAGAAACAAAGCGTGAGCGTCGCTGATCATGCTAGTCGTTCACAAACTACATCTGTCTGAAACATAAACCGATCTACCTGGGCATTTTTGTACAGGCCAGGAACTTTACAAACGTGGCCGTTCCAGTTCAAGAGACTAAAAAAACGAGACATGAAAGAGAAACTCTTTGTTTAGAGTATTGCATTTTGGGGCAGACTCAAGTTTCACTGAAGGATCTGTTGATAAGAGACCGCTTTGCATTTTATTTTCAGTTTTTTTTTTTCATGTTTTCCCCCAACCATGTTTACAGAGAGAGACTGAGCTGGGAAATGCATTCGTTTGTCAACCTCTTATTTATGTTCACGCACAGGAGTCAGTGTGAGGAAACTGGATTATAATGTGAATAATTACAGCGTAACCTAGCCTGACTGTCACGTGCCTTATCCTGCAGTGTAGTCACTGAAGCCCCTTTAGCAACGCTAAACGAACTACATCAGAAAATGTGTACTTTCATTTGTCGGATGATGAAAATGGTTGAGTAAATCACATGTGCACAAACACGCACACACACAAACACACGAGGAAGAGCTGATCATATAGCCTACTCTCATTCCAACATATTACCTCACTCAGAAATCACTGGATATGATAGCAGTACATATGAAACCTGAGAACACGCTTCATGCACTGGGAGAGAAAACGGCTGTGGAGAGTTTGTACAAAGAAAAACCTTGATCGGAGGAGCGCCATGTAATGGAGCTCATCACAAACAAACACTGATTTATGGAATGAAACACTTTTTTTTTTTCCTCATTCGGTTAGATGATTTTTTTTTTCTCAACCATTAAGATGTGACAGTGTTGGAGACAGGGTAAATGTTTCCATGGTAACCAGAGGCTGCTTGTTGAAATGCTGTACAGTTTTGACAGATTATTGAGAAATTTCGAGTCCACTCCCTGCAGTATCCCCTTTGATGT
Source organism: Acrossocheilus fasciatus (assembly GCA_036784905.1). NCBI lineage: Eukaryota > Metazoa > Chordata > Actinopteri > Cypriniformes > Cyprinidae > Acrossocheilus > Acrossocheilus fasciatus. Next base: position 2,435,814 of record CM071945.1, read on the forward strand.
AAATCTTCAGTTCTGTAAAAAATATAAAAAAAATGAATCACTATTTTTTTTTTGTGGACCTCATTATTTCACCAGTTTCAAAGCATTTTACATAACAGCAATGCAATAGCAGCGTTAACACAAATCTAGAGCTTAAAGATGAAAAACACATTCTAACTGGACATTAATACATTAAGATGATGCTAGTTGTCATGGTAATTTAAAACTGAGAATCCCAAAACCAAATGCAGTTTGGTGCGATTTGTTAATAGACATCTTGTCACTCACACTACATGTTTGCATTTTAATAAAAAAAACCCCAAAAAAATAAACATATCCAGGTTGTTGTCAATATATAAATTAGATTTATTATTATGTAAAAATTATATATATATATACACACACACACACACACACACACACACACACACACACACACACACACACACACACACACACACACACACGCACGCACACATTAATGTTAAGTGCTATTACAAACATAATATATTAATGATATCCACATAATGAATTACACATAACCAAAAAGCAATCACATGCATTTTAATAGATTATAATACATTTTATAATGCATGTTTTGCAAAAACATATTCAAATATGAAACACCACTGTCTTTCAGATTGTATTTTGCAGTGTTCAATTAAATTCTTTCTAATTGTTTCAAAATAAAATAAAATAAAACCCCCTCTCAGATATAGGCAAATTAATCCTCAAAAAAAAGAAAAAAAGAAAGAAATAACTAACACAACCAACCAAAACCACATTTCTTTCTAGGCTATGGATTTGGCAGCTTTATGATCAGAGAGAAACCACGCTAAAACCACGTTCCTCTGGGTCCTGTAATCAGAACTGTATTTGGCTTAATCACAGGAAAAAAACTGGGATAATAGGAAAATAGCTTTGATTAATTATTATAGAGCAACCTTGACAGTCTTCTATGCATTAAAACTGAGAAAATAAAAATAACACATTTAATGAATTTCTATGTATTAAATGCACAGAAATGCTAATGTTTTAATATGCTCTTGGGTTGTTGGTTTTGTTTTGTTAGTGTCCTTGTGCACCGTTTGTGTGTGTTATTTCTGAGCAGAAAACCTCTAGTGACTAGTAGAGTACAAAACCTGCACTGGAATTTATTATGATAATTATTTTTAAACGGTTGAACGGTGGAGCATTTGGAATGCGAGTTTATTACGGCCCATGTGAAATATATGGTCGGCCAGTCATCGTACCTGCATGTTTGGCCCTCACAGACATCCGCTGAGCGGAAGCAGAAACTCCTGTTTTCACGCACATCAACGCGTCCGTCTCGACACGCGATGCTTCCCAGTGTGAACTAGGCCTTGGCCCTTGGTCTGGATGAACATTAGGTCAGTGACTCTGGGCGACTCGGGTTTCTCTCGCCACTGTTTGTTGAAGTGAGCGGTGTGGAGGGGTCTGGCGCGCAGCCCGCCGCTCGGGCTCCTGGAGGCCTGGCAGACTGGGGTTGTAATGGGCTTACGATGGGTGCCAAAGCCAGCCAGCCAGCCACCGTGGAAGCCAATGTGGTGCCCAGATGTACAGCGCATTCCCACTAAAAGCCACACGACGAAGGCTTTAATGGAGAGAGAGCCTGCTATTTAAAACACACTACAGCTTTTAGGAAATAGTTGGTCCAATAAAGTTTAATATGGAATATTATTACCTCATTTCTGACTGTGCAGAATCCGAGGAACATCGCATTGGTTTGGATGTTTGTGACGCATGCTATGTAACAAAGACCATCCAAAGTGTCTTTTCCAAGGGCTGTTTGCTTTGTCGATCCGGGGTGTGTTTCCCAAAAGCAACTATGGTCTCAACTTCTGTCATTAACAGTAGAGTTCAATGGAACTTGTGACCATATTTAGCTATGCCTGATAAGGCTAATTTAAATGTTCAACTCGCATACAATAAGAAATGCTTTCTAATTTAGAGATCAGAGGTTAAGATTAGTGTCCACTAAATGCATAAATGTAAATATATAGCACAATCTCTGCTTGTGCATACTTGGGAAATCTTGCAAAAAAAAAAGACCAGAAATAAATGCATAACTTATTAGAATTGGGAAGTTGCGCGATAAACATTTATAAAATAAAATCTAAAAATGCCATAAAAAATGTTTAAAAAGTATGTTAATATATATCATGATATTAAATGATTACCATTCCTGTATCTATTTACTTCAACACTGAAAAAAATATTCTAATTATATCCTAACTCAGTATTTTTGTCTTGTTTTCCAGTACAAATATCTAAACTTTTCTAAATCAAAATACATTTACTTTAGAAGCAAAAAGTTACTTATGATATTAAATCTTGTAAAAAAAAAAAAAATCTGTCAATAGGGTAAGAAAAATAATCTTATATTCCCTTTGAATTAAGCATAAACTCACTTAATTTTGATGATATATATATATATATATATATATATATATATATATATATATATATATATATATATATGAGCATTTTTCATAGGCTCCTATGTTTATGATCAGCTATTTCACTTGAACGGCAATGAAAAAACCTATGATATATATATATATATATATATATATATATATATATATATATATATATATATATATATATAAGAAAACAAGACAAAAATACTGAATAGGAAAGTTCTATTCAGAAAGTGTCCAAAAAAAAAAAAAAAAACATGGTAATAACATGCTACTTTTTTCTTGATTTCAGTTTCATTGGCATGCAACTCTTAATATAATAATTACTACATGTAAATGTCAAAAAGTACAGCTAGATGTAATTTTCTCTTGAATAAAAGCATTGCCTCGTAAGCAGTGATGGCAGGAGATCTGCTCAGTAGAAGCAACTATGTTTTCTGCATCGCTCATATCATTGCCCAGGGCAAAGGATGGTCATTGCCCTTGGCTACAAAACCCTCAGCCTTTGGCAAAGCAACAGTCCACCCCTGTTCAGAGCAGACTGACTTCAGTCAACAACAAACTTAGCCTTGGTCTGGGTCAGGCTTCGCACAGATCGGCTACAAGCTGCATTTAACCATCCTCATGTAGCTTCTGGCAGACTCGCTGCTGAATTAGGAGTTTAAGCTAAACTCAGATTCACTAACAAAAAATGCCCAATAAATCGGGGATCCTCAAATAATATACTTACCTAGACAGCGATTTAAGCTCTATATCCAAATCAAAACCACACCGTCTTCAATCTTCTTGCATGTATCCATTGCTGTGAAGTGAAATACGATCTAAATGGCAGACAAGCAAGAGAAAAAGCTCACTAAATCAGGGTTATATAATGAAAAAAAAAAAAAAAAAATGGTGTAGTAATCATTTCCATTCAGAAATTGCAGGTACATTTTAAAAACAAAGAAATGGCAAGTAATGCTGAATTAATGTGCAATTTTCAAGTAGAAAGACTGAAATGGTATTTTCTTGTAAAATGTACTATCCAATTACAATTATACATTTCATTTACATATTGGAATGCTATCATCTCCCGGACGGAAGTAATTTATACTGTGAATACAACAAATTTGTTTGATTGCGCCTGATTTAAGGATGCCTTGCTCAAATAAACCAGATGAAAAAAATAAATCTTACTGTAGAGGAACGTAAATATACAAAATGTAGCTAATTAAGTATTGAAGAGTATTAACAACTATTTCTGCTCAATTTAATCCAAAATTGACTATTGTATCCAGTATTTTTGTATGTGATTTTTATGCTTATAAGATTATTGCATCATCTTCATTTCAAAAGTCCCAATAAATCAGGGTTATTTACAGAAGAAAAAAAAAATGTGTAGAAACAGTTTAACAAATTGAATTGCATTGTATTAAGTGAAATTTGAAACTAGAATGACCGAAACAGTATTGTCTTTTAAAACACTCTAATTATATTTGTTTTATTAACAATTCTGAAAAATCATTTAAAAAAAAATTACTTTATACAATTTTCACTTAGAAATTGCTGGTAAATTTCACAAATAACTACAAAGAAACTGCAGGTAACGCATTGAACAAAACATTCATTTTTTTAGTAGAAAGACTGAAATATTTGTTTCTTGTAAAACTTTGTTTTATTTACAACTTAGAAAAATTTTTTTAGACTGTAGAATTTACTTCAAAACAATTTTTATTCAGAAATTGCTATAAATTTGACAAATAATTACAAAGAAATGCAAATAACGCATTAAACTAAATGTGAAATTTTGAAATCGAAAGATTAGAGTTGCATTTTTATGTATAAGTACTTCAATAAACTTAGAAAAAAACTTTTTTGAGTGTACAATTTTAAAACAATTTTCACTCAGAAATTGCTTTAAATTTTTTTCAAACAATTACAAAGAAACGGCAAATAACGGATTGATTTAAATTTAAATTTAAATAGTATTTTCTTGTAAAACAAGTTTGTAAAAAACACTTTATAGTATTGTTTTTTTTTATATTTAATCTAAAATGAACTATTTTATCCAATACATGTGAGGTATATGTTTATGCTTATAAGATCATCACATTTAGCAAAATACTTACCATCAAAATGGTATGTTGTGAGTACAGTCGGTCAAGGGTTGCTGTGCTTGTCAAGCTTCTGAATCCCTCACATCAGGTGCAGTGTAGGTTAAAGCTGATGCGCGGTGGGTATCTTACCTGTCTGCACTGCTCGGCCTTCTTCGGCTTTTAGCATACGTGAGTGTGCATGTGCTCCGGCTGCACTGGTGGGCATCATTAAATGGACAGCATTCGTCTTTCCTCTGCCAGTCATTCTCCATCCGCAGAAAACACGCCACCACCTTCACAACATACAACACGTCAGAACCTCCACGCCAAAATCAACTTGACCAGCGGCCCAGCTGTCCCTCCGGCTGCTGCACACACACACACACACACACACTGATGCCAACCACTGGCGGTGGCATTCTGAGCACTTGCATTATGTCAATTATTGAAGGATGTTCTCATGATATATTTATCATGTGGTGATAAGCAGTAAACACTCTGGCCTGTGTGTGAACAGCAAAGAGAGTGATATTCCATTACAGCACATTAAATAAACATGCCCTGATCAATTATTGATCTTTGACTAAATGTTAAGCGTTTAAATCTTAAGTATATTGAGGGAACGGCTACGAGACGTCGCCTGTCTGCTGCTTTTAATTAGTGCTAGTAAAACGACCAATAATGCGTAACAGATTCTTAAACAGGAGGATGAGGGGAATCTGACGTCACTACACTTTCTGCAAAATGTGAGCCATTTGTGTTCCTCTGTAGACAGAAGAAAAAGCCTTTAACCATCAATAGCTGATTTCAAATTTTTACTATGTGTCAGCTCTGACCAGAAATCAATAACCTTTTCTAAATGTTTGTTTTCTTTTCATGAAGATGCTTCAGACTGTATGTGCGTTTCCATCTCTCTCTCTAAATAATGACAGTTATACCAAGACTGCATTTATTTGATCAAAAATACAATAAAAACAGTAAAAATTGTGAAAAATTATTATAATTTAAAATAACTGTTTTCTGATTGAATTTATTGTAAAATGTCATTTATTTCTGTGATGCAGCGCTGAATTTTCAGCATCATTACTCCAGTCTTCAGTGTCACATGATCCCTCAGAAATCATTCTAATATACTGATTTGCTGCTCGAGAAATATCTCTGATTATGATCAATGTTAGCTAATATTTTATTAGCAATATTTTATTTTTTTAGGTTTCTTTGATGAATTTCAAGTTCAAAAGAACAGCATTTGTTTGAAATAGAAACATTTTGCAACATTATAAATGTCTTTACTGTCACTTTTGATCAATTTAATGCATCCTGTCTGAATAAAAGTCCACCGATTTTTTACCACTTTATCTTATGCTTTGTTGTCAATTCTGTTACCATAATCTTGTATAGTAGCCAACTGAATAGTGGACATGTCAAAATATCAGTATTAAATTGTCCTTGTAGCCTTGTAATGTCATATTATAGAGTTGTATCAATGCATTAACACTACAAATTGTCTGATAAAGAGTGTTTAAAATCCTACTTTAATCTTCAAACTAGGCCATTTCATAGAATGACCAGTTTACGAGACCAAACTTCATTAACATGAGCGCCATGCGACTAAACGCAGGCTAAGTATCGGTTAGCACAGCCCTACAGGCTGAGGCCAGCGCTTGCTAATCGCCTCTTGCCCCATTGTGTCCAAGTGGACTTGAGTGTAATATATTATGAAAATGAGAACGAGCATGGCTACGTGTTCCTGAGGTCATTATGTGACCGTTTAGCTCTATTTAGGACTCTTCTGGCCGACCCTCAGGCCCTTGTCTTCTCCAGGCTAGCCACTAATTAGCATGAGTAACCTCCTGTGCTTGAGCAACAAAATGGCTCTCGCCACCGTAATCGCATTCATTTGATGGCTGAAGAGCCATGGTGAGATGAAATTAGAGCGATTAATTAGGGGTTGACGCGCCGCCAAAGGTTTTCAATTTTGCGTTGTCACATCAATAACGGATATCTCCTTCTTGACCACACAGGAACGGCCTAAAGGAGACGGACGCATGGGGAATTACCAACAATTACCACCAATTAGTCATTCCCATCTCCAGACAGGACAATGGGAGCCAACGGGAGCGTTTAAGTAGTGAGCCCTCGCCGCATCTTTGACAAATTTTACTTGAGATGAAAATCACTATCACTAATGCTATTTTGGATTAATGTGTGTATATTTTTTGTATCCTAAGACAAAGCCTACCCTTGTAAAAAAAAAGAAGAAAGAAGTGCATTTAATAGCATTCAATGTGCATTTGTAGTGTACTTCAAATATTAAATGTATAAAACTGTATTTGCAGATAATATAATATCAATGCAATAAAAGGCTACTTAAAGTTTACTTAAAGGCAGGCTCACTTTCTTGACTGTTTCTTAACACACTTACAAAAATATGTAATATTATCAATCTAGGTTTTAAAGTACATTTTAAAGTCATGCTTTAAATAGGTACACTCATTCGATGTGTTGAGTAACATACTAAAGCACAAACTACTAGATTATAATTTTAACTGTGTTATTCGATATTATACTTCAAGTTAATAGATTTTAAATGTACTAAACTCCACCTTCATCATTAAAAATGAGTAATTACAAATATATTTAAATACATTATGCTCATAAAGATACACTTACTCCTACTTAAGAGGGTCAAAAATCACTTTAAAGTTCAGACGACTGTAATACATTTATATTTAATTGCAAATAACATAGATTCAGTTTGCACTTAAGTATATTCTTTTAAAGTAATCAAATGTAATGCAACTAATCTTGACATAACCTAAAAGATATGCTTAAAAAAACAGTACATTTTCAATTATAGTTTTTGATCAGTTTATTGATTTGACTGTAGCTACCGACCTTTCAATAAATAGATTAAAGCTTTTCTCATTGTACAACTCCTGTTAATTTAGTATCACTGAGATATTATTATAGTTTCTAGCAACATTTAAATGTTTTTATTTATTAGTTTTAATTTTATTAAAACTTTTGTCATTTTCTCTCTCTCTCTCTCTCTCTCTCTCTCTCTCTGTGTGTGTGTGTGTGTGTGTGTGTGTGTATATATATATATATACACATATATACAGTTGTGCTCATAAGATTACATACCCCTAGGAGAACATGCAAATATGTTAATAATGTTAAGTAAATAAGAGGGATCATCATGAAAATTGCATGTTATTTTTATTTATTACTCTCCTGAATAAGCTATTTCACATAACAGATGTTCATATACTCCACAAGACAAACTAATAACTGAATTCATAAAAAATTACCCTGATCAAAAGTTTACATACCCTTCAATCTTAATACTGTGTATAGGATGATCCGTGACTGTTTTTCTGTTTTGTGATAGCTGTTCATGAATCCCGTGTTGGTTCTGAGCAGTTCAACATCCTGCTGTTCTTCAGAAAAATCCCCCAGCTCCTGCACATTCTTTGGTTTTCCAGCATCTTCTGCATATTTGAACTCTTTCCAAAAGTGACTGTATGATTTTGAGATCCATCTTTTCACACTGAGGACAACTGAGGGACTCATACACAGCTATTACAAAAGGTGAAAACATGTACTGATGCTCAAGAGGGCAACACAATGCATTAAGAACCAGATGGTGTAAACTTTTGAACAGGATGATGTGTAAATTTTTCTTATTTTGTTTAAAGATCATATTTTTTCATTTGGTACTGAAAATGATTAACATTTTGCATATTCTGCAAGAGGCATGTAAATTTATATATATAGTTGTGCTCATAAATTTACATGCCCCTTGCAGAATATGTATATATGCTGTGAAACGATTAATCGCATTCAAAATAATTTTTTTTTTAATGTAATATATTTGTGTGTACTGTGTACATTTATTACGTATATATAAATACACACACAAACTATATATTTTGAAAATGTGTGTGTATTTATATATAGATATATCATGTAACCAAACTTTTATTTCGGATGCGATCATTTGACAGCACTAAATATATATATATATATATATATATATATATATATATATATATATATATATATATATATATATATATATATATATATACACACACACACACACACAGTATCTCACAACAGTGAGTACACCCCTCACATTTCGGCAACCATTTTAGTATATCTTCTCAAGGGACAACACTATAGAAATGAAACTTGGATGTATTTTAGAGTAGTTAACGTGCAACTTGTATAGCAGTAAAGATTTACTGTCCTCTGAAAACATACAGCCATTATTGTCAAAAAATCTGGCAACAAAAGTGAGTACACCCTGAGTGATAACAGCTATACGTCGTTTAACCATGCAAAGCCACATGTCCTATTCATCATGTTCATGTTTTGGCTGCTTGACAGGACTATACAAATTTGTGTATCTTGTATTACAGCAGTTAAAATTTGGTGATTTGAGTACAATTCTCTCATTCTGACCACTGGATGTTCACCATGGCACCTCATGGCAAAGAACTCTCTGAGGATTTGAGAATCAGAATTGTTGCTCTCCACAAAGATGGCTGAAGTTTGGTAACACCCTGAAACTGAGTTACAGTACAGTGGCCAGGGTCATACAGAGGTTTTCCAAGACGGGTTCCACTCGGAAGAGGACTCACAAGTGTCGATCAAAGAGGTTAAGTCCTTGTGTTGTGCTTCAGGTGCAGAAGCTGGCTTCAAAAAACAGATGCATGAGTGCTGCCAGCATTGCTTTAGAGGTTGCAGAAGTGGAAGGTCAGCTTGTCAGCGCTCAGACCATACGCCGCACACTGCAACAAGTCGGCTTGCATGACCGTCATCCCAGAAGGAACCCTCTTCTAAAGCTGGCTCACAAAAAAGCCTGCAAACGGTTTGCTGAAGACAACCTGTCCAAGAGCATGAATTACTGGAACCATGTCCTGTGGTCTGATGAGTCTAAGGTAAACTTGTTTGGCTCAGATGGTGTCCAGCATGTGTGGCGATGCCCTGGTGAGGAGTACCAAGAAAACTGTGTCTTGCCTACAGTCAAGCATGGTGGTGGTCTCTTCATGGTCTGGGGCTGCATGAGTGCTGCTGGTTCTTGAGGGAATCATGGATTCCAACATGTACTGAGACATTCTGAAGCAGAACATAATGCCCTCCCTTCAGAAACTGGGCCAAACGGCAGCTTTCCAACATAATAATGACCCCAAGATGACAACTGCCTTGCTGATGAAGCTGAAGGTGAAGGTGATGGAGTGGCCAAGTATGTCTCCAGACTTGAACCCTACTGAGCACATGTGGGGCATTCACCATGTTTCTAACATCCAGCAGCTCCGTGATGTCTTTGTGGAGGAGTGGAAGAGGATTCAGCAACAGCCTGCGCAGCTCTGGTGAACTCCAAGCCCAGGAAGATTAAGGCAGTGCTAGATAACAATGATGCCCCTACAAAATATTGACACTTTGGACACAATTTTGACATGTTCACTTAGGGTGTACTCATTTTTGTTGCCAGTTATTTGGACAAAAATGGCTATATGTTGAGTTATTTTTAGAGGACAGTAAATTTGTACTTCTATAAAAGCTGTACATTGACTACTCTAAAATATATCCAAGTTTTATTTGTGTAGTATTGTCCCTTGAGAAGATATACTAGATGTGCTGTTTCATATTTTTTGTGGAAACCATGATGCATTTAATTTGTTTTAGGATTCTTCGATGAACAGAAAGTTCAAAGAACAGCATTTATTTGAAATAGAAATCTTCTGAAACATTTAAATTTAAATCTGTGTCCTTCCTGAATAAATGTATTTTATTGAATGTTTTTTAATGGTTTTAAATTTTAGTGTCAGTCAACCGTAACTGTATAAGCCTATTGTAATGCCCTGTATTTCTCAGGCTTATTATCTGTATCTTTATTTTTTTATTTATATAATTGAAAATAATTGGACAGTCTTTGGAGTGGATTTACATTTTACTGCTGGTTATATATTCTCTATAGAATCTTGTATAGTAACCCTGCTTCAAACTCTCAACCGGGTCATCAGTGACCACACCGAGGCCTGTTCGTGAAGTCGGAGGTGAACGGCGGTGTAATGTTAGCGCTGTAGCACTAGCTGTCAGGATCCTCCAGCAGCTGACAGGCCTGTCTGCAACCAGCAGAGGAAAAAAGACAGTCAGACTGACACGCTGTTTATTCACAAATGACACTGCCGGCAACCGATCGGTGTCGCTGCTGTTTTTTTACCCGTTTCCCCCCTCGAACGAGCCTGTGATGTTTCCTTTGTAGGTGCTACAGGACGGGGGAGAATAATTGAACGTTGACGGCAGCAGAGAGCGAACGGGAGGGTGAAACGCAGATACCTGCGGCAGGTGACACGTCTACGGCTGATAGTTAGAGGAGAACAGGCTTTAAAAATATGGCTGATTATTGTCGCCGTGACAGGTCCGTGGAGCAAAAAACACACACGTGCATGAAAACACGCTGCTCATTTGTATTTGCTTCCCACCCAAAGTCCCTGCACCCGCGACTGTGCATTACGCCAGGAGCAAAGCCATAAATAAAACAAATGGGAGAGCGCTGCACTTCCGCTGGCACATGATTGGATGAAGCCTGAAAGGGAAACACAAAGGTTACCGCGGCTCATTTGGCCATTTGTCTTGTTTGTTGGATCTGCGTGGCTTGATTCAGCAAACGAGCGCTGAGGAATCCGGTGACATCAGCACTTAATCAAGACGCGCCTCGCCATTATAAATCAGTTGAACTACTGACACCTGAACTTTACTCCACACGCGCTTTTAAAGGCCATGCGCCGCTGCCTCCGCTATTAGGGCGGTGCTGATCCATGGAGCTGCATCGAGGTCAGGCCGCGGGCCAACGGAGCCCCACCGCATGCATCACATGCAGAACGGAAGAACCATAATAAGATGAACCCCAAAAAAACTGGAGAAATATACTTTGTGTTTCTGGATTTAGGACAACAGCTTAAATTGAGCAACGTGCTCGAGTCTCATCTGATGGCACATGCAGACACGGGTGGAGAAATCACTTTGTAGAAAATTCTACATTACTTTTTCCAAAAACCATGTCAGGATGTGTCACCCTCCTCTATTCAGTTCCTACAAGCATGCACAAGGAGAGATATACTGTATAAAATAAAACATTTTAAACAACAACAAAAAAGTTTACACACAAATAATATTAATAATCAATAGCATTTATTAATAATATTAATAAATGTTATTATTTTTAAATTCTAACTATTATAATTAGATTTGTTTTACATTTGTATTTATTTGTGCATCTTTATATCAATATATTAATTTATTTATTAACATCAATATATTAACTTATAAATAATATACATACATATACAGTATATGTATGTGTATCACACATTTAAAATCATAACATTATTAGATTACATTAGTTAATATTACATATTTGTGTATCTATCTACTTATAAAAACTAATCAAAATATATATTTAGGAAAAAACAAAAATGTCAGAAACATTTTTTTATAAAGAGTTTCACACACACACACACACACACACACACACACACACACACACACACACACACACACACACACACACACACACACACACACACACACACACACACACACACACACACACACACACACACACATTCACAAAATATACCATTATTATTAAGATTCTACTTATTATAATTACATTTGTTTTTGTTTTTTGTACGCATTTATGTCTGTCTATCTATGAAAACCCCTCAGAATAATAATAATAATAATAATAATAATAATAATAATAATAATAATAATAATAATAATAATAATAATAATAATAATAATAATAATCTCTCTGCTCTAGATCTAAAATCTCAATTATAATTGATACCTGAGTATGTGAAAACCAGGTTTGATGTTAATTTGTTGTCTTTCAGCGTCTCAGGACGTCTCAAGTTTGAACATGCAGAAGGGCGAATGACGTGAGAACTATAACAAAGAGCAAGATTTTGAGTGAATAACAGTTTCTCACACAAAACTATCACACGACTTCAGAAGTCTTGCTATATAGCACACGAACTGTATAAACTACTTTTAGGAAACTTGACAGTTAGAGGTGCTTTCATTGTATAGAAAAAAGATAGCATGAAGCATTCTGCTAAACTTTGCGTCTTCACAGAAGTAGTCTGGAACAAAATAAGTATGAGCAATGATGACAGAATTGGTTTCTTTGGATAAGTTGCATTTTGTGGTCCAAATTATTAGTTTAGTCTTTTATCGCTTAAAGCTGGAGTCATTTCTGCAGCACATAATCTCAATATAATATTTTCAAACAGGCTTCCCAAACTTAAGTTATTAGAATGATTTCTGAAGAATCATGTGACACTGAAGGCTGGAGTAATGATGCTGAAAATTCAGCGCTGCATCACAGAAATAAATTACATTTTACAATATATTCACATAGAAAACAGCAATTTTAAATTGTAATAATATTTCACAATATTACTGTTTTTACTGCATTTTTGATCAAATAAATGCAGCCCTGGTGAGCATAAAAGGCATCTTTCAAAATCATTAAAAATTTTACAGACACAACCTATGAACAGTAGTGCATGTAAGAAAATTAACACTATTTTAGAATTTTTTAAAATCTAAACAATCATCCAAGAAATCTACTAATTTTTACATATTAAATTGGGACATGAGGAAGAATTTTAGCATTAAAAAATAACACTTAAATATGTACGCAACTGTATGTTGATAACAGCTCATAAAACGCTTTATTAAATAAATACTATTAGGTTGCCTTTAAAATACATTATTTTACTTATAAACTAATACTAAGTTGTAATCTTTAATTGGTAGCTTGATACAAAAAGCAAGATCCCAGGAATGTTCTTTATGGATATGTGTGTTGTGGCCGTACCGCTACGTGAGTGTGTGTTTGAGTCAGTGAGCGTCTCAGATTCACATGAGTCATCACACGCCGCCTCTTTGTACATCAATGACATCTTTATTCTTTTCTCCTGGCGCTCGGCGCTCTGTGGCAGCGAGTGCAGTCGCTTTGTAAAGAAACATCTCTTGCTCCTCTTACCATTGTGTGTGGCTGACAATGGCACAGGACCTCCCAGATCCGCAGCTGCAGCCTCAACACACACACACACACACACACACACACACACACACACGCACACACAGGCAATGGGAAGTTCGCTCCCTTTGCCACACACTTTTTCACCCTAGTTCCACTCACTTGCTCAAACACACACACTCAGCCTGCGCAGTGAAGCTCTATGAGCCCGCGCTTGGGAAAAACTCACCCAGCGATTCAGCTGTCACTCATCCGTGAGCACAGGCCGGGCGATACTTCCAGAGAGGGTGTTCAGTCCTCGCCCCGTTCAATGAGGAGCACCATTGTTCTCTGAACCCTCTTCACTGGGCCACTCTTGGGGTCTCTGGAAACCAGGCCATAGCAAACAAACAATACGCTGCTCGCCGCCTGAATGGACCACGACTCGCATGTTTATTGAGGCCAGACTTTCTTTCTTTCTATCTCCTTTCCCTCGTGAATTTAGCATCAGAAATGTAGCGAAAACACAATAAGGAGATTTGGCGCCCATTCACCAGGGACGGTGTCCTTCGAAGACGTCCAGGTGTATCTTTTCACCCTTTCTGCTTGTAAACAGACGCGTGACTTCGAGGCCGCCTTCCTGCGAAGAAATCCAAACAGGCTTTGAGGCTTGGTGTTTGGGTATGTGAGCACTTCAGAGACACTAAACACTTCCAAACAATGCAATAATTAGTAGTGTTTGCTAAGCCAAGCTCATACTTAACTAGTGAAGTTCAAGACCCGAGCCATATCTAGAAAGCACAATATCACAGAGACGAGAGGATGCAGGACTCTTTTCATGCAAAATGGTAAGAAACCACCTAGCAACCAGCCACGACACCCTAGCAACCACCCACTACATTCCAGCATCATTTAGCACAGGCAAACAACACTCACATTTCCTTATGTTAAATACATAATTAAGCATCAGAATTTTACTTTGATCACAACTTCGATTTTCGGTGTATTTCACCCTGAAATAAAGAATTCTGTCATTTAAACACTCTCAAGAAAATGTATTTTGAAAAAAAAAAGTCCCCAATGTGCTTTTGGACCTCATGGACTGTCACTGCGCAGACAAAATCTTTCAAAATATCTTCTTTTGTGTCCCACTCAAGAAAGTAAGCCACATATGGCTGACATGAGAGAATGATCTTTTTGGGTGAACTGTCCCTTTAAGACTAACCTAATCTACGACAAACAAACTTCAAGTCAAGTCAGATTTGTTTGTGTAGAACTTTTCACATTAGACATAATTTCAAAGCACCTTCACAGAAAATCATGAGGTTATATTTATATCTTAATATCTTCATGCATTAGAGTTGCATTTAGCAGATTAGATCCGAGTGATAATTTAGTTTACATTACAAAAATATATACGGCGGCCGAGAGAGCTCAACGCGCTGCAACTTCAGAAAAAGCACCAGCAAATCAAGAAAACATCTTCATCAATTTGACAGCAAGTGCTGCAAGTGCTCATAACACAAACAAATAAAGATTCTTATGTGCAGCGCGTTTCTTTGTTTGGTTGTGTTGTGAGTATTTGTAGTGCGTGTGTTGAAAAATTGACAATAATTTGCAGGTTTTTAAATATAAGCCATCAAGCAGTTGATATTTCCGTATATATATACTGCAAGTATCCAGATAAAGTTGGATATATGTATATTTAACTGTATATAAACAGCTGAGTTACATTTTGTGACAAAATAAAGCAGTTGAGATTTGCTATATAGTACAGATTGCTTTATGTGTATGCATACATGTGGATAACATTGGATATAATAAACACCCAACGTTATGCGATGAAACACTTCACATTTTTCCAAAGATATAAAACAGCCATGCACCTGAGATTTGCTATATAGTATATTTTACTTAATGTGAGTGTACTGTTTGTACGCAGGTAAAGTGGAATGCACTACATATCCAACTTTTAATATATCACTTGATGATAATATAGTTAACATTTTTGGACAGCATAACTAGCTATTATAAGCTAAAACATGCTCCTTTGGTGATTTACAAGAGCAAAGAAACATAGTAAAAATAGACAGCAGCGTAGGTTGTGTGAGGTGTCCACAATCCTCTTCGTGTGACAGTGTCTCGTGTTTGTCTTTCATAAAGCTCACATTCCTATGAACCCACCGGCATCTACTCTTTCCTCTCTCTCTCTGACAGATCTGAGCGCACAATGGGACAGTTCATCTAGTGCACTACAGAGGGGGCTTTCCACCAACATTACCACTCAACTCTGCAAAATGTCCAGTGGTGTGTGTTGAATCACAAAAACAATATGCAAGAATTAAAAACTAGATTGTAACTACTTTATTCTGAAGAATGCAAAGTTGTGACATGCCAAAATGTAATACGTACAGCAGTTAGGGTTATTAGGTCGTTCAAATCACCAATCCTGAATTTTAAAAAATTAAAAAAAAAAGCAAAAAAAAAAAAGCTTTTGATTAAAAGTTTATGATTAAAAGATGGGCTCAGAAAAATCAACTCAATTTAAAGGAAAAACATGTTTTCATACCTCATTGACAGATATTTGATATTTGTTATTTGTTACTTATTATCTAAATTATGTATCTTGATTTAAGACTGTTTAGATATTTGTACTGGAAAACTAAACAAAAAGCTAAACGGTCCTGAATGTGAATGGGTGTGAACTCGTGCCAATGTTGGTGTAAAACAGAAAAATTAGTTTCATTGTTTGCATAAAATATAATCAATATTGCTACATTTGCTGTTTTGTGAAAACACTGCATTGCACTCTTTAATTTTTCATTTTACTGTAATTCCAAACCAACCACAAGAGGACAATAACAACATCCTATGATAACATCACCATTACCATTAAAGGCACAGTTCACTCAAAAATCATTTGCCATTCCAAACCTGTACGACTTCATTTCTTTTGTGAAACATAAAAGAAGGTTGAGGAATGTTGGAAATCAAATAGTGTAAGCTCCCATTGACTTCTATTACATGGACACAAAAATACAATAGACTTCAATGGGAGCCAAAACTTTTTGGTTAACACCATTCTTCAAAATATCTTTTTTTTTGGTGTTCTGCAGAAGTAGGAAAAGGTTAAGAACAACTTTAGGTTGAGCAAATAATGACATGTTTTTTGATTGGGTGTCATATTTTTATATTTGTGACCCTGGAGCACAAAAGCAGTCTTAAGTCGCTGGGGTATATTTGTAGCAATAGCCAAAAATACACTGTATGGGTCAAAATTATCAATTTTTATTTTATGCCAAAAATCATTAGGATATTAAGTAAAGATCATGTTCCATGAAGATATTTTGTAAATTTATTACCGTAAATGTATCAAAACTTAATTTTTGATTAGTAATATGCATTGCTAAGAACGTCATTTGGACAACTTTAAAGGCAATTTTCTCAGTATTTTGATTTTTTTTGCACCCTCAGATTCCAGATTTTCAAATAGTTGTACCTCGTCCGATCCTAACAACCCATACATCAATGGAAAGCTCATTTATTCTGCTTTCAGATGATGTATAAATCTCAATTTCGAAAAAAAATTGACACTTAAGCCTGGTTTTGTCATCCAGGGTCACATTTCTGTGATTTACATTACTGAAAGTAAACATAGATTGTCATTAAAGTCCACCATAAAATAAACATTCTGTCATGATTTACTCATACTCATGTTATTCCAAACCTGTATATGACATATTCTTTGTTCTGTGGAACATAAAATAAGATATTTTGATAACGTTGGAAACCAAATAGTTTCGGTTCTCATTGACTTCCATTATATAGACAAAAAATACAAAGGTCAATTGGAACCAAAACTCTGGTTACCAACATTCCTCAAAATATCTTCTTTTGTTTTCCACAGAAGAAAGAAATGCATACAGAAATGCAAAAAATGTTTTTGTTGGGTGTCATATTTTTATGTATTATATTACTGAAAGTTAACATTGACTCTTATTAAACGGATAGTCCATGCAATAATAACAAAAAAATCTGTCATTATTTACTCACAGTCATATTGTTCCAAACCTACATTACTTACTTTCTTCTGTGGAACATAAAAGAGAGTATTTTGAGGAATGTTGAAAACCAAATAGTTTCAGCTCCCATTGATTTCCATTATATAGACAAAAATTGCAATGGAATTCAATGGGAACGAAAACGTTTTGGTAACCATTCTTCAAAATATCTTTTTTTGGTGTTCTGCAGAAGAAATAAAAAGTTTGGAACAACTTTAGGTTGAGTAAATAATGACAGTTTTTTTTTTTTTTTTGGTTGGGTGTCATATTTTTATATTTTTGTGAATTATATTACTGAAAGTAAATTTTGATTTTTATTAGAGTCCACCAAAAAAATAAACAATTCTGTCATTATTTACTCACACTGTTGTTGTTCCAAAGCTGTACGACTTTTCTTTGTTCTGAAGAACATAAAAGAAGGCATTCTGATGAATGTTGGAAACCAAATAGTCTAAAAATACAATGGAAATCAATGGGAACCAAAGCTCTTCAGTTACCAACATTCTTCAAAATATTTATTGGTACAAAGAAAGTAAGTCATACATGTTCGGAATGATTTGAGGGTGAGTAAATAATAACAAAATTTTTTATTTATTTATTTATTTTTTGGTGAACTTTTCTTTAATATGAATCAGGGTTTTCCTATCAGTGACACAATTCAAGGAAATATATATATATATATATATATATATATATATATATATATATATATATATATATATATATATATATATAAATAAATATATGAGTAATGGTTCAGAATATATTTACGATCCAGCTATTCCAATATCAAGCAATTAACTAACCAAATCTGGTAACAATAGCCATGCAAAGCTGAAGATCTCCAAAACAACTTACTCGCCTTCCAGTTGCACAGATATGAATTATGAAAGCTTTTACAGCTGACGCACACACGGGCGTGTTTATACCGCGTTTCAAGCTGACAGGAAGGAAAACGAGAGCCATTCTGAGTAGCTTAGAAGCACAAATGTTTTATTACGCCGTCCTGGCAGCACGGGTTCTTTCGAGTGCCGTAAATGGTTCCCCACGGGCCGAAGCACGCTGGCAAAGCACTGCATTCTTAATTTCTGATACATAATTCTTTTGGAAAAGCATTTGAGCCTGTTTTCTGGAGAGGCACTGTTCTAATAGTGATAAATTATTCTCATAAAGGAGGGCTTTCCTTTTTTCCACCTTGAAATACAACTGAAGGCGAGCGCTGCCGTGGCGGCGAGCAGCCCTGAGAGATGTAATGGGACATAATGATCTCAGAAGACACACACACTGGCTCGGGACCGCCTGCAATCTGCTTCCACTGGTTTCCTCACTGGCTATTATTTTATATCGCAAAGTTTAGCGGTGACATCCATCCTGTCTGCATAGAGTTCATGTCTCACTTCATCAAGGACACACACAGAGAGAAACAACGGCTACATTTACACTGGAAGCTAAAGGGCCTAGTTACGATTTTCTGCTCAAATCAGCTTTTTCTGTGAGATTCACATAACTTTTAAACTCGATACTCCTAAACTGACTTGTAAGTGCATAAATCAGTCTTAAACTGATATGTTTATGATTAACATATTCTATAATGTAATTTAATATATCATATTCTGTGTTTAATAGGGATGTCAAATTGTTTAATCACGATTAATCGCATGCAAAATTAAAGTTTGTGTTTACATAATATATGTGTGTACTGTGTACATTTATAGGCTGTGTACAGTATCTCACAAAAGTGAGTACACCTCTCACATTTCAGCAACAATTTCAGTATATCTTCTCAAGGGACAATACTATACAAATGAAACTTGGATATATTTTAGAGTAGTCAATGTGCAGCTTGTATAGAAGTACAAATTTACTGTCCTCTAAATATAACTCAACATAGCCATTTTTGTCCAAATAACTGGCAACAAAAATGAGTACACCCTAAGTGAACATGTCAAAATTGTGTCCAAAGTGTCAATATTTTGTAGGGGCATCATTGTTATCTAGCACTGCCTTAATCCTCCTGGGCTTGGAGTTCACCAGAGCTGCGCAGGCTGTTGCTGAATCCTCTTCCACTCCACAAAGACATCACGGAGCTGTTGGATGTTAGAAACATGGTGAATGCCCCACGTGTGCTCAGTAGGGTTCAGGTCTGGAGACATACTTGGCCACTCCATCACCTTCACCTTCAGTTTCATCAGCAAGGCAGTTGTCATCTTGGCGGTGTGTTTGGGGTCGTTATTATGTTGGAAAGCTGCCGTTTGGCCCAGTTTCTGAAGGGAGGGCATTATGTTCTGCTTCAGAATGTCTCAGTACATGTTGGAATCCATGATTCCCTCAAGAACCAGCAGCACTCATGCAGCCCCAGACCATGAAGAGACCACCACCATGCTTGACTGTAGGCAAGACACGGTTTTCTTGGTACTCCTCACCAGGGCATCGCCACACATGCTGGACACCATCTGAGCCAAACAAGTTTACCTTAGACTCATCAGACCACAGGACATGGTTCCAGTAATTCATGCTCTTGGACAGGTTGTCTTCAGCAAACCGTTTGCAGGCTTTTTTGTGAGCCAGCTTTAGAAGAGGGTTCCTTCTGGGATGACGGTCATGCAAGCCGACTTGTTGCAGTGTGCGGCGTATGGTCTGAGCGCTGACAAGCTGACCTTCCACTTCTGCAACCTCTAAAGCAATGCTGGCAGCACTCATGCATCTGTTTTTTGAAGCCAGCTTCTGCACCTGAAGCACAACACAAGGACTTAACCTCTTTGATCGACGCTTGCGAGTCCTGTTCAGCGTGGAACCCGTCTTGGAAAACCTCTGTATGCCACTGTCCACTGTACTGTAACTCAGTTTTAGGTTGATACTGATCTTCTTATAGTCTCGGCTATCTTTGTGGAGAGCAAGTCTAATTCTCAAATCCTCAGAGAGTTCTTTGCCATGAGGTGCCATGTTGAACATCCAGTGAGTTGTACTCAAAGCACCACATTTTAACTGCTGTAATACAAGATACACAAATTTGTATAGTCCTGTCAAGCAGACAAAACATGAACATGATGAATAGGACATGCGGCTTTGCATGGTTAAACGTCGTATAGCGGTTATCACTCAGGGTGTACTCACTTTTGTTACCAGCTTTTTTTACAATAATGGCTGTATGTTGAGTTATTTTCAGAGGACAGTAAATCTTTACTGCTATACAAGTTGCACATTAATATATCCAAGTTTCATTTCTATAGTATTGTCCATTGAGAAGATATACTAAGACGGTTGCCGAAATGTGAGGGGTGTACTCACTTTTATGAGATACTGTATATATAAATACACACATACATGTATAAAGTTAAGAAATACATGCAATATATATTTAAATATAACACAAATCACCTTTATAACAGTACACGCACATGTATTATATATTATAACACAACCTTTTATTTTGGATGCGATTAATCTAAATATATTTATATGAAATTAGAAGAAATTCTCATGTCTTGCATTCACTGCATAATAACATTTTTGTGTTGTTTTACAGTACGAATATCTAAACATTCTTAAATTAAGATTTCATTTACTTGTGAACAAAATGACTTAAGTCTTGCTTTCTGGAAAAATCATCAAAATTAAGATGAAATACAAGATTATTTTTCTTACACCATTGGCAGATATTTGTTTTCTTGTTTCATCTATAAACTGACTTATTTTTTAAATTAATTTTCATGTCAGGTATAATATTTGGTCATTTTAATATCAAGTCATTTTTCATCTCAAGTAAACGTATCTTGATTTAAGTACGTGGATGCACCAATCCCACTTTTCTTTCCTGATACTGATTATATACATCAATACATACTGTAGTTAATTTTTTTTTCATATTTTTCTATTTATGCAATCCATAATTGACTATAATTCACTACATGGGTAATTAAAAGATGTGAGACTGTATTCAATATGTATTTAATTTAAATTATACAACAGTAGCTCATATCGGCATTGAAAAGATCAGATCCAATGTGATTTTTGCTGTTTACACTGTCATACACCAAACCGGTGTGAACACAGAAAGAGAAAACGGTAGGCCAATCAAGTCCAATCACTAAAATTAAGCAATTATCTATCATGTGACCCATCATAATATCTGTCAGCATTCTCATCAGGCTCTTTCAAATGATGGGATATTTAGATTCAAAGCAGTGTAAACACTCAATAACAAGTTTAACACAGTCCCCTGATTACAACTAAAACAGTGAGACGGATATTCTATTGTCAGTCAATTACTGATTAGAGGAAACACGAAACACATGGCAATTAGGACTGATTATATTGGACAAATTGGCTTTGTAGTTTGGTAACAATTCCATGCTCATTCAGTGTGAAATTAATGTTGATTACCCACGCAAGGCCTTGAGAGCATTAACGGCTGACGTCTGGGACTGGACTAATGAAATTACAAGGGAATTTGGTTCAGGTTTGACTTTCTCACATTCTTTGTGTACAGTTAATAGTTTGTAGTTTTACAGTTAATATTATTATTCATCAAGGATGCATTAAACTGATCAAAAGTGACATTTATAATGCTATAAAAGATTTATATTTATAATAAATGCTGTTCTTTTGAACTTGCTATTCACCAAAGAATACTAAAAAATAAAATGGATCACAGTTTCCACAAAAATACTCAGCAGCACAACTGTTTTCAACTTTGATAATAATCAGAAATGTTTATTGAGCGGCAAATCAGCATATTAGAATGATTTCTGAAGGATCACGTGACACTGAAGACTGGAGTAATGATGCTGAAAATTCAGCGCTGCATCACAGAAATAAATGAAAGTTTAACAGATATTCACATAGAAAACAGCTATTTTAAATTGTAATAATATTTCACATCATTAATGATTTTAGTGTATTTTTGATAAAAAATAAAAGCAGCCTTGGTGAGCAATAAGAGACTTCTTTCAAAAACATCAATAAATATCTTACAGAAACTGTCACATTTTTACATGACCTTTGAGAAGTCAGTTTCATGAAAACACACCATCTATTGAAACTAAGCTGCAAAAATGGCTCATTCTGATCATCTAATGCCAGACAGATGAATCCATTAAAACACAACGTCTCCATCTGCATGTCAATGACATCAAAGAGTCAGAAAGAGAATGGAAAATGATTATATGAATGTATGGTTGTTTTGAGTGCAAAAAGCCTTGACTAGCACTATAGTTGGACCTCAAGGGGAATCAATAAATACGTGTATGATGTTAAACAGAGAGCAGATGCTGGTTGAGACTTTCTCACCTGTGATGAAGAGCTAAGTAGGACTGGTTTGGTTTGTAACTTGGGAAAAACCAGTTCTGCCTCGCTGTTCACCACCACGGCCCTTTTTGTCTTGGGAGATGAGCGTTTCTCAGGGGAAAATAAGAGATTTGAAGAAAGCGAGCGAGAGAAAGAGAGACCTGTCCCCCTGAGAGACTCTGGGGTCTTTGTGATGATCAAAGCGCGGCTCTGTGGTCCTGTGACGGAGCTCCTCTGGGAAAACTGAAGTGATGTTTGGAGGTAAATGGCCACTGGCTCCGTGATGAAAGAGGACAACTGTGGAAATGGAAATGAAGACGGAGGCATCTGAACATTCACACCCGCCAACCACAGCCATGACCTGCGGAGGAGACGCGAAAACAGAAGCAGAAAAACATGGAGCTGCTCTCAGACAGACTCACATGCTGCACTGATGCTGTCAATGTTCATGAGGTCCACACAATCAACTACATTTGGCTTCTAAAACTCAAATGCTTCTGTCCAGCAGCGTACTGTGAAAAAAAGGAGTAAAAAAACCCAAAAAACTAATGGTTTCAATCAAGATTTGAGATATAAACACAGGAATAGGAACAGTGTTGAACATTGTTAACTAAAACAACTAATATTCAATTCTGTTAACTGAAATAAATTTGAAATAAAATAAAATATAAATCTATAAATAATACAAATAAAGACAAATTTAGATAAAAAACATAGAAATGTTGCCAAATGTTGCCATAGAAAAGTTAAAGTACCAAAATTACAAAACAAAAATTAAGCTAAACAAAAATATTAAGTCTAATAAAAATTAACCAAACCCAAAAAAAAAATCACATAAAAATACAAAAACTTATAATTTAACAAACTGAACAGACAGAGATATAAAAAACTACAAATAAAATTACTAAAACGTGAACTAAATAAAAGCTAAAAATATTTATATATATAAAAAAAGCATAAATTAATTACAAAACCCTGATTAAAAAATTAAACTAAAATAAATGACAACTAAATAGAAATTTCAACATTTCAGAAAAAAAAATTGTGGGGGGGGGGGAAATCACACAATAAATAACTAAAACAAACTAAAATAAATGTAAGCTAAATAGCAATATAAATTCAAATAATAATAACAATAGTAATACAAATTTAAAAAGCACATAAGGTTACTCAAACTTACACAGTAATATTAAAATAAAATATGATAAATAATAAAAACAAATAAAAGCTAATTAATAAATTAATATTATATAAATAAAATAACACTGCTCTTCATTTAAGGATTACCTTTGACTCAGATGTTTCTCTTAAACTTCCTGCAGGGAAAAAACAAACAAACATATTATTAAAAAAAAACACCCAAATTAGTCAATAAGTAAGAGCTATATTCCATAAGTAAGAACACAGAGCTATAAAAAAAAAGAGCATTCAAAGTTGAGATATGTTTGAGTTCACACTGAGATCTCTGGTATCTTGGCAAATCTGAGCACAGTTTGAGACATGATTGAGGTTCAGGTGAGATTACTGAGATGTTTTATTCAAGAAAAAAGTATGAGACTTAAAGAGAAGTCTTTGTTTGCTCTCCATCGCTGTACAGGAGAAACTATTGAGATATTAAAGAGTTTCACGAAGGCTGGTGTCAGATAATCGCTCCCGGCTCCGCTCACATCTCTTCTGCTGCGAGATATTTGTATAAAAATAAATCCCGATCTGCCGGGTGTGTGATGTACATCCGTCTCCAGAGGAACCGTGCGGTTGTGTTGATTTGAATGAAACATGTAGAGTCTTTGTAGCAATTCCCATCATGCTCTTGTGTTACCGTTTCATGTCTGCATGTTACAGTGGTGTTATACGCAGATCGGTTTTTAATGTTCTCAGACCCGAGAGACGAGAGACGATTCTGGGACCTGAATTGGAAATCAAGCTGAAATATGTACACTTGTAGTACTACAATCAGCACTGATGCTGGGCGAACACAAACATTGTTCCACAATAATACTGTTATTCTTTGTACATGTAACATGAGAATAAAACGGTATTCATTGGGGTACATTGCAAATACCTTGTTATATAGTTATAGTCTATATATACTTTGGACTGTAAATCAATTTACAAAAATGTGTATATATATATATATATATATATATATATATATATATATATATATATATATATATATATATATATATAAAATTACAATAATAATAATGATAATATATTCAACTATACATATAAATTGATAGATTTTTATATTTATGTATATATATATATATATATATATATATATTTATACACACACACACACACACACACACACACACACACTACATGGGTATATATATATATATGTGTGTGTGTGTGTGTGTATTATTTTACAGTATATATTTATATAATTTAACAAAAAATTATAATTAACATAAAGTAAAATACATATAAATTAATAGATTTTTATTTATATTTAATTGAAAACCTATTACAAAAAAATTATATATTCAAATATTATATATTTATATATGATACAGAAATTGATAATTTTTGAATTCTATATTTTTTCATTATATAGTTATATAATTATTTATGTAATATTTATATAATATAATTTATATAATTAAACAAAAAATACAATTATACAAAAATATTGTTTTTGTCCTATATACATAAATTGTTAGATTTATCAGTTATTATCAGTTGATAGATTTATCAATATATTTAACTGTAAACCTATTAAAATAAAAATAATAATTCAACTATATAAATTATATATCTCAAATCATTTACTCTGAAATTCACCCATAGCACCAGTGTTTCTTTTGGGCTTTTAGCAAGATGAAAAGCAATGGTCTCGATCACATCAGCACAAGCAGACTTATTCATAATGAGCTTAATATCTGATGTTCAGATGTTCACAGGCTTATTAATACATGAAAGAAAAGCACTGAACTCTATAAATCTGACATCAAATTTTATACGGACGTACATGGCTTTCCTTTCATCCACAGCTGATGGGATGACCTCTTTCTTGCAATGCTTACGGTTAAAACCACTGCTCAAGGGGGTTTAAACACAGCAATATATACGCAGGATCACCTCACAAATCTGATCTCCTGTCTGATATCTGTTAACATAAACGTTCAGCAGGGTTAATATGTAGAAGTATGTTAGTTGCATTTAGTGCAATACTCAACTCAACATTGGAAAGTGTCTGAGAGATTTCTCCCCGATGTCAGGACCCAGGTGAAAAACAAGTGCACTTCCATAATGTACTACTTAAAGTGCTCTCTTTTCGTGCACTAATTTTGTACTTAATATACTAAAAATGATCCTTTAGTACTTCTTAATGTCAACTTAAGATCATCTAAGTGTACTCAACTGTGCTATTTTCAGACACCATGAATATGAACTAAAATGCACTTTTAACATACTATCTTTGTATTTCAAAAATATACTTAGCTACCATGTAGTACACTTGAGTGTACTAGTGAATGAAAGATGGGTTCTAGTGTACTTTTTTCTATTTTTTTTTTTCATTTAGTACCCCTCAGAAGATAGATGTTTCCCAGAGGATAAAATAAGTACAATTTACCCTGATCTTCAAATTAAAAAAGTATTCACCCCCGACTTATGTAAAACATCTGATTCAGTACTAAATATAAGAAAAAATAAATACATAACATGCATTTTGTATGACCCCTCTTATTTTTGTACCCCTCTTAACATTTAGTAGATTCTGCAATGTGCATATTTTGACCAGAACTTTAAATAAGAATCTGTCATTTAATATTAAATTCACACACACACACACACACACACACACACACACACACACACAGAGAGAGAGAGAGAGAGAGAGTGAGAGAGCATTAAACCAGGCAATGCTCCTGCATCATAATGACTTTTCTTAGAGATCACACACTGCCCAATTGTTTTAACTTGATACTCAAACACACCAAGTTACACTAACCCTGTATTATTCACATTAGTAATTCAGTCCAAAGAGGCAGAATTCCTCTGTTTCCCCTTAGACTCGCCTGAAACTGGGCCAAGTCAAGGTTAGCCGTTAAGCCGGGGAAACTCAAGCAGTGTAGCCCGAGAGCCTTTACTATAAGTAGAGCCATAGGCAGCGATGTTTTGATCTGGTGAGATATATTCTAGATGCATTAACACGGAGCCGTTGAGAGAGAGGCTTACGACAAGATCTTTAACTCGAGCGGTCCGAGCTGACAGATGTGCGATATTCTTCTCCATACGCAACACGCGGCTGCTCTTGCCAAGTCTAGCTGTAGGTCAGCGCTCTCTCAGTCGCATTTTGCACTCCTCTCTGTCCTTTTTTCGACGGTGTGGGTTACGATACATGTGAAGCTCCAGTCGAGCATGAAAGTCATGTTCTGTGAGATAGAAGGTGGCCTCGGGCTTTGGCACCACGGCTCTAGAACTGCCAAAACCTCCACACCCTCAGTGGGACGATCACAGCACCGACCCGCTGCTTACACGCTCACAAGACGGCCCAGAACCGCTGCTGAAGAAATGCTAATGTGCTAAAAAAGTCATCAGGGTAACTTATTCGAGAGAAGTTGTGTTTGATTTATCCCGCTTTTCCGCACAAATTGAGCAGCTCATATTCGATATTTACTCTTTTAGACCTTTGCATTCATTTTGCATTGCACTTTAACAAGCCTGAGTTACCACGGATGTGTTTCAGAGAGCTGAGAGCACTTCACAAACTAGCAGTAGCCTATCTGAAAGTGTAATCAAATTAACCAAGAAATATTTAATTAAAAAGAACTGTTAGAACTTCCGATGTCATGTGCATTTGGAGCCAGTCACAAAAATCTTTATTCCGTGTCAAATCAACAAACTTCCCCGTCTCAAATGTTTCATTTTATTAATATTTTTTTTCTGAATGTACCCACACAGAAAAAATTGGGTCAGATTTTTTATTGTTCATCCGATCTCATTTTGTAAGAGACTTTTCTTTCTGTTTTGAAGATGTTTTCTTTGCATTGTTTTACTACTCGAAATAGAATATAGAAAAATATAACTCCTGCTAGCTAAACTTCACAAAATCTGTCTCTAAACCAGACAAGTAAGCATTGTTACTTTTCTTAAGAGATTGATATTTGTGTATACTTTCTTTATTTCTTTTTATTTTTTTTTTATTTTTATAACTGTACTGACTTAATGGTTTGATGTTTTGTACGGTTTAATAAAAAATAAATAAATCAGAAATCAGTCCTGATCTGAATCAAATGATTCGCGATACATGATCCGAAGTTCCGATCTGAATCAAATGATTCACAAATTCACCCCGAAGTCCCAATCTGAATCAAATGATTCACAAATTCACCCCGAAGTCCCAATCTGAATCAAATGATTCGCGATCTGCACTCCAATGTTCTGATGTGAATCAAATGATTTGCGAGCCACGCTACGAAGTTTCGATCTGAATCAAAAGATTTGCAAAACTGCTCCGAAGTTCCGATCTGAATCAAATGACTCACAAATTCACCCCAAAGTTCCGATCTGAATCAAATGATTTGTGATTTAAAGTACCAATCAAATGATTTGTGATCCAACTGGAGCGCTTCGAAACTTTAAAAAATTTGAAAAGGAATGAATCTTCTGATCTGGTTTTTACTTGTGAATCACTTGAACTGAATGATCGAAGTCATGAGTTTGAATCAATCAGAGCACTTCCAGGGTAAATGACTCACTCAATTAAAACTAGCTCGCTAAGTAGAAACATCCCAAAGAAAACATCCAACACAAAGGTACTAACATATTCAGGTGAGGTAACAGGTTTACTGCTAAACATCCATTAAAACGATGAGCTGCTCCTCAAAATACATAATAGATGGAAACATTGTGCTCTATGACAGAGTTTGATTGTATTAGTCTGTATAGAGAGTCAATGTAAAAAGAGCAAATGGGAGAAGCAGATGAACACAAAACAGCATAACAACAAACTTTATCATTCAGCTGAACTGTGCAAGTATGTTTTAAATACTTCGGCTACCATATATGTTAACTTCTCAGGTAATATCAACTGTATGACCTATTTCAGATGCGGGAGAAATTACAACAGTGGTTACATACACATATATTTAATTGTTTGATCAAAATTATTGCTAGGGGCAATTTAGTAGTGTCCCTAGCATCCCTACTAAATTCTACAGCCTTAATTTTGAGATCCCAATATCTTTGGAACTGAACCATAAATGGCCTTAAGAATGAGGATGCCAAGAGAAAGACCTAAAATCGGTAAGGATATTAAAGCTATCTTAATTTGATTTTAGACTCTGGTTCATAACAAACTTTTCTTCTGTTTTTTTTATTTTTTAGGCCCTATGTGGTTCAATCCCAGTAAAATAAGGAGCCCAGTTGTTGAAATTTGCCCATTTTCAATAGATTAAAACCAAATATGGCTCACTTTGTGCAAAGCTGATACTTAACGTATTTAGAAAGCAATGTCTTAAAGAACAAATAATATTGAAAGTAGAAATGTATCTTGCTTCGCTCTATCAACACAATTGCACTGAAAATATCTTCATGCCAAAAATGTTATTTTCCCGAAAGTTTGCATGCCTTGTTCCTAATTGGATTTCTTGGGAAACACATCCTTAAAGAAATTTCAAGAAAGATTTTCTTAAGTAGTGAAAATTCCTCAATATAAATAAGAAGTTTGGAAGAATGTTCCTAAGTGCAATTCGTTAGAAATTCTAAAATATTTTCTTAAAACCATATTTTTTTTTTCTGTGTATGGGCGTTCTTATGTACTGAATGCATTTGAAAATTAGGCCATTAGTACAAAATTATAAAAAAAGTGTTTTTTGTAGAATTATTACTGAATTCTAAATTCAGCAAAAAAGCAGAAAGTAAGTGATTAATAGTGTCACATCGGAGCACTCACGCAAATCTCTAGTGGTAGTAATATGTGCTATAATATCTACAATAATACATACAACAAAGCAGCTCATATACAATATTTACTCTTACACCTTTGCATTCATTTAGCATTGCACTTTAACAAGCCTGAGTTACTGCATCCTCCGATGCGTACATTCACACAATACATGATACTAAAACTGAGCAACAGCCATTTTTGTGAGAATAAAACAGCAAGTGAAAGCCCTCTCCTCCACCCACAACCTGTGGGAAGGCCAATCCGGGGCTATTGTTGGCCGTCGTCCTATCATTAGCACTAACCTTGAGTCCTGGCTGCGAGCTGTAATCTGAACAGAGCCATGCGGGAGTCAGAGGCTGCCTGCAGTGAATTATTAATGAACAGCATCAGGTCGCTCTCCCTTCCTGCTCTTCAGGAAACTGGGTGCTGCTCGCAGGCATTCAGACTCACACACACACACACACACACACACACACACACACACACACACACACACACACACACACACACACACACACACACACACCTATCAAGGTAAAACGGATCATCCAAGTCTGGCCTAGCACTGCTTAGTTAGCCAAATTACAATCAATACTCGCATATGATTCATCCGACCCTCCTTCTCATGATGCATTGAATAATATGAGAGAAAAATAAATGGCACAAAAGTGGAACAGTCTAAAACGTGTTCGTTAAGATGAGCTCCATCAGCTCAGACACTTGGGACGATCTGTCGAAAATCGACTAATGAGAATGATATTGTGAGGTGGAGCAGTTATAATGAGAAATAACAAGGAAGAGGCTAAATTGTAGCCAGAGAGCTGGAATTATGTGAAATTAAGATAAATGTGGAGGACTATTAAAGCAGATGTTTTGGAACTAGTGCAAATGTCTGGCCAACATGTAATTATACAGTGCTTTGACATGCTCTCTTATGCTTTGAAAAGCTTGCAGTAAACAATAAAGAGGCCGTGAACGTCACATACCTTTGACTGAAGTAGGTCTGCTTCACCTGTTGAATTAAAAAAGAAAAATCTTAATACAACTTTAGAATGGCAGTTAAAAACATGCATGCTCAAAAGAGTTCCCACTTTTTCAGTGGCCTTGGTTCCCAAAGTATTTTTCTCATTCATTTTCTCTAAAGGGATTTAAACTTAAATAAAAAAAAAAAAATTGGTCCCACTTTATATTAGGTGGCCTTAACTAATATGTACTTATATTTAAATTAATAATTTGGTACAATGCACTTATTGTGTACATACATGTTTTTACATTGTACTTATATTTTTTAAAATACCTATATGTAACTACATCTGTAATTAATTTCTGTAATTACATTTATAATTACACTGTTGACCCACTTTAACCCACCCTTAAACTATACCACCAAATCTGTCCCTAACCTTACCCGTATCCCACCTCAATAGCAGCAGAAGTGTTTTGCAATATAATATGAACACAATAAGTGCATTGTACTTATTTTTTGATGTAAGTACATAGTAGTTAAGGCCACCTAATATAAAGTGTGACCAAAAATTCTTCAACAAAGATTTTTAAAGCACCAAACCAACTTAAAAGCAAAAATAAAATAAAATAAAAATAAAAAAATAAAACAATAAATAAAAAAACCTGAGATACATCATATACACACACACACACACACACACACACGCATATGTCTCTTCTGCTCACTAAGGTTGCATTTACAGTACTGCAATACAGTACAAACAGTCCTATTTTGAAATATTATTAGTATACC
The DNA here is from genome assembly GCA_036784905.1 of Acrossocheilus fasciatus. NCBI lineage: Eukaryota > Metazoa > Chordata > Actinopteri > Cypriniformes > Cyprinidae > Acrossocheilus > Acrossocheilus fasciatus. The sequence continues at coordinate 2,467,365 of CM071945.1, forward strand.
TCTAAAAAAAACTCTTTAAATAACTATTTTCTATGTGAAGTTTAATGTAACTTTTGATCAATTTAATGCATCCTTGCATATTAAAAAAAAGAAAAGATTGACTGCTGTGCTCTATTATAGAGATAAAGACTGAGTGATGATTTTACATATATATATATATATATAAATTTTGTTGGATTCTTGCGACAGCAGATGTCAGTATCAGCAGCAGTTGCCGTAAGGGTCTGTAAGGGCCGTGCCACATTTTCATCTAGATATACTAGCCACACTTTTCAAATGTCTGCAGTATCACAGATCGCCTGCCACAAATACCCGCATGAATGTTTGACAGATGACAAATGTTTCTGTTTGCTATCAGAAGGCCGCTCTGGTGCTGTACGGGTAATACTGACAGACATTATGAGCAGCAGGAGCACCTGCTGATTTAAATACAGGAAATGCTCAGGGCTCAATTACCGTCTCCTCCAGACAGCAGGTGGCATAATTGAACGAGACACCAGAAAGGTGTGTGTGTGCTTGCTGAGGAATGAGATTGCTACAACACAGTTTAACACTAACACACACACACACACACACACACACGGCTTGTAAGACATTTCATAGCCATGCAAGCTAGTGTTTGCGCCTGCTGTATTGCTGTGCATTTAGCAAATAAACTTCGGATTGACTTGACATTAGGAATTAAGTAATGAAATAAAAAGCATTTTTAATAATGAAGTTAATGCAAAAAAGCCCTTTAGAGAGAAAATCTGTATCCACATTGGCCATTCAAATAGCAAATTGGTCAAAACTTCTTATATAATATACAACATACAGTGTAACTGCGCTAAAAAAAGAACCTACTCATTGCCATTGAACTGATATTACTGAACTACACATAGGAGCCTGATAAAAAAAATGTTCATTTTAGAAGAAAACTTCAAACAGCACTTAGAGGCTTTTGCATCCGAAAACCAGTCAGTATCTGGTGTGACCACCATTTGCCTCACGCAGTGCAACACATCTCCTTCGCATAGAGATGATCAGGTTGTTGATCGTGGCCTGTGGAATGTTGGTCCACTCCTCTTCAATGGCTGTGTGAAGTTGCTGGATATTGGCAGGAACTGGAACACGCTGTCGTATACGCCGATCCAGAGCATCCCAAACATGCTCAATGGGTGACATGTCCGGTGAGTATGCTGGCCATGCAAGAACTGGGACGTTTTCAGCTTCCAGGAATTGTGAACAGATCCTTGCAACATGGGGCCGTGCATTATCATTCTGCAACATGAGGTGATGGTTGTGAATGAATGGCACAACAATGGGCCTCAGTATCTCATCACGGTATCTCTGTGCATTCAAAATGGCATCAATAAAATAACATACGCCTGCCCATACCATAACCCCACCATGGGCCACTCGATCCACAACGTTGACATCAGCAAACCGCTCACCCACACACAGTCTGGCATCTGCCCTGTACAGTGAAAACCAGGATTCATCCATGAAGAGAACACCTCTCCAAAGTACCAGAAGCCATCGAATGTGAGCATTTGCCCATTCAAGTCGGTTACGACGACGAACTGCAGTCAGGTCGAGACCCCGATGAGGACGAGCATGCAGATGAGCTTCCCTGAGACGGTTTCTGACAGTTTGTGCAGAAATTCTTTGGTTATTCAAACCGATTGTTGCAGCAGGTGTCCGGGTGACTGGTCTCAGACGATCTTGGAGGTGAAGATGCTGGATGTGGAGGTCCTGGGCTGGTGTGGTTACACGTGGTCTGCGGTTGTGAGGCCGGTTGTATGTACTGCCAAATTCTCTGAAATGCCTTTGGAGACGGCTTATGGTAGAGAAATGAACAGGGCAACATCTCTGGTGGACATTCCTGCAGTCAGCATGCCAATTGCACGCTCCCTCAAAACTTGCGACATCTGTGGCATTGTGCTTTGTGATAAAACTGCACTTTTTAGAGTGGCCTTTTATTGTGGCCAGCCTAAGGTACACCTGTGCAATAATCATGCTGTCTAATCAGCATCTTGATATGCCACACCTGTGAGGTGGATGGAGTATCTCGGCAAAGGAGAAGTACTCACTAACACAGATTTAGACAGATTTGTGAACAATATTTGAGAGAAATAGGCCTTTTGTGTACATAGAAAAAGCCTTAGATCTTTGAGTTCAGCTCATGAAAAATGGGGCAAAAACAAAAGTGTTGCATTTATAATTTTGTTCAGTGTGTGTGTGTGTGTGTGTGTGTTTGTGTGTGTGTGTGTGTGAACTGAACTGATCAGTGAAGTAAAAACTGTAGTTTTCAAGCCTCAAAGATACAAAAGCCCCATAAGTCAGTATGACTGGTGCCAAATCTTCTGAAGCCATGTGATAGTTTAAATGTTTACTGAAGATGAGTAAATGATGACAGAATCGTCATTTGAGTGAACAATTCTTCAGTTCAAGCATCAGATCAGGTAAAAATAGCATCTTACACTAACTACTGCACAGTTTCATTTTAACAATGTATAAAGACAGAGTCAATAGATGTACTTCAATAAGTCACATTTCTAGAAAAGTCATTTTCAGTTCAAGTATTTGTCTCTCTTCATTCCCCAGTGCGGTTCAGTGTGTGTGTGTGTGTGTGTGTGTGTGTGTGTGACAGGCTGTGTGATTAGATAAGTCTTGCATGAGCTGCTTTAAGCTCAGTCACTGGACCCGTCCACATCCTCTGAGCCGGACTGTACCCTCTGAGACTGTGCACATACCAGCCTTCTCCAGCTCCTGACCAGCATACCAAATCTCACACACACACACACACACACACACACACACACACACACACACACACACACACACACACACACACACACACACACACACACACACACACACACACACACACACACACACACACACACACACACACACACACACACACACACACACACACACACGTTTATATGGACTCTCCATAGGTGTAACAGACAAAACTACTGGCATTTTTGAATTTCAAAAAACACCATTTAGAATGTTTTTCACAGGAAGTGTCCTTATAAACCATGTTTACATTGTAGCACCTATGTCATTATACACATTTGTGTCTTCTTAAACTATATATAGCCTACCACAATACAAGATGTTTGTCTCAAATAACTGTAACAAGACTAAGTGGCAAGTTAGAACAGAATCTACAGACCTTTACACAATATCATGTACCGCAGAAGAGGTTTACACATACTGAGGCTCCGCTTCTGCTCTGAAATCAAACATTAAAGTCAACATGAAACTGCATTCGCTTCCCAATTTACTTCCTTAACGTGATGCATTTCTAAATGACACAACCCTGAAAACAAATACCTGCTAGCTAGCTGTCAGGCGTCTTGAACAGAGAGTTCACCATGGTACTAAACCCTGGTACTACAAAAAAAAAAAAAACCTTATACAAAAAGACAATATCAATTAACCAAACAAATGTACAAGTACATCAATAACACTTATCTCAGTGGCATAGCACTGTAAAAATTACAACAAACTAAATAGAAATACAGTAATATGTACAAGTAGATGCATTTTCCTTTTGAACATAATGAATAAACTAATAACGCTTTTTTTTAAAGTTCATGGTATTAACAACATACAGCCTTTTTTACTCAAGTACTGTAAACAAATAATATACTTTCATTTAGATACACATGAAAATGTAAAAAAATACAATACCTTTCAAAATTTTAAAGTTACAGAGATTAATACTTTCTTTATATTATTAATAATGTTATATAAGATTTCTATTTCAAAATAAATGTTCTTTTGAACTTTCTGTTAATCAGAAATTCTGGAAAAAAAGGGTTTTGCAACACAGGAATAAATTACATCATAAAATATATTACAATAGAAAACATTCATACATTTACATTCATAATAATCTTTCACAGTATTACTGTTTTTACTGTATTTTGATCAAATAATTGCAGACTAGACTTCTAAAAATTACTTAAAATACTTTTAATTGTCCTGTGAAGGGTATAAAATGAACCTGTACCATATAGAAAACTATTATCAAAAGGAACCTGAAAAAAAGACTACTGCTTGATGTTAATTATTAGCTAGATTTCATAAAGACTATAGACCGATAGCCCATGAGGTTTAGATCATGTCAGCTGAGAGGGAATATCATTTCAGAAGTGGCCTGAGTAATTATAGTTTCACAAAAGATTATAAAGACAAACATTTTTATTCTCTGATGTTTCTGAACTTTCCATTTTGATTTCATGATGACGTCTCACTGAAGGTAAACACAAAACGAGTTATTAGAAAGAACTAGGCCTTTTACTGACACTGGATTCATGCTGCAAACATGCTAGAGTAAACTCTCCCCCATTGTTGAATCGCTTCCATTGTGTATCAGACTGTGTAAACTGCAGCAAAGTCTCTGCTGTTAGTGTGTACAATAAAAAATTGCTGCACACACAACAATAGGAACAATAGCATAGGACGGCGTATGTGTTTGCTCAGCATATTAAGATGATGCTGCTTTAGAAGAGCACACAATGCTTTAATCACATGTACACTTAAACAAAAGGAAAATATCAGGCGGAGGAACGAGGGAGGCTTTAATTGGGTGTTTATGCAGTTCAGACTCGGTACTGGGTAGTCGCAGAATTAGTAATGAATGGCGACACTGTAATAATCATGGTAAGAAATTACACTCCTCTGAGGTTAAGAGACGAATGAAGAAACCAACCGCTTAAAGCACAAAAACAGCTATTAAAGGAGTATTTCACACAAAAAAGAAATATTTACTCACCATCGTATCTCTCCATAAGCTGTATGACTTACTTTATTCAGTGAAACACAAAAGATATTTTGAGAAATGAAAATTTGAGAAATATCCTCACCTATTTAATGGAAGTAAATGGTAGCTGCCTTCAAAATATCTTTTATGTTTTCATAAGAAAGAAAATCGTACAGGTTTTGAAGAAGAAAAAATTAGGGTGAATAAACGATGACAGTTCATTTTTAAAGGTCTCTCAAAATAATCAGGACCTTATATAATATAATGTAATAAAATATAATAATATATTAAAAATCACATATATAAATAATATGATATAAATATATAATATTTAAAAATAAAACAAAAATATTTGAAAGAAAACATTTTTATATATTAATATTATTTTTGAGCTATCAGTGTAGAAAACGAGAGTGAGAGTGAATAAAAATATTTAATAAAAATTTTTAAGGGTCATTTATAAAATATATTATATTTTATAACATAATATAGTATTACAATATGATACATAAAAAAATCTGGTATTTATAAATAATATAATATTTTAAAATAATATTTTTAATGAAATATATTTTTAAATATAATATTTTCCGGTGTTGAAAAGGGACATGAGGGTGAATAAACGATGACAGAGAATTCATTATAAAGTCTTCAAAAATTATCAGCCACATAAAAAATATAATATTCAATATACGTTTAATATATAACGCATACCATTTAAAAATAATAAATATATATATTTTTAATAGAATATTTTGAACTGTCAGGTTATTCGCGTTTGCAATTAATTGATATGAATTTACAGTGAATCTGAATGACTCAAATGGATGGCGAGTATTTATGGCATGAATCTGTAGAGCTGAAGCATGTGTGGGGATTCGCCGTGGGGACGGATGCTGTCACCGTGGCCCATTTTTCACTGGATCATCAAAAAAAGTATCAGAACCTTTGTCGGCAAAAGACAAGCTTGCACCGTCATCAGATTTGTTGCTATGCGAATGAGTCTTTGTTCACACGGGCTCCATTTTGCTTATCCTTTCAAAACATCCCGGATACACAAGAGGGAGAGAAAGAGAGAAAGGAAGGCGGCGGTTACGCTACACACCAGAAAGTGTTTGCTGATTTGACAAGCTCCTACATACGCAGAGAGGTTGTTCAAATTAAGCTCCGGCTGTTTATCATTCCTCAAGCGGCGGATCATCAGAAAGCATTTACCTTCAAACTACGGCATTTCCATAGCAGCGTCTTCGTGTTTACATGTGATTTCCGTAGGGAGACCGACCTACTGTATGCATCAGAATAGCATCGCTCTGTTATGTAACAGTCTTTTGTTTATTGTAGTTGGACAGTCGACGGAGGTGCAAATGAAAACACGCGGCCCTGAGCTACTCCGAAAATCATTTCAACCTTTTGAATCAACCCCTCAATTTAGCAAATTAAGGCTCTCAGCCAAAGCGGGCCCTGTAAATGTATTCACTGGTAATGTGCCAATGCAGCTCAGGGAATTAACTTAATCATCTCCTTCATTTACAAAGCCAAGAGGGCAATTACTGCCGTATAGACGGCTGGTTGAAGCAATAAAGCAACGGATCATTCTGCTATCGCTCATTTTAAACCGAGCGGCAATTTGCAAAGCATTAATTACATTTTGGTAATTGAGCAATTAGTCCAATCAGTCTGTTGTAGGGATAAGCTTGTGCGTTTGTCTCTGTGTTTTCAGTGTGACAACTACAGCTATACATTATATCGCAAAACACTGCATATCGTAGAAAACTATTATTATTGCTTGACTAGGGTGGCATAATCTACGTCAGGCAACCCATCCCTAAATGTGTATACTGCATGAACAAAACAAACTGTGACTGTGAATGTTTTTTCCAGTCTAAGTGGGCAGTTCTTAGTCAGAATACAGTGCAGTATGGATCAGATTGTATGATGTTTTAATCAAAGCTCTGGCTATGTTAGAACAGGAGGTCTGTATTACCTGGAGAGAGCCGTCCAGCAGTATTCCCATTCATCTCAATGACGGGCTGCTGCAGGACGCCCTGAAATATGCAAAGAAGAAAAAAACTAACACAGGGAAAATATTTCAAGTCAATAACAAACTTTTAATAATCTCCAAAAAGAGTCAGGCAATTATAATATAACATATGAGCAATATCACACTTATAGCCGTGAAACATGGATGTATATTGGCTCAGCCATAGGTAATAACAGCTTGCTGATATACAGCCATATTGCACGGCTACGAGTGTGATATTGCGTGTATACAACAGTTGGACGGCACAAGTTTGACAGTTTAACAGCTGAACCCAAGCCTACGTTATTCATTTGAAAAAGTCACTTTAGAACTAGTAACAAAGGAACGTTGAGTTGCTTCATTGAGCTTTTAAAACATTTACTGTATTAAAAGCTCACTGTATTATGTAGAGTATTATGACAGAGAGAAGGACTGAGCGAGTGTGATTACCAGCATCTGATACAGCATTTATTTTTCAGCTCAATCTCATATTCACACTAAAACATTATTTTGAATGTCTGCTGTGCTGAGGAAAGCAATATCTTTGTCGTAGTATCCTTTCATCTGTTAAGGGTGATTTCCGAAGACATTTGTTGGTTGCGTCTTAGAAGATGATGTTGAAAGTAAAAATAACTTGTGTGTTTACAACAGCGTTTCAGTGTCTTTCAATATAAAAGTCTTTTCTGCTGACATGTAAAAATCACTGACATTATTATTAAATATTAATTTTGATATTAATAATATTCATCATACAGAACAGTTTTTTAGCAATTAAAATGTAAACCTCACTAACCCTCTACCTATCGAAAGCATAAAAGTTGTTAACTTATGGTACATGCCTCTGCAAAAAAAAAAAAAAAATCAGTAAGATTGAATTTTTTTAATTCATATTTTTAAAACTTGTTAAAAATTGTTAGATTTCAAGTGACAATGTACAATTCCAGCGACTTTTACACTAAACCCAAATCATATTTTTTATAATTACTTTTAATAAATTTAGTTATGTATTATTGGCATTTTTTCTAATGCTGGTTTGCAGTTTTTCTCAATCGATTTGATACATTTCTCCAAACTCAGGTCACTGTTCAAAAAACAGTTAACACAGTGATCTGAACACTTTGTAATTGTCCTAAACAGATTGTACGTTTTCATTCATTTCAAATCACGCAAATAATTTTCTCAAAACAATGTGCACAAAACATAGTTAATACAACCAACCAATACTTTCAAATATCTGAAAAAAGGTTTTACACAAATCACAAACATTTATGTATGATTTGTCCAAACACAAAAACAAAACTCTGTCATTTGTCCTTATATCAAATGAACATGGTGTATTTTCGATTGGCCCTAAACTACTAACTACTCAGTTAATCATACACTCAACACAGGAAATGCAGTTTTCCTAATCGTTTACACATTTATCACAATTGCTTTAGAGTAATAATAAAAGGAAAAGTATATAAAGAGCAAGAACGGATATGCAATAGTACATATTTTTAGTCCTCCTGGGACAACTTCTGTTATTTACTGTAAATTTCCAAACATTTTTCAGAATTTAAGTTTGAGATCATTCAGGTGGACAATCAAGATTATTTTGAATGCAGCAGGAGCATTGTTGACATGGTGGTCCACAATAACATCACCAGTCACAAAGGAAGAGGCTTGTGGAGATGTTGAGACAGGAGCTTGTCAAGCATGGATTCAACCTTCTTACACTTTTTCTCCTATGATGCAATTGCAGCAAATATGAAAATGCAATGACATTCTCTTCCAGATGTAAATGAAAGGCCAGAAACGTTTGCTTGCAGTTCTTGCTGCTAAAGTTGGCAAACAGATTTTAAGTTTAAAGGGGCAATTAGTTTTTCAGATGGGAGTTGGAGAACTATTTTTTACAACTTTTTTTTGTTTTTGTTTATCTAGATATACATATTCTATATATATATATATATATATATATATATATATATATATATATAGCTGAATGTATTTTATAATCATTAGAGAACAAACCTATAGATTTGATGTTAATATTTACTTTTAATAAACACATTACTAGAAAAAATTGCAGTGCTTTATTTTTCAGTAAAGTTGAACTGTTGGGTTAACATTATTTTGTGTTTGGGTGGCTGTGCTAATTGTTTTGAGAGCAAGTACATTGCATTGGAGAAAAGTGTCAAATCGATTGAGAAAAACTGTAATAAACTTGCCTAACACCAACTATGGCAAATTCACTGTCTGAAACACAGTCTCTCATGGCTTGTGTGTGTGTGTGTGTGTGTGTGTGTGTGTGTGTCATAGCACAGCGTCTCTAACAGCCCTGCTCTAATGAGCACTGATAGGCAATAAAGGATGGGGGCGGGGCAATGCTAATCTAGGTCATTGCATATGTAAATGCACAGCTGGCCTCTCTCTCACTGTAGTGGAGATAGAGTGTCTGCATGTCAGCCGATATTAGCTCCACAGAAGCAGGCATGCGGGCTGCAGGGTTACGGCAGTGGCAAACCGGCCCTGTGGTCTCATCGCAGAGAATTAACACCGCCACTAATGGTGTCAAAGCCAGACGCCGTCGATGAACCCACACCCACTCTTGTGTCAACAACCGGCCCGGGGCACAGTCTGACTGACAGGAGGATTTCAGCTACATCCGCTTGTGTGATTATGTCACGACTAAACAGCATGTTTGCTCTGTTCCAAAACCAGTCAGATTACCCCAACTAGACAGCATTTTAAGACCATCACAGGCCAAGCTGCATAGATTTGTGAGGCATGCAGTTGCTGCCTTGAGTCACTATAGCAAACTCTCAAGGGTATGATAGAGTTTCCTTCAAATGTTGGTTGTTAAACTTTCTTTGTGGGCCGCAGGGAGTGATGATGTCAAAAACAACATTGAGGCTTATAGAGAGAAACCACAATATCATTACAGAGAGAGACCCATAGGAAAGAACAATCACAATGAGATCTAATTAATATTTTAACGGCTTCTCCTACCTGTACACAGCCTTGAGATTAAATAGATCATAAATGCAGACTTGTCCCCTGCTTCTCATAAGTTTCTCTTATTTCAGAAGAGATCTCAATAATGTCTCAAAATGTGCTCAGGTTTGTCAGGATACCAAAGTCTGCGAAACAAAAATCAGAGACTCGGTATGAACCAGGGTTATTATAGTTACCTAAAACTAAAACCAAAAAAAATTATAATAATAATTTTTCCTAATTGAAAATAAATGTTAAATGAAATAATATACTGTTTGTATATATATATATATATATAATGTTTTTTTCTATTTCAGCTAGCTAAGGGAACATTTCTTATTTTATTTTAGTTTAACTTCATGTACCATAAACAGCAAACTAGAACAAAACTGAAAAACTAAAACAAAAGAACTATGGCAAAAACACCACAATGTAAAACTACATAAACAGCAAAAAATAAATAAACAAACAAACAAATAAATACATTTTAAATGAATAAAGATTATTGTTTTGGATTTTTTAGCCCATTAGAAAATAATTTTTCTTCTACTTCACAAAAATCTTGTGAGATTTATTACATATTATCTTAATCTAAAAACAAATAAAACGTACACACATACATACATACATACATACATACATACGTACATACATATAACTAAAACTAATTAATACAAGACAATAAATACTATATAGACCAATTGTCACGAATCCAGTTCGTGGCCTTCCATCCGACTGCCACAAGAGGTCGCCTCTCCATCATATTGACCCTCACACCACACAGACTGTTACATGTCACTCCGGACTACAGTTCCCATCATCCATTGCACTGATTACACACACACACAGCTGAATCCAATCAGACACTCTTTATAAGTCTTGGACTTCTTCTTTCAGATTGCTCTTCCAGTAACAGCTACATTACAGAGCCCTTCTGTCTAAGTCTAAGTCTAAGTCTAAGTCTAAGTCTAAGTCTAAGTCTAAGTCTAAGTCTAAGTCTAAGTCTAAGTCTAAGTCTAAGTCTAAGTCTAAGTCTAGTTTATTGCCCGAGTCATTCGTATCTTTATCTTAGCCTGTGTATCTCGTTTCTTGTCTGATCTCTGCCTGCCCTGAAGTTTATAGCCTGCCTTGGATCTCTCTTTAGTCTTGTCGTTTTGTACTCCGTTTGCTCCTGCCTGGACTACTGCTCACGTTATCGGATTACCCTCTTTTTTTAAGTCCTCTGGATATTGTTCGCCGATCAAAGATCCACGCTTGCCGTAGGACAGGGGCGTCAAACTCAGTTCCTGGAGGGCCGGAGCCCTGCAGAGTTTAGATGCAACCCTAATTAAACACCTGATTCAGCTAATCAAGTAATTTAGGCTTATTTGATAACTGCATGGTTTGTGTGTTGGAGCAGGGTTGGAACTAAACTCTGCAGGGCTGTGGCCCTCCAGGAACTGAGTTTGACACCCCTGCCCTAGGATTATGCTGCCTTCACATGCTATCGGAATTATTGTAAATACGAGTTTCCTAATCGGAAATTGGACGTGGACTACTGGGAAATTCAGAAATAATTTTGATACCTGAGTTTCCGAGTTGGGCGGGTCATAAACTTTAAATACGGTGGAGTGGACGACCGTTGCTAATGTCAATGCTGTTCTCACAACAACTACATCCTTTTGTCTTGCTGCTAAAGTAGTGTATTTATAGGCTAGATATGAATGATCAAGTGAAGCATATTGTATGTTTTATAAGCATGTATTTGACCGAAATTCCATAATTGTCTGCAAACTGCATGTATAGTGAATGTTTATATGATTGTCAACCAAGGGTTATCCTTTCTGACATTAAAGCACTTGAATACGACAAGCTTGTAATCACGACTTCATAAGTGGGAAATAGGAAATTTCAGATGGCACGTGAAGGCAGCATTACTCTTATGTCTTGCCCGTGCCATACCCGTTTGATGTTGTTTGACTCTGCCTGTGTTTTGACTGTTTACTAATAAAAGCTTGCACTTGGATCTGCTCGCCTCACGTCTCGTCAGCTCCGTAACACCAGCAGAACAAAACAAAAACTACACCTTTAACATTAAAGTGAAAACATAAAAATACAATCTAATTTAAAATATTAAATACTATAATAGTATACTATAATCACTGGTAAAACAACAACATTGATTTATATATATATATTAAATATAATAAAAAACAGGAATTTATTATGAGTGATCTAGTTTTAAAGATATTCTTAAAAACAAACAATCTAGAACATTAGGAGAAACATCTGAGACGAAGTTGATGCTTCAAACATAAACGAGGTCTCCTGAGCTATGAAAGAGCAACCTCTGAGCGATACATGTGAAGACAGACAGAGAGATAGAGCGAGAGAGCAGTGGTGCCAGTATGTGCACAGATTGTAAACTTTGATACAGTCCCATGGTGAGAGACAGAGGAGGAAAAGAAAGAGCGACAGATGGGCGATCTCTCAGTAACTCAGCGCTGACCTTTTCCTCTGATAACACATTACAACAGTACAACCGCGCGCGCACACGCTCGCGCAAGAGATGTGAGCAAAGGTCAGCATCAATCATGGATGGTGTGAGCGTGTGCGCGTTACGCGGCTCAGCTCTGACACGCTGTCATGTAGCCACACGTGAGGCCGTGTCAGGGGCTTCTGGGTTAGTTTGTCTTTTTTCACACGATTTCCATACAGACTATCAGCGACTGTCACGCTGGGAGTCGCGCGAGGACGCCACGATTTTGAAGAAAGAGCATTCAGGCTGCGGGTGGAAAGGTGACATTCAAAAATACAAGCCAAACTGTCCATGTTTCCGTGTAAAGAGACAGACACGCGTTTGAGAGACACGTACGGATGAACGGTGTAGGATGAGAGCGTTTCGCAGAAGAATGTCAAAGAGCGAAAGGAGACGAGACCACAGGAAGGAAAAGAGAGCGAGAGGAGGAGAGTGTGTCAGTGTCAGGCCCTTGATGCGTCTGCCTGCTCTGTTCCTCTTTAATAACTTGTCAAATCAATAGCTCCCCGTCTGCTGCCCATCATGTCCGCGTGTGTGCGGGAAAGACAGGAAGAACGACAGGTCTACAGGAAGCTGAGCTTTACACACTGTGACATTTCCAGCACTCACACATCAGCCGTCACCTCCGGATGCGCGTTTGCCGCCGGTAAAGGAACGGTCCCGACGGACGCAGTGGTGGAAATATCCGCGCTCTTGTAGCTTTTTTCTGGGAATGAATCTGCAAACACAGAAAAATTATTTACAGGTGGGACATTCTCATGTGGAATTGGTCAGCCTCTGTGTTTTTAGTTTTATCAACAAATGGGCAGATATGCACAGATTACATTGTTTACATCTGGTAATAATATTTGTCTTGGCCTCTTGTTTTAGCTTTAGTGTTTGATTGACAGGTAAGTAGGCGGTCCTTCACTGTTTGTCATCTGTCATCTGAATGCAAACTGTGGATGGGAATTATGAAGAACTTAAAGATTCTTTACATAGTCACTGAAGATTTTGTAGACTTTTAATACTTTTAAGGAATAAATATTTAGAAAAAAAAAGACAAATAATGATAAGAACTGGTTCTTGGTTCCCAGTGCTACAGAAAACCCAATTGTGAAATAATTTATGGTTCTATTCAAGGCCTCTGAAATAAAATAAAATACCTGAACACATCAATGGGATTAAATGGAGTGAAAATGGAGACTTGTCTCCTGTTTCTCAGATGTTTCTCCTGAGAAATGTGACTCGTGTCTCCTCTAGGGATTCAGTAATGATCTCAATAATGTCTGAAACTGTGCTCAGATTTGTCTTGAATTTATTCATTCTTACTCCATTAGCATTTTTTTTTTTTTTTTTCACATGTATCATAATTTAAAACCAAACATGAACATTTTGCCATACTTACTTTCCCTACTATGAAAGTCAATGGGAACCAACCACTGTTTGGTTCTTCAAAATTCTTCAAAATATCTTCTTTTGGTTTGGAATGACTAGGGTGAGTAAATGATTAGTTCATTTTTGGGTGAACTAACCCTTTAAGAGGAACAAAAAAAATTATATAATTTACATTCTTGAACTATAAAAACGATTTTTCCCCCTCTTCTCTTTCGCCTGACCATCCTCATTCAATACAGACACTCATGCCAAAACGTTGGTTGTGAGAATGATCTATGAAACTGTGAGAAAATCAATTTCAGCAAACCTGAAACACAAAATCGATTCTGTGCACCCTGGCAGACTTTGGCACTGTTAAGAGATGACGAGTTCACAGGTGTGTGTGTGTGTGTGTGTGTGTGTGTGTGTTGCCCTTACAACTGTAAAGCTGAACTATGTGACACAATCAAAAGCAGCTTGTGATGGTATAAATACACTAAAATAATATGTGCTGTAAAAATGTTTATCTGTGGGCAGGTCCAGGGCGTAGGTTTGATTTTGGCATTGTTGGGGACATATCAGCAGGCAACAGACATTTAATCGTTTGATCAAAATTATTGCTAGGGACAATTTAGTAGTAGGATTGTTTGAATACTCGAAAGAGAATATAGAAAAATATAATTGAATTAATTTGTTTTTCCTGCTAGCTAAATTTCATGTAAATAAACTAAAATGTGGCTCTAAACCTCTCTTTTTTTTTTATTCCAAAAAAAATTTATTGATCTAGACACGACTATAACTATCTGAAGTTGTGTTGATCCTAAAGCAGTGGAAACTGCATCTCTATTCATCCTATGTGTCCTCTGAAGGTGAAAAAATAATGGTCACTGTAGTGAAACCATGGTTTTGCCACACTAACCACAGGGTATTTGTAGTAAAACTGTGGTTATACAGAAAACATGAAGCTTTCTTAAGGGATTTGTATTTGTACTTTTTTCTTGGTTTTGTTCTTATAACTACTGCCTTAATTGTTTGATGTTTTGTACTGTTCAATAAAAAAATAAAAAAAATAAAAAATCTGAAAAAAAAGATTCATGATACAAGCTCCAAGTTCCCAATCTCAATCGAACGATTTGTGAACCCACTCCGAAGTCCCGATTTGAATCAAAATATTCACGAACCGGCTCCAAGATGGTTCAAGATGTCTCCTACGATCTAGTGAAAACACTCTATTAATGTGACGAGCTGCACCTCAAAATACATGTTACAAACCCGATTCCAAAAAAGTTGGGACACTGTACAAATTGTGAATAAAAAAGGAATGCGATAATTTACAAATCTCATAAACGTATATTTTATTCACAATAGAATATAGATAATATATCAAATGTTGAAAGTGAGACATTTTGAAATGTAATGCCAAATATTGGCTCATTTTAGATTTCATGAGAGCTACACATTCCAAAAAAGTTGGGACAGGTAGCAATAAGAGGCCGGAAAAGTTATATGTACATGTAAGGAACAGCTGGAGGACCAATTTGCAACTTATTAGGTCAATTGGCAACATGATTGGGTGTAAAAAGAGCCTCTCAGAGTGGCAGTGTCTCTCAGAAGTCAAGATGGGAAGAGGATCACCAATTCCCCCAATGCTGCGGCGAAAAATAGTGGAGCAATATCAGAAAGGAGTTTCTCAGAGAAAAATTGCACAGAGTTTGAAGTTATCATCATCTACAGTGCATAATATCATCCAAAGATTCAGAGAATCTGGAACAATCTCTGTGTGTAAGGGACAAGGCCTAAGACCTTTGTTGAATGCCCATGGTTTTTGGGCCCTCAGACGACACTGCATCACTCATCGGCATGATTCTGTCATTGACATTACTAAATGGGCCCAGGAATACTTCCAGAAACCACTGTCGGTAAACACAATCCGCCATGCCATCTGCAGATGCCAACTAAAGCTCTATCATGAAAAAAGGAAACCATATCTAAACATGATCCAGAAGCGCAGGTGTTTTCTCTGGGCCAAGGCTCATTTAAAATGGTCTGTGGCAAAGTGGAAAACTGTTCTGTGGTCAGACGAATCAAAATTTGAAGTTCTTTTTGGAAAACTGGGATGCCATGTCATCCGGACTAAGGAGGACAAGGACAACCCAAGTTGTTATCAGCGCTCAGTTCAGAAGCCTGCATCTCTGATGGTATGGGGTTGCATGAGTGCATGTGTCATGGGCAGCTTACACATCTGGAAAGGCACCATCAATGCTGAAAGGTATATCCAAGTTCTAGAACAACATATGCTCCCATCTAGACGTTGTCTCTTTCAGGGAAGACCTTGCATTTTCCAACATGACAATGCCAGACCACATACTGCATCAATTACAACATCATGGCTGCTTAGAAGAAGGATCCGGAACTGAAATGGCCAGTCTGCAGTCCAGATCTTTCACCCATAGAAAAAATTTGCCGCATCATAAAGAGGAAGATGCGACAAAGAAGACCTAAGACAGTTGAGCAACTAGAAGCCTGTATTAGACAAGAATGGGACAACATTCCTATTCCTAAACTTGAGCAACTTGTCTCCTCAGTCCCCAGACGTTTGCAGACTGTTATAAAAAGAAGAGGGGATGCCACACAGTGGTAAACGTGGCCTTGTCCCAACTTTTTTGAGACGTGTTGACGCCATGAAATTTAAAATCAACTTATTTTTCCCTTAAAATGATACATTTTCTCAGTTTAATCATTTGATATGTCAGCTATGTTGTATTCTGAATAAAATATTGAAATTTGAAACTTCCACATCATTGCATTCTGTTTTTATTCACAATTTGTACAGTGTCCCAACTTTTTTGGAATCGGGTTTGTAGATGGAAACATTGTGCATTATGATCAAGTTTGTAGCTTCTTTCACTCTAATTTAAATAGTTTGACCTCTGCAATTCAGCTGTTGACAATTCAATAGGAAATCGGTTAAAAGCATCCAATCATCTCATAACATTGAAGTAAATGTTAAATTTATCAGTATATATTGTAATAAATATTTGAGAAATTATTGTGATAGCTGATTGTATTAGTTTATATATAGAGTGATAGTCAATGTAAAAAAAAGAGCACATGGGAGAAGCAGACAAACACAAAACAGCATAACAACATAAAGTTAAAGATTGTAAACATTCTCATTCAACTGAACTGTTCACGTATGTTTTAAACACTTCGGCTACATTACATTTTCTTTACTCCACTCATGTATTAAATATGCGTCCTTGAAAGCATGCAGTTTTCTAGCGTATTTCTTTAACTTCTCATCTAATATCGAATAGAATGCATGGGATAGTTCACCGAAAAATCATTTACTCACCCTTAAGTTGCTCCAGGCCTGTACGAGTTTCTTTCTTCTGTTGAAGACAAAATAAGATGTTTTGAAGAATGTTGGTAAACAAACAGATGATGGTGGCCATTGACTTCCACAGTATGGAAAAAATATTGTTGAAGGCAATGGCTACTGACTATTACAGGTTTGGGATGTCCATCAAAGCACTTTTGCAACAAAAATCTGTCTAGCATGTTACATAGAAAACAATGAAATAGTAGCAACTTGGAATGAAAAAATTCTGTATAAACTGCCCCAAAGAATGTTAAACTTTGGGTAAAACGCAGTGCTCATCACTGTCACTTTTTAGTCAGCCGTCCAATCACAGTGGAGGGGGGGGGGGGGGGGGGGTCAAATATTCCTTATCATAGCAACCAAAGCATCTCAACTTAAAAAAAGTGCTCACATCTAGGCGTTTCCAGCTGGCCAAAATGCTTTGGTGGACACATGGCCTAAATTACAATATTTTGAGTGACCTATCCCTTTAATAATAAGCAAATGAAATATTGTTGAGCACACCTACATATTTCACTAGTCTCAAATTTGCCTGTCACATAAAAAAGTGAACTGTGTTTGTTTACATATTGATAAGACGGTGTATTCCTGTGTTGGTCGACATACTTAACATACAAATGGCAGGATTATAAAACAACTAGATTAGGATACAAACTAGAGAACAGAAGAAACGCAGAGAAGGCTATTGTCCGAATAAGCCACAATGTGGGCCAGAGTCAAAAGCCTGGCTACGCGATACTAAACCTGGTCAGCACAGTGTTTTTCCGTCCCTGTTCAAAGATCCAGCAAGTTGAGCTCCAGAGGAGGAGGAGGGATGGCCTGGGGCGCCGCCCCCAGCAGAGAGAGCCTGTGCTGGGCATCCCGCTCTGAGCCCCATGAGCTCTGGAGAAGAAAAGCCAGGGAACCATAACAATACCATTTTTTACCCTTTCCCTTCTTTTTTTAATGGCTAGGGTACAAAGGCATGCTTTGGTGTCAAACCTCTCTTTATTTATTAATTTTTTTTTTTTTTGAAAGTTTGGGAGCAACATGGCCTCACAGGAGCATGAGTTTTGGCTGAGGCTACCTTATCCTTTCTGCTTTTTTCCACCAGTGGTGGTTTTCATTAGCACTAAACGAAGGGCTTCATTACCAGTGTTTCCTCACTCAAACTGCCCCACCAAAAGGGCACGCGAGCAAATTTCTAAACCTAAATTAACTCCATGATGAAGGTCAAGAGCAGCAGATCTGTACGGAGGTACTTCTAATGATCACGTAGTATTGAAGACATATGTTTTCCTTCAGCACGTGTTGGACTTTGGTGAGATGACCTGGTTTTACACAAACACTTTGGCCTCTAAAGTCCAGCATATAATGATGTTACTGATGGAACAAATAGATCACATCCCATAATGATGCCAAATAAATGACAAACTAAGGTATCCAAAGGAAACTAACAAGCACACTTGTTTGTAGTGGCTGTTCTTTTTCTGGAACACCTTATATTGGTCTAAAAATTGCTTGGTTCCTATTTTGCATTTGTTAATTTTCCTAACAACGTACCTTTAGGTGAAAAACTTTTAATATGCAGGGTCAGTGGGTGACAGATGGATACAAAGCATTCGCAGCTGATGCTGCTGACAAAATCATTATATTTCACATGTATTTTACTGCAGAAGACATTTTACTCTCCTGATGTTGCTAGATACTAATAATTTAAACTGAATGAAATAATCTAAAAATCCCAAATCTGACTATGAATATAACACATAGATATATACATATAAAAACTAATAAAGAAAAACTCACAAAGAGCCTGTACGACCTTGTTGAACCATAGTAGATTGAATATGGAAAGAGAATCTTCAGGATGAAGACAGATTTTGATATTTCCTGATTTTATTCCTGGCTGATAAAATAGATGTTAAACGTATCCTAAATATATACATTTTTATTTATTTAAGTTTTATTATTTTATATTCCAGATTTACACACACACACACACACACACATACACACACACACACACACACACACACACACACACACACACACACACACACACACACACACACACACACACACACACACACACACACACACGTCTGGTTTGCTATCCTTGTGGGGACTTTCCATAGGCGTAATGGTTTTTATACTGTACTTACTGTATGTGCTATTGTCCTACACCAACCCTACACCTAAACCTACCCCTTACAGGACACTTTCTGCATTTTTACTTTCTCAAAAAAACTCACTCTGTATGATTTTTAAGCTTGTTTCCTCATGGGGACCTAAAAAATGTCCCCATAAGGTCAACGTTTACTGGTTTTACTATCCTTGTGGGGACATTTGGTCCCCTCAATGTAGCATAAACAAGGACACACACACACACACACACACACACACACACACACACACACACACACACACACACACACACACACACACACACACACACACACACACACATTAATATACATTATACAGTAATATACAAACTATATAAAAATCAAAATATGCAAAAATTCATAGGAATGCTGCAAATTTTATTTGTAATTTATTTAAATAACCTCTCTCTATGTGCTTGAGGAAATCAGAAATATAAAAAAGTACATTTATATATATATATATATATATATATATATATATATATAAATTCAAATACATTTATTTGATTATATTTCAATATATTTAAATAATGTACATTTTCTATTTCTAATTTTATTAAGCTTTAAAAAAGGTCAGTATAAAATTTGTTGAGCTATTGTCTGAGAACATTTCTGGGCCATTTTAATTCTTTTTTTTTTTTTTTTTAAAGAACATTCCAGAACATCACTGTTTAATTTCAAAGAGGAAATGTTGCTATTTTTAAACTGACTGACAGGTAAAGTCTCATACTAACAGCTAACAAACACACTCACGGTGCAGTACGGCAGGTGTTGTCTGTGGCCCTGCTCCATAATGCATGTGACATCGGGGAGGCTGGGCAGTCATGTGTGTGAGCGGAGCGCAGGAACGGCTCACTGTCGGACACACATGTCAGGGCCGCCTCAACCTCGTCTCTCCACGGAGCAGCCCAACACACGCCTGACAAATCTGTACAAGCAGTCATCTGCTCACTCAGCTGCACATACACACACACATACAAAAAGCAAAAAAAACGCTGCTTCACAGTGAGAAAAGTCACAGCGATCAATAGTAGACTGCAGAAGATATGCCAAGTTCTGTGTTACTCCATGCTTTATTACTTTGATTGAAGATGTTTTGTTTAATATACGGTAAAAAACTGTGCTAGCAAGGACAATGTCGTGTGAATTGATGAAATGTACCTTAGATTCAGTGTAAAGGTGATTGCACACGGAGTCCGAAATTCTCATCCGAAATTTTTGCACATTAAAAAATAATTACTACCTCACGTTGTGTCAATAACGTTTACACGCTGCCTCCGAAACATTCATCCGTCATAAAAAAATTCGGATCAGGTTCGATTTTTCTGTGTTTTCACATCCGTAGCAAGCATTTTGATAAGAAAGAATGACGAATAGGCAACGCATACGAAAATTGTGAACTCGATGTGCAAGGACCTTACGAAGTCTTATGGATAAAAGTGTCTGCCAAATGCATGAATGTAAATGTGTGTGTGTGTGTTTTTTTTATATAGGTTTCATAAGAAATTATCGTTTTCATTTTAAGTAAAAAAAGATTCAACCTTTTTCAGCATAATTTTAACATTGCAACTGATTTGTTAGTGATGACTGTGTGTGTGTGTGTGTGTGTGTGTGTGTGTGTGTGTTTAAAAATTCATTACTTACTCATTACTTGAATATATAAATGCAGTTTTTACCATCATTCATCATAATGCCTTTAATTAATTAAAGATGTTTTTTTAGTTAAAATGAATGCATTAAAGTAATGAAATGATAGACAGAATGATAGATAGACAGACAGACAGATGTAGATCTGTAGAGATGAGAAAAATAGAAGAAATTAATGTTTTACACTAATATATTTAGTATAGTATAGTAAAAATGACAGCAAAGAGAATACAAAGAGCAAGAGGATAGATAGATAGATAGATAGATAGATAGATAGATAGATAGATAGATAGAACCGCAGAGAGATAGATAGAATGTTAGAAAGAACAATAGACAGAACAATAGATTAAATCAATTGAACGTATGATCGACAGTTAGATAGATAGATAGATAGAACAACAGAATGATAGAACGAAAGATAGAACAACAACAGATAGAACGACAGACAGACAGACAGGCAGACAGATAGCTGTAGATCTGTGGAGAGAGAGAGAGATGCTGGAGGTCTCTGGGGGCAGGATTATGTGTCTGTATGCCCCAGGCAGGGCTGTTCTGAGGGGGATTAGGCCTCCAGACCTGCTCCTCGGCTGGATTACCTCTCACTGCCTGCCTCTCCTGCTCTTTATGGAACAGCAGAGACTCAAAGCTCTTCCTCTCCAACACCCCACTGACATCTGCATCTCGTCCTCTGCACCAATTACTCTGCGATACATGTGGAAAAACATGCATTTATTCGATTAACCGAGCTGATGAGCTCCTCGTTATTGATTTAAGTGTTACAGTATAAAAAAAAAAAAAAAATCACAATTATAGACATACTATGTATTCATAAATTCAATTTTTCCCTTGCTCTCACATCGGCAGTTCAACCGGACAAATTCCAACATCTCAGAGCAAGGATTCCTCTTCCCCAAATATTAAGCTCGGTCCCTGGTGCCGCATTACTTGACGAGCAGCATGAAGTGTGGCATATTTTTGTCCCTGTGTCACTGATGGACCATGGCTGGATATCACTCAACTGTGCAGGTGAGTTTGTGCAGATATTGTTAAAATTCTAAAGGTCAGTCCCAGAGCTGCTTGTTGCTGCTCGCGGTTCCACTCGAGTGAAGACTGAGTACCGACCATCAGCTCGTGCGATTTGCAAGTCTGCCAAGCTGCAAAGACATCATTTTTACATCTGTGCATTTGAAGCACACTCTTATAAAAATCACACAATTCTGTGCAAAGAAACTGGCAGCTGCACTCTTTTAATTGTATGATATATATATTTTTTTAAATTGGCTATTTAATTGATTGTAGGACACAGTGAGCTACCCTGCTGTCAGTTGTCTACATAGGCAGCACCCTTCTAAGGGAACATCCTAACTGCAGTAGAACTGACTTGACTGATTTGGAAACTCCACGCAAATTGCATGAGATTTGACTCAAATTTGATTCCATTCAATTGGTTAATATTGTGAAAAAATCAATCAAAAAAACCAAAAACAATAAATAAAATCAAATACAATAAACATTAACTGAATTCAAATAAAATATACAAAAATGTATGCTAATTCATTTTTATTTAGTTTAACATGATGTACTAAAATAACTAAAACTGAAAAAAAATAAATAAATAATAAAAACCTATACAGACAGCAGACATTTAAAAAAACAAAACAAACCAAAAAAAGTTTAACTTGATGTACTAAAATAATTAAAACTGAAAAAAAATAAATAATAATAATAATTATATATATATATATATAAACCTACACAGACAGCAGACATTTAAAAGAAATAAAAACAAGACAAAATTACTAAAACTAAAATTAAAATTAAGATAAAATTTATATAATAATTTAAAATTATTTAAAAAAATAATTAAAAGTAAAATAAAACAATAGCATTTTAATTATACAAAAACAAAAAAACAAAAAAAAAAACAACAACATTTATCTAGAGTTTGATGTTTGCATATTGCCAGGGGAGGACTGGCCATCTGGACGTTCTGGAGAAGTCCAGAACTGCCTGGCTGGTTCATCATCAAAGAAAAAGTGTAAAGCCTCGTTCAGACTGTCAGCCCAAATCTGATTTTGTGCATATCTGGATAGAATCTGATTTGAATAACTGACTGTCCACACAGCATATGGCAACTGTTCATATCCAATTTGTGTGTCAATAAGTGCTTTCATTAAGAATGTGCCTTGGTTTCTATGATAATGTTGTTGTGTTGTTATGACTACGCTAAAAACAACAGTAACAGCAATATAGTTTGCAATACAGATGTTGTCTTACCGTCGCGGTTGCGCTGTAGCCACATCTTGTGAGGCAGCAGCAGATCGCAGGAAGCTTGAATGTGTGGCTTGATTCCGTGCTGCTGTTTCTGCTACATTGATTATTATTATTATATATATAGGTTTTACTGGTTATAATGAAAATTGTATTGGTTTTAATGGAAACTGTAATGGTGCCTGTTGGTCTCTACTGGTAATTGGTCACCTTCTATTTGTGGCTTTTGTTAAAACCACTAAACCTTAACGTAAAACACACTACAGGAAACCATTATTTAATTGTTAAAATTTGATGGTTTGTTATGTTTGTAATGGTATTTGTAGTGGAAATCATTTGGATTTCTGTGATGGTTTCTATTGTTTTTGTCAGCATGCAGGGTCACCATGGGTTTTGTGATGTTATTTACCATAAATGCGATAGGATTGCTGTAATATTATGAGATAGTTGTGACTGTTTGAAGTTGTGGTGGTGGGCCTATTTGGGAGAAAATCCAGGGCCGTTTTTTTTACTCCCAGTCCGTTCCTGCATATTGCTAAACTAACAATGCAATAATCTAATCTAATGCACATATTATAAATGCACAACATGGATATGGGATAAAATAGTCCCTTTTAATTAGCTTGTACTATTTATTGTCTTTTCAGTAATGAATAAAATATTAGATTTATAATCAAATTTCAATTCATCCATCATCTTGAATGATATTTCAGAGCTAATTTTAAGCATTGTGGGATAGATTTCCATGTTTTAGTGAAGGATACATTCAGTGAAGGATGTATTTCATTTTAACCAACTCTTACTTTATCTTAGGTGTCCGTTGGAGCACCTATGATCCCTTAAAATACTGTCTTGGTAGGCAGCTCACTAGGATTTGTATCAGAGCTATTATGTTTCAGGGAATATACCGATATAAAAAATATACATATCACACATGCTTCCTGCCAGCTTATGATGTGGATCTCACAATAGCTACACAGTTAACTCGGTAACGTGCATTTAATTGGCCCTGTCTGAGAACGGAAACATGTTTTACAGTATTGAATCTTGAAATAGAATAAATACACTTGGCACGCTCATTATTGCTAATCCTGAGAGGCTAGCGAGTGTGTGTGTGTGTGTGTATGTGTGTGTGTGTGGTGGGATGTAGACAGTTGGCAAGCGTGTGCGCTGCAGCTCCTTAACAAGCCCGACACACACTCGTACACACTCACACACACACTGTGCTCTAACCCCACACACTGAGGGTCAGTGACCTGCATATATTAGGCGCACCATCGAATGCAAATGAGCCGGCCTGACTCGTCCTCTCCCCCTTCCTCTGCCACGCTGATCTCTGCTCGGCAGATCCAAACACAATAATGCTCTTAAACTCTTACTTTTGCCAATCTGGGTTTAAGTTGAAGTTCAGTGTCATGTCACGCCTACAGGCCTCTTTTTTGCCATCTGTGTTGTGATATATATTACGGTTCAATATATCATAAAATGGCATGAAATGCATGATATAATTAGTTGTTTTGCTAAGCATCTCGATTATGTTCAAACTTTACTGGCTCAAACTTCTGGTTAGGGATTTGAACAAACCTGTTACCCGACATCTGTGCGTCCTGACCAGGTCAGCCATGAGCAATCTGTCCACTGAAAGCAAAAAAAAAAAAAGCTGTGATGTGGCACAATGACAGCCAGTTGGAACATATTTGTTTGTTAACATAGTTATGTAGAGTGAGATTTAGAAGAATAGATGGATGGATAGAAAGACAGAATGATAGATAGATATCTATTTGTACCTCTATTTTACTCTCACTTTCTACCCAATATAATATTTTAGGGCTTTATGTAATTAGAAAATGTATATTTATTATTTAAAAAATGCCAAGTGTGTTTTTTTTTATTATTGACATGACCATAATCCAGGATTTCCAAAACAGTGAGAAAACTGATTCTTCAACTAAAAAAAGCTTATTTAGATGTATTGTTGTCTAGCTTATTTTAATGCTTGTTTTGTCTTATTTGAAGTCATCTTGAGGACTAGTCATTGAAAACCACTGATTTAAGATACTGAGGTCTTAATAGTGATTTTTCTGTTCTATGAGCAATTTATGATTAAAATGTCATGGAGAAAATGTCATTTAGGTGAAGCGTTTGAGATTTTCCTTTCCTGTGGGTGAAATATTTGATATATTGCAAAAAGGCATGAAATCATGCTAGTCATGTAAACTATATGGCTCGCTATATAAACTAGTGAAAGGCCGCAAACAGTCGAGCACAAAAATGCAAAGTTAGCATGTGTGATTGATTAAGGCGTCTATGTTTTGCACTTTTTAAATGCATGGTGAAGTTGCCAGGTGCGTGCATGAATTAAAGGCCACTGTATGACACACTTTCCAGCAAAAGCTCTTCTTAAAGTTGTACGCCAGTTATGTAGACACCCGAAAAATATTCACAGAGCAGCTTAAGCAGGTTCCAGCTGTCTGTGTTTGTCAAAGAAACGGACATTCTAATAGAAGCTTGATTTGTTTTGCACGCCAATCGCGAGCTTCCGTAAAACCATGACCAATTAACACAATAACATGTCCAGAGCCTTCGGTAAACGAACACAGCCGCGTGTTTATATGCACACACCCACGCACGAGCACACACACCCCCTCCGAGCGCTCGCTGGCACACATATGTGGGCTCTCTGAATGTTGGCAGTGTGTTAGTCTTGCAGCGGAGTGGATAAGATGTGCTGTCAGGTCTTGTCTGCAGGCAGTGTGCGTGTATTCCCTGCCACAGAGACTAAATAGGAGTTTAATTCTGTTAACAGCCAGTTCACCGCGAACTCTGCGGGGCCTGGGCCCCCGGTCCACCAGGCGGTAGGAGCCCATGGAGGAGCGATAACTGCTGGGAGCCAAATAAAAAATCGATGAAGATCTTCGCGGCTACGGGTGGAGTTTAACAGCGATTTCTGCTTTACTCTCTCCAGACCTGAGCTGTGGAAAGCGCCATTGATTTTCTCTCTCTCTGCATTTTAGCCTTGTTCTCTTTCAATAAATATCAGTGCGTATGGACGCGCAACCAGGGCGAAACGTGTCGACCCCAGAACTAGAGCTGAGGACCTACGCCAGTGTCTCGCGGTAGGACTGTCGGTCAACAGCGTTTGGAAGTTGAATTTCGTACCTCTCAGCCACTAGTTCAGAGGATTCCTCATCCTCGCAACTGCACTTGTGCTATTCTCT
The DNA here is from genome assembly GCA_036784905.1 of Acrossocheilus fasciatus. NCBI lineage: Eukaryota > Metazoa > Chordata > Actinopteri > Cypriniformes > Cyprinidae > Acrossocheilus > Acrossocheilus fasciatus. Next base: position 2,493,662 of record CM071945.1, read on the forward strand.
GTGCATTCGCTGACAATGGACATGTGCCCATGTTTTATTCAGCTCCCTTTAGATCAATAATGCACTGTGAAGCCGAGTCCTGGAGAGAGAGAGAGAGAGAGAGAGAGAGAGAGAAAGAGGGATTGAGGTAGAAGAGTCAGAACATCATTGCACACAAACTCACAGACTGAACGAATAAAGACTAAAATCTTCTTTCGACATCATCAGCTTCATTTAGCTTCAGTTGTGTCTCCCTCTTCAGGGCACAGAATACAATGAATCCCAGTTTAAAGAGCCTCAAACTCTAATCTGCATGTTCTTGTTTAGTTAAAAAATAAAATCTGGGAACAGTCTGGTTAAGAAAAAGGAAAACTGTACCCAAATAAGCAGATTAAAAATGCTAATGTTGCATTGCTGAAAATAAAATTGCACCCTAATGTCTGTGCGTAGAATTATAATCATTTATGGATTATCAATAATATATAGCAGGGTTATTATAGTTAAATAAAAAAAAAAAAATATATATATATATATATATATATATTTTTTTTTTTTTTTTTTTTTTTTTTTTTTAATTAATAAAAATTAAATATTTGAAAAAAATGTCTAACAAAAATAATTAAAAAAAAACTATAAAACCTAAAGCTATATAAAATAAAAATAGAAAAAAGAAAAACATACTAGTAAAAATATCATTTCAGTGACAACAATAATAATAAAAAAACACCTCTTTGTAGCAAGTGCTTTGCATGAGACAGCAGTCATTTACACATCTGACCTAATAATGCAGCAATTGACCAATCAGATTCAAATATTCCAGAGACACGTGAAATAAACAGAATTATTTACAATTCTAAACAGTTTGTCTGTATGTGCTAATTGGAGACATTTAATTCCATATGAAAACGCCCTAAAGCAGCTCGTATCCTGTGACTCGGGTCCCCAGTGTCACACGCAAGAGTGACAAAGCTTCCATCTGTCAGCGAGGACCAGAGGTCCCAGAAAAGGCCAGACCTGCACTGAGGGCCGATCCAGCCAACAGCAGGGGCCCGGGGACAGAAGACACACTTAAGAAACAACAGTCAGGACAGACAGTCTGTCACACAAACACTCATATCCTGATCTATTATCATGAAAGACGAGCTTTAAAAATGAACCATTGTTAAAAGATTAAACTGAGGTTGTTTAATCTTGCATTTACGTTACTTATTTAATTAGAATGGTAATAAAATTGAAAAAAATAATAAAATAAAATATTCTATGTAGGATTATTGCCTTTAAAATACTGTGTTTGAACTCTGGGCTTCATAAGATGTTATTCTCTACTTTTGCGTTCTGATAATAATTGGATTCACGCACAAAGATTGACTATATAAAAGCTATGTTAATGTATACACTACCTTGGGTATATCTTTGCAGGTCATGCCCTTTTTAGTGTGCAAATTGATGTACATTACTAACTGTTTTCATTTTAATGTGAGTGAGTCTCCAAAGACCATTTAAAGACAGTAAATATAAAATATTCCATTTACAGGCACTTGTATGGAATTGTTGATTGTGTCCTAAGGGGAAACATGCAGCTAATTGATCTGTTTTTGAGCATGTTGAAGCACTGAACTGTTCATTTTCTCACCATCAACATGTCACATGGATCCTCTCGTGCATATGACTCTTGTCCTCTCCATGTTGAACACAGTCACTGACCCAAAGTGTAGAGTGTTGAAGCAAACTGACGACTGGCTCAAGGATGCAAGTTACAAAAACACAACAAAAACACACACATTTGTCACGGTAACAAATCACAAAATCCTGCATAGATATACACATCCACATCTGCACAGATATACTCACAGGACTTCAGTCAGTGCTCATTCCTAATGGGGAGTAAGAGCTGATTCTCTCTGGATGTGATTAAATGAAGATGGACAGGCTGAGAGGAGACTGCTCTGCAGCAGATCTGGAGAAAGAGATGGAAGAGGAAACAATTGACCTTGTTTAAACCTGGCTTTAACATCTGTCTCAGAGATGTGACATTACACAATCACATTAGTAAATACTAAAGCATCCTGACAGTCAATCAACTATTGCTCTAAAACAAGGGTTTAAACTTTGACGGTTATGGAAAACATACATATATACGTCAAGACTTCATGCCATCAACTACAAGAAATGAGTATGCAATGTTGATAAGAACTCGCCAGGACTTTTAAAGGAACTAAAATGTGATGTTTGATCGAAATGCATAAACATAGTACAAATCAAATATTGTTAAAAATATTGTATAAATACTTTTACAATTTCAAATAACTTATTTCTATTGTAATACATTTTAAAATGTACTTTATTCACGTGATCAAATCAGTCTTCAGTGTCACATGATTCTTCAGAAATCATTCTAATATGCTGATTTGCTGCTCAATAAACATTGCTTATTGCTGTTGAAAGCATTTCCTTAATGTTTACACCCATGCAAACATAAATAAATGACTTCTACAATGCAAATTACACTGAAAAAGAGTATGAATTGCTTGCACTCTGAACCCCTATGCGATTACACAGTTTATCGCTGCAACAGGGCCTGAGAAAGACTGATGACATGAAGGAGCGGACAAGAGGGTGTGTGTGTGTGTGTGTGTGTGTGTGTGTGTGTGTGTTTGTGACATATGAGGACACAAATTTGTATAATGACATGGGTATGACATAGGTATTACAAGGAGAAGGTGACTTATGAGGACATTTTCCCATGCCCCCATTTTTCAAAACGCTTATAAATCATACAGAGTGATTTTTTTTGAGAAAGTAAAAATGCACAAATTTTCCTGTAAGGGGTAGGTTTAGGTGTAGGGTTGGTGTAGGGCAATAGCACATACAGTTTGTACAGTATAAAAACCATTACGCCTATGGGACGTCCCCACAATTCACAAAAATAAACGTGTGCACGTGTGTGTGTGTGTGTGTGTGTGTGTGTGTGTGTGTGTGTGTGCGTGCGTGCGTGCATGCACAGACTAAAACAATGAGTGAAAGAGCAAAAAGAAGTTTGGTCTCTGAAATGGCTTTCTGAAACTGTGCACTAGACTATCGGTGCGTGGAGAAATGCAACTGACAATGAGTATAAAACAGTGGCCTTCTTCCCTGTTTTAATTAGTATGTGTGTGTGATTGTATTTTATTTGCAGATGAGGGGTGAGGTGATGGCAGCGTTGCTCTGGTGACCCACCTTGCTACACACACACACACGCTCACTCGCTCTCAGATGCCACTCTGACACTCACAGATCAGCGTAATGAGCTATAGTCACCACAAAAGGTCAGAGGTCAAAGCTATTATACCGCATCTCCCCATTAAAACACGGCAATGTGGCCCGAACAGCCATCCTCACCCCTGCTCTCTACAACCACAATTAAGAGCAGGAATCACTGACCTGAAACACAGCAATTAATATAAAGAAGTACAGTTAGTTTAATAGCTGCAGCACAAACACAAAATAAAGATGCATACTTTGAATATGCACTAAACTGGCACAAATGTTCATGAGATCAGTGATGTCTAATGATTTGCACTGTTTATAGTCCTGATTGTGATGTCATTAAACCTCTAAACATGAATGAGAGCATCATCCTGCAGCGTTTGTGATTCAGACATGAATGGTTCCTCAAATCATGTGTCTTGTGATTTTCAAAGGAAGCTTCTTTCTGGCACCGAATAATATTTAAAGACGGTCACTGTGAATTTTTATCTCACAATTCTGTTTAGTTATTAGTTCTGAGATATAAACTAAAAAAAAATTTGGAGAGAGAAAAAGCATGCAATATAAAAACTTTTGTATATAAATTGTAAATAAATGTACACATATAAATGTATTTTTTTCTCTTTTTCTTTTTAACTGCAAGATTATATCTCACAATTTTGATTCACAACTTTATTTCAGCTAACAATTCTGAGAAAATTTGCAACTGCAACCTTTTGCCTCAGCATTCTGAATTAACATTGGGCGATTTAAACTGTTAGAATTACGAGATTTCGCAATTAATAGTTCGCAATTCTGAGAAAAGTTACAATCAGCGATTGTATTTTTTTTTTTTTTTTTTACCTGCTGGTCCATAAAACAGGTGGGGGAAAATAAATAAATAGATAAAAATACAGATGCACAACGAAGGGGGGACCCTACCCAAGCCATAACTACAGCCTGTTTCTTCAGAGCATCTAATTAACCATTAAATTCTACTTTGCACACTCCAAACTTAATGCAAAATGTTTGTTTTGTCATTGAGGTATGTTCATGGATTTTTAACTACAGAAATACCCGTTAAGCCCTTGTGCACAGCGCCACGCGCTTAACTCCAATTAATCTGACATCGCATCGCTCGTGGAAGCCTCTGTGAGAAAATCGGTCTAATTGTACGTAATACAGGACGATATAACAAACGCATTCGATTATGGCTGACCCGTTTCTAATGCACACACGGTCTAGGAGTTAATTAATATCAGTACGTCTAAAAATTGTAGGGTAAGAAGCTCCTCCTCATTACCACCACGGCACATGACACACGTCCTTGATGAATCTTAGGATGTGTTTTCATAAAGGGCAGGATGCTTTGAGTAATGCAGTCATCCGGCAGCGCCCGCGCTGTGCTCATATTAATACAATAGCCATGAAGGTCTTTGTCGAGGTGTTTCTTTGAGTGTCAAGGGGCCAGAGATGATGACAAACGGTTGGAGATTTAATCAAACGCGCCGTTGGCTGAATGAACACGAAGGGAGACAGTGGAAGATAAATGCACTTTAGCAAGGGCAGAGTCGCTATTAACAGTCGTCTCGTGACTGTGTGCTGCTGGAGAACAGCGCCCTCTGATGGAAACACCACCATCAGCTCTGACCACATACAGTATGTATGGAGGGGTTTTATAGAGTCAGAGAGACTCATTATGCTGAAGCACAGCGTGAAAAGCAGTATTTAACTATTTATTGATCTATTTATGCTTTTTAGCACATTGCTATTGCTGCTTGCTTATAAGAAGTAAATGTGAGAGGTGTAAAACTCACTGCCACTATTTTGGAGCTGCCCAGACAACTCACATAGAGTGCATCCTAATTAGCATACCTATGCACAATTCTACGCTATTTTTAGTATAAATACTGTCAGTAGTTTATTCACACTAACCCAAAATGATGCACTAAATGTGGAATGTTAGACAAACATAGAAGTACTGTAGTAAGTCAGTTTGTACTTTTCGCCTACTGTTTTGTGAATTATATGAATTAGGACAAACTACTAGGCTCAGATATGGTTTTTAGCCTAGAATATAGTATGAAAGTTGTCATGATTGGACACAGGGAAAATAATCTTAAAGTTTTTACACAAGACAGTAGAGAGTATAGATGGGGGCACAAATCCAGTAATTGCTATGGTGTTCAGTGTGTTGCTAGGGTGTTGCTATGTGGTTGCTAAGGTGGAGTGAACCATTGCAGGAATATTGCTTAGTGCCGAGTCAAAAGAGCCCACATTCTATAATATTTTTTAGCTGTGCAAAAACAATAAATCTGATTGATTTGCAAAGAAACAGCACACTTACAGTAGTTCATTTTGCTAGGTGGCTACTAAAGGGATGTAATATTTTTAAAAAGTCCAATTGAAAATGAACATAGATATTAATTCCACCTCAAAAGATGTAAAAAGTTAAGTAAATGAAAAAAGTGTCCTCCCCAAATCTCTATGATATTTTAGGTGCTATTTTCAATGCAAACCTTTCGCACATTTTTTTAAAGCCTAAAAAAGAAATTCTGGGTCTCATCGGGCTTCAGAGTACTTAAAATACAAATATAAGTGTTTTACATAATGCCTAGTGGAGCTTCTTCTCTTTGGATCTTGACCTGCATCCGCTTTGATTGGATAGGAATATAATATAATCCCTATATAACAGAAAACAAAACCTACATGCTTTTGATGAACTATTCCTTTAACCTTTAGACATAATTAATATTTACTGTCTTTAAATATACATTAGCGTGCGTAATTATTTGCGAGTGTTGGTAAGAGCAGTATCCGTGCGTGGGATCTCTGCTGTGTGTGTGTGTCTGTCTACTGTATATGTCAGAGAGTTCACTGACACAAAGGATCGATGGCTGGAGGAGATCTGGAGCCAATTATTTTCAGCTTAATGGTCCCTCAGGTATCAGCAAGAGGAACAACAAAACGACTGCAGGAGAGACCGAGTCCTGACAACCCCAGCGCTCTGTCACCAGCGTAACGCACTGCTCTGCCATCAATTCCCAGGAGCCGCTGAGGGGAGGGGGGCGATCTGATTGGCTGGCTGGCCTGAGGGGGAAACTGCCATATGAGAGATGATGCTTTGCAGCGTTCCAGTATATTGAGAGGTTTTAGAGAGTTTTTAGAGTTTCTGTGAAATTGTTGTCAGAACGTGGAGCGGTTTATAGAAGAGAAGCATTTCAGTGAGAGCTGCACTTGAGACACATTTAGCAGATCTCTCTAAAACAAATCCATGCAATGCATTACACAGTTTTCAACATTGATAATAAGAAATGTTGTTTGAGCTGCAAATCAGCATCATTTCTGAAGGATCATGTGAGATTCAAATTCAGAAAATTCAGGTTTGCATCACATGAATAAATTACATATTAAAATATATTACAATAGAAAACAGTCATTTTAATTTGCTATAATGTTTCACAATATATGTGTGCGTCAAGGGCATAGGTTTGATTTTGACATTGGTGGGGACATAACGGCAGACAGACATAGGGACAATTTAGTAGTCACTGGATATTGGTAAGGACATGTCATAACATCTCTACTAAATTCTACACCCTTGAAAATCATAACATGTGATGTCCGACTTTGGAAACTACAGTTCTCTCCTTAAATGTGACCCTGGACCACAAAACCAGTCTTAAGTGTCAATTTTTCGAAATTGAGATTCATACATCATCTGAGAGCTGAATAAATAAGCTTTCCATTGATGTATGGTTTGTTAGGATCGGACAATATTTGGCCAACTATTTGAAAATCTGGAATCTGAGGGTGCAAAAAAATCTAAATATTGAGAAAATCGCCTTTAAAGTTGTTCAAATGAAGTTCTTAGCAATGCATATTAATAATCAAAAATTAAGTTTTGATATATTTACGGTAAGAAATGTACAAAATATCTTCAGGGAACATGATCTTTACTTAATATCCTAATGATTTTTGGCATAAAAGAAAAATTTATAATTTTGACCCCTACAATGTATTTTTGGCTATTGCTACAAATATACCCGGGTTGCAGCGACTTAAGACTGGTTTTGTGCTCCAGGGTCACAAATATGAAGAGGTCAAACAACAGATTAATGAGTTAATCCAAATTTCTCAAAAAAAAAAAAACTTATGGACGTAATTATAATATAAGTCAGACACTGAAGTGAGTTGCTGTTTTTGTCACTCTTCTGAGGAAGATTCATTCACTTATACCCACACAGAGAATATTTTTTTCTAATATAGTGTATCTAATCTCATTTTGTAAGTGACTTTTCTTTCTGTTTTTCAGATTTTTTATTTGGGGGGGGGGGGGGGGGATTGTTTCACTACTCGAAAGAGAACATTTAATGTGCTTCCTGCTAGCTAAATTTCACATTAACATAAATTGCATTCTCCGTTCTTTTTCTATTCTATCTGCTTGTTTTCTTTTTATTTATTATAAAAAAAAAACTTGCTATGTGTTAGACTAACCAAAACTTGTCACAGCACTTACATATTATTGCTCTTTTGTTGGTTTTGATGGCTTCTATTGACCTCATTTGTAAGTTTCTTTGTATAAAAGCACTCCTACCCCAGCCCATTATTGCAAATACAGTAATTAATTGCTTTTTAGATTGACAAAAATGATGCAATATTGATGTGTGCATGCCAAGTAGGACAATCTGTCTAAATGTAAATGTGAAATGTGAATCTGGCCATAGCTGTATCTGATCTGAATCAAATGATTCGTGCTCCCTCTCCAAAGTACCAATCTGAATCAAAAGGTTCACGAACCTACTCCAAAGTCTCAACCTAAATCAAATGATTTGCAATATGCAAAGTTCCTATCTAAATCAAATGAATCGAGGACCCACTCTGAAGTCCAGACCTAAATCAAGTGATTCACATAATGTGATTTGAAGTCCTTACCTGAATCATATGACTCGCTTGAACTGAATGATCAAAGTCACGAATTTAATAGTCCAGTGGTTCCAGCATAAATGACTCACTCAACTGAATCGGTTTGTCTGTTTCTCTGCTTTTCACATCTTTAGCCATGCATGTTTACACGACACTGTCAGTACTGGCTTACCTTGCTAGTTATGACATTAACTGAAATAAGCGAAAAAGTATGATGTTTACAAATAAAATATTAATTTTCCATTCCAAAGATAACATCCAACACAAATCAACGAACATAACCAGTTTACTGCTAACTACTGTAATAAAAACACTCCATTAATATGACACTGAGCCGCACCTTAAAATACATGTTAGATGGAAATATTGTGCATTATGATCAAGTCTGTAGCTTAATTCACTATATTTTAAATAGTTTAAACACTGCAGTTCAGTTGGTGACAGTTCAATAGGAAATCAGTTGGAAGCATATTTAAGTGAATGTCTTAAAAGCATGCAGTTTTCTAACGTAATTACTTTAAGTCTATATATATATATATATATATATATATATATATATATATGGAGACTTGGTTTGCATCAATAAATAGACAGCTTATATCTACTCACATGTTGTTTTGCTGAAAAGCTTGATCCTCCTTAATTCTGACATTTTGTTAGAAAATCTTCACTAGTTATTCACAACCAGGGTTAATGATGCACTGAAGTGATACTGAAATCTGATTGTCTGGACAGTTACATCTCAAAATATATGCAGTAATGGACATTTTATTTTATTTAGCTTCTCTTTTAAATACATTTTGAAAGGTATGTTCTTTACCTGCATGCATTGGTTTGGTAGTAACAAACCAGAGTAGTGGAGGTTTCTTTCAGATGTCTTGCTTTTGCTCAGAAAGATTCCCTTTAAACTGTCACTCCACCATGATAGCAGTTAACCTGAAAGAACACAAATGAACAAAGAATGAATAGACAGCTATAGAAGCTATTACAAGCAAAATGAGAGCTCAAACACCTCAAGCAGCATACAGGTGCTGGTCATATAATTAGAATATCATCAAAAAGTTGATTTATTTCACTAATTCCATTCAAAAAGTGAAACTTGTATATTATATTCATTCATTACACACAGACTGATATATTTCAAATGTTTATTTCTTTTAATTTTGATGATTAGAGCTTACAGCTCATGAAAGTCAAAAATCAGTATCTCAAAATATTAGAATATTTACATTTGAGTTTGAATAAATGACCATTCCTACAGTATAAATTCTGAGTATCTCTTGTTCTTTGAAACCATAATAATGGGGAAGACTTCTGACTTGGAAATGATCCAGAAGACGAACATTGACGGCCTCCACAAAGAGGGTAAGTCACAGAGGGTCATTACTGAAAGGTGTGGCTGTTACAGAGTGCTGTATCAAAGCATATTAAATGCAAAGTTGACTGGAAGGAAGAATTTGGGTAGGAAAAGGTGCACAAGCAACAGGGATGACTGCAAGCTTGAGAATACAGTCAAGCAAAGTCGATTCAAACACTTGTGAGAGCTTCACAAGGAGAGAACTGAAGCTGGAGTCAGTGCATCAAGAGTCACCACGCTCAGATGTCTTCAGGAAAAGGGCTATCAAGCCACTTCTGAAGCAGAGACAACGTCAGAAGCGTCTTACCTGGGCTGTGGAGAAAAAGAACTGGACTGTTGCTCAGTGGTCCAAAGTCCTCTTTTCAGATGAAAGTAAATTTTACATTTCATTTGGAAATCAATGTCCCAGAGTCTGGAGGAAGAGTGGAGAGGCACAGAATCCATGTTGCTTGAAGTCCAGTGTGAAGTTTCCACAGTCAGTGATGGTTTGGGCTGCCATGTCATCTGCTGGTGTTGGTCCACTGTGTTTTCTGAAGTCCACAGTCAACGCAGCCATCTACCACGAAATTTTAGAGCACTTCATGCTTCCTTCTGTTGACAAGCTTTATGGAGATGCTGATTTCATTTTCCAGCAGGACTTGGCACCTGCCCACACTGCCAAAGGAACCAAAAGCTGGTTCAATGACCATAGTGTTACTGTGCTTGATTGGCCAGCAAACTCACCTGACCTTAACCCCATAGAGAATCTATGGGGTATTGTGAAGAGGAAGATGAGAGACACCAGACCCAACAATGCAGAAGAGCTGAAGGCCACTGTCAGAGCAACCTGGGCTCTCATAACACCTGAGCAGTGCCACAGACTGATCGACTCCATGCCACGCCGCATTGCTGCAGTAATTCAGGCAAAAGGAGCCCCAACTAAGTATTGAGTGCTGTACATGCTCATTCTTTTCATTTTCATACTTTTCAGTTGGCCAAGATTTCTAAAAATCCTTTCTTTGTATTGGTCTTAAGTAATATTCTAATATTTTGAGATACTGATTTTTGACTTTCATGAGCCGTAAGCTCTAGTCATCAAAATGAAAAGAAATAAACATTTGAAATATATCAGTCTGTGTGTAATGAATGAATATAATATACAAGTTTCACTTTTTGAATGGAATTAGTGAAATAAATCAACTTTTTGATGATATTCTAATTATATGACCAGCACCTGTACAATACAATGAAAAGGTGCATCTACTGGAACAATAATAAAATAAACATTGAATACTGCTGCATTGCATTTACACAGAACTGTAAAAACTTTTACTATGATCTACTCAATTGTTTTGGTGAAACATTTTTACAGTAAAAATATTGAGTCAATTTTAAAGATGTGAAATCATTGAAATATACTTTAAGAGTCAAGTAAATGTAACTAAAAAAAAAAAGTAGATTCAAATAATTAGATTAACTAATCTCATAAATAAAACCGAGTAATTATAATTAAAATCCTTAATCGATGCAATAGTAATTCTAAATCAAACAATAAAAAAAGTAGATACAAATAATATTCAAATATGTGTGAGTTGGGTCAAAGCGGCATATTTTGAAACTTCAATGCCATTATGTCTTAACACTGTATGTGGAGCAGGCACAGAGCCACCTCAGAGCAGTCTTAACTTTTGTGTGTAAAGATGCCTCTGTAGAATAACCAGCAGGCATCCTGTGCAGGTAAACGCAGCGACTGTGTGATAGTTTTAGGTCTGTGTGCTGTGTGCTGGGTGGTGCTGCACGGTGAAAAATAAATGTGGAGGCTTGTGTTGGAGATGATGTGAAAGCTTTGTGCGCTTTAGTTTGCAGTCAGCAGTAAAGCTAGCTTTTTTCTGTCTCTCTCAGGAGACATTTCAACAATGGCGCATCGTAAAAGTACAATACTTGCAGCACAATATCCATTCGTGCTTCCAGATCAGCCTCATACAAAATGTTTCAAGCCCTGGCGGTTTAATTCTTCTGGGAAAGGACAGAGGATCAGGTGAAAGCCTGGAAAGAGAAGCAGAGGGAGCGAGAAAGGGAAGAGGAGACCGGTGTCGTCTTCCTCCTCAGACACCACTGCAGCGGGACCCGCGGCTCTTTAAAGCATTCCCAGAAGGCATCTGATATGCATTGAACTCTGGGGTGCCTCTGGCTACACTTTCTCAGCAGCTTAGACATCATAAAGTATTTAGGTGCACTTAACACACACAGGTAAGTAACCAAACACTCAGAGCTCAACTTGGAGGCAGATGAAACGTTCGGGGTTTGAGCCCTGTCACGATCTCCTCTGATACACCGGTTTGTTCCGAAGGGGAAACGAGACAGAAATGCAGTGAATTCAGGAATCACCTGACAGCACATGTTCATCACAGAGACAGCCATTTAATCGTTTATATATGAAGGATGTAATATTTAAAGCATTCTGCAAGATGTTCCCTACAGCATTCCCTGAGGGATGTTAGAAAGACATTCAGTAGATGTTTATATGAATTGGCTCCTTTCAGGACATTTATAAGATGTTTGTGCCAGTGTGTTGTAGTACTCCAGTCTACACTGTAAAAAATTTACATTTTGAAAAATTGTGGAAACTGAAAAATAAACATCGACTCAACAAATTGCTTCCCAAAAATTACCCTCAAACCAAAAAATGCATTGTACTAAGGTCTGAAGTTAAAATTAAAAATATATATTCGCCGGACATATTAAATTGTGCTCAGCCAATCTATCAAGCGGAAGTGAAAAATCTGTGGTGGCTGAACAAGCCTTGCACCAAAAAACGCGTGTACGCATGCGCCTGAGAGAAACCGTTGGTGTAGTGAATTCAAATGTCTGTGCGCGGGAGAGCGGACCGATGCTGAGGAGCGACAAAACATCATTTACAGACGGATTTTCCATCATTAAAGTTATGGTGAGTACTGAACTTTGTCTTTATTAAGTCATGTTTAAGTTAAACAGAGTGCAGGTCTCAGTAATTTCAACATAAAAACGAAAAACGTGGGTTTTTCCGCCTCTGATAAGTTAACTTAAGTATTCGTTTTACTTTAGGACATAATACATTTTATATAAATTACATTGTATTTTTCAGAATAACGGTGAATTCACGCCTGTACTCATGCCATGTTGGCGTTATAATAACCTAGTTTAGCTCATACTGATCTCTCGGTAGGGGTGTGCGATAGGCTATACCTTATATCGTCTGCGATCGTAATTTTCGCTGTTTTTTGCGATCGCTGTTTTAACGATGTGGGGTTTGACATTATGAGTAACGTTATATGGCTAAAACCAAACAAAACACACCTACAGAGTGCACAAATACATTACGTGATGAAGGTTAGACTAGTGCGTGTGCGCATTAGAGTGTCTTTCACTGCATGATTCAGTCTATTATTAAAATGCATTTAGAATGATCACAAAATTCAAGATATGAGGGATTTACATCATTTCAAATGGTTAATCAATATCACATGAAGAATTACGTTTTTTTCTTTCACAAAGCAACATGATTACAAATGTGATATTGATTTTATACAGCAGTTCAATAAACAAGGTGGTAATATTAAGGGACTTATGTTTTAGATGCAATATTGGCTGTTTTTGCTCTATTTCGCCAACAAAAATAATTACAATTTGCATCTCTGAGCAACATGTTGGTGTTTCGTTCCTGAATGAGTCAACCGTTTACACGATTGCAATGACTCACTTATTAACAGTGACTGCCACCTACTGGCGGTTTTAATTTCACATTTAAAGTATCTTTTACTTTTAATTTTTTTTTTAATAATTCCAAATATCAGTATTAAATGATCAAATATCAAAACATTATTTATGCAGTTGTAACTCTAGGTTAAATGGTTCATGTCCTGCATTAAACAGTTTGTAAATGTTTCTAAATGCCACTTCAGATGCAGCTTATGTGTTTCCTCTGCATTGCAAAGATGCATTTTGTTGAAACTGATTTCATTTGCTTGGTAACAGCCCAAATGTCTTATTCTAATTGACTACTAAAATGTAAGAATTTGACTCAAATAATGATGCACATTTTTAGAAAAATGGCTTTATGAAGGTAAAAATGCCCATAAAAGGTAAAACTCAATTTAAAAGTATTGGAAAATATTAATTTCTATGACTGCTGGGAAAAGACCACCACACAGAATATGCAGAATATCAAAACTTTAGGAGTCCACGGTAGTCCTTAAAATGTCAGCACAAAAACACACTCAGCAAAATATCGTCCGTCTAATTATTATTAGCAATAAAATCCCAGAAAATATTGAGATATAGTTTTTGTCAGTATCGCACACCTCTATCTCTCGGTTACCTAAACTTACTATTTATTGAACTAATTTATTTTTATTTCACATTATGATTATTATATTAAATGTATGAGACACAAGGAAAACGTTTCTGCTTTAACAATTTTTTTTGTTTCCCTCAGTGTAACCCACCTTTGCTAGGTCTCAGCTTAAGAGGCACCATTTAGTCAAAAGTCAGAAGTGTAAAAAAGGAACCACTATGAATTTCACAGTGAGTATTTAACTCAGTTCTTATTGAATATGTTAATTCCGTATTAGTGTCAAATACTATGAGCTCATAGATGTAATTTGTGTGATGTGGCTCTGTGTAATGCAGGCTGCATAAGTTATTAAAGTTATATGTAGACTTATATTGACATTTGTATTTTATAATTTTTTACAGAGGCATTGGAGAACGACACAACTGCAATGAAAACTGGAGTAGTAAGCATCAGCAGTTGCACTTCAAGAGCCCTGTCAAGTGTGCTAAATGTCTCCGTTGTCCTGGAAGAGTAGGTGCTTCACAACTTAGGAGACTTTGTAAATGTATTTATTGTACTCTTTGGATTATTGTGTGCGCTCAACATGGAGTACAACAAGGATTTACAGTAAAAGGTTAGTTCACCAAAAATGGAAATTGTCATTAATTACTCACCCTCATGTCGTACCCAAACCCGTAAGACCTTCAGTCATCTTCAGAACACATATTAACCCTCAAAAACCGAGACAGCCGCCCGCGGCTAAAAATAACGATTGTTCTTAAATGTTTAATAACTTTTGAACTGCTAATCCTATCTGAATGCTTTAAAAAGTGTCGTAAAGCAGAGATATTGCATTTGTCTCAGTTGGATTTTCAGAGGCTCCGTAGCGTATGTGATTATGTTATCTCATTTTGACAACATTGATTGGTCAGAAGAAACCAATGCATTTCATCCCTCTGAGCCAAACAGGAACGATTGTTGACGCTAAGTCCCACCCCCGTGCCCAGAGTGGTTCAAACTGTCACATATTCAACCAATAAACATAGGTTTTGGTCTTTTGAACCATTGTTTAGCGTGTTTCTATGGGAATTTGACCAAAGCAAAGTGAATGTAAAGTGTGTCAACACAAAATAACACATTTGCATGAGAGCACTCTCTAAAAAGCCCAGAAAAACACAGGACAGAGCACTTTGGCATAAAACAAACCAAAAGCAAGGATGAACAAGCGGTACATATCGGATAAAGCACTGGAATTTAGGTATTCTTAGAGAAAAACAAAGGGAAAATTGGGACTTTAAATTAGCTAGACTGAAACGTCAGGTTCTCCTTTTTTATAATGATATATGGCACTTGATGCTGACTTCTAGAATAAGTCTGAAAAAAACAAAGAAAAGTACAGGCGTGTCAGGTGCCCCAAAAATGTTCTAGGTCTTTAAGGGTTAAGATATTTTTGATAAATCCAAGAGCTCTCTGACCCTTCATAGGAAGCTATGCAACTTACACATTCAAGTAACAGAACAGTAGGAAAGACATCATTAAAGTATTTAGTGTGAGTCCAGTGGTTTAACCTACATTTTATGAAGCAACGCAAGAGTTTTGTTTGCAGAAAATTTACAAAATAATATCCAAAGTGTGGTGGTGCTTCCCATTTGTGTTCTGAAGATGAACAAAGGTCTTACAGATGTGGAATGACGTGAGGGTGATTAATGACAGAATTTTCATTTTTTAGGTGAACTAACCCTAAAAAGTTCAAAGTATCTCTTACGAGAATATTTATTTATTTATTTATTTATTTATTTATTTATTGGCAAACATTTGAAGTGTAAGATTCATGAGCTCAGAGTACCTTTTGTGAGAATGGTAATATTCAGGTGACATTACACTAAACACTGGTTGAAGTAACCTCAGATAAATTATTACATTTTATGGTGTTTTTGATATTTTTGCATATTTGTGAATGTATTAATGTTTAAAGTGCAATTCATCAGCTTTGTGTATCTTATGAGAATTAAAATGCATGATTTTGTAAGGTTTACTGTGTAGAAAATTTCAGTGTACTTATTGTAAGGTATTTTTACAATATTGTTGTAGATTTTATTAAAAATGTATTAAAATGTGTCCGTGTTCATTTAATGTTTTTTTTTTTAATTTACTTATTTATTTTTTATCATTTTCTTTTGGGACGATGGGGAGTAAACAATTCAGTAAGGTTGCTTTAGCAATATAAATTTGCCAATATACATTTTTAGATTAGGTAAAACAAAAAATGTATGCTACTACTATTTAAAATATTTAATTGGGCCAATAACATGGTTTGGTAGATTTAATGTTTTTCCAATTGGCTCAACATATTATTTCTCATTGAGCCAATGTTAACAAACTGTTGCCACAATTGAAAAAAAATCAATTTGCAGAAATTCAATTTGGCCAATGGAAAAATTCAGATGTAATCAGTCACTAGAACATTTTGAGTTGGGGAGGTCTGAAATTTTTTACAGTGTAGACAAAACCAAACTTGGACTCGTGTCTGTGTCCAAGACCATACTGTCAGGAGCATTTGGTTTCAGTCTGGAGACTCGAATGAGCTGGTCTTGAGCAGTCATCAAAATACAGTCTTGAACTCAGACTTGAGTACTGCAACACTGGCTTGTACACAATATCGAACCAGAGATTTCAAGAAATATCATAGCTATGATATTACTGAACATCTATGCCAGGCAAGGTGATATTCCGTAAAACAGTATGATTATGAGTAAGACTTTGTTGTTATACGACAGTCATGATAAACTCTCAAAAATTCACCGCAAACAATTATTTCCTTACAGCCTTAAAACTAAAGATTTTAAAAGAGGTTTTTTTACAGCAATACCGTAAAAGAAACAGTTTTGGTTCTCCAAAAAGAACCTTTCCGTGAACAGTTCTTTTAACCAAGTGTGAAGAACATTCTAATTATCTAAAGAACCTTTTCCACAATAAAGAATCTTGTGTGCAATGAAAAGGTTCTATGGATGTTAAAAGTTTTTCATGGAACTATCAGTGAAAATAAAAAGAGTGTACTTGGTATTTGTCTTGTTTTCAAGTACAAATGTCTAAACATTCTTAAATCAATATACATTTTCTTGAGATGCAGAATTATAAGAAGTCTTTAAGATAAGAAGTTTATAAGATAAGAAGTCTTGTTTTCAAAATTAAGTGAGTTTTGGCTGAAAACAAGAATATCTGCAGTTTGGGTCAGAAAAATAAACCATTTAAAAGGAAAACGTTTTTTCCTCTCATTGCCAGATATTTTTCAGTTTTTAATATCTCACTGACTAAATATTTAGTGTCATTTTACATCTGAATTAAACATATCTTGATTTAATAATGTTTAGATATTTGTACCGGAAGACAACAATTTTCTTACTTTTTTTTTTTTTTTTTTTGCAGCTTAACACTCTTGAAAATAAAGGTTCTTTATTGTAATTGATGGTTCCATCAAGAAAATGTAACATTCAAGCAAACTTTCCATTCCACAAAAGGTCCTTTATGGTGGAAAAAAGGTTCTATAGAGTTTTAAAATGAAATAAGCTATTAATCAAGTTATTTTAAGAAAATGCTTCCCCAATGGCATCAGTGAGAAAATCACTGTTTGGAACCTTCATTTTTGTTAGTTTACTGGCATCTGCGTTCCATGATCCTACAGTATGTGCATTTGTTATGGAACTTTTCGATTGCATAAAAAGGTTCTTATTTATTTATTATAGATAGATTATTAAAATCACTGAAAGGTTATTTAGGGTTTTCATTTCTGTGAAAAGCCCCTTTTGGAACTTTTAATTTCAAGAGTGTAAAGAAGTTATAATAATTTGATATTGACCCTTATTGCCTATATATGACACTGAAAATAAAACATGTCTTTCGTATGACGCTTTTCATAGACGTCTCAGTGTGTTTTCCAGGAACGTCTTTATCAGTGAAGATTTCTGTGCAAATACACTGAAGAACCTTTCATCACCAGAGCTCACTAACACAGCACTAATGTCCCTCTGAACTCATTCACCGCTTCTTTCTCGCACCATCACCGCCACAATTGGCTGGAAACAGTGATGGATGAAATGGGAGAGAGGAGCGGGCAGCGAGGGCAGGCCGGTCACCTGCCGGTCAGAGAGCAGTGACCACGCTTCCCAGCGGGTTTGAAGCTGGATGTACCTATGAGAGTTTACGTACAGCGTGTGCATGTACGAATCTGAACAAAGAACTTCCTCAGCACCGGTTTCCAGGAGAAATATGAACATTCTTTTCCTGTTATAAATGTGTCTGTGTAGCGGAGCGTCTTTACTGTGTGTGCGTGTCGGTCAGAGAGCGATGACCACGGCCGCCTGCGCTCTCACAGGGGGGTTCATTACGGCGAGTGACAGGGCCTCCTCTAAAACGCCGTCTGAGGAATACACACTCTGCGTGGGACAAAATAAACACCCGGCTTCGAGTGGGGGCACCATAAATTATTTATATCACCAGCAGAACAGCAGAGACGCTCTTAATATCGCTACCTGCTCGTCTGGACGCGTAAAAGATGATTTATGTCTTATGGCCACATTAAATTTCACTGCAATTGGGCCTTGTGCCTTCTGGGGTCTGGGGAGACACAAAATGGTGGTTATAAACTGCTGCAGTTGTTCTCTGGAAACACAGAACCGAGTGGAAAGCGGCCCAGCGGAGTCTTCTGGCTTTTGTTTATTTCTGCACAAGATGCCTTGGTCAAGCTCTTCCAGTTCTGTCAGTTCTTCGTGATCTGTAGGTGATACAGAGATAGCATTTTATTTTTGTTTAAATGCAACCATGCAAATTCTTTAACGGCTGAAAAAATGTAGATAAACACCAACCAAACAAAACAAGCTTACGTACACGAGTCTGCTGGTCATTCCAGCTCTGTGCATGAAAAACCTGTGGAAACGTACAAACAGAGCTGGATGAGAACCGAATGTATCAGGACGGCAGAACAGAAGAGTTTGTAAAAACATGCATAAGCATATGCATGAAGAGAAAGACACCAAACATCATGCTAGAATACTCAAACTATCTTAATATTTCATGTGCCCATTAAAAATGTCTGATTTTGTGTTCAGCGTGCGATGAACCCTAGAGGCCTGTTCAGTGGATGAGATACAGCATTAATCCCGTGTTTATTTCCATTTTGAGCGAGGGATGATGTTTATTGAGCTGCACAGTGATGCATCTGAAATGCGCTTGGGCTTGTTTGAGCCTACGATACACAAATAATCCAATATGATACTACAGGCACCCAGAGACAGTGAGATATGCATCATCAGTAACAGGTCGTTCAGCTTGATTAACCCATTAATGGGCAGATTTTCCTGAAGATGTCTCACACTGAATCTCACAAATCTGTTCATCTCACGTGTCTTTACAAAACTTGGATTGAACCGCTTAATTGATATGCATTCAATGACCTTGATTTGTGTTTGGAACAGCATGAGAGTGAGTAAATTTCATTTCTTGGTGAACTATCCCTTTAAGTGTATTTTCCACATAAAGATGATTTAATGGCACAGCAATTTTAGTGACAAATGCACACATTTTTCTATGTAGGAACTCATGGAAACAATAATAAGGGATTTTTGCCCACCAGCCACTAAAGCTGCCATGTACATTTCAGGAGCAAATACCCAAAAATGGCACTGAGAATTGAACACCACATAGCATATCATCCGGAAAGATGTCAAAAGCCCTTCCTAAAGCTGTCTACTCGTACACTGGCTGTTTTTAAAACATCTACAGAGCAAAAAATTGGAAGAGAATGGCAGGTTTGGCATTGCCTGCATGCTTAAATGGATTATTATGATTATGCCTCATATACACACATAGACATCATTTTATAGCATCATTCTTTCAGAAAAAATATCAGTGAACAAGTACAAGGCTTTAACGTCATTTTAAACCATAAAAGCCCTTCAAAATAATAGGGATCTCTCTGTGCCTTTTCTAATTTCCTGACATTTGCACTCATTACTCATTTTTAATGGAATATAATGGCCGCGGTTGGTGGCGAAGGGACCCCGTTCTACCTCTCACGCCGACACAAACAAAACTCTGAGAATAAAAAGGCTTTCCACTGAGATCAATGCTTGCGGAGGAGAGGAGAGACAGGTCTATTTCTTTTCCTCTCTCGCTCGCTCTATCTCTTTCTTCTCCTCCTGTTTAAGGGAGCTCCCCAGCCGCCCCCGGTGACAAATGGGGGTGGTTGAGAAGTGGCCGTTTGGTGTCTGGCATCAGCGCAGTCACGGAAGAGCCTTCGAGTCTTCAGGGTGGGGAAGACAGGCCCTCGACCGCAGCCAGCGGAGAGGGGGGTCCTCAGGGGGCCTGCAGGCGAAACGGACCCCCATAAATCAGTCTGTTTGAGCTGTGCTCACCATCCATCTCAGCCCTAACGTCCCAGAGGAGAGAGAGAAACAGAGAGAGAGAGAGAGAGAGAGAGAGAGAGAGGCAGGCCGGAGAGGAACAGGGAGGTGTTCGAGTGAGCAACCTAAATTCTCAACTTACAGCATGTGTGTCTACATCTGAGCGATTTAGGTACACTTACCCAGGATTTTCACAGATTTCCTAATGTGGCAACGGAAATCTCACTGAATTTGAACCTAAAACACAAATTAATGAAATGATTAATAAATCAAAGCAGGGATATTCTGCATTAATATTAATTTAATCAATTACATGCTTTATTGGCATAACAAATATTTTTACCTTCAAAGTATTTAAAACCAAAACTATGCAAGTAATGCAAAGCAACATCAGTTTGAAAAAAAAAAAAGAGATAATTAGAAGTTTACAAAAACTAAATATGTTGTTTAGACAATTTGGATGTTTATTTACTTAATGCAGAATGTCTTAATCAGTCAATAAGTTCTTATTAAACAAAATCTTACCTCTGTACATTTTACAGAACTACAGACATCACATGGGTAGGTTTATAGACACACACAAACCTCAATAATTGTGACAATCAAAACACATCACTAACATAACAGCATAAATAACTTGAGCAAAGAATGCTGGTGTCTTCAACGTTATTGAATTTTAAAACCGTTTGTTCAGACTTTCACATTTTGGAGAGTATTGTTGGCTTAATATTTGTTTTTATTCAGAGTCCAAGTCATTTACATTATTTCATTTCAGTAAGTTGGTGCATATCACGAGACAGTAGTTGTAATAAACACACACCTGTCACACATATCAGTAAAATTTTATACTAATGCATTAAACTCTGCTCAGCCATCATTAAAATAACTTCACCTTGACTTATTTGGACTACTCTGGGAAACATTTTAATTTTTCTCTATGATGATCTCATATTCAAATAACAGTCCCATGCAGAAATATCTTCCACAGTAAAATCATATACACACTACTATTCAAAAGTTTGGGGAAATAATTTTTAGTTTTTTCCTTTATTTATTTATTAAACATTACACTCTTATGTTTACAAAGACTGCATGTATTTGATTTAAAATACAGTAAAAACATTACAATTCTGAAATATTATTACAATTCACAATAACTCTTTTAAATATGACTATGTTTTAAAATGTAATTTATTCCTGTGATCAAAGCTGTATTTTCAGCATCATTACTCCAGTCTTCAGAGTCACATGATCCTTCAGAAATCATTCTAATATGCTGATTTGCTGCTCAAGAAACATTTCTTATTATCATAAATGATGAAAACAGTTGTCCTGCTTCATATTTTCTGGAAAGAGTGATATGTTTTTGCAGGATTCTTTGATGAATAGAAAGTTCAAATGAATAGCATTCATTCACTTTTGTAACTTGAAAAATATCTCACTTTTGATCAACTGAATGCATTCTTATGGAATAAAAGTATTCATTTCTAAGAAAAAAAACCTTACTGATCCCAAACTTTTGAACAGCAGTGCATAACGAGACACTCACATTATTCCATGTTGACAAACTTTATGTACATTGATAAGTGTGACACAGTTACGTGAAGGACTGCAAGATGTTAGTGAGCACATATGTTGTGTCTCCCTGAGGCCGTGACCGTATATGAGCTGACTGATGTTCAAACACACATGCTCAGAGACCCTGTAGATGCCGTAGGCTTTCAGTGTTACCAACGGCAATACGACGTCTTCAAAAGACACCAGACTCTAGAAGAGGCCAATGCAGCGCTCTTACACACACAAACGCGCTCCCTTCACCAGCAAAGTTTTGGTTGAACGGTTTTTTCGGCTAGTCCATCAAACGCATGCCGGCCACACGAGTGACGCACACAAAGTGCAGGTGAGACCTCGACAGACCTCAGATCTGAGGTGGTGCACACAGCGACAAACACTCTGCAACGGTCCCAACATTAAAAACACCAGCGAGGAAGAGCAGCGCATGCATGAAAGAGCAAGAGAGAGAGAGAGAAAGAGAGATTTCAAGAAGTTGCCATTACATCCCCTGTCTCCCATGGTTGTGAATTTTGTATGCGGCGTTGAGACGCCATAGAAAATTCGTTCCCCAGAGTGGCAAATGTGCCAAAAGCAAGCCAGTAAATAACAGTCTCCATTCTTCAAATGAATGCTAATTTCATACTGTATTTCTCTCTCGCTCGCTCTCCTCAACTTTGTTCACATATTGATGTGCTCTGAAATCAACTTCAAATGGTGCCAGCGATATCGCTGAGAAAGAGATCGCTGATTCTTCTCCGTGTCCTTTTTTTCTTCTGCAGCGATGCCCCGAATGTCGGTTTCATTAGCTTGCCGCTAATTAGCCTCCTTCTGCTGATTTGCAAGTCGATGGCGGTGGCTGCAGGACAGGCATCTTTGAGGCTCTCGCCCCTCTGATCTTGGGGGTCCTCCAGTCCCCCTCCCGTCCGCCGAGCGCCCAGCCTTCTCCACAATTAGTACTAAAGAAATTCATGTTCCTTTTCACAGATACATTATTCATATTGTCTCTGAACGTAAATAAATCATCACGTTCTAGAGGGCTGAGCTCAACCTCTCCCATTTCTCCGCGACTGCGAGCCTCAGTCGACTTTGGTCGAGTGACCTTCGCCCATTTCCTTCTCAAACGCCTTCACAGCTAGGTCAGTGGACCAATTTAGCGCCGCGAAACACCAACACTGTGCTCCTGATAGATGTCTGGCTGCTTAAACCAGCGATTATCTGATTAGTGTTGGTAAATATGAAGGCTAACAAAGCCGTGATTTCTGGAGGCCATCAGAGTGCAAGTAATCCCAAGGAGAGCAGCGTTGCGTCTTAGCGCTCTGTGATTTCTCTTCTCTGCTGTTGATCAAGCGTTTCGGGGAGAAGCGCTAACTGGACAGACACGCTGCAGTCATTTCAATGATTTAGTAGCTTTACTTTGTGCTATTATTCATTGGTCTGAAGGGAGGCCAGGTTCGGCCGAGAGGCCTGCATGTTTTATAACCACTGGAGGGCAAAGCTTTCCACCACAGCCCTGCACTTCTGTTAGGGGAGACCAGACTCTTTCACACATGGAGATGTGCTGTAAACACAAACTGAGATAGTGTTTATTCACACACACACACACACACACCAGTGTGGAGGACACGGAGACCAAAAAGCTGTTTGGACTGACGGTTCGTAACCATGCCTCATAGCTGATGCCGAGTCCTTCACCCTTTGTCCACCAGAAATAAAACTATTTGCTATGCATACAGTGCATGTCGAAGGAGATACGAGAGGGTTTTACAGAGCGCCAGGCTGGAAACTCTGCTTAAAAAGAAAGAAAAAAAAAAAACAGGTTGTTAACTGGCATCCCCAACCTGGTTTAGCTGATTTTATTGGTTTTAGAGGGGATACCAGATAGCTGACCAGCTCAACCAGGTTCAACCAAATTCAGAAGTGAAGAACTGACTCCTGTTCAATTCAAGAGTGTGAATTTGAACTAAACTGGCCAGGAATTCAAGTCTGAATTGGAATTTTAAAGAAAGAGGAATTTACTGACTTGCAACTCAAAAAGTCAACACAGGTGATGCTATTAATCTATCTATCAGGCTTTTAAACCTGAAACTTCAAGTTTATATATTTTTTTAACTAATATTTCAAACAAGGTTTTCATGTCAACACTCAAGATTTGTCTCAACTAACTTTGTTTATCTTTTCTTTGAATTTCTTTACATTTCAATGCAGCTTAACTCTACTTCCTTACATTCAAACAGCACTTTGCAATTCAATTCAAATTCAGAAATTGAATCATAATTTAAGAGGCATTCTCAATTCATTTGGGTGCATCTTAGGCCTGTGCTGTCATACTGACATGGTTATAATAGCATCAAAATACATGGTTTCTGTATTTCACGTAATCAGCGTTGTTTACGTTCGCGGGGAAAGCGCAAGCATGAACCTAAGCTGCATATTAAGCATTGTTTACACTTAGGGGAAAGCGTGTGTATGCGATATTGTGATACTCTCTAAAAGGGTGGACGACGCAACTCGGGGGAGAAGAATGGTTGTGTAAATTATGTTATTTTTGTTGTTATTTTTGTAAGTTTTCTCGTAGAGTCGCAAAACTGAAGTTGAGCCCCTGATGTCACATGGACTGTTTTATCGATGTATTTACTACGTTTCTGGACCTGGGAACATTTCATTTGTGTTGCTGTCTATGGAGTGTCAGATAGCTCTCCGATTTCATCAAAAACATCTTAATTTGTGTTCCCGAAGATGAACGAAGGTCTTACGGGTTTGGAACGACATGAGGGTGAGTAATTAATGGCAGAATATTCATTTTGGGATGAACTAACCCTTTAAAATTGTCTTTCAACCAACTGTCTTTGTCAGTTGTGGTATCCGTGAGCACATCCGTGCCAGCAAGGACGCAGGGGTGATAACAGGTAAAGCAATTACCCCACAGCTGTACGATTTTTCCCTACGACAATGACCGGCGAATTCCGCTCCCCCTTCAGCAGTCTGTTTGCGAAGTGTGCTATTAGGGATTTTCTATGGACTCATTTGGAGCAACAAATAAGCAAATATGAATATGTGGCTTCATTTTTCTATCCAATTAGAGCAGATATCGGGCGTTTACTACATTTCGAAGAGTCCTAGGTTCCATTTCGGTTTCCATAACTGCTCTTCAGAGAGAGAGCAATGGCACCATTTTGGGTGATTTGTTGCACAGATTGACTATGTCTTTGTGCAGGACGGGGCTTTGACTCATTGAGTCAGGGGTGACGGGAATGGGGCACCCCGTGGTTTTAGCAAGTCTGCTGAATTGCTAATGAAAGAGGAGGGGGGGGTGAAACTGACGAGGGAAACCAGGCCCGAGACAGGCACCTCATCTGAATCATTTAGGCCGGGCCCAATTATAGATCTGATCCGTTAGCGAGAAGGGAAACGGGCCATTTTTAAAGGCAACACAAATCAATGAGAGCTGACAGTAATCTGTTTGACAGTAAGACCTGTTAGCGGTTTGAGGGTCATTACCTCTCCGTTGCCCGATGCATTGCAGCGATGAAACGCGAAATGGAAACACAAAACAGTGGGAGGCTGCATGCCATCTGCATCGCGGCCGAGGACTGCTTGTTTGTTAGCCCTAGAGCGAGCGGGCATCTCAATTTTACGCCCCTTGAAGAATTTCCTTCTCGTAAACTGCTGAGGTTAGCGCCCTAGTCCACCTTGACCTGCCTCTCAACCCGATATTATGTTATTGCACTTCACTCACCCCCTTGTTTGAGTCTCCTGCTAATACGCAGCCATTGATAATCATTTGCAGGAGTTTTCAAGAGCTGTCAAAGTTCACAAAGCAGCCTGACTGCTTGGAGGGAGAGCGAGGTGGAAGGATATCGATTCCCGTTGAATCACACAACACACACACACACACACTAGAATTCATAACGCAGCCGGTTACGGATCTCCGAGCTGCCAAAATCAGCAATTGTCAGTAAACACTATTAGCATAGATTTGGGCATCGCATTCCCTCCCGGCTCGACTGAATACTGCGGTCCATATACAGTATAAAAGCCCATCTGTAGTGGCCTGAATCCTGGATCAGGGGATGGTGGAGGGTCTTCTCAGAACCCGACCCAAGGGAGAACGGGTGGGGGAGGCCTGGCTCGACCAGCCCTTGGCTGCTTGTGTTCGGCAGCAGTATTCCCCCTCCGCTCCTGGTCGCCATCTGCCACGGTGCTGGTGTGAGGAGTGTCAGGAGCGATGTGGGCTCGGCCGGCTGCGTGCGAGGCAGCTGGAGTGATGGCGGCCCGTGTATCGGCAGGGGAGTACATCGATTTCCTGTCGGCACGTTTTTACATCTCATAACATGGACCTCGTTCGCACCTATACACGTCGGAAGCCTTTCGTATACTGTGTCGATGCGCAGTCGGAGGGTATCAGTTCTGATGCTAAAGCCAGCTTAAGCAATGGCACGGTGTGAGGAGAAGATCTCAATACCCACGGGACCCAATTAGGAAGGCTTAAAAAGCATCTATATTACTATTAGGTATTGATTTACATTGGGGAACTTTGACTTCTTTGGTATATTTGACCATACTAGACCTTATTCTTGTGCAAATTAACAAATATATCAAGGAAACGTTGTATGTTTAACACAAAAGCAAATCTACCAAGCATAAAATAAAGACCATGGCAGACCTGCAAAATAGACAGTGTGAAGAGAGTGTTGAGAAAAATATTTCTACACACACAAATAAAAATAGCAGATGGTTAACTGGTTAGTTCAGTTAATAGATCTTCGGAAAAAGTGACGTTAAATTTATTCTTCATGAGGCTAACGCAAATACTAGTGCTAACACTTTACAATAAGGATCTATTTGTAAACATTAGTTCACATGAACAATGAAAATGAATTCTAAAGCATTTATTAATCTTAGCTGATCATTTTAGCATTGCCTAATACATTGTTAAAATAGAACATTTTCTATTAACATTATTTAATGAACATGGGCTGACGAACTACCACTGAACAATATTACATACTGTACAAATGTGTTGTTCATTTTAATTAAAGCGTTAACTAAAGGCACCGCTCAATTAGACTGCCAGTTTCCTCTTCAGATGTAAGATTTGAGTGTCTGCATCAGAAACACAGTACAATAAGAAAAACTGCAAGAGGACATGCATCACTAACATGAAACTTGTGATTCATTCAGTTTTACCTCATCTATGATTTCATGCAAAGTAAAGCGGTTGATGACAAGGAAATCCACCATTTTTTTCAGCCTGGCGCTCTTTTGAAGCGCAATAGTGCAATCTTGCATCGTTTGCTGTAAAATAGAATCCCATTTGCCCTTTGTCAGCACAAAACACTTGGATATGAAGGTTTCACTACTGAGTAAGCAGCGAATCTGAGCGCAGCCCCCTGAGACGCAGGAAATGCACAAAGGTCCCTTCCTCTCGTGGCTCCTTCATCAGCACCCCAGTTGCCATACAATCACTTTAAGATTCATCAATTATTCAAATCTAACATGAGCAAAGGCATCGACAGACAACAGCAAAAGTGTGTTTACAGACCAAATACAAAGCATGGCCTGAGATTTTTGGCTTGGCAGTGGCCTCCTAAAATAATTCCCTGCAGAATAAATCTGTGGTGATACACATACACATTTACGCACTACTACTACCAATACTATATCTGCTTTTCATTCATGCATGGTATATCTACCAGCTAATGCATTCATAAATCTATTAATTGGCTATTTAAATAAATTTTGTGCTTATTGTGCACAAATCTTTTGCACAATGCAGGTGATTTTCCACAACTGTTGAATCCCCACAGGACTGCACAATATACTGTACAGTTCTCTGTATTCCTGCTTTTTTATTTTATTTTATGAATTTCTAGTCTATCTTGTTCCTCTAACTTATCCATTTCCTGTTTTGTATTCTTACTTTACTATTATCCTTCTGAATCTTGCATCTTTTTCTCAAATTTACCTCCAGATGGCTGTTTCTTCATTTCCAGATCCTCTGACTTTCCTTCAAAAAACACAATATACAAAGATTCATATTTACGACTACAAGCAAAAATTAAAGATAGAAAGAAAAGAAATAAGGAACTTGAATAATGGTTATACCGTATGCCACATCATGTGCACAAAAGACTAGTGGAATGGGCCTGTTCGTGAAATGTGCTTGACTACTGTGTTTTTCATTGAAGCTGACACACCAGCTGAAGCATTGTTTCTTAACATTTTACTTGTCCTTCTGTTAACGTTCACATTACCTTGAAAACGCTGTAAATTGATGTGACAATTAGACCAGTGCTTTGCTGTACCCAAAGGATGCCACACATATATAATGAGTGGGTTTTAGGGATGAGTTTCAGCAGAAGTTGTCACAGTATGCAGAATGGTCTAATTATCTCTAGCATGCCCGGCTGCAGGTGCGTGATGACTGGTTAATAGGGTCCGTTAGTGATCGCTGCCGTGGGTTTGGTGGGCTTTTGGGTCACCGTAGTGACGCAGAGGATGCGTGCCTATGTTGTGTGTAATTGCTCACCTGTCTGAAACAACACCAGCCATGCTATGAAGTAAAGCTGGAAATCTAAATCCAGTTTGTATGGTATTTCCACCTCCATTACTGTGTGTTGAGACAGCCATGAACAGATCAACATCGCCATCTCCTGGACAGTAACAGAACATTTTAAGAGGACAATTCAGAGAGATAAAACAAAGCATGTTCCTAGGACTCCCTGCAAAGTTTGCTTGAAACTAAGGAGGAAAAAAAAATTGTAACGAGCCCAGGCTATCATTATGAATAATAGTACCAGTTATTGTCCTCACTACTGCTTGTGAATGACTCACAAACTGAGGGATAATTAAGTTTGTTGTTCTGGGACGGTCCCATCACCCACAGATCCAGTTTCTGAAAACACGTGAATCTGCAGACAAGTACATACATATACACTTTATTATTATCCTTCTGCATCTTGATTTTTTTTTTTTTTTCAAATTTACTTGCAGATGGTTGTTTCTTCATTTCCAGGTCCTCTGACTTTCCTTAAATTAATGCTTAAAATCGGCTAAAACACATCTCTTCAATCTTTATTTGACCCTCTAATTCTAGCAATCTCTATTCTAATTCTATTCTTTTAAAAATCACCCCTTTTAGTCTTGCACTCTATTCATTTGCTGCTTATATTCATAAAAAACACTAACACTAGTTTATATTCTTTTTCTATTCTATCTATTCCTCTTTTTATTTATTTAATTTATTATACAAATATTAAAAGCAAAAAGGCATCTAACACTTGCTCTATTCGTTTTCTATTCTATCTATTTTCTTTTTATCTATTATATAATTTAAAAAAAAAAACTTGCTGCGTGTACTACGTTAAGCTAACAGACTTGTTATAGCACTTGAGTATCATTGCTCTTTTGTTGATTTTGATTGCTTCCATTGTCCTTATTTGTAAATCGCTTTGGATAAAAGCGTCTGCTAAATGACTAAATTTAAATGTAAATTATAACCAGCAAAGATTCATATTTACCACTAAAGGCAAGAAAGAAAGAAATAAAGAAAATAAATAAGGAACTTGAATAATAGTAATATACCAATATCTTGTGCACAAAACACTAGTGGAAATACAGAATGACAAGAAATCAACAAAGACATCATGATAAGCACACATTGCATTGTTTATTTTTATACTTAAATCTGCCAGTGCAATAAAACAAATGTATATAAAAATAAGCCTTATTTCATGCAATGTTGTTTCTCTAACAAATTGATATGTGTTTGTGTGTATGTTTGCAAATCTATATAGTTTTGTTCATTTGTCTTAGTTTATTTACTTTTATTTTGTTTTTTTTTTGGATGAAGAATATGCCTTTTTTAAACCATTTTAATCTTACTGTTCTATAGACTAAAAAGTATTTTCAGGACAAAAGTGGATTGTGCAGTCAATTATAATTTGATGAGAAACAGCAGGACAAACCCATAATTTAAAAAGGTTGTTTTTTTGTGCCATGTGAAACCTGAATACAAACCTGAATACCCAGTCTCATTGCCAGGTCCACCCATAACCTGAGAGGCCAAGAACACCATTGCTCAGATATATTAACTTTAGTACAGAGTACAATAGAGTTTTTACTTCCATGCATACTTTGTGTGAACAGCGTTTATCACTCTTGAGTTCTGCTCCACTTGCGCGTGTTGTCAAGCCAAGTCAAGTCACTTTTATTTATATAGCGTGTGACGGATCGGTGGCCCTCCCCCTCATCATCATCACCACCCCGTCCCTTATTCGCCGCCCTTCACCAGGCTCCCGACTGGAGTGGGTGGATGAGAGGAGGGGCGTGGGACTAACGTGGGCTGGCGGCGTGTGATGAGGCACAGCTGAACTGAATTAAGCCTCATCACCGCCGCCGTTAAATGCCGAGCGCGCCTCTCCTCGGGAGACCGGTCTCTTCCCCCGTGCATGCACACTGGTGTCCTCGTGGGTCCAGGAAGGGTGCGTCGAGGGACATCGCGCCGCCGAGGATGTGAGTCGCGGAACCTCCAGAGTCATCGTGCAAGCCGCACCCGTATAACGGCCGTCGGGCCAGGATGCCGGGCCGTCCATCCCGCCAATGGGCCAGTAAGTGGCACAGGAAGAGCCGCCGCTCCAGAGAAGCCGCCGCCCCTCGTGCCCCGGACCGCGGGAGCGTGTGCGGCCACCAGACTCCGCCCCTTGCCTGGACCCTTCCCTTTTGGAACACTGCCCTCCTTCACAAGCCCCGCAGCACATCGAGGACACCAGATCCCCCCCCTTCTTTGGACACTTCTTTCCCCTGGACACTTTTATTTTATTATTTTTGTTCAATAAAAACCTCTCCGAGGCCTGACGCCACACCCACTGTGTCTGTCGTTGGCTCCTCCCGTCACAGTGGTGGAGAATGCGGGCAAGGCGGAGCCTAGACAGCGCAGTTGGGCAACATCTGAAGACATCGTCCCCTCTCGCCCGCTGAAGTTCGTGGAGAAGCATGTGTGACGGAGAAACGACGGAGACGGCCTCCCAGCCACCGAAGGGGTAAGTGACATTTTCCCTACTTGTCATCTTACCCTGTGGTTGGTTGAGGCTGTCGATTAATACCGGTTTCTCTGTCCCTGTTCCGGCGCGGTGCGAGAGGGAGGTTCGCCCGGAGAGGAATCCCTGCCCCGCCCACTCCGACCGTATGGAGCCTGGTTGAGGAAGGTAGCACTCCTGCGTGGGCGGCGACCGACGACGGGGATGTCGCTTGGGGGGGGGAATGTGACGGATCGGTGGCCCTCCCCCTCATCATCATCACCACCCCGTCCCTTATTCGCCGCCCTTCACCAGGCTCCCGACTGGAGTGGGTGGATGAGAGGAGGGGCGTGGGACTAACGTGGGCTGGCGGCGTGTGATGAGGCACAGCTGAACTGAATTAAGCCTCATCACCGCCGCCGTTAAATGCCGAGCGCGCCTCTCCTCGGGAGACCGGTCTCTTCCCCCGTGCATGCACACTGGTGTCCTCGTGGGTCCAGGAAGGGTGCGTCGAGGGACATCGCGCCACCGAGGATGTGAGTCGCGGAACCTCCAGAGTCATCGTGCAAGCCGCACCCGTATAACGGCCGTCGGGCCAGGATGCCGGGCCGTCCATCCCGCCAATGGGCCAGTAAGTGGCACAGGAAGAGCCGCCGCTCCAGAGAAGCCGCCGCCCCTCGTGCCCCGGACCGCGGGAGCGTGTGCGGCCACCAGACTCCGCCCCTTGCCTGGACCCTTCCCTTTTGGAACACTGCCCTCCTTCACAAGCCCCGCAGCACATCGAGGACACCAGATCCCCCCCCTTCTTTGGACACTTCTTTCCCCTGGACACTTTTATTTTATTATTTTTGTTCAATAAAAACCTCTCCGAGGCCTGATGCCACACCCACTGTGTCTGTCGTTGGCTCCTCCCGTCACAAGCGCTTTTAACAATACAGATTGTGTCAAACCATTTAACAGTATCAAATTGGAGGATAGAGTGTCATAATGTATAATGATAAGATTAAACACTCAATTTTCAGTTAAAGGCATTTCAATATTGAATTCAGAGATGTCATTGTCTAGCTCAGTGTAGTTTAAATAGTATCTGTGCAATCAAATCAGCGATAATCACTAGAAAATTAAGTGTCCCCAACTGGGCAAGCCAGAGGCGACAGCGGCAAGGAACCAAAACTCCCTCTGAGACAGAATGGAGAAAAAAACCTTGGGAGAAACCAGGCTCAGTCGGGGGCAAGTTCTCCTCTGGCCAGACGAAACCTGCAGTTCAAAAGTTTTCAAAATTTCTTTTCAAAGTTTTCAAAATTTCTTTTCTTTTCAAAGTGTAACGATTATGACTCGGAAACTCGGGTATCAAAATTATTTCCGAATTTCCCAGTAGTAAATATGACTTGGGAGGCCATTCACGTCCAATTTCCGATTAGGAAACTCGTAATTACGATAATTCCGATAGCACGTGAAGGCAGCATTAAGCCACACTATCACACTCCTTCAACGCGAAGTCTTGTTTAGCCCTGTCTGACATTTCCAAGCGTTTACTGTGATTGATCCTGGACTGCCTTGACCCTTGGAATTCTCTGCTGCCTGCTCCTTTGATTGTTCGTTCTGCCTCTGACCTGATCCTAGCCTGCCGCCTGCCCCGACCCAAGCCTGGTAATACGTTTATGATTCTGGTTCTCTGTGATATCCTAGACGCTGCTGCCTGCTTCTGATACTGATCTAATAAAACATTGCAAATGGATCCGACCATGTCTGACTCCTCATTACAGAAGATTTCGCCACCCCAGGACCCAGGAGTGTTACATCAGCTTTCCTCTGAGGTATCAGCCCAAGCCTCGATGCTAGCCCCACATCATCAACAGCTGCAGAAGCTCACCTCACTCACTGAGGAGTTAGTGAGGACGCTGCAAAATCTCAACGTGGTGAGTCCGCCACCGAACCTCACGCCACCCGCACCAGCTCCAGTGCCAACTCCTCCCATAATGATTCCCACTCCTCAAAATCCACGTTCTGTATTCCTGCTTCTTTTTTAAATACATTTCTAGTCTATATGGTAATTCTGTAACTTTTCCATTTTCTGTTTTGTATCCTTACTTTATTATTATCCTTCTGCATCTTGTTTTTTTTATATATATTTACCTGCAGATGGTTGTTTCTTCATTTCCAGATCTTCTGACTTTCCTTAAATTAATGCTTAAATAAAATTTTCCTGGAATTACCTGCCCAACTCAATCCGAGCAGTTGAATCCTTAGCCATCTTCAAGAATCGCTAAAACACATCTCTTCAATCTTTATTTGATCCTCTAATTCTAGCAATCTCTATTCTAATTCTATTCTTTTAAAAATAACTCCTTTTGGTCTTGCACTCTATTCATTTGCTGCTTGTATTCATAAAAAAACACTAACACTAGTTTCTATTCTTTTTCTAATCTATGTATTTTCTTTTTATTTATTATATATACAAGAAATCAACAAAGACATCATGATAAGCACACATTGCATTGTTTTTTTTTATATACTTAAATCTGTTCTTTCTTTAACAAATTGATATGTGTGTGTGTGTGTATGTGTGCAAATCTATATAGTTTTGTTAATTTTTCTTAGTTTATTTACTTTTTTTTTTTTTTTTGGATGAAGTACTTTCTTGCTTTCCATACCCTCACTGCTTAGACCGGTTGGGAGGACGACCCCCTTAAACTGCTCTATCGAAAAGGACTTAACGACGAGCTTCAGTCTGAACTGGCTTGCCGTGATGAGGGGAGAACCATAGAACAATTCATGAAACTGACCATCCGCATTGATAATTTGATGTGTTCACGACGTACTCCTCGTCCAGCCCTACCTCAGCCCATCTCCCAGAGACTCTCAGAACCAGAGCCCATGCAGGTCGGTGTCACCCGTAGTGGAGAAACGAATCCGTCAACATTTGTGTCTGTACTGCGGGGAATCGGGCCATCTGAGGGCTGCCTGTCCCGCTCGCCCAGCCTGGAGAGATTCCACTACAGTGAGTGCTGATTACAATAACAGTACTTCTTTTGGTATCCCCATCACTATTAACAGGGACAGGGGAAGAATTGAGACCATAGCCATGATCGATTCTGGGGCAGCAGGGACTTTCATTGATATTTAATTTGCCAATTATCATAACCTCCCTCTCATTGCATGTGAATCCCGGGTAGCGGTGGCAGCGCTAGACGGACGACCGCTGGGCTCTGGGAGGATCAAATACCTGACTCCCGAATTACAACTTCAAACCGGAGCCCTACACCCCGAACCCATTAGGCTGTTCGCCATTGAGTCTCCTCAGAATCCTGTCATCCTGGGCCTACTGTGGCTGGAGAAACACAATCCCCGCATCTCATGGTCGACACAGCAAATTCTCCAATGGTCAGAGTTCTGTCAACATCCCTGTCTGATTTCAAGCGCCAAATCAATTGCTCTCCCCGTGGAGGAGAAACCCGAGCTCAAAGATCTCCACAAATTACCCATCAAATACCAGGACCTGTCTGAGGCATTCAGTAAGGTCAAAGCCTCCAAACTCCCTTCACATCGACCTAGCGACTGTGCCATCGACCTCATCCCAGGGTTGACGCCCACCAGAGGCAGAATCTTCCCTCTTTCACAACCTGAGTCAGAAAGTATGAAGCAGTACATAGAGGAGGAGTTGTCTAAGGGGTTTATTGTACCATCAAAGTCCACAGCGTCAGCTGGGTTTTTCTTTGTCAAGAAGGACAGAGGCCTCCAACCCTGCATTGATTATCGAGCACTCAACGACATCACCATCAAGTTTCGCTATCCATTACCCCTGGTACCAGCCGCCCTAGAACAGCTCCGCACCTCCAAATACTTCACTAAACTTGATCTGCGTAGTGCTTACAATCTGATTCGAATTAGAGAGGGAGACGAGTGGAAGACAGCTTTCTCAACGATATCCGGGCACTATGAATATCGGGTTATGCCGTTCGGGTTAGCCAACAGTCCTTCTGTGTTCCAGGCATTCATCAATGAGATCTTCCGGGACATGCTCAACCAATTCGTCATCGTTTACATTGACGATAAACTGATATACTCTAACTCCCTTGAAACCCATGTTAAACACGTCAGGGCAGTACTCCAGCGGCTCATCAACCACCAACTGTATGTCAAGTTACAGAAATGTGAGTTCCACCAGACACAAATCTCTTTCTTGGGCTATGTCATCAGCCCTGAGGGGGTTACCATGGACGACAGCAAAGTGTACATGGTGCTCAATTGGCCCAAGCCTACAACAGTAAAGGAACTTCAGCGTTTCCTGGGATTTGCAAATTTCTACCAACGCTTCATCAGGAACATCAGTGTGGTCGCGGCCCCTCTCACATCTTTACTTCAAGGGGGTAAACAATGTCTAAATTGGACACATACCAGCGTGCAATCATTCCAGCAGCTAAAAGAACGATTTACTTCAGCCCCCATCTTACACCATTCCAATCCAAGCCTGCAATTCACAGTAGAGGTGGATGCTTCAAACACTGGAATCGGGGCAGTTCTTTCCCAGCGTCATGGTAATCCACCCAAACTATTCCCATATGCTTTCTACTCCCGCAAACTCAATCCATCGGAGAGCAATTACGATGTGGGTGATCGAGAATTATTGGCCATGAAGGCCGCTTTTGAGGAGTGGTGGCATTGGTTGGAGGGGGCAGAATTTCCATTCCTCTTGTTAACAGATCATCGCAATCTTGAGTACATCAGGTCCGCCAAACAACTCAACCCCAGACATGCGAGATGGTCCCTGTTCTTTGACTTCAAATTGACTTATCGACCCGGATCCAAGAATGGCAAAGCGGACGCCCTATCCAGACAGTTCGACCATATTCCCACATCTAACATGGCCGAACCCATTCTGCCTTCCACAATCATTCTAGCACCTGTACAGTGGAATATTATGACTGAGATTTCTGAAGCCCTCCCCAGTACTATTCAGCTCATCTCCAATCGCTTATTCAACAACTGCGTGACTTGATACAGAAGGCCTTTAACAAGCACAAGGCCTCTACTAAAGGTGTTTGTAAGACCCCACTGATTCTGAACTGCACAACCCAGAATCCAAAGCAGGCACCAGAAGGCACCCAGCACTGCCACAATGCAAGGCCCTTCTACAGAAGCCACTAGCCAGCGGAGGACAGAGCCGTCACCATGGCAACAGACCCAGGTCCCAGACCAACCACTGGCAGAGACCATGGAAAAGGCCATCCTAATCCTGTGAACACCACGGCATGTCCAATGACAGTCCCCCACAACATCCTCCTCCACACCCTTCACACAGGTGCCAAATGGATGCTGCACAAGGACAGATGGACACGCCTACTTCTGAGTTACAGGAGCTGCTGACACTAGCAAAAGAGCTCCTTGAACAAAGCTCAACTGAGGAGTACTGTGAAGGACAAACTTCTGACTCCTTGCCTGATGCAACACAGCATCAGACCCCTCCAAGGAAGGAACAACCCTTAAAACCAGTCGACACCCCAGAAGTAGCCAGACAATGTTGGATCGAGCATCGGGCCCACATGCCCAATAGCGAAACCTCTACCAACACAACTCAGGCAAGCTCAAGTCGATGCCGCCACAAGAGCAAAGCGACACCGCAAACATCAGACTTCTGGTGACATTCCAGCAGAACAGAGGGCTAACAACTACCTGCTGCCCTCCTGCCATCATCACTAGGTCAGTCTGAAACTCTCTTCACACTACAAAATCTCCATAACAATTCCCTGCGATCCCTGGAACCACCTGCACTCTCACCAGCGAGAGCCCAACCCGGTTGTTCCACACCACGGGTACCACAGATAGCCTACTTGCTAACAACATCAACAACCATTTGACCCGGACCAACTCACTTCAGGATGACAGGTAACACTGCCTCGACACCTGCTGCACAAGCTCGAGGACCCGCACCTTGCTACAGCTTACATCACCACAGCACACCGCTTGACAGCACCACAACCACTCCAGGAGGCAACCAACAGCCCGAGAGCTACCACTGTCTCCCAGCCATGAGTGGCAGGCCAGCCATTGGATTGTTCTGCATCTTTAACATTGCTCGCTTTTGTCTATTGGACGGACAACAACGTTCAAGGGGGGAATTATGTAGCATTTAGACCAATCAGACACACAATTTTTTATTTGATTTAACAAAATCAGTTAGTCGTTAGATTAACAAATAGTCACAGACCCCTTACCCAATACACATACTGGGTGCCAGTATGTCTGTGAATGACTCCAGGCCCCCGGTTACCGTGGCAACCAATTTGATAACACTAGTTTTACTGCTCAAAGGAACACATTTTATTTCCCCTTAGGAAAGAAGCATAATGCCCATAAAATGGACTCTTCTCTAATTAATTCACAGGAAAACATTTCTTTGAATGAACACACATAACATTCAGGTTATTGTGTATATTATTACTGTTCTTGTATATGTTTATGTGTATTGTATACTGTTTTATGCATGCTTATGATATATCACTTGTTAATATCACTTTAACTGTATCAATTCGTCTTCGGAAGATCTAAATGACAGTGTATATTATATGTTGATACATATGCAACATATAAGTGTTCTAAGAAAATTTAATAGCTTGTATATCAACTTCCAATCCAACCCCTTGCAAATTACCAAGCTCAGAGACAAAAAGTCGTAAAACCTTCCCTCCAAAAGTTCAGGACTCCATTGGCTCTTTGACACCCTAGAGGTGTGACCTCTATAGCAGATAAAGCTCTCACATCAGTGATGCCCGCCATTCTGCGGATCTTTTAGATTCTGAGAAAATGAGGATGTGAGCTAAAACTCTTCTGGACCCTTAGGTTTCCATTCAACCAAAGCTCCTCGGACCTCAGCAGATCTCTTTCTTATCTCTTTTTCACTTTCTACCTGGGAAGGAACTCCCTATCACCACCGAGCCAGAATAACATCTTTTAGAATTCATCACTCTTCAACCTGGAAGAACGTGATCGTGAGTCCAAAACCTTGAAACCATCAAGTCAAGTCAAGTCAT
This sequence comes from Acrossocheilus fasciatus, assembly GCA_036784905.1. Classification (NCBI taxonomy): domain Eukaryota; kingdom Metazoa; phylum Chordata; class Actinopteri; order Cypriniformes; family Cyprinidae; genus Acrossocheilus; species Acrossocheilus fasciatus. Next base: position 2,531,440 of record CM071945.1, read on the forward strand.
CTTTATTTATATAGCGCTTTTAACAATACAGATTGTGTCAAAGCACTTAACAGTATCAAATTGGAGGATAGAGTGTCAGTAATGTATGATGATGTGATTAAGTGATTCCCAACAAAACTTTTTATCCGAGACTGCATTCTGGACACTCACCAACGACCAAGGCAAAGCAAGTATCGTACATTTAACTAAACGAAACAGAGGTTTACTATAAGTTATAGACCCTGTTATAAACGGCGCTGATGGTTTTACTCAGGCGCTTAACTTACTCTTTCCATAACTGCATTCTCTGGTTTCTCTAATGGCTTTATTCATCCACTCCCCTTTGTATGTACGTGTGAGTGTATGTTTGTTTGTTTAGATTAGTTTTGTGTGTTAGCGTTTTGTTAATAAAGGTTGTGTGCACAAATTACATGAGTTTCTTGTTCTGCCTTGCAAATTAATGTCTCTTTACGATTTTGACCCTCGCTACATGCTCTAATGCATTAATTGGAAAGTATTTTCTGTGGCCAATGAAATATACTTTCTTAGCGTTGATATCAACTTAGACTGAATGTTCGCTGGACGAACAGATAAGTTGATGGCAATTTAATTCTGCTACAGTTATTACTGTCAGCCGATATAATTGTAATTAATCATAATTAATTGTAATTATTTATATACATTTCCCTTTTGAGCTGATTTGTATGAGATTTGCTACACTATTCACACTTATTGTAATAAAGATGTCAAATTTGCCGCCATTTATACTTGGTACAAACAGTCAATATTAACTATTTATATTAAATCAGCTATTTAAATAAATGGTCAAAACATGTTACATTTTCAAACATTCATGGTGTTGCAATTGCTCCATGAGTCAAAAGTAATATCCAATTTGACAAAAAAACAAAACAAAAAAAAAAAAAACAGCATGAAAGCAAGACATCCTGTAATGCAGTACTTAACAAATAAAGGCAACTGTTTTCCGCAGTTCCATGAATGCTTCTAAACTGAACCTTCCAGTGGTTATGACTCATGTTTGACTTTAGTTTTGTGTGCCTACAAGTAACAGGGATCAACAAGGAACCATACTTCAACATCAAACATAAATTTCACATTTTCAAGGTAACACTGTCATATGATTGCATAGTACGGTAAACAATGTGCTTTCTCCTGATCTACAACACAAAACACAAATGTAAATGGTCCCTTCTCTTCCTAAATATTTGTTAAATCAATTAAACAACCAGGATCCTTAGAGAAAAACAAAATACAATAAAATGAATAAATAAATGAAAAGTTAAAAAAGAAAAGCAATTATTTTACTTCACATATATCAAGTTTTCAACACTTTTTTAATACATGTAACAGTTTTTCACATTTCAGCATTTAGGCCAGCACAACGTGTCCTACTCACTGCAGAGGGGGTATGCTGCATACCTAAAGATCTCCTCAGCCATGCCTTCAAGAATGTCAGACCTTTGTTTGGGTGGTGGAATAAGTAGCATTACACATTTGTTGAATTCTGTGTCAGCTCTCTGAAGCTGAATTTCAGCAGAACATGAAAAACGAGAAACTACTATAACAAGGCAAAGAACTGGAGATGTAACCCAAGACCGTCTCGATGCTACTGGAAAATGAGTGATCAAAAAAGTTGACTTCCTGGACTCAATAGCAATATGGGTAACATCTCCTGTATTAAAAGTTTCAGAGTTACAGGAAGCAGGAAAGTGCAGTCTCTTGCATGCTGGAGTTAGTGTCATCAGTTTGTAAAGATATATCTTCCAGGGCATTCTTGTCTAAAAGTTTAAAAGTTTTCAATGTCCCTCCAGTTGTTGGAAACATGTAGGCAAACAGTGAATGTCCTATTCACTGAAACATTTTAATTTTAAGCACTTGAACCTTTGGGGAAAGCTTGCTGCCATCTAAATTCATCAGTACCTTCTGGAAGAATTCAAATGTGAACTTGAGACTTGGAGGGTAGCTTAAGTTGAAAGCGTAGATCAGTCCGAAGAGCATTACTAATCCAAAGGAAATACTCTTTAAGTGTTGTAGCAGCTTTACACTCTCTATCACAACTCCAACATCAACCGGCTCATCCTCAGCACCAGCACCTTCTTTGCGAATCACAAAAAGCCCCAGAGTGGTCTCAGATATTCCTATTTCTGCTTCTTCTGGGTTGCAGTCCTAAGGTCAAAATAAGTAAATAAATATTAAATAATTTAATAATAAATAAATAAAAATACTGAAATATTGGCAACTTACAGGCTGGCATTGTATGTTAGGTCCTTAAAAAAAGGGCATACGTATACAAACCTGGAATTCTTTGATGACTGTTGTCATGTCCTCACTGAGGTACACACACAGACTCTGAATGACACAATCTCGTTTAATGTGTATGTCACCACACTGAAAATTTGACACAAAATTAAACAATATCAGAAATGGCACAAGAATAAAAACTGATTATAGTTTGATATTTGTTATTATGTCTAAAGAAATGAAATGCAATTTACTACACCTTGTCTGCAGCTGCCATAATGCGTAATATCTTCTATCCAGAAGCACCTCCTTTCGGGCTGAAAACCTTCTGTAGAGTAGCAGTGTATTTGTCAGAACTTTGACAGAAGTGGCACAGTCGTTATCCGCATGAATTCTGCGTTTATCTGAGAGGAAAAAGGGAAATGAAGATAATGAAATATAGGCGTATTGTGGAGGAATTCATTGAAATTTACAAAATATTTCTTGTGTAAATATCAATAACACTTACTTCATTTACTGTGAACAGCGCAGGCCACCTGCTTTGTTAATCAGAAACCATTGGCAAGTCTTGATACCATGCACACAGTACCTTCACAACAAAATTCAAACTGCTTTTGACAATACAGATTTGAAGAATTTCAGCAAATTCTGGGAGCCCACCAGCTGACCCAAATGAAATTAGCATACCAGTTCTATAATTTGTCCCATTGTTTGTCACATTTTTTGCAAGATGAACTTCATTCATTCCTGGATATTTCTGTCTTAAACATGCTACCACTTCCTTGTTTAAAACATCTACAGGAAGTGTGGAGACACTTGCAACTTCTAGTGTGGACTTCTTAAGGCTACAGGAATGGATCTGATAAGCAATCATTTGCTGGTGTTTGGCAGCCAGTGTGAGCATTATGTTTTTAAAACAATTTGTGTGGCGAGCAACTTTCTTAAAGAAACTATGTTTCGCCTCAAACCTCATAGTCCACTGCCCTACTAGAGGTCCAAAACATTGAATCATTTGCGGATAGTGCTCCACATAATGATGTTTTGGTAACAGTTGTGCTGGAAAAGTTCAACAAATCTGTGTCTGTGCTCTACAATTTTGCAGTTTAAGTAGGCTATTGTTTCTTCGTTATGGATAAGGGCGACAGCAAGTTCAACTATTTCTTTCAAATCAAGAAGTACAAGCCAGGCAGACTCAGTCTCTGGTATCAAGTCTCCAATGATGAATGGAAGCAATCTCAGTAAATTCCAATTTTCATGTGCATTACCTCCAATGGTCTTCTTGGAGGCATATGTACATGGAATAATGTGAGGTTTATTGGTTTTGTCACCCCACTTATAGAGGAAGTTCAAGATCAAGGTGTTTAGAGTATCAAAAGACAGACACTTTTTGGAAACAAATTCTTTCAAGCAAAGTGCAAGTTCAAATGGGACAATGCCCTCAAGCAAGTCATGTACAATATCAGGTGGGTAGCCTCTAGTAACATGAAAGTGAGATAAATTCTCTGTTAACACACAACCTCTTTTTACTCCACAAAATATAGCAGAGTTTTCATTTGCAGATGTGACATGTGCATCATGAATTTCCTTTGTTCTAAGGGCAAAGTCCCCGGTCTGAACAGATTCAGCCTGGATCTCCAATCTCTTCCCTACGCAAAACCTGCAAAAGAACTGCAAAAGTGTGGAACTGCATCCGGGTGGCAAGTTATTCAAAATCCAATAGATCCCAGAAATTTTGTGCTTTTTACGTGAGGTGCCTAAGGGGTTACAGAGCTCAACACACTTTAACACACTTTAAAATATAACTGCAACTAAACAACAGCTGAAGAGAAGGCAAAATTGGTATATACTGATAGGTCTTTCGACTCTTTTGATCAAGGATAAACTCAATTGGCTTTACAACACTTACATGTTCCTTGTAGAATTGCTTCCGCTTGAAAGCTGTGGAAAGGGGACCACCTTTTTCTATGGCTTTAACCAAGGGATTTGACCTGCCCACTGCTTCAGAAAGCTCTTGAATGACAGACTCATCAATTTCTAAGTTGTGATTTCTAAGAATGTCAGAAATTATGTCACTTGATTTGATGCTGAAGTTAATGAATAATGTAGTTCCTGAACTAATTCATCAACCGCAGTGGCTGGGACATGCAAAATGTTTTCCAACTTTAATAAGACAAGGGCAATATTAAGAACACTTGCCTTAGAAATATCTTCATCATTATTAGCATCACTGAATGACTCTAAAACCGATTCTGTTGAACATGCGGGAAAATCAACAGGAGAACTGGCCGACTCCTGACAGTCTGCAGTGACGGTGACAACATCTAATTTAAAGTCAGTTAGACCATGTGGATTGTGCTTCCTGTTTTTATGTGTATGAAATGTATTATAAATGTTACTTTTAAATGTACACTCTTTAAATACACAAGTCACAGTTTCATGTTTGCGCAACAATTCATTTAGATGACTCGAGGCATGCACACAGCTGACATGAAAATGTGGCTAACTGATCTTGTTTTGAAGATGACTGATCACAGTGGGCACGGTATATATGACTTAGGAGGTTATTCCATGATTTAAAAGTGCAAGGACAATTACTGTATACACATGTATACATGATGCCTGAACCTTGCCCCAAAATGTCCATGCTTGAGCTTAGAATGTTTCAATAACTCATACCAACTGGATACTTCTGTGCCACACACTTTACATTGCCACATTCCCAAGACTCACATAATCTAAAAAATAAAATAAAAAAAATGAGTGTGAGAACATGAACACATTTACAAAGTAATTAAACATGTAAAGTTTAGTTTTATGTATATATATATAACAACAACAACAACACTTACTGTAATTGAGTGATTGCCCCAAACTGGAGACAATGTGGAATGATGTCACAATGATGAGGTTTTGTAATGAAATTACAACTCTGCATTAAAATCTGATATATGCGCATGCTCAACATCTGCATTCACGATTTACTGCAACAAATTAGGTATAGTTTATGTAATTCGATCAGGTTGGTTTCGGATCCATTAGGTTTATGTTGAGAAAGTGTAATTCGGAATAATAATAGTTGTTTTACACTTTTTTAAATATACTTTATTTAAATTGTTTGCTTCATTTCAATTACTGGCAAGAATATTTTTTTTGAGTGTAAGTGCGATAATATTCCCACACTCCTCATAAACATTTGAAATGTGCCTATAGGGATTTTATTGTTCACACATATACATATATACATATTGTGACGGATCGGTGGCCCTCCCCCTTATCATCACCACCCCGTCCCTTATTCGCCGCCCTTCACCAGGCTCCCGACTGGAGTGGGTGGATGAGAGGAGGGGCGTGGGACCAACGTGGGCTGGCGGCGTGTGATGAGGCACAGCTGAACTGAATTAAGCCTCATCACCGCCGCCGTTAAATGCCGAGCGCGCCTCTCCTCGGAAGAGACCGGTCTCTTCCCCCGTGCATGCACACTGGTGTCCTCGTGGGTCCAGGAAGGGTGCGTCGAGGGACATCGCGCCGCCGAGGATGTGAGTCGCGGGACCTCCAGGGTCATCGTGCAAGCCGCACCCGTATAACGGCCGTCGGGCCAGGATGCCGGGCCGTCCATCCCGCCAATGGGCCAGTAAGTGGCACAGGAAGAGCCGCCGCTCCAGAGAAGCCGCCGCCCCTCGTGCCCCGGACCGCGGGAGCGTGTGCGGCCACCTGACTCCGCCCCTTGCCTGGACCCTTCCCTCTTGGAACACTGCCCTCCTTCACGAGCCCCGCAGCACATCGAGGACACCAGATCCCCCCTGTTTTGTGGACACTTATTCCCCCTGAACACTTTATTTTATTATTTTTTTTTCAATAAAAACCTCTCCGAGGCCTGACGCCACACCCACTGTGTCTGTCGTTGGCTCCTCCCGTCACAGTGGTGGAGAATGCGGGCAAGGCGGAGCCTAGACAGCGCAGTTGGGCAACATCTGAAGACGTCGTCCCCTCTCGCCCGCTGAAGTTCGTGGAGAAGCATGTGGGACGGAGAAACGACGGAGACGGCCTCCCAGCCACCGAAGGGGTAAGTGACATTTTCCCTACTTGTCATCTTACCCTGTGGTTGGTTGAGGCTGTCGATTAATACCGGTTTCTCTGTCCCTGTTCCGGCGCGGTGCGAGAGGGAGGTTCGCCCGGAGAGGAATCCCTGCCCCGCCCACTCCGACCGTATGGAGCCTGGTTGAGGAAGGTAGCACTCCTGCGTGGGCGGCGACCGATGACGGGGATGTCGCTTGGGGGGGGGAATGTGACGGATCGGTGGCCCTCCCCCTTATCATCACCACCCCGTCCCTTATTCGCCGCCCTTCACCAGGCTCCCGACTGGAGTGGGTGGATGAGAGGAGGGGCGTGGGACCAACGTGGGCTGGCGGCGTGTGATGAGGCACAGCTGAACTGAATTAAGCCTCATCACCGCCGCCGTTAAATGCCGAGCGCGCCTCTCCTCGGGAGACCGGTCTCTTCCCCCGTGCATGCACACTGGTGTCCTCGTGGGTCCAGGAAGGGTGCGTCGAGGGACATCGCACCGCCGAGGATGTGAGCCGCGGAACCTCCAGGGTCATCGTGCAAGCCGCACCCGTATAACGGCCGTCGGGCCAGGATGCCGGGCCGTCCATCCCGCCAATGCCCGTAAGAGGCAGAAGAGGAAGAGCCGCCGCTCCAGAGAAGCCGCCGCCCCTCGTGCCCAGGACCGCGGGAGCGTGTGCGGCCACCTGACTCCGCCTCTTGCCTGGACCCTTACCTTCTGGAACACTGCCCTCCTGCACAAGCCCCGAAGCACGACGAGGACACCAGATCCCCCCTTCTTTGGACACTTCTTTCCCCTGGACACTTTTATTTTATTATTTTTGTTCAATAAAAACCTCTCCGAGGCCTGACGCCACACCCACTGTGTCTGTCGTTGGCTCCTCCCGTCACAATATATATATATATATATATATATATATATATATATATATATATATATATATATATATATATATATATATATATATATATATATATATATATATATATATATATTTGTGCTTTCAATTGATACAATTTTTTTTTTACTAATTAATCACACATTTTTTCTGAAATTAATCGCGATTAATCCCACCTAACATTGAAGTTTTTAAATATACTTTTATATTGCAATAATTTCACCTTCAATCTTCAAATTAATGTACACATAACATAAAGACAGGATATTTGTTTAATGGTATATTTATTTTTATGACTGAAGGCCAGTGTCACTGATACCAATTAATACTGATTTCCCTATAAAAAAAATGTTCCCCCCTAATATTTAACCATTGACTTTAGCTATTCAACTTTACATTATAATTAAGAGCTATCAATTTTAACATTTATTAGACTTTAAAAACAACTTGTGAACTTAAAACTATCTTCACATAAACTCATTATAATAAATGTCATATTTATCTATCTGTGCCCCTCAGTAGAAATATACAGAAATTGAATAAAGTTATCAAACACTAAATCCTAAACTAAATACAGATGAATCCTTAAAACTATAAAAGTTATTGATTTGCTCGTTTTTCCTTTTGTTCTGGATGAACAGACATCACAGCAGCTGGTTATTAGGTTGTTTTGGCTGCTATATCTTTAAGAGCAGCCCCTGCTGTAAGTGATGCGGTTCTGACACGCATTATGAGTGGTGGAACTATGATGTCACTTTGTAGGCGAAAACCCGGAAGCCAGTTAGCATTTTAGCACTTCCAGTTCCATCCTCCCAGAGTCAATGGGTTTTTTTGAATGGGATTTTGGTTAAATCCCTTAAATAAGGTCCGTGGTTCACACAGGCTCTAGATACTTTCATAAAACACCAGTTACACCCCACTCATGATTTTTTTTTAAAAAAGATAGTTGCTAACAAGTTTGCTAAATGGGACTACAGGTGCTGTTGGAGACATTAAACGCCATCACACCGAACAGTTTATATTTTTATAGTATTTTCTAGTTGTAGTATAATTTGTAATTCAATTCATTGTAGAATAACCAATGAATAGTTTCCTGCATTTCATATTTTTGTTCTACAATGTTTTTTTTTTTGCTTTGCCCCGAAATGCGACATGTCTTCGGAGGGAAGAAGCTCAAGTTTATCGCTTACTGATATGGAGACTCTGGGTTCGGACCATAAGGTAAACTCGTATTATGATTAATCCATGTAAACACCTTTTTTACGTGGTGAAAGTGAAACTTTAATGATGCATAGTGCTTAAAGTCAAGTTAAAATTGAATGTTTATGGCCACAAGAAGCTTTTCCTAAAAGCAAGGATAAAATAACATTTTGTGTACTAACAAAATGATAGATGAAATGTGGTACTTTGTTCACTAAAATAACTTTAATCTTACCATATCCAAAAACTCGTTCACTCTGCTGTTATTTAATAGATCAAATGCACTAGAATTTTATTGAATAGTACGTGGAGACACGTTTTTAATTCAAATATTCATATTAATCAAGGATTTATTGACTTTTAATGCACCTAATTTTGAAATGTACAGCAATACGTGCTTTCAAATGTCCTTTAGTTAAGATTATTTCATTTATTCACTATACTACTAATGTCTCATTTCAGTTTTAGTTTGTCTTTAGTTTTGTATTTATTCCAGTTTATATGAAAAGGTTAATGTAGCTCGGATTAACATTCATATACAGAGTAAATGTTAAAAATAAGTTTAAAAAAGTTGTCGGGAGCGCGGTGGTGGTGACGATGAAGGCGCTGAAGTTTAGCTTTTTAGTTCTGGAGCTTTTATTTCGGCTTCAAAATTCTTCAAAGTTATATTATTTTGTGAATATTATCTTGATGGACAAAACGTGTAAATTTCATGAACTATGATCGAACACAGAGCTTTTTTTTTGCAATAATCCAAAAGCCTATGGAAAAATCCCATTGGCTTTTTGTCGAGGAACCAGTTTCATGCTAACCGCCGGTCCGCCTACAAAGTGACGTCATAGTTCCCCCACTCTATTTTCTCTCAACTCTACCTTTTCAGTCTCTTCTAATGAACTGATTAGTTGAATTGGGTGTGTTAGATGAGGGAGACAGTGCTGGGCTGCTCCAAAACAGTTTTGAAAACCATTCAGAGACATGTTTTTAATGCAATTCATATATAACATATTACAAGCATGCACAGTTTTATGGCAGCTTTAATCGCCTTTTTGGTAGCTTCATGACTGATCATAGCTGATCACGACATTGCATGCTCGTAGTGTCTTTCGCGATTTGATATGAAATGATATAGTCTATGCACGCACTGGCACCTTTGTCCGTGTATTGAAGAGCAACAGTTTCCGCGCTCGTTTAACTCGCGCCTAAAGTTAAAGCACGCGTCTGAAACGTCTCCTGTTTGATGTGCTCTTAAAGACGTTCTGCGACTGAATAAATGCACTTCTTGTCCAGAAAAAAAGAGACAGAATTGGCAGTTATGAGTGGGGTGGCCAACTTTTTTTTCTTTGAAAGGCGTTTCATCAGCTGAACCATCAGTAGGCTATTTGTCCAACAGTACAATGGCCTTAGGAAAGGGTGTGGTGCTTGCATTTGACTGATTATTATTGCACAGTTTACACTGAATTGCACTGTAAACCAATTGATCAACCTGATATTTTGCAATACAAGTAGGCTACTACTTAATTCACAGGTTGAACAGATTTAGCAATTTTACACTGAAAAAAAAAAGTCTATCTATTTTCAAGAGGTATACATTTCAGTTAAATGACAAATTGAAGGTGACGTCACAAGATTGCCATCCAGTCACTTCTTTGGCATCTTCAGATATAACTTTTTCTAAATGCATGGCCCTGGTGTGTGTCAGTATATAAAGTACACATACATATGTGACAATCAGAGGTGGGTAGTAACGAGTTACATTTACTTCGTTACATTTACTTGAGTAAATTTTTTGGGTAACTAATACTTTTAGAGTATATTTAAAAATGGGTACTTTTACTCTTACTCAAGTACATTTTTAGTGAAAAAACGGTACTTTTACTTCGTTACTGTGGGCGACGCTCCTCTCGTTACTTTATCTTAATGCATACAAGTTAAAAATCCTTCAATTTATTAAGCGCGCCGTCTACTTTTTTTCTGGGCAATGAGCGATGCCCGTTCGCGAATGATTCATTCTTTTGAGTCGATTCTGTTGGAAGGCTTGATCAAACCAGTAGGCAGACTAGTGAATCGGTTCGCGAATCAGTTTGAATGATTCGTTCAGTTTCCTGCCGCACTCGCGGAGTCGTCTGAAGCGGTTGTAACATCAAGAGCGTTGAAGACGTGGCTTTGGATCTACAGTCAGTTGAAAGCAAATCTGCAAAGGCTATGGTTTGCTATGAAGATCTTTATTAGACGAACACCGCGTGTGCTGTCGGTTCCACAGGTATAGATTCGATTACAATACACGATACCACTATGACATTACAGTTTGTTGTACATGTACCTTACACATTAAATACAATGTATAATTTATTCATTAAATAAGCTGTCACAGAGTATGAAATAAACACCCGCCAAACCCGCGTTAGTTCCAGGAGGAATGCCTTGCCTAGACACAATTAATATTGATATTTTCACAATATTTACGCTTGCAGAAATAACGGCTACATTTGTTTACATTTTGCAGAACAGACGGAAGAAGACCCGTCAGTGGATTTGTTTCGTTATGTTCAGATGTTCTGTAGCGGTCACGTGAGGAGTTTTCACTCTTCACTCCGTGTCAGAGGTTATATACATTTATAATACATAATTAAACTTTGAAAACTGGAGTAACAGCTGATACAAATTCTGATTTGCATCACTGAGTTAAATTAAATTATATTTTAGAGTCATATGATCCTTCACAAATCATTCAAATTTATTGATTTATTACCAGTGTTGTTGAAAAAAACAAAAACAAAAAAACAGCATATGCTGGTTAGGTATGTTTTGAAGCTGGGATGCTGGTTTATGCTGGTCATGTGCTGGTCTTGAGCTGGTCGGACCAGCGTAGGACCAGCTTAAATCAGCTCAAACCAGCATCCCATGCTACAAAACATACTATACCAGCATATGCTGGTTTTTTCAACAGGGAACAGTTTTGCTGCTTAATATTTTTTGGAACCTGTGACATTTTGTTCAGGATTCTTTTATGAATAGAAAGCTAAAAAAGAACAGCATTGATAATAAATCAGGCTGATAAAAATTCTGATTTGCATCACTGAAATAAATTACATTAAAAAAAAAAAAACATTAAAAGTATTTTGAACGGCAGTGTGTGTGTGTGTGTGTGTGTGTGTGTGTGTGTGTGTATAAAAATGTATCTAAATATCTATATATCTAAATAAAAATAGACTATATTCAGTATATGATCCAAAGTAACTAGTAACTAACTACTTGAGTAGTTATTTTACTCTTACTCAAGTAACTATTCAGACTATTACTTTTACTTTTACTTGAGTAAATATTTCTTCAAGTACTTTTACTTTTACTTGAGTACAGTTTTTGGGTACTCTACCCACCTCTGGTGACAATACTTGTCAAAGTAGTACATTTATTTGTTTATTTGCCAAGAAAAGTGCATTAAAAAGTGAATCAAACTGCATATTGCATGTGTACTTATTTATGCACGCATATGTATTTTAATCAACACCCATTTTCATAACATTTGGATTCATGCAAAGTTACAGATCAACAAAAGATTCAAATACAAGAGGTTTACAGATTGCAAGAGCTACTTCATATTCCCTGTAGAAAAATGCAACACATATCCTCATAAAATGAACATAATTTAACCTTAAAAATGGCAAAAGCATAAAGAGATATCAGAAAATTATAATAATTTTTTAAGCATTACTATTATTTTTTATTTTAATGGTTGTATCCCCCATGATACATTGCCCTTTTGTGGGGTATAAAAACTGAATGCTTGTTTGGCAATGCTTGTTACAACATTTTAGCCACATTTAAAAACATTTTATCTTCTCATGACTTGCAATAAACATTTGTTGTAACATTCTGATAAACAATAAATATGTCTATTTACGAATATATTAGCCTGCTGTCTCTCGTTTGATTTGCAAATTTCTATAAAACTACGACGGACACTTCCTTCTACCAAAAAAGAAAACCAAGAACGTGTTAAGCCTGCATTTATTTTATACAAAGTACAGCAAAAACACTAACATTATGAAATATTTTTACTATTTAAAATAACTGTTTTCTATTTAATATATTTTAAAATGTCATTTATTCCTGTGATTTCAAAGCAGTTAGCATCATTACTCCAGTCACATGATCCTTCAGAAATCATTCATATTCTGATTTGAAAATTAAACTGACTCCAGGATTTTGAATGGTACAGTGTTTAATGTTACAAGCTTTTTATTTCAGATAAATACTGACCTTTGGATCTTTTTATTCATCAATGAATCCTGACAAAAATTGACTATGTATTATAGGCTACTATATACCATATACACTATATTGCCAAAAGTATTGGGTCACCCCCTTCTAATGAGCAGAACAAAAACTCTTTACCAAACACCAATAACTTGTACATATGGGTGCAGTCATGTTAGACACTTCCAAAACTGTTGTAACAGAGATGTAAATACAATTTTTAAATACATGAATTATGTTTCCATCTTTGTTGCCACAGTTTTGGAAGTGCCTTTTTCTGTTCTAAAGAAGGGGGTGTCCCAATACGTTTGTCCATATAGTGTATGTACAAGTCATTGGTGTTTGGTAAAGAGTTTTTGGGTCCTGTCCAAACTGTTGCTTTAAAAATAGAAGCACACAATTCCCTAGAATATCATTATATGCTTAAACATTAAGATTTGTACTCATGGAAATTACTAAAGTAGTCAAACCTGTTCATAAGAAGGGGGTGACCCAATACTTTTGACAATATAGTGTATATAAATTAAGTCAGTGCCTAACCTGACGTGACCTTATGTTAATTAAAATACCAATCATAGATATCATGAGCTTCTTTATATTCCCGGTGTCGTGCTATATAGTCACAGGCAGTACAAATAGGCAGAATAAACTCCTGCACCTGTTGTATTAAATGAGGAGTTGCTATGAGATGTTTCCTCCAGTTAAAGTACTTGCGATATGCATCTTCATCCTTGTCCAGCTGAAGCAGATTTTCAGCTAGTGACTTTGCATCAGGGAAGTCATTGACATGAATGAAGGACTCAGCAGGAACAAATTTTTCATAGTTTCTTCTCGGAGGACCCAACACCACAGGGACAGTACCTGCTGCGAGCGGCCCGTTTATCTTCTCCATAAAGTAGTCCTTGTGGATGGAGTTTTCAAAGGCCAGGTAAAATTTGCAGCTAGCCAGGGTTGGATAGTAGTCATTATAATTAAGGAACCTTGCATAAGCCCTTCCAAACAAAGTCACGTTGATGTATTTACTGAATTCTCTGTAAAACTCATTTCTAGTACCGACACCAGTTGAGGGAGCATTGTTACTTACAATCCAACACACCAGTTTGTCCTTTTTGGGAATTACAAACTCCTCAGCTGGTTTCTTCCTGATAGTCAAGCGATGCCGTACAATAATATCTGCACCCTCTCTGTAGCTGAGAGTGAGATTGAACAGGTTTTCCAGACCTGGTATCCTTTTGGTGTTAGTTGGGGATTCTACATGAAACCAAATCCATCTTTGGAACAGAGGACGAGGAGATGGAGGAAGGTTGGACAGATCCCAACTGATGGCTTTGTGAAAAATGAAGACGGCGTCTGTATTGTTGTAAAGCGATCTATCATCTGTCAAATGACAACCATCAATGTTGTAAATTGTTTTGCAGTCACTTAAATCAAATCTGTAATTTTCAGGCCAAACCCATAAGAGAAGAATAGGTTTCTCTGCATCAGTAAGAGAGCTGTTCCTGTTGTAATAACTTTCAATGTATTGTTTGCCTTTAGATGGTGAATCTGGACAGATATTTGGATATGAGGACCAGTAATAGAACACAATCAGAGAGAGGAGAGCTGCAAATGCCACGATAGCAGCCAAACGAGGCAGTGGAATTCCTTTAAAATTGCCGATTGACATTTTGTGATCTGAAGAGAATCACCAAAATAAACTTTTCAGTCTTAAACACCAGCAATATTATAACAACAACAACAACAAAAAAAATATTGTTTCAATAAAAGGTATTGAATTTTATATATTTTTATATATATATTTTATATATATATATATATATATATATATAAAACAGTATGAGAGACTAAAAGCTGGTACCATGGCTTTAAGGATTTATTTCCATTAATGACATCATTATTATTAAATAAGTTTATATTTATTATTTAAATTAAATATTTAATTAATGATTATGCATTTCAAACAAAATCAGATTTTACCATTTTAGTTTCACAGAAGTAAATAAGATTCAAACTGTAATTTTGAAATTGCAATATTTTGAAATAACTCCTCACCTTTTTTAAGAGCCCCTGAGAGAAGTTTGCAGTTCTGTGTCACACAAAGTCGTTGAGTGTCCCACACCAGAGGATTACACTTGTATCAGCAGATGTTTGTGAGTTTCAAACTGAGCAGTATATATTTCAAACTTGGTGGCACTGTTTGCAAATAGAACAGTCAGGTAATTACTATTTGACAAGATGCCTAGCTGTAAACTCTTAAAACCGGTTATACTAGGCGGTGCTGTTAAATGCTTGAATCTGTTGGCTGAATGTTGGCTGATGAACATTCTAAAGTGTTCTAAGGTATTTTCAGGGAAATGCATGGCAAAAGTAGTTCCAGGCAGGTCTTGACTGCATTACATGTCCAGATAATTCGCAAAATGATTTCAGTTATTTCACAAGAGCGTTTCAAGGTCAAAACCTGACAAATGTCTTTAAATACAACATCTGAACAATATTTGAGGTGTGATAACCGTAGTATAAGTGGATTAATTGATTCCGATGCGTTGAATTATTAGAAAATAATGCACACCTGAGTAGTGCACTTCACGTCGTGGCCACATCACCACCTCATTACATTCAATGGCTTGTTGTCAATTATTCCTTACGTAATATGTTAGGTAAAGTCTGAACATCTAGGAATGTAACTAACAATTATTGATTTATCCAATTATAAAAAAGGCTACTTTTGGGTAGAAAAAGTCTGTGGGCCTCATTTGTCAATCTAACATATACAGCTAACGTACGCACATGTACGAATTGTACGAATGATTGTAGCCTATGTTGATAAATGTGGCGTCTGGAAACAAACGTCATTTTAATATCGCTGAAAAACGCTGGATGCCAACCGCCATAAAAATATAAGAAGAAGAAGACAGATCGCCGAGTATGGGCTATGGAGGCCATCTATGAATCCTCGTCCTGTCCTGTCGCAGCCAGAAGGGCTGTCCCTGAACTCTCATCCTGTCCTGTCACGGCTATGGAGGCCGTCTGCGAATCCTCGTCCTGTCCTGTCGCAGTCAGAAGGGCTGTCCCTGAACGCTCGTCCTGTCCTGCTCGTGTTCTCGGATTACCCCTCTTGTCTAAACCCATTGGATATTGTTTGCCGATCTACGACTCACACTTGCCTTAGGATTACTCTTTGTCTTGCCTGTGTTATACCCGTTTGCCACTGTTTTAACCATGCCTGTTATGACCACGTCCCTGTCTAATAAAAGCTTGCATAAAATTATATTAAACTATAATATTAAAAAAAAACAATTATCACACTATAGGCTAGTGGCATTTATTAGGGTGGATTAGGCTATGTGGGACAATTTTTTAAAATTTTTTAATTGTGCATCATATTTCCATATGAACATGAGGCACAAGTTAAACGTCTTTTTGACGTTTTGAGTGAAAGAAAGACGCCGGAGCGCGTGGCGGCGGTGGAGAGGGGGAGGTCGGGGGCTCCGGCGCGGTCCTCCCCGCCCACCCGGTCGGGTTAAAAACTTCTAACCCGAAGAAAAGTCATAACACCGGCTCGACGAGCCTGGAAAAAAGCGTGACAAAGGCAACACGATTGCCATGAGGATGCGGCAAAGGTATCGGACGTGAGGCGAAAGAGACCCGCAAAAAAAGCTTAAGAAGAATCACGATTGTGACGATGCGGCAGAGACCGCAAAACACTGGCTTGTCGAGCCTGGAAAAAGCGAAACAAGGATGCGGCAAAGGTATCGGACGTGAGGAGGCAGAGACCACAAAACACTGGCTCGTCGAGCCTGGAAAAAGCGTAACAAGGATGCAGCAAAGGTATCGGACAAGAACCTGTAGAAGGATCAACTAATGCGATGCTGTGGCAAAGGTATCGGACGTCATCCTAACTGATGCAATGATGCGGCAAAGGTATCGGATCTGACACGTTCCCATCGGTTCCCGTCAAGTTTGATCGTCTTCTCGGCACTGCGCCAGGGCCCGCGAGGAGCCCCGGCGGGGCCGAACCGAGGACCTCACTAAACCATCCAATCGGTAGTAGCGACGGGCGGTGTGTACAAAGGGCAACTTTCAAGTGTTAAGAAAAAAAAAAATTCTTAATTGACCAATCCCCATGATTCTGTTACTAGTCTGACATTGGTTCTGGAATGTGTGGTTGTCAAGCTAGCTGTCAGTATTCTAACTGTTACAACATGTGTTGTTATGGTAGTTTCAGAGTGGAAATAGTAAGTGGATCAGTTTACCCCCAGCTGGTTCACTTTACCCCCTTGATTTCTCTGGTCTGCCTCAGTTTACCCCTAAGCTGGGATAAAGTCAGACACAAGATGACTTTTTAAAAAACACTCATATTTTCACTGACCTTCATCCTGAATATATTCTGATAATTTCCAGTGCTAGGAAACATCCTGAATTAATGGGAAATGTGTAAATTTTACTGATATATCATTTTAGCTCGTGTAGAAGAGGAAATTTAACTGCGCCATCTGCTGGACACTCTTAGGCATTCAGGTTAACAAGCATTCAGGCCACCGTAGTTATCATGCACTGATCACGCGAAGGGACAGCCAATCAAACTACCGCACTGTCGACTGTTAAACTAGAATCTTTTAGTGTTGTTTGCTCTGTCATGAAGAGATGGTTTGTGGGTTGTTTTCTCCTGATTCCTGTCAAAAGTTGTGTGCGTTAATGACCAAAAGTAAGTGTTTATCTTGTATAGTGTTGTTAATGCTGATTAAGATTATTTGTCGAGTTGTTTATATATAAGATTAGACAGATGTACGGAAGACCCGCGACCCTGCACTAGTGATCGTTTATGTAAACAGAAGTGCTGTAAACTAAATATGTATAAGTAGAATCGTCATATCTAACTCATTAATGTGATCGTGAGATATTTCCGCCTAATTCAAATTCTAGTTAGTTCAGAAGTGTGGATAAGCGGTCAATTTTATCCAGTTAATGTATATCTACCCACGTTTACATATGCTGTTTAGTTTCTAAAGCCTATATGCTTAAGGATGTGCATTATATATGTATATTGCTTTTACAATAATGCTTACAGCTTTACATGTTATCTGTTATCCTGTTTGTACTAAATCACTTAATTTTTGTAATTTTATTTCTCCTTTCCTTTGTTTAGACCACACACATATACCCACACGACCATGCCTAAGTTTGTATAGACCAATGGCAATCAGTACCAATGTAACCAGTAAAATTGTTGGACATTAAAGTAAATTAGGAGGAGCTCCTGTCTCTGTGTCCTTACCGACATTCCATGGCGATGACCAAGTATACTCAAGAACCAGCACAACTTCCCTACAAAATTGGTCCTTCGAGCCGAATCGGGTCATTACCATGGCAACTACAGAGTCTGGAATATCGAAGTCGGCTCCTGCCTCATCCCAACGTCCACGCAGAGCAATCCAGAGGCCTGCCTACCTAGACGACTACGTGCTAGACTAGACTGGGAATCCATCAGGACAGACTGTTAAACCTAAACAGAAGGTAATGGTGACTTCGACCCCCAACTCATCTCATTACCCATTTGGAACAGCTAGCTCATCAGAGGACTTCATGCTGCAGTTACTGGAAATTACAAGGCAACAAAGCGAGACTGCTAGACGCCAAACAGAACTCTTGGAGAAAGTCCTGCTACACAGCTCTCCTAAAGCATCTGCTCACTCCTCACGAGCATCATCCCGGCATCAGACACCTAGAACCCAGATCCTGAAATCAGTGGAAAAGGGACAGCTGAAATCCGATGCCAGCCCTGATGATGTTACCCTGGATCGTCATCCTTGGCCACAGCCTAGCAAAACCCAACCCCCTTTTGTTGAGGAGCTGTCACAAATGCTGAGGAAAACCCAAATCAGAGACACTAATTTCCATTCACCACCCCCTGTGAGCAGAGAGACTAGCCTGTCGACAGCCCGTGAGCGTACCAGTGCAGACCCCTGGATGAAACCATTACCTCCTCTCCCCGACCAGAGACCGAGCCAAATTACCCAGCTCCCATTCTATCAAGTACCACCACCGTCTGAGGCTTATCCAGTACAGTGTCAGTTTGTTCCAGAGACAAAGCCAATGTCAAGAACTCCATACCCAATTACAACTCAGCTTAGGGCTGATGCAGTGCCCTACACCCCCCATCCCTCATCATACTGGCCTCCAACAGTAGAGGGTCCTACCTTTCCAGATTTCATTAAAGAGGACAGAGCTCAGTATGTGGAACTTAGGATTTCTCTGGACAACCTGCTCCACCCCCAGCTACCAGAGCATTACAAGTACTCCATCCTACTTAAGCACGTGAAGGTACCTACTGCTCACAGACTGGTGTTGGCACATGCAGAGTCAGTCACGCCTTACACTAACGCCCTGCAAGCCCTTGATAGAAGGTATGGCCTACCAGTTTGTGCTGAGGGAAATAGAGACTTTGGAGAATCTGCCACCAATTCATGTTGGTGATGAGCGGGCATTTGACGACTTTTCTCTTAGAGTCCAAGCCATAGTTGGTATGCTCAAAGCCCTGAAGGAGGAGGGGATTGAAGAACTGCACAGTGGGTCAAATGTGAAATGCCTTCTGAACCGCCTTCCTCGTTCACAACAAACCCAATTTAGGAGGCATCACCTCAAAAGAAACCCAGATAAGACTAAGTTCTCCCTCCTTGAGTTTGCAGATTGGCTACAGCTAGAAGCCAACTGCATGGAATTTGATCCAACTGATGAGACAAGAACCATAAAAAGAGATCAAAGGGCAGTAATACGGGGGGACAAAGCAAACAAATCACCATACTGCATGGCGTAGAACAAAGACAGGTCACAGAACCGCTACCTAAACCTAAAGCAGTTCATCCTAAAATACCAACTAAGCCCAAAGCCATCTGTCCATACTGTCGTGCAGAACATTACCTCAGCCAGTGTACCGCATTCACAGAATTAACTAAGGAACAAATGGTTGGATGGATCAAGGACAATAAACGATGCTGGAGATGTGCACGCTCCCACATGGCCAAAGACTGTGATCTAAAGAGACCTTGCCATCTCTGCCAAGCCAAACACCTCTCCATACTCCACGACATCAACCAAAGGAAAGGTGAGGTTATTAGTGAGAACAATAGCCTGTACAACTCCACCACGGAGACTCTTTACTTAGACCAACCTCGTTGTGGTGGGAAGGTGTTCCTGAAAGTTGTCAAAGTTACCATCCATCATCAACAGAAAGCTTTTGAAACCTTTGCTGTACTTGATGATGGCTCAGAGCGCACCATTCTGCTTGCCACAGCCGCACAGCATCTCGGTTTAAAGGGTAAACCAGAGCAACTGAATTTACGGACAGTACACCAAGACATCAGGACATTGCATGGCACTTCCGTAAACTTCAGCGTATCCACCCCAAGTAACCCTAGGAAAAGCTTCAGCATTCAGGGAGCCTTCACAGCCGATCAGCTTGGTTTAGCAGAATACACCTACCCTGTGAGTACCCTGCAGGAAAGGTACAGACACCTGAGAGGGATCCCTAGTTTGTCCTCTTCTTCTTATTGGTTCAGATCACACTGAGCTCATCACCCCGATTGAACCAGTGCGATTGGGTCCACCTGGGGGTCCAGCTGCTGTCAGAACTCGCCTTGGCTGGACCTTGCAAGGTCCTTCCAAACATCTGCAGGATCAACTCTCAGTCTCCCAGTGTCTGTTCACATCCAGCTGCTCCCCATCTGCAGAACTGTATCGTCAGGTCAAACGGTTATGGCAGATGGACATCCTGCCTTATCGCAGTGAAAAGATGGTAATAAGGTCACAACAGGACCGAGAAGCACTGAACATGCTGGAGGTACAGACTGTACGAGTAAAAGTAGATGGAGTTGAACGATACGCCACCCCACTGTTGAGAATTAAAACTATGCCTCTGTTACATGCTCCAAAGGATGCTGTGATGTGCCACCTCCGTAGCACTGAACGTCGGTTAGCAAAGGACCTACCATTAGCTAACAAGTACAAAGAAGAGATACAGAAACTGGAGAGAGCTGGTTATGCCACTAAGATATCATCTGAAGAAGCAGCCCTGTCTACAGAATCATGGTATCTGCCCCACCATATCATCACCCACAATGGTAAACATAGAGTGGTGTTTAACTGCTCATACACCTATAATGGTCAAAATCTAAACAAGCAGCTGTTACCTGGACCTACGCTGGGACCCTCTCTCCTTGGAGTGTTGATCCGCTTCAGAGAACATCAAGTAGCCATCAATGGAGACATAAAGGGAATGTTCCACCAGGTGTGCCTGCTCCCCAAAGACAAACCCCTCCTAAGGTTCTTGTGGCGCGACCTAAAGCCCGAAACCCCACCTGATGTGTATGAGTGGCAGGTTCTTCCATTCGGCACAACTTGTAGCCCCTGTTGTGCAACATTTGCAGTACAGCGACACGTTTTTACTCATTGCCAGCCGGTTGATAAGTTACGACAGTCAGTTGAACGCTGCTTTTATGTCGACAACTGTTTACAGAGCACTGCATCCACAACTGAAGCTCAGGAGCTGATCGACGGCTTAAGGTCCCTACTAGCTTCAGGCGGGTTTGAAATCCGTCAGTGGGCGAGCAATGAGGCCTCAGTGGTTAGCCATCTCCCCAAAGAGGCTAGATCAGAAAACACGGAGTTGTGGATTTCCCTCAACCAATCAGATCCTCAAGAGATGACCCTGGGATTAAACTGGCGCTGCGTACCAGACACTCTCCATTACCGCCATCGTCCCCTATCTTACCATGAGGTAACAATGAGAAATATCTACCGTGTTCTCGCCAGCCAGTACGACCCCTTGGGTTACATAATACCTTTCACAACCAGGGCCAAAACCTTAGTGCGTCAACTGTGGGCGAAGGAAAGAGAATGGGATGACCCCCTTCTTCCTTCTGAACTGCTACAGGCCTGGCAAAAATGGGAATCAGAACTGGAGCATTTACCACTGATCACTATACCTCGGTGTTATGTGTCAGCCATGCTAGATGTCCCAGAGGCACAACGAGAACTTTCACATCTTCTGCGACGCCTCTGAGACAGCCTATGGATCAGTAGCATACCTCCGTACTGAACACCACGGCCAAGTGGAACTGGCATTCATCCACGCCAGATCAAGAGTATCTCCAAAAAGGCAACAATCAGTGCCTAGGCTTGAACTCTGCGCTGCCCTCACTGGAGCACAGTTAGCCAAGATACTTCATAATGAGCTCTCATTGGAGATTAGGAACACATTCTTGTGGAGTAACTCAACAACAGTACTCGCCTGGCTGAAATCGGAGTCCTGCAGATTCAAAGTCTTCGTAGGAACCAGAGTAAGCGAGATACAAGAACTTACCGAAAGTCACTGCTGGCGCTACGTAGACTCAGGAAACAATGTTGCAGATGACATCACACGTGGCAAAACCTTGCTGGAATTATCCCAACCCAATAGATGGCGTAAAGGGCCAGACTTCCTCTACAGGAAGCATCATGGCCAGAAAGTCCTGCCATTGGGCTGAATGAGGACCCCACTGAGCTTCGTAACACGAAGTTTTGTGGCCTCACTTTGGCTTGTACTGGATCATCACTGCCAGATGCTACCCAGTTCTCAACCTTTGAGGAACTCCTTGAAGCTACTTGCTAATCCATGCAGGGGGCAGTGGGGGAAACGGGTGATCCTGGAGCACCGAAGTACCAGCAGGCTGAAACAAGTCTTTTGAGGCAAGCCCAATTAGACAGCTTCCCCACAGAATATCAGGCTCTGACCACTGGTAAGCTGATCCCTTCGTCCAGTCGTCTGCTCACATTGTCACCAGAGTTGGATAAAACAACTGCACTCATCCGTGTAGGAGGACAACTACGCCGAGCTACCAACCTGAGTTACAGCACTCTACATCCCATAGTCTTGGACCCAAAACACCCTACTACCCACCTCCTTATAAAGCAGTATGATACCAAACTCTGCCATCCTGGTCCAGAAAGGGTCTTTGCAGAAATGCGAAGATATTACTGGATACTCAGAGGGAGAGAAGCAATACGGCGCCATCAACATGCCTGTGCTGAAAGCCAAAAGTGGAGAGCTAAACCTAAAATTCCAAAAATGGCAGAACTTCCCCCCGCCAGACTCCGCCTGATGAAACCAGCTTTCTATTCCACAGGAGTAGATTGCTTCGGCCCATTCCTTGTAAAGCGAGGAAGGAGTAATGAAAAGAGGTGGGGAAAAATTTTTAAGTGCATGACGACCTGCTGTGTCCACTTGGATATACTGAGTAACATGGATACAGATTCATTTCTGATGGCTCTTAGGCGTATGGTTGCTCGACGCGGAACACCTTTTGAGATCCTGGCAGATCAGGGTACCAACTTTCGAGGAGGTGATAATGAGCTACAGTCAGCTTTCGCTTCCATGAGCCCACATCTCCAAAGCCAGTTAGCGAAACAGAAGATCCAGTTTCATTACAATCCCCCAAATGCCCCACATTTCGGAGGTATGTGGGAGCGTGAAACCCGCTCCGTTAAAACTGCCCTGCATACTATCATCGGGTCCCAGACTCTCACAGAGGAAGCCCTCAAAACAGTCCTTATAGAAGTCGAGGCTATACTCAATGCAAAGCCACTGGGGTACGTTTCTTCTGATGTAGCGGATCCAGATCCGGTGACCCCAAATTACCTGTTGATGGGGCGGCCAGATGCATCACTACCGCAAGTGATTTACCCAGAATCCAAAATTCTTAGTCGGAAAAGATGGCGGCAATCACAAGTATTGGCAGATCAGTTTTGGACGAGTCTTATAAAGAATTACTTGCCCACCCTGCAACCACGGCAAAAATGGATGAGTGAGTCCAGCAACCTCACACCTGGGACTGTTGTGATGATGATTGACTACCAACTTCCCCGTGCTCTTTGGTCTGTCGGTAAAGTAGTAACCATATACCCTGGATCAGATGGCCCTGTCCGTTCTGCGGAAATTGAAGTAAAAAACAAACACTACCATCGACCAGTGTCTCGTCTCATCACACTGCCCGCCATTCCAGATAATGACCCTACAGCAGACTAGACAAGGAGGATAGGAAATACATTTGCATAGCAAATGTAGGGGCGGCTGTAGAAGAGGAAATTTAACTGCGCCATCTGCTGGACACTCTTAGGCATTCAGGTTAACAAGCATTCAGGCCACCGTAGTTATCATGCACTGATCACGCGAAGGGACAGCCAATCAAACTACCGCACTGTCGACTGTTAAACTAGAATCTTTTAGTGTTGTTTGCTCTGTCATGAAGAGATGGTTTGTGGGTTGTTTTCTCCTGATTCCTGTCAAAAGTTGTGTGCGTTAATGACCAAAAGTAAGTGTTTCTTTATCTTGTATAGTGTTGTTAATGCTGATTAAGATTATTTGTCGAGTTGTTTATATATAAGATTAGACAGATGCGCGGAAGACCCGCGACCCTGCACTAGTGATCGTTTATGTAAACAGAAGTGCTGTAAACTAAATATGTATAAGTAGAATCGTCATATCTAACTCATTAATGTGATCGTGAGATATTTCCGCCTAATTCAAATTCTAGTTAGTTCAGAAGTGTGGATAATCGGTCAATTTTATCCAGTTAATGTATATCTACCCACGTTTACATATGCTGTTTAGTTTCTAAAGCCTATATGCTTAAGGATGTGCATTATATATGTATATTGCTTTTACAATAATGCTTACAGCTTTACATGTTATCTGTTATCCTGTTTGTACTAAATCACTTAATTTTTGTAATTTTATTTCTCCTTTCCTTTGTTTAGACCACACACATATACCCACACGACCATGCCTAAGTTTGTATAGACCAATGGCAATCAGTACCAATGTAACCAGTAAAATTGTTGGACATTAAAGTAAATTAGGAGGAGCTCCTGTCTCTGTGTCCTTACCGACATTCCATGGCGATGACCAAGTATACTTAAGAACCAGCACAACTTCCCTACAGCTCGCTTAGAGGGGAGCAAATGTAAAAAATGTCTCACTTTACCCCACTCTCCCCTATTATTCAACAGTAACTGTATGTTACTATGGTTACCAATGTTTATAGGAAGCGCATTAATATAGAACGTGATTAAACTGACCTGGAAATACCTGTGCGGTTAAACGAATTTAATCAACACCTGCCAGCCAATCAGAATCGAATATTCAGACAGACCATGGCATAAATTAAAATGCATAGCCTACCTCAGTAAATATAATTGTGCTCCTTTCTGATGTGCTCCATCGTGCACCCGCATCTTTAAGTCTTTTAAGTTTAATCATTACGATGTCAAATCCACCGGAAATGAATGTCTGAGTCTGACTGCCTAAAGCTTCCAACAACGAGGCTGATCATACGGGGTTAAGTTAGTTTTGTTTTCGATATTCCTGTCAAATTCTGCCATAAATGGCAATAACTCCAAAACAACTTGCCCTTAAAAAAAATCTAAACAGTAATAGGCTACTTACCGGCGAAAGGGCTGAGCTGATAATATTTTACAACCTTCTTTTTAATTATTTTCGCTCTATATAATAAGCACTACGACGCACAAGCCGTCGCAATGTGCACTGAATGAGCAGGGAGAGCTCGCTTTCTGCGGAACTTTCAGTATGGGACCGTGCGGAAAGTGCACTTTTTCTTCGGGTTTTTTTTTCGGGTTTTTTTTTTTTTTTTTTTGCAATAGCTCAGTAGGCTGTGTTTTTGTAGTAGTTTTTCAAGTCAAGTCAAGTCGAGCTTTATTTTCATTCCGCTACATGTGGAGGACATACAGTGGAACTAAATGTAGTGTCTAGCAGGACCACGGTGCTACATAAATAAGCATAAATATAAACATGAACAGTTTTCAGACAACAGTTTTTTTTTTTTTTTTTGTTAAAGGGCTTATAGCAGGGGTGTCCAAACTTTTCCTAAAGGAGGCCGGATGCTTCTCCCTATATATGTATATATATGTGTATGTGTGTGTGTGTGTGTGTGTATAGCCAGGGGTGCCATGAAGAGTTTTAATGGGGGTATGCAAGACATAAATTTTGGCCCCCTTCTTCTAGATTAATTTTATTTTTTCTTTTAACGCTTAATAAGAAATTGAAAGAAATGGAATAAGCCAAAACTTAGGAACTCTTACAATGCAAATGTCAGGCCACCAAACAATAAACTCTTCAATCAGGCTTTGATCTCTTTGTGAAGCCAAACACCCAGAAACTCTTACAATGCAAATGGCATGCCGCAAGACAATAAACTCTGTAATCTCAATTGCACTTTAAAATTAATACATTCACAAACATGCAAAAATATCAAAAACACCATAAAATGAAATAATTTATCTGAGGTTACAACCAGTGTTTAGTGTAATGTCACCTGAATATTACCATTCTCACAAAAGGTACTCTGAGCTCATGAAACTTACACTTCAAATGTTTGCCAAAAAATAAGTAAATAATTTCATAAGAGGTACTTTGAACTTGAAGGGTTAGTTCACCTAAAAAAAATGAAAATTCTGTCATTAATTACCCTCATGTCATTACACATCTGTAAGACCTTTGTTCATCTTCAGAACACAAATTAAGGTATTTTTGATGAGATCTGAGACCTTTCCGTCCTCCATAGCAGTGGTGGAAAGAGTACTGAAAATGTGTACTTAAGTACAAGTACTGTTACATTGCTGAAATAATACTCAGCTACAAGTAAAAGTACTAGTGTCAAAACAGTACTTAAGTAAAAGTACAAATTATTCTTCTCAAAAACTACTCAGAGTACTAGTTACGTTTTGGCCGGCGATATTTAATGATTTTCGTATTCATTCATATCAAAGATCTATGTGGATAATAGCTGCTTTGAACAAAACCCACTTTTAACTTATTAGCAAAGTATGTGAATTAGTGGTCATTATACAGTTATTTCTAACTTCAATACCTTGAAAAATATCAATATTAAGGTCCTCATGATCCGGAAGTTGCAACTGACTTCAGTGTTGTGATGCATGTTCAAGTGAAAGAGAATATTGAATAAAGGGAGAGGTTTTATTGTGGCGCACCTCCTCTCCACCTCTTGCTCAGAGCAGATTCACGGTTGGATAGGAGTGGTTAAGAATATCTGGTTGTTAAGTCTGACATAACGCTCTGCCAGATGCCCCAAGAAAACAACAAACTGTGCTAATATACACCCACGATGTCATGTAATACTGAAAAATCATAACTCTAACCCTTATCTCCATACTGAAATCCCAGATGGCCAGACAGTGTTTCAGCTAAAATATTAGTGTCTGAGACACTGTGAGCACAGAGCCTGTAGGGTGCCAAGCAAAAATTTTATATGCTTAGCTTAAATATGTAGTATTAAATAGTGCTCATAAATGGCTGTTGAGATAGCATTCTCAAGTGAAATGAGTAGAGACATGGACCCGGAAACATCAGTCCTTACATCATGACTTAACAAGAGGATTCTCCCCAAGCCGTCAAACTGACGTCATCAGAGCGAGACGCCATTCCAGAGCAGAAGTGAATTTTCAGTTTTTGATTAAAGATTACGACAGCAGACAATTTTTTTTTCCAGTGTATTGACTTCCAGGGTTTAATTGTTCACCACAAGACACCACAATACCATTGGCAAAACTACCACATACTGTATACTGCCATATACTGAGTTTTGTCTTTTAAAAACACTCTCAATTAACGCATTAAGCCAGGTTAAGTATTTTAGAATGGTCAAGGTTGCGTTCGTTACTATAGCAATAGTAATGTCGAAATCACGAGAAAATTAAGTCGTGATAACGAGAAAACAACATTTGTTATGTCGTGATCACGAGAAAACATAATAATAATAATGCATGGCCGCTTAGAACTTCCGCACCATATACTGTAGATATTTTAATATCTCAATTTTTTTCCCAAGGCAATTACTATGTCAAGCTTTGAGTGGTTTAATCCAAGTCTTATAAAAAGACACGCTCGCTTTATATGATGAACTTTCATATAGGCTTTTATTTACATACATATAAACAGTGATCAATTACCATTACAAAAATATAAATCTTAAACATTTGCTCATTCTGTGTATTTGTGTCTTTAAAATAGGGTAACTTTGTTGCAAAAGCTTACAGCACAGGGAAGCATGATTTCAAATTTGATTTCAAACTTAACTGAATTTGCAAAAAAGACACTCAGTAATAAAATTATAAAGCAAATGACCTCAATTTAGTTGAGGTATTCGAAATATGACAACACTGAATTTTTTTAAGCAATGATTTAAGAGCCATTTATGTTGTTTATTTTGATAAATGGATGGCTTTGACCTGTAATGTCTGTACGATGTAGCGATGCAGTTAGACAGACTAGGAAATGTAGGCTATATGTACAAATCATACAAATATCCCATTCCAAAACATTTCTAGCATAAACTTACATTGTAAAGAAATTAAAGATCCATATTTGATTGCTGAAAGACTTTCTGGTGCATTTCACTTACAGCCAATACAATTTCAAGTAGCATTTCCATCAGTCAGGCGTGGATCTATTCTGAATGGTTGATAACCTTTCACAAAGTTTAATCCAGGAGTAAAGAGAAATAATTTCTATTTTAAAAGCACGGAAAGATCGTGATTGCACACAGTCTGAGTGCGACTCTGTTACTGACAGGAGGCGGATGCGTGTTAAACTTACTGTCGGAGGAGAGAGCGAGACGCAGCGTGTATCTGTGGAGAATGAGTAATGGAACCGTGTCAGATATTTCATTATCGGTATCAAAATATAGATATTTAGGATAACACTACCATGTCGTTTGTTTCTCCAAACATGGAGTCCATAAGTTACACTGAGCTCCGGCACTGTCTGATTAGCTCTTCACCTGCTGTAGCGGCACCTTTTCCCGCAGTTCAGATATCAGGGTTTTTATTGGTCCGTTTGCGTTCGGATACCTTTATTGCCCACTGAAGTGCCGTCAAAGGTTTGAATATCAATTTAAATTGTGGGCAGCGTACTCAGTTAAAGTACAGCTTTAAAAATATTCTCAAATAAAGTACAAGTACCCGAAAAAACTACTTAATTACAGTAACGTGAGTAGTTGTAATTCGTTACCTCCACCACTGCTCCATAGAAAGCTATGCAGCTTACACATTCAAGGTCCAGAACAGTAGGAAAGACACCATTAGAGTAAACAACGTGACTCCAGTGGTTTAAACCTCAATTTTAAGAAGCAATGTGAGTGCTTTTTTTGTGCAAAAATAAATAAATAAATAACCACCTTATTTACTAAAACACCGATCTGCAACCCAATAGGGGACGACATGAGGGTGAGTAATTAATGACAGTTTCCATTTTTGGGTGAACTAACCTTTTACTGTAAATCCTTGTTGTACTCCATGTTGAGTGCATACAATAATCCAACAGTGGTGGTCAGTAACGAAGTAACTTTACTTCGTTACTGTACTTAAGTACATTTTTCAAATATCTGTACTTTACTGGAGTAGTTTTATTTTGAGTAACTTTTACTTCACTACATTCCAAAGCATAAGATCGTACTTTTTACTTCACTACATTTCATAAAACATATCGTTACTCCTTATAATATATCACGTGCTTGAATGCACTTCGCGGAGGCAACCACCCTCCGCTGTGCGTCGAGCGGTTCTTCGCCTCCACGTCGCGCATTCAAATCGTTTAATGCACAGCTAGCCGTTGATTATCCCTTACATCAACAAGCCAAGTAGACATATATGAATGTTTATTCATAACCATACTGAAAATAAGTAAATATTGTTAGCTGATGCTAACTGTCTAGCTAACAATCTTGTTGGTGGTAAGTTTAGGAAATGTTTTGATATAAAGTCCAAATATTTTATTCAACCACCTAGATAGATTACATCTGAGGGAAAAAGAAAGGATGTGATGTTCAGAACATGGTAGCTACAGTAATTATCAAAGTGGGAAGTGATGCCCTCTGGGGGCATTTGGCCAAGGGTGTTTTTACACCACAGACAAGGTTTGAGAAGAAAAATATTCATGATCATGAAACTATAATTATATTTTCCTTAAAATGTTCTCCCTAACTTCAGGCCGTATTCTCATGTCATATATAACTGTGACGTTCTGCAAAACAACAAGTTTTAAAACACTTTTTTCTTACTTTTGAAAATTATTAGATGGTCAAATCTGTTTTCTCTCAGGTATATTACAAGCTTCACAGTGAACAACAAAATATGTGTCTTGACTCCATAAAGTGGTTATTTTGGGAAAATCCCAGGTATTTTGAGCAGTAGGATTATAAAAATATGCGCAAATATAAAATTAAATTAAGTAGTCTAAGGACTACCGTGGACTCCTAAAGTTTTGATATTCTGCATATTCTGTGTGGTGGTCAGTTCACAGCAGTCATAGAAATTAATATTTTCCAATATGTTTAAATTGAGTTTTAACTTTAATAGGCATTTTTACCTTCATAAATCCATTTTTCTAAAAATGTCCATCATCGTTTGAGTCAAATTCTTACATTTTAGAAGTCAATTAGAATAAGACATTTGGGCTGTTACCAAGCAAATGAAATCAGTATCAACAAAATGCATCTTTGCAATGCAGAGGAAACACATAAGCTACATCTGAAGTGGCATTTAGAAACATTTACAAACTGTTTAATGCAGGACATGAACCATTTAACCTAGAGTTACAACTGCATAAATAATGTTTTGATATTTTAAACATTAAAACTTTGAATACTGATATTTGGAATTATTTTTAAAAAGATACTTTAAATGTGAAATAAAAACCGCCAGTAGGTGGCAATGACTGTAAATAAGTGAGTCATTGCGATTGAACCTAATCATTTAAACGGTTGATTCATTCAGGAACGAAACACCGACATGTTGGTAAGAGACTTTTAGAGCAAAAACAGCCAATATTGTGTCTAAAACGTAAGTCCCTTATATTACCATCTTGTTTAATGAACTGCTGTATGAAATCAATAATCACATTTGTAATCATGTTGCTTTGTGGAAGAAAAAACGTCACTCTTCATGTGATATTGATTACCCATTTGAAATGATGTAAATATATACATTTTCTGCTCCAATATCTTGAATTTTGTGATCGTTCTAAATGCATTTTAATAACAGACTGAATCATGCAGTGAAAGACACTAATACGCACGCGCACTAGTCTAACCTTCATCACGTAATGTATGTGTGCACTCTAAGTGTGTTTTGTTTGGTTTTTGCGATATAACGTTACTCATAATGTCAAGCCCCACATCGTTAAAACAGCAATTACGATATTATCACAGACGATATAACGTATAGCCTACTGCACACCCCTACCGAGAGATCAGTATGAGCTAAACTAGGTTATTATAACGCCAACATGACATGAGTACAGGCGTGAATTCACCGTTATTCTGCAAAATACAATGCAATTTATATAAAATGTATTGTGTCCTAAAGTAAAACTTTCGGAATCTTGGTTTAATTCGTTTAGCGAATACTTACGTTAACTTATCAGAGGCGGTAATGTAATGTAAGGTAATGTAATACCCACGTTTTTCGTTGGAAATTACTGAGACCGAGAGATCAGTATACTAAAATAGTGCTGCATCCCAATTCGCCTACTTATACTATGCCCTAAAAGTATGTACTCTTTTTGTGAAGAAAAAGTACATACTTTTGAGTATGTAGCAGAATAGTAGGCAGGCTTTGGGACATACTACTTCGTCATAGCTACTTCTTTAAGGGACGTTCTGTTGCTTAGTTACGTACATCCTGTCACTGTTTAAACTGCCCTGTTAATCATCTTATCACAGTTAACAACATCTACATTTCCTTTAATTTGATTTCCTACCCTACTGGAGAGAAATAAAGAAGCACATCGCGGGTCTTTCACGCAGAGAACTCTACTCATGTGTTTGCATAATGATGCATTTAAAAGTTAATGACCAAACGTATCATTATAAAAGTTCACAGTGTTGCTGCAGATGAAATATAACGTGGATAACATTAAATTAATATTTTTTAATCAGGTGAGACATAACATTAAAATTAATATTTTTTAATCAGGTCAGACATAACATTAAAATTAATATTTTTTAATCAGGTTAGACGGTAGCTGTGTCCGAAACCGCTCCCTATCCACTATATAGTGCACTATATCGGGTGTCAGCCATTTTGTAGTGCTGTCCGAATTCTGAGGCCGTTTCTCAATATGCGTTCTTGTCTGTACTTGTGTTCTTGTGGACTTGTGAAACGTCATCAGTCGTCGCCCAAGTACAGTTCCAATTCAAAGTTCACACACAAAAGTATGGGTTTGATTCCGATTAGATTTCAGGATTAAATATGATCCAGGCATGTTTTGTGAGATTCCCTCATTAGTATTGTTGTGTGTCATATGTATAGTGTATGATCAGACCTGGCAGCCGGACTGTGAAGGTGGATCCGTTGACCCGTTCCCAGTGTCTGTGCTCACTGTTGGTCGTGGAGCTCCATTCGATGGCGAACTCGCTGACGTTTACCGCGGTAAACTGGTGCTCCCAGCGGATCCACAGTGAAGAACCGTCAGAATAAACCCAGAGACTCTTCACCGCTGGAACATCTGATCGAAAACACAATCATTCAACAAAACAAGGGCTATCATTAAAAAAAAAGTTCTTAAATAAGGTAGTTGCAACTTTATCTCTCAGTTCTATTGATGAGAAATGATTATTTTTGAGAAATGACAGCTGCTGACCGTGAGGACGAGATGGATTGACCGTGAGCCGGCGGAACGGCGAGCGTCCGGCGCTGTTATAGGCACAAACAGAGACCTCATATTCCTCTGACCGCACCGGAACAACTGCCTACAGACATCATCCGATCTTACATTCACAAACTCAAGTGATGCTTTCTTGTTCAAAATGACTCACTTGTAAATGCACTTATAATATAACGCTCATGAATATTTACTAAAATTAAATAAAATAAAAACACACATAATCAAAATGTATTTAAGCCATATCTGACAATTCTAAGCTTACAAATGATTATATTTCTTATTTATTTCTAAATTACTATTTTTTATTATTACGTATATATCAGTTACACATGAATTATATAAGAATTCTAACAGGTAGATATTTTTATCTTAATCAAGTCAAAAATAAAATAAAATAATAAAATAAAAACAGCCATCAAATAAAAATGTATTTAAGCAATTTCTGACATTTCTAACCTGGTAAATTATTATATTTTGAACATAATTCTAAATACTGCATTATTATTTATATATTCATTTATATATGAATTATATATGAATTCTAACAAGTAGACATTTCTTCACTTAATCAAAAGTAAATAATAAAATAAAAAATGAAGTGAATAAAATAAAATAAAAAACACCCACACAATGAAAAGTATTTAAGCAATTTCTGACATTTCTAACCTTGTAAATTATTATATTTTGTATATATATATATATATATATATATATATATATATATATATACCACATTATTATTTATATATGAATTTATATATGAATTATATATGAATTCTAATAAGTAGACATTTCTTCGCTTAATCAAAAGTCAATAATAAGAAAAATAAAATAAAGTAAAAACCACACAATGGAAATATATTTAAGAACTCTAACAGGTAGATATTTCTTCACTTAATCAAAAGTAAATAATCAAATCAAATCAAATAATAAACTGCACCTTGAGATGAGTGGTGTTTATGGTTTCCTTCAGAGAGGGCTGTCTGATGGGCATGTAGGACACTTCATATCCTCGAATGAGTCCTCGAGCGTCTGTGATGTCCAAAGCCTTCAGAAAGACACAACTGTGTGATTTACAGCACAAGAGAGACCACACACACACACACACACACACACACACACTGTATTACCTTCCAGAGAAGCACCAGCCACCGAATCCCGGCGTTTTCATCTGAATCCACATAATAACTGAAAGAGAGAGCAGCAGACGGCGCTGCAAACACACAAAGCTGGACTTACACACCAGCACAGAACAGCACAGCAGACCTCAGTCTGTGTGGGAATCATATTAAAGTCCTGTTCTCATCACTCACGGCTCTCTGCGGTCTTCACTCGAGTCTCGTGGCTCCAGTCGCTCCATCGGCCGAATCCGTGAAAGCAGGAGACGCTCAGAGCAAACTCACTGAAGGCCTGCAAACCCTCGATCACCAGCTGAGACTCCACTGAAGCTGTCTGAGATACGAACACAAGACTGCATCTCTAAACATCAGTCAGTCAGATCACATACTTCAGAATTCACTGCATAAAACTAGGCTGAAATATTACATTATATTATAATATATTACATTACATTATGTGTGACCCTGGAGCACAAAACCAGTCATAAGGGTAAATTTTTTTAAATTGAGAAAAATTTAATTATATAAATAAGCTTTCCATTGATGTATGGAGATACAACTATTTGAAAATCTGGAATCTGAGGGTGCAAAAAAATCTAAATATTGAGAAAATCACCTTTAAAGTTGTTCAAATGAAGTTCTTAGCAATGCATATTACTAATCAAAAATTATGATTTTTGGAATAAAAGAAAAATCTATAATTTTGACCCTTACAGTGCATTGTTGGCTATTGCTACTTATCACTGGTTTTGAGGTCCAGGGTCTGTATTATATGATATTATATTATATTATATTATATTATATTATGTTTATTATATTATATTATATTATATTATATTATATTATATTATTTTATATTATGTGAATTTTGACAGGTAGATATTTCTCCACTTAATAAAAATAAAATAAAACACAAAATATAAAATGATTAGTACAAAAATAATGCAAATTAAATGAATAATTGATAAAATAGAGCAAAAAAATCTAATAAAATTATTATTAGTAGTAGTATTTATCTTAATTATCTATTAATTCTGACAGGTAGATATGCTCCACCTAATCAAAATAAAATAGAATATAAAATGATTAAAACAAAATAAATGTAAAATAAAATGAATTATTATTATTAAAATAAAATAAAGCAAAAAAAATCAAAAATAAATTATTATTAGTATTTTTATTTATCTTAATTATCTATGAATTCTGAAAAGTAGATATCAAAATAAAATAAACTTATCAAGCAACTTTTCAAGCAATTTCTGGCCATTTCTGACTTCTGTACATGACTCTGTGTTGAGCCGTTTGTAATAAATTTTGCATTTTAAAAATATTTGTAAAAATATTTCAAATGAAAAAAAAAAAATATATATATACATAAATGTTATTATTTATCTTAATTATCTATGAATTCTGACAGGTAGACATTACTGCACTTTATTTTCAACCAATTTCTGACCTCTGTCCATGACTCTGTGTCGAGAAGCTTGTAACGGATTTTGCATTTAGTGATGTTTAGTGGTATTTTCCCGCTGGTCCATGTAATGTTGATTGACGAGTCGGTGGCGTTAACAGATGTGATCAGCGGCCGAGGAGCCTGAACTACAACATTTACACAATCAGCAGATTCTTCTGTAGTCTGTTTATCACACATGTGTCCCTGCAGCACAAAAGCAGTCATAAGCAGCACAGCTATATTTGTAGCAATAGCCAACAATACATTGTATGGCTCAAAATTATACATTTCTCTTTTATGCCAAAAATCATTAGGATATTAAGATCATGTTCCATGAAGATATTTTGTAAATTCCCTACTGTAAATATATCAAAACTTCATTTTTGATTAGTAATGTGCATTGCTAAGAACTTCATTTGAACAACTTTAAAGGTGATTTTCTCAATATTTAGATTTTTTTGCTCCCTCAGATTCCAGATTTTCAAATAGTTGTATCTCAGACAAATATTGTCCGATCCTAACAAAAAAAAAAAAAGTAACCTTATGACTGGTTTTGTGCTCCAGGGTCACATTTATCACCATCACTCAATGCTAAAATCAAAATCAAAATGATACTGTCATCTTACTTATATCTTTAATGAAAAGCGGATAGACATCAGAGAACTGCTCTTTCTGGTTGATGACGCTCTTTGATTTGATGGTTAAATTGAAAGTTGAAAACATGTTTAAAATGGCAGGACCGTGGTAGAAATCCTTGACTCTACAAAACAAAAACTTCATTAATATGTTGATTCATAAAGAGGTTTATTCATTATTATCAGCCGGTCGGGTCAAAGCAGCAGTACTAATGAAATGAGTTTACCGGCTAAAAATAAAGCTGATGGTTTCTGATCTGACGTCTTTTGTCTGAATCCATCTGCATGTCAACGAATCCTCATGGATCAGATAGTGACACGATGTGTTCAGGAAGTTCTCTTGAGGACAAAAACAGAAATTACATCTAAATAAACAGCAGGTATGATGGTAAACCCAGTCTGAATGGTTTTAGGCTCAGAAAGGTCTTGTACCAGGGATTCTGGGAACTCGAGGAGCTCCATCTGAAGCCATATAGCGACAGTCTGTGCTGGACATCACACACAGCTTCTTCTGCTCCTCACAATCCTTCAGCTCTGTCGGAGTCACCGTCAGCTCTGGAAAACAGTCTCATTAACTCATATGCTTCATACATTATCATACTCCTGTATGTCAACAACAGAATTTTACCTTGGACGGTGAAAGTGCCCAAAGCACCTGTAAATCAAACACAATCAGTAGATTCAAAGCTGAGAAACATTTATGTAGAGATACGAAAGTACACTAAATAATATTTGGTGTTGTTTTCAGCTAGTAAATGTCACAATTACAAAGAAACAGCAACTAACACACTGACTTAAACATGACATTTCTAAGAAGAAAGACTGAAATAGCATTTTCTAGGGAAGCCCGCATTCGCCACAGCATACAGAAATAAAAATGGTTATGGCGAGTTTTTATTTCGCAATTCTGACTTTGTTTCTCACAATACAATTCAGAGAACTTGTGATTTACAAACTGAATTCAAAGGGGGGGGGGGGGGGGGGGAGTCAGAATTGCAAGAAAAAATAATTGTGATGTATAAATATAGAATAGAGTGATAAAAACACAGAATCGAGCGACGTACACTCAGAATTATGGATATAAACTCAGAATTGACAGATATAGACTCAGAATTGAGAGACAAACTCGGAATTGACAGACATAAACTCAGAATTACGGATATAGACTCAGAATTGAGAGACAGACTCGGAATTGACAGACATAAACTCAGAATTACGGATATAAACCAAGAATTACGGATATAGACTCAGAATTGAGATATAAACTCAGAATTATGGATATAAACCAAGAATTATGGATATAGACTCAGAATTGAGAGACAGACTCAGAATTTACAGACATAAACTCAGAATTATGGATATAAACCAAGATTTACGGATGTAGACTCAGAATTGAGAGATATAAACTCACAATTATGGATATAAACCAAGAATTACGGATATAGACTCAGAATTGAGAGACAAACTCGGAATTTACAGACAAACTCAGAATTATGGATATAAACCAAGAATTACGGATATAGACTCAGAATTGAGATATAAACTCAGAATTACGGATATAGACTCAGAACTGAGAGACAAACTCGGAATTTACAGACAAACTCAGAATTACGGATATAGACTCAGAATTGAGAGACAGACTCGGAATTGACAGACATAAACTCAGAATTATGGATATAAACTCAGAATTGAGAGACAAACTCAGAATTTACAGACATAAACTCAGAATTACGTATATAAACCAAGAATTACGGATATAAAATCAGAATTGAGATATACACTCAGAATTATGGATATAAACTCAGAATTACGGATATAGACTCAGAATTGAGATATAAACTCAGAATTATGGATATAAACCAAGAATTACGGATATAGACTCAGAACTGAGAGACAAACTCGGAATTTACAGACAAACTCAGAATTACGGATATAGACTCAGAATTGAGAGACAAACTCAGAATTTACAGACAAACTCAGAATTATGGATATAAACTCAGAATTGAGAGACAAACTCGGAATTTACAGACATAAACTCAGAATTATGTCTATAAACTCAGAATTATGGATATAAACTCAGAATTGAGAGACAAACTCGGAATTTACAGACATAAACTCAGAATTACGGATATAGACTCAGAATTGAGAGACAGACTTGGAATTGACAGACATAAACTCAGAATTACGGATATAAACCAAGAATTATGGATATAGACTCAGAATTGAGATATAAACTCAGAATTATGGATATAGACTCAGAATTGAGATATAAACTCGGAATTTACAGACAAACTCAGAATAATGGATATAAACCAAGAATTACGGATATAAACTCAGAATTGACAGATATAGACTCAGAATTGAGAGACAAACTCGGAATTGACAGACATAAACTCAGAATTACGGATATAGACTCAGAATTGAGAGACAGACTCGGAATTGACAGACATAAACTCAGAATTATGGATATAAACTCAGAATTGAGAGACAAACTCGGAATTTACAGACATAAACTCAGAATTATGGATACAAATTCTGAATTGAGAGACAAACTCGGAATTGACAGACATAAACTCAGAATTATGGATATAAACTCAGAATTGAGAGACAAACTCGGAATTTACAGACAAACTCAGAATTATGGATATAAACTCAGAATTGAGAGACAAACTTGGAATTTTGAGACATAAACTCAGAATTATGGATATAAACTCAGAATTGAGAGACAAACTCGGAATTTACAGACATAAACTCAGAATTACGGATATAGACTCAGAATTGAGAGACAAACTCGGAATTTACAGACATAAACTCAGAATTATGGATATAAACTCAGAATTGAGAGACAAACTCGGAATTTACAGACAAACTCAGAATTATAGATATCAACTCTGAATTGAGAGACAAACTAGGTCTAAGAGTATTTCAGGCGAGAATGTAGTTGTTTAAAACTAAAATCTGCGGTTTATTTACAAAGACAGCGCCAATTTGAAAATTTGTTTAGCCGATTTCGGAGACGTGAGCTCCACGCGATCACCGGGCGCTCAGTGCTCATGTATCCGCCGAAAGCAGCCTCACCGCGGCTAGTCCTTCCGACACTCGCCGCTGGCTCTGATGTCTCTGTAGTGGTTAAACATGAGGTAAAATTAGTTTTGGGTGAATCTAACAGACAATCTTTAGTCTCACGAATCTATTATTTCTTCCAGGTCATATCGCTTTGGCTGAACACAAAGTTATGTTTCATAAATTATTTATTTATTAATCATAATACAGCGCTTACTTTGTTAAGGTGACTGAATTGATTGCTTTTGTCTTTATTTCCTATTACATAAGTCTCTTATACTTTTATGATGGCTATATTTAACAAAAAAGGCAGAGTTGTGCTTGTCATATTTCATTTTATTATACATAGTGAGAGTACATGTGCACATAAACCACGTATTAATGTTTTTTATTTTTAAAATGAAAACGAAAAGAGGGTTGTATTTTATATTTTGAAGAAAA
Source organism: Acrossocheilus fasciatus (assembly GCA_036784905.1). Lineage (NCBI taxonomy): Eukaryota > Metazoa > Chordata > Actinopteri > Cypriniformes > Cyprinidae > Acrossocheilus > Acrossocheilus fasciatus. Next base: position 2,570,541 of record CM071945.1, read on the forward strand.
CGAAAAGGCAGAGGTGTTTGATATCATTTCGTTTTTATTGTAATGTGTGTATGCGTTTACATTTTTGTGGCTATTTTAAATTAAATAGAAAAGAGGCAAGGCTGTTGGATATATTTCGTTTCACTGTAATATGTGTGTTCCCTGAACTACATTTTTGCTGCTATTAATATGATTACATGAAAACAAAAAGAGGCAGTGGTGTTTAATATCGTATTTCGTCGTATTGTAACAAGTGTAGATAATTTAGGAGAGCTAACTGACGTTATCAAGTACGCTGCTGTTCCATTTGCAGAATTACCGGACTTGTGTCTTCCCGTCCTCGAGAGTGCGAACTCCCGAGTCGAACTTGCGAAGTCCGAACTACCGAGGACGCAAGTCCGAACTTTGCGTACTTGGTATTGAGAAACAGCCTGAGTGAACGACTTCATTCCCTACATTCGTTCACTACTTTTTACCCACAATGCATTCTGATTTCGAGTGTACAACCGATGTACACTCGCTGAAGCACTATTTCCCACAATCCAGTGCAGAGAACCGAGCTGTTAGAGCGGGCGGGAGCGAGTGAGTTTGAATCAGAGATGCCGTTTAATTTACAAAAATGATGAATTTGGTGGATTTTTAAAAAATGTTCGTTGGTAGTGTATTCATTCTGATGTCAAATTAACGATCGCCTGAGGGCGCTCTACGGCCATCTTCTTTGAGTGCAAAAACGCTGCTCGGGAGAGTTTCAAGATACTACAAACAATAAATACATACAATTATTAACATGTGCTAATGTGAGTTTATTTTTGTTGATAATCTTTTAATAGTATTTAATGATTATACCATATTACAGAACAAATGAATAATGAAACCACAAAGCTGATTACAATAGTCATTTTAAGTGTTATTGCTATTAATATTATTTTCTAAAATGAGGTTCATGAAATATAAAAGTACATCCAAGATGTTTTTGCAACAGCTAAGTCTCACGCGCAGTGTACACATCACCGTCCGAATCCGTTCACTTCATTTCATTCACTCCTTCTGATATAGTGCACTCAACTGCCTTACACTATATAGGGATTAGTGAATGAGTGAACGAGTGAGCGATTTCGGACACAGCTCTGCACTTCGAATTCTAACCGTAAGTAGTAGACCATCTGGAATACTTTTTTAAACATACTATGATTTGGGACATGATTCTATTTTGGAATACTATTTAGGACGGATAGTATGCAAATTGGGACGCCGCATTTTATGCAAGGTTATTATAACGCCAACATTACGTACAGGCGTGAATTCACCATTATTCTGCAAAATACAGAATAACTCTTTTTAACTTAAACATGACTTAATAAAGACAAAGTTCAGTACTCACCATAACTGGAAAATCCGTCTGGAAATGATGTTTTGTCGCTCCTCTCTCCCGCGCACAGACTTTTGAATTCACTGCACCAACGGTTTCTCTCAGGCGCATGCGTACACACGTTTTTTGGTGCAAGGCTTGTTGGGCCACCACAGATTTTTCACTTCTGCTTGATAGGTTAGGCTTGTTTGAGATGCGCCTCGCCTCGCCTGAAATGTAGGCGAGAGTAGGCGGCTGCAGTGAGGGGAGGAGTGAAATAAGTGCAGTCAAGACAGACAGTTCTGAGCTCTCGAAGGCCGCATTTACACTGCAAGGTTCAAGTGACCCAATTCCGATTTTTTCCTCCAATGTGGCACAGATCGGATATGGCCCACAACCGTGTAAGCAGGAAAAAATCACATGGATTCTGATATTCTCCGATCGGTTTCAGGCCTCATTCATATGTGGAAATAAATCAGATATCGGATCGGATACACTTGGGTAAAGTTGGTTTCATATTCGCACATTCACAACATTTCCGCGTTCAATAACTTTCGAATTATATGTGCAAAACATGTTTCTTTTGCAAATTCGATTCAGCAACATCATTGTCAACCTAGCACCTTTTTTTTCACAATCGAACAAAATGGCCAAGTATTGTTTTAATGGCATATTTACTTGTGAATGTCCGCCGAATGTCCAATGTAGAGCGGTAAGCAAGATAGGGACCGTCTAAAAAGTTATATATTTTTTAATTGTGTGCAAAGAGACAATTACTTGTATCACAAATATCACTCACAGTATGCCTTCTAATGCTCCTTTAGCAACAATAAAAAATAAAAAAAACTGCAATATAATTATGCCGTTTGAAGAGACGTTTAGGAAATAACAAATAATGAACTTGTAATTTTGTAACAATACATACAACTGAGAAATCATGTTTAATCTCCTGAACATAGTTAATGTCTAATTTAAATTTATGCTTTTTATTTATTTCTTTGCCTCAAAATGAGCAAGAACTGTGTTGGTGTTAACGATGACATATATGATTTATTTCTATAGGTTTTGAAAGCATGGGTTGACTGCTCCAAAGCAAGTTGGAACATCTTGTCTGGACCCTACAGAACATACTGCAGCCCATGTCTTGCTGTTTTATTCACCTCTGTTTGTTTTGTTTTTTTCTTCTTCTGGTTTTAAGTGTGCTAAACACTTAACATTGTAACAGTGTTCTCCAAGTGTTGAGTTGAGATGAATTGCTAAAATCACTTTTATGTTTTCCTGTTGTATGAAATCTTTATTTAACATTACACTCTGACAATATCACAATTCATGTGCATTGATTGATGTTTAATGTCCTGCAGAAATATCACTGTCCATGGCACTGAATCCATCAGATTCTTGACAAGAACTCAGAAAGCATGACAGCAAACAGGTTGCTTATTTTTGGTCAACACTTCATAAAGTAATGGCTAAACTTTCTTTAAAATGTTTTATAAATAAATTGTGCCTCACTCACATATTCTACAATTGTTTTCTTTACATGTGTAATTTCTACCAACATTGAGACACATTCCAGTTTTATAACTTTGGAAAACAGGCTCACACTTTTCCAAAACACATTTCTAAATAATTAGCTGAAATTGTACAACATAGCAAAACTCTTTAAAGGACAAAAATCGCTGTAAATTACACTTTTCCCACATCTCTCTATTCGATGGTTGCGTACATTGAGACGCATTCCAGTTTTATAACTTTGGAAAACAGGCTCACACTTTTCCAAAACACATTTCTAAATAATTAGCTGAAATTGTACAACATAGCAAAACTCTTTAAAGGACAAAAATCGCTGTAAATGACACTTTTCCCACATCTCTCTGGGCTGCGTTTCCCAAAAGCATCGTAACTTAAGTAGCACTTGAAAATCATCGTAGATCTACGAGTACTCTGGAGTAATCGTAAAGCCGTACGTGCATCGTAAGAAGACAGAATTATGAGGTCACCTGCAGGACAGTTGGCAGATTACACCTGTAACTTTATTCAAGTGCAAATGTGATTATAATTAAAGCTTTTTATTGTACTTTACTGTACACTTTATTACTTGTTTTTTATTTATTTATGAATTTATAAATTAAATAATTAAAAATGGCAGAAAACAAAAAATAGACATTTAAATTAAATGACTGGGAAAAAACCCCAAATAAAATAAATAATGTAGGAAACATGCTTCAAAGACCGGGAAAAATAGGGATAAACAAAAAAAAATACATAAAAATAATAATAATAATAATAATTCTGTCAATGACGAAAATCAGCCATGTATTGGACCCAGCAATAATGTCTCTACAGATATTATATACTATATAGAATAATATTAATGTACAAATATAATATATTTTTTTATTTTTTAAAATATTCTATTTTATCTATGTCTTCTTTTTATATATATCAAAAACAACCCACCCACACACACACACACACACACACACACACACACACACACACAGACACTTGACCCTCTATCAATTGCATATTTATTCTGCTAGCTTTTCTTGAAAAACTAACACTAGCTTTCTTTCTTTTTTCTATTCTATCTGCTTGTTTCTTATAAATAAATAAAAAACAATTAAAAAAACACTAGGCTACTTTTTTTCTATATTCTATCTACTCCTTTTCTTTTAAAAAAAAAAAAAAAAATAAAACATTGCTACGTGTGCTGTGTTAGGCTAAATGAGACTTGTCATAGCACTTGCATGTTGTTGCTCTTTTGTTGGTTTTGATTGCTTCTATTGTCCTCATTTGTAAGTCGTTTTGGATAAAAGGGCCTGCTAAATGACTAAATGTATATTATATTATATTATATTATCTGAGCTGTCTGGAACGCAGCATTAGGTTAAAATTTCAATAAACGAGCGTGTACTACAAATACAAGCCATTCTATAAATTGACATTTCAGCACTTGACCAACGGATAGCGACTCCTAAGTAGCACTTAAAGCACGGCTACGTGCGATTGTGTTAAGTGCATTTTTGGGAAACGCACGTGAAACAATAACGAACATTCGTAAAATTACTCGTAGAAAACGCTCTTAAGCGCTAAGATCAATCGTTATCGAGAAACGCAGCCCTGTTTTCACTCTTAGAAAAAAAGGTTCTTTGGGGTTCTATATAGAACCCTAGGGTTCTTTACTCAACTCCAAAGAACCCTTTATGCCAAAAAGGTTCTATATAAGGAGAAAGAACCCTTTTTGGCACAAAAGGGTTCTTTGGGCTGAACCATGCTTTATGTGTGTTTACACATTAGGCTATTTAAAATGATTATACTACATTATATTTGTGTTTTTATTTTATTTTATTTTATTTACTTTGACACACCTTTATTCTGAAGAAAATAAACTTAAAATTTACATCTGCACTGAATCAACCTATTAATTTATACCAACAAACTGATCAGGTATAAATACATACAAGCAGTGTATAGCAGTCTGGACAGTTTTATCTATTTATTAAAAAGTACACGGCACGCTAGTCCTCTGTTTAATCTGCACACTAACATGGTTGCAAGTTCTTTAGTTATCATGTCGTGTAAGATGCCATGCAGCTCTTTTATTGACGAGTAACATATTCAAATGGAGTTTCAGTGTTTCATTTAAAAAGGCTATTCTTGTAGCTCATCCATCCAAACAGATGCATAAAATGATTTTTGACATAAACGGCAAACAACTTGAATGTGTATCTATGCGCTGATCAGTTTTGTCTCGTCTGCACAGCGCTGCATTTCAGTCGCGCGCCTCTCGCTAGAGTGATCTCATAAAAGCGCGCGAGTGCCGCTGTTTAAACTTCAACGGTTCACAATGAGCTGACTGCGCTCGGCGCTCGGGAGAACGACGATTACATTGGTAAGTGAGAGTATTAATTAATTTTAGCTTATTTTAATTCACGAGTTCACACTTACATATATTTAGCACGAGTAACGTAATGCGTATTTGGCGAGTATGGTAATACGTTGTTGGCGTGCTGTCCTGGGGACGGGTTCTGAGCTCGGGAGTTGCCCGAACCCAGAGTACCCCCCAAAAGCAATTGAGTGTTGGACAGCCGCCAGACTAAGATCCCCCCCAAATACGCAATGATTATCTGGTGGTAGCTGATGTCGAGGAGTAGCCTGGATGACAGGTCGGGGGAGCCTACGAGCTCTGAGGGAGCGGATTGGCATGCATGAGTAGGCCCCACCGGCCGCTGGTGTGAACTGCGTGGTTTGGGGCGACCGGTCAGGGAGGGCTCGAACCGAAGCTCAACGGTGTGCTCATCACATTGGGACGGGTGAGCCCTGCCCGCCGATAGAGGAGCAGCGTCATTAAGGCCCTGACCAGGAGTACCCGAGTTGCCTGCAGTGGGATAGATCACGGAGTCGGCGTACGAGCCCTACTGGCCATCAGCCCCTGCTGATCAGAGGACAGAGGGCGGAGACTTGCCAAGAGAACCCATGAAGCCTCCGAATGGAGCACCTCCATCATCGGACGAGTGGGTCCTATTGGCTTGGCAGATAAAAAGAGTTTGGGACATCCGACAAGGAGGCTCTCGCGACATCCGACGGGAGATCAAGATTCACGGCATCGAATGGATGAGCCTCACTTGCAGGCGGCAAGTACAGGAGCCCACCGGGAGACCAGCGTCAACGACTGACACGAGATCAAGACTATGATGTCAGACGGATAGCCTCGCCGACAGGTAGGGAGAAGAGAAACCCGGAGACCGGGAGGCCCTCGCAGCATCCGATGGAGATTAAGACTCAGGAGATATCGGACGGGTAGGCCTCGCCAGGCGGGGGGAAAAGGTGTGGGGATAGAAGAGACAGGTGGACGGTGTTCGGCAGGCGGACGAGACCCATGGCGATTGAAGGCTAGGCCTCGTCCCCGTCGGACAGAAAAAATAGGTGGGTGGCCAAGACCGACACCGACGCTCTACGGGAGGCCAATACTCACTGAGTCAAACGGGTCAGTCTCGCCGACTGTAGGATGAAACGGAAAGATGTCTGGCTGGGAGGCTCTCGCCGACGCCCGACGGGGGCACAATACCCACTGTGTCAGATGGGTAAGCGTCGCCAGCGTGGAACTTGAAAAGTTAAGGTTGTCTGGCCGAGAAAGCGCTCACCGGCGTTCGACGGGAGATCAAGACTCACTGTGTCGAACAGGTAAAGACGGAAAGGTAAAGTTTGGTCGGGGCGCTTAGCCGTCATCCAACTGGTGAGCGTGCTCACCTGTTTGAAGGGCCAGCGGCGCTGACGTAGGAGGAAGAAAGACGAGGTTGTCCGGCCGGGAGGCTCTTGCGACATCCGATGGGAGATCAATACTCGCAAGTCGGATGGTTAAGCCTCGCCGGTGGCGGACTGAAAACTAAGATTGTTAGACCGACCGAGAATGTAACGTTTGACGGGGTTTGATATTGCGGTGCGAGCAGACGGAAAAGGTAAGATTGTCTGGCTGGGAGGCTCTAGCCGACGTCCGACGGGAGATCAAGACTCCGTTGGACGGGTAAACCTGGCTAGGCATAGGACTTGAAAAGGTAAGGTTGTCTGGCCGGGAGTGCTCTCGCCGGCGTCCGTTAAAGATCGGGGCTCACCGAGTCGGACAGGTAAGACAGAAAGGTATAGTTGTGTGGTCGGGAGGCTTCACCGACATCCGTCTGGAGACGGACACTCGCAGCATGGATGGGTTAGTCTCACCGGCCGCAGGGAGAAAAAAAAAAAGGTAAGTTGTCTGGCTGGGAGGCTCTCACCGATGTCCGCCAGGAGCTCAGAGCTCGCTGTGTCAGACGGGTAGGCCTTGCCCAGCGAGTGATTTGAAAAGGTAAGTTTGTCTGGCCGTGAATGCGCTCATCGGCGTTCGGCGGGAGATCAAGACTCACTGTGTCGAACAGGTAAAGACGGAAAAGGTTGTGTGGTCGGGAGGCTCTCGCCAGGCATCCAACCGGAGATGAAAACTCACGGTCCGGATGGGTAAGTCTCGCCGGCCACGGAATGGAGAGGTGAGTTTGTCTAGCTGGGAGGCTCTTGCTGATGCCCCCGACAGGAGCACAATACCCACTGTGTCGGACGGGTAAGCGTCACCAGCATGTGACTTGAAAAGGTAAGATTGTCTGGCCGTGAATGCGCCCACCGGCGTCCGGCGGGAGATCAGGGCTCACTGTGTCGGACAGGTAAAGACAGAAAGGTAAAGTTAGGTGGCCGGGAGGCACTCGCCGTCATCTGACTGGAGATGGAAGCTCGCAGCCTGATTGGGTAAGACTCTCCGGCCGCAGGGTGGAAAAGGTAAGTTGTCTAGCTGGGAGGCTCTGCCAGTGTTCGACAAGCTGTGAAGATTCACGGTGTCAGATAGGTGGGCCTCGCCAAGCGTGGACTTGAAAAGGTAAGTTCTTTAAAAATGTCTGGAAGGCTCGTACCGTTTTTTTTTTTTGCCTCATCTAAGAATAGAGGTTCGAGAGGGGATTTGGCCTGGGAAATCCTAGAGCGGAGGTACTCGAGGACAGCTTGGTAGGGTTGGATAGGAGAAGAGAGATTGAAGATGTAAATGAAATGACCTCTCTTAACTTGATCAGTTTTACTTTGTTTGATCCGAAAAGAAATAGTTTCGCTATCGAGGATTGTTAGGTCTGAGATGGTGGGGTTGATAGCCGGATCGAATTTAGAGGAGATGGTTAGCTCTAAGCATCTCAAAAACCCGAAGAAGGCTAAAATGAACATGGCATCGAGTGTCCGGGCGGTATTATGGGGCTGGTAAGTTGTGCGGAGGGAGTGGATACATTTGGTGAAGATGTCTAATGTAATGTAATGGTCTCGAATCGGGACGAGTCGGCCGGGATCGTTGGATTCCTCTGATCAACATAGAGGTTTGAGAATTGTTAATTTCGGGTGAGGGAGCGCCGTACATGAGTTTATGAAAAAATTGGATGCCGCTTATGTAACTTTTGATGGTACTGACTTGGAGGCCTTTGATGCTGTTGAGAAAAGAGATAAATGAGATTATTGAGAGTAGAGAAAAATCTGGAAATGGCATGTTGTAAGAGAGATGGAATGACTTAAAGCATCTCCACGTATGATTGGAGTGTTCTGGGAGAGACAGCCTGGAGGAAGGTGTCGAGTGAATCTTCAAGGAGAGGTTTTAATGGGTGGTTTACGAAATTATTAATTCTGAATATGGAGGTACTGGTGTTGGATTTTGGTCCGCCTCTGGAGCCAGCATCCTGAATTTCCCAGAATTCCTTGCAGCCACTCCAATGGGCTAATGCTGAGACAGCGGTTGACGAAAGATCTGATCATGAACCCTCGTTTAATTGTGCCGCCTGTAGGGGAAAGCTAAACAGATCAATTCTGTGAAAAAGCTGAATGTAGGGAATGGAAAATGGCAACTTTCGACATCCATGTTCAATAATTTGCGATAATTGTGATAGTAATAACTACGATAGTTTCTGACGTAAAGAAATGGCCGAATGTTAAAGAATAAGTGGACATTTGAATTGGATGTTTAGCCGAACGAGGATTAGATTGCACGGTGGCCTATAGACCAGTGGTTCATGAACCCATCCCGGGGACCACCAGCCACAGCACGACCTGCACGCCTCCCCCATTCAACACACCCGATCCAACTCATCAGCTCATTAGTAGAGTCTGCAAGACCTGAAACGGGCGTGGCCCATGAGAGAGGCATACAAACCGCGCGGCGGCCGGGGCCCACAAGACGGGCCGAGAACCACCGATATAGATGATTGTCAGGCCATTGGAGCCCTCTTAGGCTTTGATGTAATGAGTATTTACGTGATATTGTATAATACGTTATAAGAAGTTCAACAGAACCATGTGTTACTTACTTTTGATACTCATTTCAAAACGATTATTATGGCCTATGTGGCCTGCTATGCATCCGTTAACCGATTATTCATTGGTGATGCCTTGGGTGAGGGGTCTATGTCTGCACCTGCCAGGATCGGCGTTTAGATGTTGTAAGCCACTAGAGGTGGCACCGAGGCAACAACATTAGGTGGGACGAGCAGTGATGTTGCTGTAGAAGAGGATATAGTGACGTTAACTGAAGTAGAGAGGTTTGAGAGAGGAGCAGGGGCCGCAATTTGTGGGTCTGTATTGTGAGCAGAGGCAGCCTTGGCTAGCTCCTGCTGCTGTAGCTGTAGGCCGCAGGAAGGGAGTCCTGATGAGCTATCATGTCCTGCTCGTGCTTGCTCCTGCTGCTGTAGGTTACCTGTACATTCCAGCGTGTCCCGCCACTGTTACAGTGTTGCCGATTTAGCCAATATTTATTTATTATTTTTTTATTTTATTTATTTATTTATTTATTTTTATAGATTGATCAAAATTCATCTTATATATTTTATCCATCCATTTAAGGAATGTTGTGTGTAAGTTAAATACTGTACTGTAAAAACGATTCCATAAAATTTACGGTAAAAACCGGCAGCTGTTGTTGCCGGAATTCCACCGTAAATAACATGGTAGCAACATTTTAAGTTTAATGGTTTTAACTTAAATTTACAGTCAAATATTGTAATTTCATTAACTGATATAATGTTAATATACCAACCTATTGGAGTAGTGAAGTCTGTTTTGTACCTTTGAAATGCACTGATAACCACCAGATGCAGGATGAGAGGGTCACATGATGCACCAAAGCCCATTACAGGCAGTTTTTTAAATAATAACATATATAGATGGTGCACAGTGTCATTCACACAAGCATGAAACATTACCATGGTGAGACTCATTAAATTGAAGTTACGATAAACATTCATTTAACAACATTAGATGCAACAAACAACCTTAATAAACATAACTGGTAAGAAAAACTAAGAGACAGTTATTTCAAAGGAAAAAACACAAACAAAATTTGAAATGCAACACATGGAATTCTGGGAACATCGATTTACATTTTTTCCCTGTAAATTTATATTCTTTTTCACTTCCAAAAAAACGGCATTTCACCGTAAAAATTGTCTGAAATGTCTATTACAGTTTGTTTACCATATATATTAGGGGAACTTACCATTACCCAATTAATTTTTTTTTTTTTTTTTTTTCTTCCCCAACAAAAATGTGGAAAGTTTAAGTAATTCCTGTGTGTATTCTAGGCACTGTCATGGTTACATGGCGACATTAACATCCACTGATGTCGCGACGTCCTTTAACAACTTATCAACAATTACCTGCTTGAGCGATTTTAGGCCTCCTCGCGCTAGCATCTGGAAACAAATGCTAGCGCGAACGCGAAGCACAAATGCTTTCCCTTCATTTAGCTTGGCGGGAAAGTACCCTATCCTACAGAAAAGCATTAAAAACTGCTAGATCTGATTACTTTTCGTCTCTTCTAGAAGTAAACAAACATAACCCTCGGTATTTATTCAATACAGTGACTAAATTAACGAAAAATAAAGCATCAACAGGTGTTGGCATTTCCCAAGAGCATAGCAGTAATGACTTTATGAACTATTTTACTTCCAAGATCGATACTATCAGAGATAAAATTGTATCCTTGCAGCCGTCAGCTACAGTATCGCATCAGATAGCACACTATAGATCCCCTGAGGAACAATTCCGTTCATTCTCTACTGTAGGAGAGGAAGAATTGTATAAACTTGTTAAATCATCTAAACCAACAACATGTATGTTAGACCCGATTCCATCGAAACTACTAAAAGAGCTGCTTCCAGAAGTCATAGATCCTCTTTTGGCTATTATTAATTCATCATTGTCATTAGGATATGTCCCCAAAACCTTCAAATTGGCTGTTATTAAGCCTCTCATTAAAAAGCCACAACTTGACCCCAAAGACCTAGTTAATTATAGACCGATCTCAAATCTCCCTTTTCTGTCAAAGATACTAGAAAAGGTAGTATCCTCACAATTATATTCCTTCCTAGAGAAAAATGATATCTGTGAGGAATTCCAGTCAGGATTTAGATCATATCATAGTACTGAGACTGCTCTCATTAGAGTTACAAATGACCTGCTTCTATCATCTGATCGTGGTTGTATCTCTTTATTAGTTCTACTGGATCTTAGCGCTGCGTTCGACACTATCGACCACAACATTCTTTTAAATAGACTACAAAACTTTGTTGGCATTAGTGGAAGCGCCTTAGCATGGTTCAAATCATACTTATCTGACCGCCATCAGTTCGTAGCAGTGAATGAAGAGGTATCATATCGATCACAAGTACAGTATGGAGTACCTCAAGGCTCAGTACTAGGGCCGTTACTTTTCACGCTTTACATGTTACCCTTGGGAGATATTATCAGGAGACATGGTGTTAGCTTTCACTGTTATGCTGATGATACTCAGCTCTATATTTCTTCGCGGCCCGGTGAAACATACCAAATTGAGAAACTAACGGAATGCATAGTCGATATAAAAAACTGGATGACGAGTAATTTTTTTACTGCTAAATTCTGAAAAAACAGAGGTGTTAGTTATCGGACCTAAAAACCCCACATGTAACAACCTAGAACATTATCTAACACTTGATGGCTGCTCTGTAAATTCTTCTTCATCAGTCAGGTGTGCTGTTCGATAGCAATCTTTCATTTGAAAGCCATGTTTCTAGCATCTGTAAAACTGCGTTTTTTCATCTCAAAAACATATCTAAATTACGACCTATGCTCTCAACGTCAAATGCAGAAATGTTAGTTCATGCGTTTATGACCTCAAGGCTAGACTACTGTAATGCTTTATTGGGTGGTTGTTCTGCACGCTTGATCAACAAACTACAGTTAGTCCAAAATGCAGCAGCTAGAGTCCTTACTAGAACCAGGAAATATGATCATATTAGCCCGGTCCTGTCAACACTGCACTGGCTCCCTATCAAACATCGGATATATTTTAAAATCTTTTTAATTACTTATAAAGCCCTGAATGGTTTAGCTCCTCAGTACTTGAGCGAGCTCTTATCGCATTATAGTCCTCCACGTCCGCTGCATTCTCAAAACTCTGGCCGTTTGATAATACCTAGAATATCAAATTCGACTGCGGGCGGCAGATCCTTTTCCTATTTAGCACCCAAACTCTGGAACAATCTACCTAACACTGTTCGGGAGGCAGACACACTCTGTCAGTTTAAATCTAGATTAAAGACCCATCTCTTTACCCTGGCGTACACATAACACACTAATACGCTTCTATTATTCAAATCCGTTAAAGGATTGTTAGGCTGCATTAATTAGATCAACCGGAACCGGGAACACTTCCCACAACACACGGTGTACTCGTTACATCGTAAGTAGAATGGCATCTACGCTAATATTTGTCTGTTTCTTTCCTATGATCAGATGGTGGATCAGCACCAAGAGATGATGTCTGCAGCCCTGATCGTCAGCAGAGACCAGGACACCCAGATGACCCCCGGAGACCTCGATTAAAATACATTAAAACTAAAAAATATAACTAAAAATATAATAAAAGACCTAACTACATAATACTACTATCGTTAGAACCTGAAACTTTTGAACTGTGGGTGTCGTCTGGTCAGAGGAGAACTGGCCCCCCGACTGAGCCTGGTTTCTCCCAAGGTTTTTTTCTCCATTCTGTCACAGAGGGAGTTTTGGTTCCTTGCCGCTGGCTTGCTCAGTTGGGGACACCTAATTTCTAGCGATTATCGCCGATTTGATTGCTCATATACTATTTAAACTAAACTGAGCTAGACAATGACATCTCTGAATTCAATAATGAAATGCCTTTGACTGAAAATTGAATGTTTAAACTTATTATATATTACTGACACTCTGTCCTCGAATTTGATACTGTTAAGTGCTTTGACACAATCTGTATAGGTAAAAGCGCTATATAAATAAAGGTGACTTATGACTTAGAGGCCTGGCTGCAGCCGGGAGAGCCGCGGTGAAGGCTGAGCCGAAGCGGGAAGCGAGTGAAGTTTGCTGCGGTGAGAACTGGGGCGCGGCCCAGGCTTGATGAAGGCCTGCTGCTGCGACCTGATACTCGCGGGTGTTGGGCGGGACAATGGTGTCGAGCGAGGCGAGTTCGGGCTTTTCTCGATCTATGGCTTCTGAAATGGATTTAGGAGTGAGGTTGGCTGATTTGCGGGGTGACGAAAAAGATCGTTCAAATCCGCTTGTTTACCCTCCGAGAAGACGGTGCGTCGGAATTAGTCAGCTTTTGGCTTATGTTTAAATACGATCCAATTCCCGATCGGAGGAATTGTTTTGCATCCGAATGATAAGAGCATGGAAGTGAGGCTGGTTAAGCTGAGAGCAGCGGCCGCGACGAAGCCAGGAGCACGGCGGCCGTGTCTGGGGGGGAAAGACCGATCCTGGGGCCGGCAGATTGGCCGGAGGATCCGAAAAGATCCCCAGAACGGGTCTCGTTGTAGGACGGAAAAAGTCGGGTGAAGTAATGGCAAAAGGTGCAGACTGGATGCTGATTAGCCGTCAAATGAAAGGAGGTATGTCAGCTGCTTTTATACCTGTGTGTTGATTAGCTTGATGGCGTACCACTTGTGTCTAATTAGGCTAAGTATCTGACGTGCTCCTCCCGAACTTTGTTAATAAAACATCATTTAATTTTATATAAACCCTTGTCATTTTTACTTAGCAACCCGTTTCTTTCAAGAAGCTAAAAGAAGAAAGGTGGTTTATCGCGTTGTCCAGGGCCGCGCAATTCTCCGCCGGGAGGTTTGTCATTTTTAATATTAATCCCTAAAGTATCTTGATAAAACTGTTGTGAATTGATCAATAATGCTGGCGAGAGTTCATGTTATAGCCTAACATAATATTTTTTGCCCTTTAGATCGGACCTATACATATGGAAAAGATTAAACAAAGTTTCAGTCAAATCGCCGTCAGACAGCCGTTATAAACATGAATTCAAACCAAGAAGAACAAAGAGAGAAGCAGCTGATGGAGATGTTTCCATTTTTTCTGTGGATAACTGTGAGTATTTGGTGTTTGCAGTTATAGTATATTGAAATATAAATATTTGTTTTGCTGAAGTAATTGTATATTATTCAAAACACACTGTATTTGGTTGTTGTAGATGTTTATCTATCCCAGAGAGCACTGTTAAAGTTTTAGCTCCACCTTATCAGAGAGCTGAAAAGAGGAAGTCAGAGGAAACATGACCAACATGCTGCAAAACAATAACACAAAAGGTACATTTATTTTTCCTAAGAGCACCAACTGAAACTCATCAATCAGCTAATCTTAAGTTACTGATATCTTTTTTTCCACCTTTTATCATGCAAGTTCTTATGATTGATTGATAAATAAATAAATGTTGCACTGTCACTGCAGGTCTGGACTCTGGCGTGCAGCATTACTTGTTTGGTCATCTACATTCAGATGAAAACACCACACTTCTCTCTAATTCAAGTAAGTTTTAATGTAATTGTGAGAGATTATTTTCTTTTTCCTGTTGTACTGTACTCTCCATAGGTCTAATAAATGTTTATCTGACTTGTATCCCCATTTTAGGTTGTCAAGCCTACTCAACGCAAAGAGAGTTATGGACGTGTCACTGACCAATAACACAGAGATGCCAGAAGTATCTGTTTGCAGTCTACTTTTTGTTCAGTATGGAGCATCCAAAATCCATCACTCAGTTAATTTCAATCATCACAATGAAATTGTCCTGGGCCCTTTGTTTTTATTGTTTAAATGCTTATCTGAATGTAAAATTAATATTTAATGCTTATAAATAAATTAAAAAAACAAAACTATGGTTAGTCTTTTAGCTCCCTTTTCAGAAATATGTGGTTCACCATTTTTCATGGGTTACAGAACTGTGGAAAGTTGCAGCATACAAAAAAAAGTCAAACTACTTGGTTTATAGGTTTATAGGAGAATGTGGAGTAAATACTTGACATTTATTTAAGGTAAAGGGTAATGACTTCACATTCTAATTTTACTTATGTATTTAATTTTTTTTAATTATTTTTGCAAGTTAACTTTATTTATTTGTGCAAGTTAACATTCAATTATTATTTATTTTTTTGGTGGTGGTTTCTAGCAATCAACATATATTTGTGACTGACATGTTGGATAGGTGGTGTAAGGTGGAGGGGGTTGAAAAAAACAATATTTCTAAAATGGAGAGTGCTATTTTAGGTTGACAGGTAAAAATATATATATATTTTTAAAGTATAAATAAAGAAGCATGGATTTATGTTAATCCCTGTAACTGTTGCACTATGAATTGCTGTGTTATATATTGCTTGTCATTGTAAATGCTAATAAAAGTGTCTTAAATGATCACACAACTCCTTGATGTCTTATGCTTATAGTATTTCAGTTTTTCTAGTGATTAAAGTAGCTATATGAGCTGTTAAAATGGAAAATGGAGCACAGCTGGAGGAAAACTAAATTAGAGGTATTTCGTTTAGCTTGGCGGGAAAGTACCCTATCCTACAGAAAAGCATTAAAAACTGCTAGATCTGATTACTTTTCGTCTCTTCTAGAAGTAAACAAACATAACCCTCGGTATTTATTCAATACAGTGACTAAATTAACGAAAAATAAAGCATCAACAGGTGTTGGCATTTCCCAAGAGCATAGCAGTAATGACTTTATGAACTATTTTACTTCCAAGATCGATACTATCAGAGATAAAATTGTATCCTTGCAGCCGTCAGCTACAGTATCGCATCAGATAGCACACTATAGATCCCCTGAGGAACAATTCCGTTCATTCTCTACTGTAGGAGAGGAAGAATTGTATAAACTTGTTAAATCATCTAAACCAACAACATGTATGTTAGACCCGATTCCATCGAAACTACTAAAAGAGCTGCTTCCAGAAGTCATAGATCCTCTTTTGGCTATTATTAATTCATCATTGTCATTAGGATATGTCCCCAAAACCTTCAAATTGGCTGTTATTAAGCCTCTCATTAAAAAAACCACAACTTGACCCCAAAGACCTAGTTAATTATAGACCGATCTCAAATCTCCCTTTTCTGTCAAAGATACTAGAAAAGGTAGCATCCTCACAATTATATTCCTTCCTAGAGAAAAATGATATCTGTGAGGAATTCCAGTCAGGATTTAGATCATATCATAGTACTGAGACTGCTCTCATTAGAGTTACAAATGACCTGCTTCTATCATCTGATCGTGGTTGTATCTCTTTATTAGTTCTACTGGATCTTAGCGCTGCGTTCGACACTATCGACCACAACATTCTTTTGAATAGACTACAAAACTTTGTTGGCATTAGTGGAAACCCCACATGTAACAACCTAGAACATTATCTAACACTTGATGGCTGCTCTGTCAATTCTTCTTCATCAGTCAGGAACCTAGGTGTGCTGTTCGATAGCAATCTTTCATTTGAAAGCCATGTTTCTAGCATCTGCAAAACTCTTTAAAGGACAAAAATCGCTGTAAATGACACTTTTCCCACATCTCTCTGTTCGATGGGTGCGTACATTGAGACACATTCACTTTTTAAAAAACTTGATATATCTTGTATTGTCGAACCTTACACAATATTATACCAAGCATAAAACCTGAAACAAACTTGGATGTTGTTTTAATTTTAAAAGAGAAACTAGGCCATGCTTGTATTTCATGGCGCTGTCCATGGTCCTGATGCTATCTGCACCTTAAACTTTCAATAATTTTCAAGTCTTTGCCCAAGTTAACCCAATTCACTTTATTATTAAGCACACGCCAAAGTGCATTTAGTTGTCTGTGAAAAGCAGCTATATAAAGCTAAAAAAGTCCCATATAGTGGAACAAACAACTCCAAAACATGTTCAAGGTGCACTGTTGCTGAAGTCTACATGCATTGAGCTGTATGTAGTAAGTTTCCCTGGCCACATAAAATACTATCTTTAATACTATCTAAATAGTAAAGGCAAATGACATACAAACTGTATATTCTATATACAGACTTATACATCTTTTTACTACACCACAAAATTTGTGTCTGATTGGTACATCTCACATGGTTTTAGAAACTACATCCTACCAACTCACAACAATATAAATAATATCGATGAATAATCCTTGAGTAACTAAGTATATGAATAATGTAAAACAGTAATATGAATACAATGCAAAAAAGAAGTGCATAAAGAAAAAAATTACTTGTAATGATTCTACTGTACTGGCTAAACTAATAAGAAACGTTGTATTAATGAATATGAAATAGAACAAAATATAAGCACATTGGAAATTTGCATACACCAACACACCAATATCAAACATAAACTAAACACTACAAATCCAATTCCATAACATCTCAAATAGGCAACACATATTCTTATTGTTTTAACACACTTTCAGCATAAGCTCCAAACTGCATAGCTTACCAACACAAATCACAAATCCATGCTTGTTCTTCTGGTGGCACATTAATGTTGAGGCACTGAACATGAAACCACCTCAGGCATGATTCACACTGAATCCGGAAGGGAAATAGGACATGTTGTTAGATGTATATAGACATAGTAGAAATTGTTAAAATTACTTTTCAAAACATTTGTTTTCACTTTACACAAGTAGTAAACAGCCAGAAATGGCATAGTGAATATCCAGGTTCTTTGCTCCTCTGTTTGGTCTTTTTCTGATTTTCCACACACACAGCAGTATTCCTGTCTTGACACTGCAATTATTATAACGTAGATAGGATTATCTTTAATCTCTCTGTGTATAACATGGAACTAAGCTGTTTGTTCAAAGTGCTTTATACCTGATGTCAGCAAAATATCTTTGGCTACACTTTTCCTGTAGTGGGTCATCATCTCCGTGCTGGGTGTTATATTAATTATGTTAGGAATTTTGGGGAACTCTTCCACCACCTGTTTGGCCATCTAGAAGGATAGTAGTGAGAAGTAACAGACACAGTGTCATATGGCAAAACGTCAGGACAGTGCTTATGTCAACCACTTTCCCCCTCCATTTACCAGCATCACAAAGACACCACAGCTGGAACTATCCAGCTACTTATTCGCCCAGTCTGTCTTTTCATGAGGTCTCATTGTGAAAAACTGTCTGTATTTGGAGAAATGCAGTGCGTGTTTTTATGGTAGTCTTAAGTAACACCAACTATGCTAATTTACCATTATTATTGTTTTTGAGGTAAACATGCTACATTCAGTTATAACAAACACTGTCATACCGAAACTTGTTGCATATCTCTTCGGCTTTTTCCTTTTCATTTGTACCCATTTGAGAGTCAAGTATGAAAATGGTGTCACATTTAGCATGAAGATACTAAATTGGAGACAAATAAACAAGGAAATTCTAACTACTAAGTCAATTCTCACAAATATCAGTGAAAACATCAAACATTTATATATGGGCTTATCCATGTTTACATTATATGTGCTAGCTTAACATTTCTATTTGCAGACTTTTTACTTACCACAAACCTCCAGTGGTTGTTGTTGATATTTACGAAAGTGATGAGCCCATCATATTCCTCAAAGATGACCTGATGAGTACTGTCCATAACAAAATGAAGAAATGTAATTATTGTCTCTCAATTTTTTCAATTTCGTCTTTAAGATCCACTCCCTTGTTTCATTTAAAATGATGTAATAGTCTAGCAGGTACAGATTTGCACCCTTCATTTGAAGCAGAGCTCTGAAATACCAGGCAATAATCTAAAAAATATGATACAGCATTTCAATTGGAATCAAATTACTTATCATACTGTAAAATAGAAATATAAATGTAAAATAATGCAATTGCATTTTAGTGTTCATATGTGTACCTCTCCATTTAACCACTCATGTGGCCTCAGTGATTGGAATTCCCTGTGATGTAAGAGGGACTCATTCTTCTGCCTAGGAGACCTCAAAACTGCTACAATCAGCTCTGTAGGTGGCTTCTTCCATAGCATGTCGACCTATAATGACATGCAGTTCATACAGTAAATAATAGTGTACCTTAATATATGCAATAAATAAATAGTTTTAATTTTTGTATAATGACTTCATTACCTCTTCCTCTACATTGAGTACCTCTGCAGGAAGCTGACATGCATCAAAACTTGAACATTTCTTTCTCTGTGTCACATACTTGTGGGTCCTTTTTTGGGGGGAACATGTATTTTTTATTTTTTTGTGGAACAGAAAATAATCTGGAATTGTTGGATGGGAAATGTTTATTCTTCTTCATCCAAGTTTCTTGAGAAACTTGAGGTGTGTGTGTGCAATTTGGATGGGTTAATTGCAGAACACAAATTCCGAGTATGGGTAACCATACTTGACCACGTCACGTCACTTTCACTTAAAATTTTTAGGACACGTGGGGCGGGGCTGAGAGCCGTGGGAGCCACCAAGCCTCACGTTCATGGTTCTCAGTCCCACCCCATGCATTACAACGATAATTATATATTTAATAATCTTTAATTTAATTCAGTAATTTCTCATTAATTCTCAGGACACTGCTCCACTGATCATGTGCTGATTACTCCACTGCACACCACAGATCACTTCCTGCTCACTCTTAACCTCAACATGGTTCCTGACACAACACATACCCCTCCACATGTCATCTTTCGATGTAAACTAGGCTCACATTCACCCTCCAGGCTCTCTGTTTTACTTTCATCTTCGCTTCCTCGCTCTAAACAGTTAGCATCTCTTACTCAAACTGTCAAACGCATCTTACCAACAAACATACACTCTTTCACATGCTTCTCTCCACTCTCTGAGTCAGAAGTCTCTAAACTCATCCTTCCTAAATCATCCTACTACTTGTCCACTTGATTCTATTTCATCTCATCATATTTCATCTCATTCACACTGGTGTTTTTCCCTCAGCATTTAGACAGGCTCGTATAACCCCACTACTTAAGAAACCCACTCTTAACCCAACTCTTTTAAAGAACTCTTTTCCCTTCTTCCTTTCATAGCAAAAACTCTTGAACGAGTTGTGTTCAACCAAGTCTCTGCCTTTCTCACACAGAACAACCTCCTCGACAGCAACCAGTCTGGTTTCAGAAGGGGACATTAAACCGAGACTGCCTTGCTCTCAGTTGTTGAAGACTGGCAAGAGCGGTTTCCAAATCTCCATTGCTTAACTAGCTGGATCTGTCCACTTCTTTTGATACGGTCAAGCACCAGATCCTCCTGTCAACCCTATTGGCAAAGGGCATCTCAGGAACCGCACTCCAGTGGTTTGACAATTACCTCTCAGACAGGTCCTTCAAGGTATCTTGGGGGGGTGAGGTGTCCAAGTCGCAACATCTAGCTGCTGGGGTGCCTCAGGGCTCAGTTCTTGGACCACTTATATTCTCTGTCTACATGGAATCACTGTCTACATTTTGTCATTCAGAAACATGGATTTTCATATCACTGCTATGCTGATGACACTCATCTCTACCTCTCATTCCATCCTGATGATCTGATGATAGCTGCTTGCATCTCAGCTTGTCTAACAGACATTTCTTGCTGGATGAAGGACCATCACCTTCAACTCAACCTTGCCAAGACAGAACAGCTTGTGGTTCCATCAAACCAACCACTTCATCACAATTTCACCATCCAGTTAGACACATCAACCATCACTCCTTCAAAAACAGCCAGAAAACTTGGAGTTGTGATTGATGATCAGCTCATGAAGAAGATTTTTATTGTTAAAGATCTGAATTAATCAAGTATAATCAAGGTGAATCTTGGCATTTATATATCATTTACATATCCTTTTTGTTTTTCCATTATGTTCTAAAGGCCTCTGTGTTAAAAGTGCCGATGTGGCTAAAATGTACAAACAGGAAACATCTGGAAAAATATAGGGGAGCTTTTTCCTATACCATAACAAGTCTAGGAAGTCTCAGCTCCCAAGGAAGAGACAGGATTGCGTACGCAAGCGAAATGTAGAATGGTATGCATGAGAGGGGCTTCTAATGTATAGGAAACCCGCCTTAAAAATTTGTATATATACCAGAGCCCAGAGACATTCGAGAGACTTTTCTGCAGAAAGGATCTCGACTTTATTCTCGCTGTATAGATAATAAAGTATTTTCTTCTGGAATCAAACTTCAAGACTGTGCGTAATTCTTCAGAAAGAGGCGGAAGACACTACATTTGGCGTCACGAACAGGATCTGGAACAGAGCAGCAAAGTAGACGACCGCTTGGAGCAGAATTTTGACGAACAGCACAAAAAGTGGCCACAGGTAAGCATTTTTGCTTATATAATTTTGTGATGTTTGCCAGTCTGCTCTGGGTGGTAAGACACTTAAATTTTGCTCTTCCAAAATTCTAAATTTAAAGAAAAGAACAAGAGGGAGTTTTATTCCAGAAGAAATAACTGCATGCATTTATCTAGTTTATTGTTTATGGCCTTGATAAGTAGCCTAAATTGAAACTGGATGGTGTAGGCAGACATACATTGCTAGCAATGGTATGTGTTTATTAAATCTGGGCCTATGTGAGGGAGTGAGCGCACGAGACCTACGGATACCGCTCTGATTGAGGTCAGAGGTCAGCTTAGGTAGGCATTAAAATTCCTGGCAGAATCTTGTTTTTTTTACTGAGAAAGAGAGAATAAAGAGAGGTTTCAGTGAGAAAACCAGTATTCTGGAGCAGGTGAATACTCGAGAGAAAAAAAAACTTTGTCTTGTTGTTTTGATTTGAAGAATGTTTGAAACTGTGTCCGTGTTCGAATGCGTGTGGGTGTGAAAGAAGGAGTGAATGAAAGAATAAGCCCTATAAATGAAGGGATACAGTATGAAAGAATGAGCTCTAAATAAATAAATAAATAAACATAATAAAGGGACTTGTATGAATGTTATTTAAAAAAAAAAAAAAAAAAGTATTCCAAGATATAGACTTTGCCGATTATTGAAATAATAATAGATTACCGGTAATTAAAATAAGATATACATTTATTATTTAATGTTAATATTATGTTAATAGATGAATAAAAATATTGCTCGTGCTTAAAACTAAAGACTTCTAAAATTTGTATCTTGTTGTCCCTGGGAGACAGTATGAAGGTTAATCCATTACAGAGTTTCAGAGATTTGGGTTTGAATGAACTAAATATAACTTGTGTAGTGCAATGTTGAATGAGAGCAAGATTGGGTGACCAAGTTCATAGAAATTTTGAATCAAAAGCTATAGGATATTTAAAAATAATGGAATTTGTTGATTAAATAATTAAATTAAATAAGAGGAATTATTTTTATGTTGGTTGGGAAAATCCATTCAAGATTACTAGATTATTCTGAACCAGGCAAATATAGAAGAAAACTTATAATTGATGTCTTTAGTTTACCATACATACTGTTGTAAAAGAAAGGATTCTTTTGTTTAATTGTAATACATAATAAAGGTAGATTACTGCTGCTTTCTGCATTTTGCAAAGAAAAAACTGCTTGCTATTTTTCTGCAACGAACTTGCTTTACTAAAATAGAATGAGGGAACTGCTGTTTTTAACCAGATTACCTGTTTTATTTATTTTATTTATTTACTTATTTTTACCTTTTTATTAAAGGGCCATAGAAAGAGATGGTTGAAAAGTGAAAATTGGATAAAGAGCTGATTGCTCAGACACAATTTGGTCACAGTTTACAAAGGTGCAGTTTGAATAATGCGGTCTCTGAGTGTTAAGATTTCAGATGGCTTCTGGATCAGTGCCTTGACAAAGCAATGGAGTCTGTCTAACAAAGTGGCGAAGAAGCAAAAACAGCTGTAAGGAGAAGGAGAGGGAGGGGCTGATGGATTTTCAGCTACCTGCCGAAAAGAGGAGTGAACACTATTGCATGGAGAAAGGTTGACTTAAAGCAGGAAAAGGTGAATATTTCACTTGAGACTTTTCCTGAGTGTGAAGAGAACATCCTGAAATGCAAAACTCTGGCAAGAACAATCAAAAGCCAGACTGAAGAGAGGCAGAGAAACAACGGAGATCATGCACCACAACATCGGGCCTTTGAGTGCCATCACAGACTGACAACCCAGTGCAACAGCCAAACAGCTTCAACAAACCGATGATCTAACCAGAAGGACTTCCATCCTTTCCCATTGTGTGCACAGGTGAAGCACATTTATTCGATCACTTTAGAGACTGTTTCAAATTTTGATCTTGATTATTCACTGGTCTCACAGCAGTTCTTTGAATTCTGTGTTTTAACTAACATTCTCAATCTGCTTTTCAATAGGTACCAGTCCAGCCTTATGTCTTACGAAATAAGAAATTTTGACAGACGGAAGTGGGTGCTTGACTCACCAATCAGATAAAAAAAAAAAAAAAACGAGCTGGATTTGGCATAGTGAGGGCTATTTAATTAACCAACTAGGGAAAAATGCACAACTGAATTATTGACAACAATGCTGATCTCTTTGAAAAAAATAAAAATAAAAAAAAGGTAGACAAGATGTCTAATAGAAAAATATATATGGCTGATAAAATAAAAATATTGGTCACTCCATTTTGTTTAATGGTAATTTTCTAGGGCTAGATTGCATAAAATCATAATAAAAAATTTACGCAAAAGATCCAAAATCATGAAATCACATATGCTGCCATCACTGGGGATAACAAGATAGAAATGTTGATGGCCATGGAACCTAAATTATGCAGAGATCTCTAATCCTCATCTCAAAAGTAGCTCATGAGCAATAACAAAAAAAAAAATAAGACTAAACTTTAAATTAGACAAACAAGTGGCATTTGAGAAATTACAATTGGCTCTCTCAACTGCACAATGCCTAAGACAATTATTCTAAACCAATTAATCTATTAGATTTTGTTTGAGAAAAAGAAAAAGGAGGTTTATACTGCAGTGTTAAAGCAAACCTTATAGTGACTGACGTTGTCCAGTTGCATAATGACATTTAGACACTATGTTGAATGCTACCAGGTCTACGCTCAGTAGAGTGTAACAAAAAACTTCATGTTATATTCAGAATCCGTGGTATTCCACAACTAAAACCATGCATTTCACAATCAGCTGAAATCTCAAGACAAAATATGTTTTTTGGCCAAAAAGGGGGGTGTGAAAGGGTGTGAAAAAGTGTGAAAAAGTATGAATGATGATGTTGTATGGAGTGAAAGAAGGTGTCTGACGAGACACTGAGGCAAATCAATTATTTTGCCAAACAGCTGTATGCAGATTTTAATACAGTATGTGGGCCCACAGGGCAAATAACGCCCAGTAAAATAAAGACCATGGAAGAATTCGGTTAAGTTTCCTGGTCAATACCTAGGTTATTGTTGTGGCAGAAAGAAAAACAGTGCCACACTTGCGCAGCGCATTACATGGGAAGGCAAAGCAAGCAAGCTTGCTCTGTCCACCCCACATCTAACTTTCTTTTCAGCATATCATGATGGAGCTGATTCTGTCTCAAAAGGATAAAATATTGCTTTTCTGACTGTTAACGTAAAATGGGTTGAGAGTTTTCCAGGTCAAAAGGCCAACGCAACTGCGCTAGATAGGCCTAGGAAATTATCTAGTGATATAGAGGAACTCAGTTTATAAAACAAAGAGATAACTGAATTAGTAAATTGTTAGGAATAAATTTGAAATGAATTGAAAAAATTGTAAGGATGCAGATAACTGAGTAAAACCAAATTCTTTATTATATTATAGAAAATAGTATACTCATTTTATTAACAGCAATGGAGTTGTGACAGCTCAAAAATGGGGCAGGACAGCCCTCAACCCACATGAGACTTCCACAGGTCACACCAAGAAGGATAACTATCCAGATGAGCAAATGAGCCTGCTTGATAGCACTAACAAAAACTCTGAAAGTTTCCATTTACAGGTGACAGCAGTTGTATCAAGGCCAAGGAATGGTTTGCTCCAGCATTAAGAACCAGTGAGTGTGCAGTTATGGCCTCAAGGAAGAATCTTGCATTGATCAGCAAAATAGTTGCAAAGTGTCACCTGGGTCCACATCTCTCACCTTAAAATACGCCAACCAGCTTCAACAACCCCACACAGCATGAAGTGAGGGATGAAGGGCGTGCTAGTAACGACCCTCCCTTGCCAACGAGGGAAAGACCATTGCAACGATTCGCAAAGAAGTCACCCTGGTGAAGATGGAATGAATGATGGGACAGCTAACGAGATGATCAGGATACTTGGGAGCCAAAAAATGGAAAAGAGGAAGTGGAAAGAGAAGGAAACAGACAAGTGGACAACTCAGGAGAAAGTGACGAGGAGAGACAAGTGACACAAGATGAAGGGCAAACTGATGACAAATCAAAAAGAGATAAGCAAGGAGCTCACATTCTTTTGTGAGAGGAAGCAGAAAAGTGGAAAGATATCTGATGATCATCACATGCCTAATGCATAGGGTAATTCTACAAGCCCAAGCTGAAGAAAACAGCACCTAGACTTCCCGAGAATTGACTTTTCATCCCTCAAATGAATCTAGCAGTGACTTTAACAATCCAAAATGAACAAGCACAAGTTGAGGAGGAAAAAATATCTAGACAAAATAGACACATTGTAGATGACAATTATAACATCACTATTAAAGGCAATTCAGATATATTATGGGAAAAGGCAGAAGACAAAAAATGGTATAAATGGGTAAATTACACAGCAGAAAAAGAAGAATGGGAAAACTGCATAGTTTGCCTAGAAGCGAGACCAATTTTATATATTGTTCCAATACCAATACACAGTTCTAGCTGCAAAATATTTCATGACGAATGGCTTAAGACATGTCCAGGACTGTCTAATGCAATGGGATTAGATGTATTAAAAATATTTTGTAGAACGAGGCAGAGCGATAAATGTCTTTAGAAACTGTACCCAAAAAATGGCATTTTGCCCATATTGGTGCCAGTTTCTCCAATCTACAACGATCTACAGAGAAGCTACTGAATTGCAGTGCGAACATACCCGTAAATGGCCTATTATACAAGAAACAAACATACAAAAGCCGCAACGAAGAACACAATTAATGGCAGATCAGGAATTTGAATGTTATGAGAAAAAGGGAAATGTTGACGTAGGAAGATTTAAAGGAAAGTGTAGCAAAATATGGCAAATACCGCGATGTACAGTTGACTATTTAGTGGTAAAAGAAGGCCCACCACCTATATTTGATGACATTGATATTCCATTAGCAGACATATGGTGGATGTGTGGATTAGAATATGGCCTTTTGACAACGTTACCAGAAAAATGGTCAGGATGATGCACTAGGGTTATGTTGACACATAAAATGAGTCACATCTCTTTAGAAGAAGGAGAAACAAAGGAAGAGAAATCTAGATCGAGAAGAGCCTATGAAGAAGACCTTGCAGTTTATATAGATGCCATTGGTCAACCCAGAGGTATACCTTATGAATTTAAAGCAAGAGACGAAGTTAAATCAGGATTTGAATCAATATTCATTTGGATTGCGCAAAATAAAAATACAGAATGGATCAATTATATATATTACAACCAGCAAAGATTTATTAATTACACTGATGACGCCTTATCACTTTCAGGAGAGCAATTGGATGCAACGAGCCGAATGACATGGCAAAACAGAATAGCTTTGGACTATTTGTTAGCTGAAAAGGGAGGAGTCTGTGTTATGTTTGAGAATCAATGCTGTACTTTTATGCCAAATAATACTGCTCCAGAAGGAGCATTCACTGAAGTAATGACCAAATTGAAAAACTTAAAATAAAATGTGGAATTGGTTTGATCTAAGGTTGGGAGCTTGGGGAGCATGGTTTGCTAAACTAGGAATGTTTTTAGGAGTTGCCATATTAATAGGAGGTTTATTATTTTGTTGTGTATTACCAGTACTAAGAACATTGGTCGTCAATGCTACTGTTAAGCAAATGGAAATGATAAAAGTCCCAAATAATCAACGAATAATCACAGAAAGGAACTTGGATGAGTATTATGAAGGATTGCTAAACAAGCTGATCTCAAATGAACAAACTTTGGATGATAGTTCCAGCGACTCTGATGACTATGAAGAAGAGGTGTAAAGAAGAGCCAAATCCTGGGTGTAAGAACCAGCACGACTTATGCCCATGGATGGCCCTCTACGATGCGCAAGGTATCTGGGCTGAAGATCAACAGATCTGAACTATTGTTTCTTGGAATATTCAATGTATTATATTTTGAATGTATTTTTATGTTTTAATATACATAACTATGACAACCACAGGCAAGCGCTGAACCAAATACACGCTCATGCTTATAACATTGTTTTCTATATGTTAAAAAGGGAAAGGAGACAGAATCTTTTACTCTCTCTTAGTCAAGTGAAGAGAGAGACATTTGGTTCTGATTTTCCTCCAGAGTGCTGCTGCATCATCTAGTCATTGATGATAAGACTGTGTGACTTATTTAGTCACTAGATAGTGTTAACTGAAGGGACTGAATTATGAAGTAGCACTCTGGGTAGTCATAAGCAATTGTGAGACTTAATAAAGTCTCAAAGGGAGGAATGAAGAAGATTTTTATTGTTAAAGATCTTGTCATGAATCCGGGTCCTCGATGCTCCCTCTCACCACCAGAGGTCACTGTCTCCCGGATTCAATTCCCCAAACTCCACTCACCTCATTATTGTTTAATTTGCCCCAGCTGTGTTCCTGATTGCTGTCCCTTCTTAAGCTCCCTGTGTTTTCTGTTCTGCTCTCGTTCGTCTCACTTTTGTGTCAGGTAATGCCTGTGATACCTGTCTGCCTTGTGCCCAGTGTATGTCTTGTTTTCAGTGCTTGTGTTTGTTCTGGCTTTTTCCCCTTCGGGGTGGTTTCATTTGTGTTTTTGTTTATTTTTATAATTTGTTAATAAAGAAGATTCCTTTTGCCAGCATTTGAGTCTTCGTTCCTCCCAACTCGTGACAGTACGAACGAGACACTTGAAGACTCAGCGGCAATGGGAATCTTCTTGTACCCAGCTCCTGGTCGACAGAGGAATCAGGCCCCAGCCAGTGGGCCGCATCCTTGCCCACAAAACAATCGCCCTTTTGGGTATTACGCCGAAGACCTCTTCGAGGTAGGCCAGGAGCTGGGGATTAGAGGGAGCACCCTCATCCACCTGTTTTTAGCGGGCCTGGATGAACCTGTCAACCGGCAGGAGCTGGGGGAAATAGATACGTGGTCCTATTGGGAGATGGTCGACCACGTCATCTACTTGAAGGAGGTGGAGCTGCGGGAGGGTGCCCCCCTCCCAGTCTGGGCTGTTGCTCCAGAACCTCCTCGGATCGGGCCAGCCACTTCCAATGTCTCGGGGTCTTTCTTTGGGCGCCCCGGGCTGAGACGCAGCGTGGAGGATCCTCCGCTGATGTCGGTGAGGGGAGCGGCGGCACCCACTCACAAGGCTCCCGCGCCCGCTCACAAAGCTACCGAAGCGGGGATATCCGCGGAGCTTTTCTCTGAGGGGGCAGGGCTCATCTCAGGCCTTCTCGAGGCGGCAGTGCCCGTTCACCATCGTCCCGAAGCTGCGGAGCCGGCTCACGATCAACCCGAAGCGGCGGTGCCCTCTCACGATCGTCCCGAAGCGGCGGTGCCCGCTCACGATCAACCCGAAGCGGCGGTGCCCGCTCACGATCAACCCGAAGCGGCGGTAGCTGTTCACGATCGTCCCGAAGCGGCGGTGCCCGCTCACAAAGCTCCCGAAGCGGCGGTGCCCGCTCACGATCAACCCGAAGCGGCGGTGCCCGCTCACGATCGTCCCGAAGCGGCGGTGGCCGCTCACGATCGTCCCGAAGCGGCGGTAGCCGTTCACGATCGCCCCGAAGCGGCGGTAGCCGTTCACGATCGTCCCGAAGCGGCGGTAGCCGTTTACGATCGTCCCGAAGCGGCGGTGCCCGCTCACGATCTGTTCGAGGCGGCGGTGCCCGCTCACAAAGCTTCCAAAGCGGCGGTGCCCGCTCACAATCCTCTCGAGGCGGCGGTGCCCGCTCACAAAGCTCCCGAGGCGGCGGTGCCCGCTCACAAAGCTCCCGAAGCGGCGGTGCCCACTCACGATCTGCTCGAGGCGGCGGTGCCCGCTCACAAAGCTCCCAAAGCGGCGGTGCCCGCTCACAATCCTCTCGAGGCGGCGGTGCCCGCTCACAAAGCTCCTGAGGCGGCGGTGCCCGCTCACAAATTTCCCGAAGCGGCGGTGCCCGCTCACAAAGCTCCCGAAGCGGCGGTGCCCGCTCACAATCCTCTCGAGGCGGCGGTGCCCGCTCACAAAGCTCCCGAAGCGGCGGTGCCCGCTCACAAAGCTCCCGAGGCGGCGGGGTACGCTCACAAGGTTCCCGAGGCGGCAGTAGCCATTCACGATCGTCCCGAAGCGGCGGTGCCCTCTCACGATCAACCCGAAGCGGCGGTGCCCGCTCACAAAGCTCCCGAAGCGGCGGTGCCCGCTCACGATCAACCCGAAGCGGCGGTGCCCACTCACAAAGCTCCCGAAGCGGCGGTGCCCGCTCACAAAGCTCCCGAGGCGGCGGGGTTCGCTCACAAGGTTCCCGAGGCGGCAGTAGCCATTCACGATCGTCCCGAAACGGCGGTAGCCGTTCACGATCGTCCCGAAGCGGCGGTGGCCGCTCACGATCCTCACAGGATCCCCGAGGCGGCGGTGTCCGCACACAAGGTTCCCGAGGCGGCGGTGTCCGTACACAGGGTTCCCGAGGCGGCGGTGTCCGCACACAGGGTTCCCGAGGCGGCGGTGTCCGCACACAGGGTTCCCGAGGCGGCGGTGTCCGCACACAGGGTTCCCGAGGCGGCGGTGTCCGCTCGCGGTCCTCCCGAGGCGGCGGTGTCCGCACACAGGGTTCCCGAGGCGGCGGTGTGCGCTCACGGTCCTCCCGAGGCGGCGGTGTCCGCACACAAGGTTCCCGAGGCGGCGGTGTCCGCACACAAGGTTCCCGAGGCGGCGGTGCCCGCACACAGGGTTCCCGAGGCGGCGGTGTCTGCTTGCGATCCTCCCGAGGCGGCGGTGTCCGCACACAAGGTTCCCGAGGCGGCGGTGTCCGCTCACGTTCCTCTCGAGGCAACGGTGTCCGCACACAAGGTTCCCGAGGCGGCGGTGTTCGCTCACGTTCCTCTCGAGGCGGCGGCGCCCACTCATGATCCTCCCGAGGCGGTGGCGCCCGTTCACAAGGCTCCCGAAGCAGCGGAGCCAGCCATTGCCCGTTTCAGGGTGGCAGCTCCGCACACACTGCTGTGGTGGCCGCTAATACAGTTGACTATTTAGTGGTAAAAGAAGGCCCACCACCTATATTTGATGACATTGATATTCCATTAGCAGACATATGGTGGATGTGTGGATTAGAATATGGCCTTTTGACAACGTTACCAGAAAAATGGTCAGGATGATGCACTAGGGTTATGTTGACACATAAAATGAGTCACATCTCTTTAGAAGAAGGAGAAACAAAGGAAGAGAAATCTAGATCGAGAAGAGCCTATGAAGAAGACCTTGCAGTTTATATAGATGCCATTGGTCAACCCAGAGGTATACCTTATGAATTTAAAGCAAGAGACGAAGTTAAATCAGGATTTGAATCAATATTCATTTGGATTGCGCAAAATAAAAATACAGAATGGATCAATTATATATATTACAACCAGCAAAGATTTATTAATTACACTGATGACGCCTTATCACTTTCAGGAGAGCAATTGGATGCAACGAGCCGAATGACATGGCAAAACAGAATAGCTTTGGACTATTTGTTAGCTGAAAAGGGAGGAGTCTGTGTTATGTTTGAGAATCAATGCTGTACTTTTATGCCAAATAATACTGCTCCAGAAGGAGCATTCACTGAAGTAATGACCAAATTGAAAAACTTAAAATAAAATGTGGAATTGGTTTGATCTAAGGTTGGGAGCTTGGGGAGCATGGTTTGCTAAACTAGGAATGTTTTTAGGAGTTGCCATATTAATAGGAGGTTTATTATTTTGTTGTGTATTACCAGTACTAAGAACATTGGTCGTCAATGCTACTGTTAAGCAAATGGAAATGATAAAAGTCCCAAATAATCAACGAATAATCACAGAAAGGAACTTGGATGAGTATTATGAAGGATTGCTAAACAAGCTGATCTCAAATGAACAAACTTTGGATGATAGTTCCAGCGACTCTGATGACTATGAAGAAGAGGTGTAAAGAAGAGCCAAATCCTGGGTGTAAGAACCAGCACGACTTATGCCCATGGATGGCCCTCTACGATGCGCAAGGTATCTGGGCTGAAGATCAACAGATCTGAACTATTGTTTCTTGGAATATTCAATGTATTATATTTTGAATGTATTTTTATGTTTTAATATACATAACTATGACAACCACAGGCAAGCGCTGAACCAAATACACGCTCATGCTTATAACATTGTTTTCTATATGTTAAAAAGGGAAAGGAGACAGAATCTTTTACTCTCTCTTAGTCAAGTGAAGAGAGAGACATTTGGTTCTGATTTTCCTCCAGAGTGCTGCTGCATCATCTAGTCATTGATGATAAGACTGTGTGACTTATTTAGTCACTAGATAGTGTTAACTGAAGGGACTGAATTATGAAGTAGCACTCTGGGTAGTCATAAGCAATTGTGAGACTTAATAAAGTCTCAAAGGGAGGAATGAAGAAGATTTTTATTGTTAAAGATCTTGTCATGAATCCGGGTCCTCGATGCTCCCTCTCACCACCAGAGGTCACTGTCTCCCGGATTCAATTCCCCAAACTCCACTCACCTCATTATTGTTTAATTTGCCCCAGCTGTGTTCCTGATTGCTGTCCCTTCTTAAGCTCCCTGTGTTTTCTGTTCTGCTCTCGTTCGTCTCACTTTTGTGTCAGGTAATGCCTGTGATACCTGTCTGCCTTGTGCCCAGTGTATGTCTTGTTTTCAGTGCTTGTGTTTGTTCTGGCTTTTTCCCCTTCGGGGTGGTTTCATTTGTGTTTTTGTTTATTTTTATAATTTGTTAATAAAGAAGATTCCTTTTGCCAGCATTTGAGTCTTCGTTCCTCCCAACTCGTGACAGTACGATCACGATCGTTCACGATCAACCCGAAGCGGCGGTAGCCGTTTACGATCGTCCCGAAGCGGCGGTGCCCTCTCACGATCTCCCGAGGCGGCGGGGTTCGCTCACAAGGTTCCCGAGGCGGCAGTAGCCATTCACGATCGTCCCGAAACGGCGGTAGCCGTTCACGATCGTCCCGAAGCGGCGGTGGCCGCTCACGATCCTCACAGGATCCCCGAGGCGGCGGTGTCCGCACACAAGGTTCCCGAGGCGGCGGTGTCCGTACACAAGGTTCCCGAGGCGGCGGTGTCCGCACACAAGGTTCCCGAGGCGGCGGTGTCCGCACACAGGGTTCCCGAGGCGGCGGTGTCCGCACACAGGGTTCCCGAGGCGGCGGTGTCCGCACACAGGGTTCCCGAGGCGGCGGTGTCCGCTCGCGGTCCTCCCGAGGCGGCGGTGTCCGCACACAGGGTTCCCGAGGCGGCGGTGTGCGCTCACGGTCCTCCCGAGGCGGCGGTGTCCGCACACAAGGGTCCCGAGGTGGCGGTGGCCGCACACAAGGTTCCCGAGGCAGCGGTGGCCGCACACAAGCTCCCCGAGGCGGCGGTGTCTGCTCGCGATCCTCCCGAGGCGGCGGTGTCCGCACACAAGGTTCCCGAGGCGGCGGTGTCCGCTCACATTCCTCTCGAGGCAACGGTGTCCGCACACAAGGTTCCCGAGGTGGCGGTGTTCGCTCACGTTCCTCTCGAGGCGGCGGCGCCCACTCATGATCCTCCCGAGGCGGTGGCGCCCGTTCACAAGGCTCCCGAAGCAGCGGAGCCAGCCATTGCCCGTTTCAGGGTGGCAGCTCCGCACACACTGCTGTGGTGGCCGCTGGTTCTGCCCTGGGTCCCCATCCCGCCGGCGCTGCCTCAGTCCCCAGGTCCCCCACCAGCACATGGACCTGGCCCCCCATCCCTCCCCTTCCTCTGCTCCGTTCCCGCCTGGCCATCCCCCTAGTTGGGTACTTGGAAATGTCTGGAAGCCATTCCTTAGAGGGGGGGTCCTGTCATGAATCCGGGTCCTCGATGCTCCCTTTCACCACCAGAGGTCACTGTCTCCCGGATTCAATTCCCCAAACTCCACTCACCTCATTATTGTTTAATTTGCCCCAGCTGTGTTCCTGATTGCTGTACCTTCTTAAGCTCCCTGTGTTTTCTGTTCTGCTCTCGTTCGTCTCACTTTTGTGCCAGGTAATGCCTGTGATACCTGTCTGCCTTGTGCCCAGTGTATGTCTTGTTTTCAGTGCTTGTGTTTGTTCTGGCTTTTTCCCCTTTCGGGGTGGCTTCATTTGTGTTTTTGTTTATTTTGTAATTTATAAATAAAGAAGCTTCCTTTTTGCCAGCAATTGAGTCTTCGTTCCTCCAACCCGTGACAGATCTGAATTAATCAAGTATAATCAAGGTGAATCTTGGCATTTATATATCATTTACATATCCTTTTTGTTTTTCCATTATGTTCTAAAGGCCTCTGTGTTAAAAGTGCCGATGTGGCTAAAATGTACAAACAGGAAACATCTGGAAAAATATAGGGGAGCTTTTTCCTATACCATAAGTCTAGGAAGTCTCAGCTCCCAAGGAAGAGACAGGATTGCGTACGCAAGGGAAATGTAGAATGGTATGCATGAGAGGGGCTTCTAATGTATAGGAAACCTGCCTTAAAAATTTGTATATATACCAGAGCCCAGAGACATTCGAGAGACTTTTCTGCAGAAAGGATCTCGGCTTTATTCTCGCTGTATAGAAAATAAAGTCTTTTCTTCTGGCACCAAACTCCAAGACTGTGCGTAATTCTTCAGAAAGAAGCGGAATACACTACAGTGTCACGTACGTTTTGATGTCAAGGCCTTCTTAAAATTGGCTAAATATATTCTGAAAAATGCACATTAATATATTTCATGATCTATATTTCAGCTTCTTCAGTTCACCTGTATTTCTAAGTCAGTAGCTCCCTTCAGAAATGTTGAAATCTTGGAGCTTCCCTTCTGTTATGTAGAGTTTCTTTCTGTCCTCCTGAAATCACAGAACAATTTTTATCAATATTTGTTTACCATGAAATATCAAAACTTGTTTTCAATTTCGATTACACTCTCCATGTAAGTGATGTTATCGATTCAGTAAAGCCTTTTCCAACAACCCATTGACAAATCACCAGCAAAACCTTTACAGAGCTATCAAAATCTCTCATATGGGTAGTTGACATATCAATGTGTCCTATGG
Source organism: Acrossocheilus fasciatus (assembly GCA_036784905.1). Classification (NCBI taxonomy): domain Eukaryota; kingdom Metazoa; phylum Chordata; class Actinopteri; order Cypriniformes; family Cyprinidae; genus Acrossocheilus; species Acrossocheilus fasciatus. The sequence continues at coordinate 2,604,997 of CM071945.1, forward strand.
TGTGACAGCAAATAAAAAATAATAAAATAAAATTAAAATAAACTAACATTGAAGATAAACCTCTCTCATGCTATTTGTAACTCTAAGAATGAAGATACATTTTTCTCAAGTTATTTGTAGTTTTTTTTTCTTCTACATTTTTGCTGTCACACCATAGGACACAGTCCAATTTTTATTTTATTCGAATATTTGATTAAAAGCCCAGAGTTTCATAAACACGAGCTCAATCTAGAGTTAGCCTACCTGAAAACTGCTAAGATGCTAACAGACTTTTTCGAAGACACTAAACCATTTCTATAAAATAAATATTAATTGAAACATGTCAATAACAAGTAAGAAACGTGTCAGGAACGTTTGTATGTAATATTTGTGTGATTAAGTTTAGGGACTATACAGTACTTACCTGAAATCAGTGAAAACCGCAGCGAGAGACAGAGATTACTGTTCGCCAGTAGTTGTGTCAACGCCCCGTTTCCATGGCAACTCTGCTCCCAGCTCGCACAGAGCTCAACGCGCACACAGCATTTACACAAATAAACATATAGGATTAAAATATTACATTAATAAATTACAATCTCGTTCAATTAATATTCAATAATGAACTTAAAACTCAATTTGTAGTTCAAAAAGCAACAGCAACAATAGCTCACCATATAGAGATGGATTCTTTCTGGCAGCCTGTAAAAGAGTGAAAAACACGGCGAAAAAGCAGTTAGGACTTCCCTTTAATAATCCGCTTTAACATTTCCCCTCAGAGAAATGGCTGGAAACGCATTAAGGCGTTAACATTAATTTTAAAAATCGCTAGCGTGACCATTAGCTAAACAAGTTAGTTGGAAATTAGCCACAGTCTCTTCACCTGTGCTGTAGCACACCAAATGTGCCTAACTAGTACCTTTTAAGTGTCACAGAATTAACAAAGTAGTATTTTGTTTTGTAATTTAGCTGAAGTGAAATCTTACCTGAAAGCACAGATCTCGCCGGGATGAGTGTCTTCTCTCTGTGGGTTGCTAAGAGACGAATAACTGGGCTCGCGCACAAACAGAAAAGCGCGGCATCGGCCCGCGGTCGTGAACCGACTCGGGGCCGACGACTGATGAGCTGGAAAACAGAGCACTGACCGAATTATATCGGCCTACGCCTGGCCGATGTTTATTAGATGTTTCAGGTAGTCAGGCCGACGTTTCGATGTTGGGCCGACATCGGCCAGACGTACGTGTGCTGTCTGGGGTACAGCTACAATACTTCTTTGTTAATGTTTACATGTGTAAGGTGGAAAAAGGGTCCTAAGGTTGTTTTAAAAGTTAAAATGTTTCAGAATTGACTAAGAGACCAAAATAAACCAGCTTTATGCATTTTGTTTGTTATTTGTGAATATTGTGCATCTAACATAATTGAGTGTTTACTGTTGTCCTTCTGCACTACCGGCACACTATTTTCCTATTTGACACTGTAAAGCTGCTTTGATACAATCTGTATTGTTAAAATCACTATATAAATAAAGGTGACTTCACTTGAGTTAATTTGGTAAATATCATAATTTAAAAGAAAAAAAAAAATCGCAAATTTGTCACAAATTTATGGAAATTACCACCACAAAATCAGTCATTTTGATCGCAAAAATCACACCAAAAAATCGTGAAATCCTGGAGGGACTGATATGTGTATATGTATATGTATATATGTATATATATATACAGTGGTGGGCCACCAGGACCAAAAAATCACGCAACAGTTCTCAAGCAAGGTAAAGCAAAGACATATTCCCTGTATTACAATACGTTTAAACTTTTAGTTAATCATCATTTATTATCCGCTTTGTCAGTTTCATCTAGAATATCCGTGTGATGCTGATCAAGTTGACTAAATCCGCCGAACGCAGTGAACAAAGGGGCTGAGGAGCATTTATAATGGCTGTTTTGTTAACCTTAGTTAACATTTTACACAGTTATTTGCTCCTCACGTTGTCTTTCTTAAAATTCATACTAACAAATTGTTGTCATGCTTTTGAAATCAATATTTTCAGTGCAAAGACAGCTGAGGGGTGGTGTGATGTCATTTGCAACAAGACGGCTGATACTAATATGGGCCTGAAATGAAGTAAGTAGAATTCACATTAAACAAATTGATGGGCTTTAGTGTTGTACAAGATGTAATTTGTCACCTTATAAACAGTTATTTAAATTCATCGTTGTTCAGTTTTTATATTTTGATGAATTGCTATTAATGCAGATGTAATGATGACCAGAAATGACCAGCAGCACAAATGTTGTCTTCTGAAGCAATAGTATACTTTTGTTTTGTGAATATTAGATTGAAATTTAAACTTAAAGATTGATCAAATTGTGAATAACGTTACACAATACAGATGAAAAATAACAAACTAACATCCCACAAGAATGACATCTAAAGACCAGTCATGTTTGATGTAATGTAGTGTGCCACCAATTTGATTCAGACTGAATTGGCAGAATGAATAACATCTTAAATTTCAGTTTGTCTATCATTCCGTCAAAGTCTTTTGGTATTTTGTGTTGCTTCAGAATAATACCAGTGAAGTCTTAAGTTCTGATTATAGTTATATATAGACTAATATAGATGGGGGAAAAAAAAAACTTCTACTTTCCCTTATCCTAAAGTTGCTTTGTTTTTTTATAAAGATGTCAGGTAATTGCTAATGCTAAGTTTGTAGTGGTTAAAAATTGTCTTGTTATGATTCATAATAATAAGCTGTCAATAAATGTTGCTTAATTGTGAGTTAAATTTCTCTAATTTTGTGTTTTGACTTCAGAGACAATAATGGCATCAGCCATTCAAGTTATGATCCTGGCAGATCTACTACTATCTGAAAGTAGTCTCTGCAGATTGTTTCAAGATACACAAGGTAGGACACATGTCAGGACAACTTTATATTTACTTGGCAACATTTAAAAATTTTAGCTGAGATCAGTATAGTTAAAAAAAAAATAATAATTCTGTCATGGTTTACTCACCCTCATGTTGTTCCAAATTCATTTGGAATGACTTTCATTCATCTTCAAACAAATGTTTTTTATTTTTGATATTCATTCATCATTTTTGTCTTTCCATTGGAAGACTAGACAGTGTTTATTTTCAAGCTTCAAAAAGTTTATAGTTTAGGCTTTGACACACAATAAAAAAGCTACTTATACCTTCTGTTATTTATCTTGTTTCTGAATACCTGTAAAATTTAAAGGATTAACTAACAACTTACGTGTAACTTGTTTTTTCGCTCTCAGTGCCATTTTGACAATGCAGTTTTTTTTAATCCATGCAGCATTTTTTTTTAAAGGAAAACATTACAAATTATTCTTTAACAATTTAACTGATGTGTTACTAGCGAAAATTCTTACTGTCAGTTAATGGGTCAATGCTTGAGTCCCTACCCAGAAACACCTACTAGAACTTACCTATTAATCTTACCTGTTTTATCTCTGAGTTTCCTTCCCTAACTGAGTTCATGTAACAGTTTATCAGCTAATAACATGTAACAAGGCAACTTTTGCCATTTAATAACTTTATTGATAACTTCTAAATGTTAACTATATTTGAAGGGATTTTTCCTGTTTCAAATTGGTATAAAATGGAAATTGCAGTTGACTTAACTACCCTATTATGACGTATTTCCAGTAGTGTGCATGTGTATACCTATCAAGATGAATAAATTAGGTCAATTTATGTTGACCTAAAAATTGTTTTTTGGAAATGACACAATGAAAATGTATTATTTGAATGTTTATATTTTTCTTAATCTAATGATGCTTCAGAAGACGTTTTTCTTAATGCTGCTATGAAAGTAGCTTGTCAATGAAAGTAACATATGCCAAGTCAAATGAAACTACCTTGTAATATTTGTAGAACTCGCAGCACAGATCCTAATAATTTTTTTTGGCATAGCCACACTAATTATTTTATTGGCATTTTGTAATATCACTTTGTAACATCAGCCAATCTGTTTACTTTATAGATGTATAAAGCCTTTGTAGGCTGCGTCAAATAAGTTACAGGTGTCACTTGCTGATGTTGGATTTTGGAGTTGGATTTTGGTGAATGTCACCACATATGGTGCATGACCGCCCGTAACTTATTTGACGGGGCCTCCACAGGCATTCTGTGGACAATGCATTAATAAGTCATAATTAAAGTTTATAATCATTTTATTATGTGTAGCATTTGGACCAATTAGACACAATTTTTCATTCGATTTAACAAATGAAATTAGTTATTAGATTAACAAATAATCACAGACCCCTCACCCAATACACATCCTTGGGTGCCCCTATGTCTGTGGATGCCTCCAGGCCCCCCCAGTGCCATGGCAACCCATCAGATAACACTAGTTTTATTGCTCAAAGGAATGCAAATGGTCGAGCAACACTTCATATAGGAAAAAGACATTATGCCATAAAATGCCATTCTTCTCTAATTAATTCATAGAAAAACCTTTCTTTGAATGAACACACATATCATTAGGTCATTGTGTATATTATTACTGCTTTTGTGTATGTTTTTGGGTATTGTATACTGTTTTATGCATGCTTATAATAGATCACTAGTTAATATCACTCTAACTGTAACATGTTTGGTCTCTATCAATTCGTCTTCGGATGATCTAAGTGAGAGTGAATATTACATGTTGATACCTATGCAGCATATTAATGTCCTAAGAATCTTTAATAGTTTGTATGTCAATGTCAACGTGATCTCACAGAATTCCGTGTAGTGTTCACGGACTTAATTAACCTCCGAATCTGTGTTGGCATCACGGAATCGCCGAAAATTCCTTGATGGGCTCACAGAAAAAATTCTGTGATGGGCTCACAGAAGTGATACCAATGTAAGTCAATGACAGGCATCAGCCGTGCTCCACGCACGGAAACCCTTAGCTTCAATATGCCGACGCGATACTGGGAAATTTATCGTCATCATTATTGTTCAGAACTGGGTAGGTTTAGGGTAGGTGCTGTCAGGTACTCCAGTGAAAGTATAACTGCATCGGAGTCACTCTTTTTACGTGGTCCGATGCAGCGCTGGTGTTGAACCAGTGAATCCGTGCATGGACCACGGCTGATGCCTTCTGTGAGCCCATCACGGAATTGTCGGCGATTCCGTGATGCCAGCACAGATTCGGAGTTAATTAAGTCCGTGAACATTACACGGAATTCTGTGAGATCAGGTTGGTCAATGTCCAATCCAACCCCTTTGCAAATTACCATGCTGAAATTACCCCCCCCCCCAGCCTTTCTCATTGGTCAAGCCCATCCTGAGAGGTGTGACTCTTCACAGGCCTTAAAGAGCTCATGCACAGTTCCCTCTTGCGCACTCTCTTCTGCTAAAAATCTCCAGACTGCTGCCCGTGTGGAGAGCCTGAGCCGGTGTGGCGTGCCCGGTGGGCTCCAACATATCTCAATTTTGCGGTTCTGTTAGATCTTAAAAGGATGTGAGCTAGAACTCTTCGGAACACTTAAGTTTTGCGCCAGGCTTTGCGGCCTTGACTTTCCATTCAACCAAAGCTCCTCGGACCTCAGAACACAGAATAACATCTTGGATTTTGGAGTTGGATTTTGGAGTTCAATTTCACCACATATGGTGCATGACCACCCGTAACTTATTTGACGGGGCCTCCACAGGCATTCTGTGGACAATGCATTAATAAGTCGTAATTCAAGTTTATAATCATTTTATTATGCAAAAAGTACAGTGCTACACTCAAGAAACACCATCTGACAGATTCATGTACATTACAACTCATCAATATTCATATTTACCCTGAAGAAGGTCTGTCCATGCAAAGCCTGTGTAGGCCATGTCAAATAAGTTACAGGTGTCACTTGCTGATGTTGGATTTTGGAGTTGGATTTTGGTGAATTTCACCACATATGGTGCATGACCACCCATAACTTCTTTGACGGGGCCTCCATAGGCTTTCCTTGGACAATGCATTAATAAGTCATAATTTAAGTTTATGATCATTTTATATACACAGAGTTTCGAAGTGACATGCTCAGGTTCACAGAGACCAAGATGACAGAAAGAGCATCCTGTTTGCTTTTATTATTTTACAAAAGCACAACCTTTCATTGTTATTGTGAGTGCACACAAATAAAGGTAGAGTCTTTATAGATTCAAAATATGCATTACCTTTATCTGTATGACCAAAAATGTATTTAAAGAGCAAGTGACCGCACCGGCGCCTCCATCTGTCATGCGCTACTGTTCAGTTTCCACACTCTGCATAAACACTTCAATAGCGCACATTTCTCTAGGTTAACATTAGATTGAGCAGACATGTAAATTTGCTACTACATACATCTTTCAGATGAAAAGCCATATTTGAGGTCGATGAATGAGCATTTAGATGTCCTGCCCGATGTACTTTATTAACACATAGACCAGCCGTTAACAATCTGTCCATCACGGACTGCGTGACTTCACCATGCACTTTGTGTGGAATTTTTTTTTTTTCTTTGACTAAGCGACTAATAAAATTTTGGTCGACCAAGCCTCTTCTCGTCGACTAACGGTTAGTCAACTATTAGGGGGCAGCCCTACTATTTTCCTTTTTAATACTGTAAAGCTGCTTTGACACAATCTGTATTATTAGGGAAGCAGTATACGACTTTTTCAGAGAACCAATATCTGTATTTTCAATGCATTTGTAATTTAAAAAAAAAATATTGGGTACACAAACCAAAATAATATGTATAATGTTACTTAGCTTAGTTCATCTAGCAAATAGATATTACCTTCAATTATTTTCACACTTAATTATGCCCATTAAAATGTATTTTACAAGTTTTTGTTACTTTCACTGTTCTTTATATTTTTAATTTAATTTAATTTATTTTTTTGCTCTATGGTACATCAGCTTTAATTTAGAGCTGCTCCACTGCAGTGACTCAGCACTGTAATCAAAAGATATTTTGCTGTAATAATGCAGGGAACCACTCGATATATATGTCTAGAAATCTTGTAACTGTGATGAACATATTTTCTGAAATCTAAGTCACGTTTTTTCCATCTGAAACGTGCTGTGACATATTCCAAAGCGACTCAAAGGCTAGGCAATGCAGAACACTCATGAAGCAATAAGCACACATTAGTATTGGTACAGAATGAAAAGGACACGTAGGCCTAGCCTAGCACATTGCAACTGCACTTTATTGAGCTATTAAGACATAAGAGCTGTAAAAAAAAATTAAATAAAAAAAGCACAAAGATTAACAGAGAGATCCCAGGGCACCTATTGTCAAAAAATTTGATTTATTGCCCCTCATAAAGATAAGACCCCCACCCCTCCCTCCCACCCAAACTGGACACCTGTTTTGACCACCCCCACCCATCTAAATGAGCATCTGTTTTTACTTTCCAGTGATCCTAAGGTATTTATGAATGTTTTGGGAAATGTGTTTTTTATGTGGGCCATTGAAGACAGTTATGTGTTTAAACTTTAAATTGTGAAACTGTGTTAAACGGGACAAAGGGTAGTTTTTATTGGTGTTTTTCGTTTAGGACGTTTAGGACGCCTTTGGATTTTTCAGAAGTAATTAGACGCCTAAACGTTTTACATTATCGCGCGAAATGTAAATATTTCGTCTCACGCAGTGCTACGAAATGAGAACGACACAGTGTGTCTGGACATATGATTAACGACGCGACCGTATCACATCAAGAGGATCGTTGTAAAACATCTAAGGTGTTTCTGGAGACGCAACTCATTTGCAATCTGACGAGTTTTTGAGGGGATCTGTCATCGTAAACTTTGCCTTCGCTGTTCATTGATCACGTTAACCATTTATGGCATGCGCCTGCTTGTATGAACTTTGTCAAAAGTTTAGACTTAAAGTTCGCTGTCCGGTCAAAGGATGTATGTCCCTTTTGAAGATTTTATATGACACATAGCTGGTTAACTTAAAAGTTAGGTAAAGTTGAGAAATTAGTATTTATAACGAATTATAATCTATTCGAATACGTCTTCAAACCGATGTTCGGGATGTAATGAGGTAGATAAAGAAGGTGATAAAGTGTAAATAAATAGAGGATCTCCAAAGATGATTGTTTTAATAAGATGGTCTATGTTGTAGGAAAATGACGTTTAATTTACTTAATTTCACATAATTTGTTATTTCTTTATACGATCTTTGATCATTGTAGCGCTTAAAACATATTATGATGCAGGTCTATGCATATAACGCAAATATAACCCCCCCCCCCATAGATAAGGGACAATATGCATCTACATGCGAGGGATATGCTAACATCGCAGCAATTAAGTTGTAAAAGAAAAAAAGAAAATCTAAAAGATGTTTCACCGATGGGATGAAACACCTCCAACTGTGTTAAGTAAAGTGATCAAGATGCAGCCGGCTAACCAACATGCGTCTGATGAATTGCGCGGGATGGGTTTTGATGAGAATAAGGAAAGTCAGAATCCGAATAAATATATGGCGGCCGCGAGCGATAAGTAGGAGTCTAAATATAAAATGTATCCAGACTTTCTGTTTTAAATAATGTAGCGTAAATCTATATCATACCGTCAGGTGAATTATGTAAACAGATGAGAAACCGGTGTTTAAATGTAAGTAATAAAAGCGTTCCTTTATGCGTGCATGTACGAATAATCGCAATATTTATAGAATATTAGTCATTATGTTTAAACACGAATTTCCTAATATTTGACCATACTATTTCACAAATTAACGTTGTGTCATGTACCTTACTAAAGATTTGTGGTATTAGGTCACCCCCTGCCGGCTGTTATCGGATTTACGACGTATTTTCAAGAGACGTCCCCCCGAAGCGATGCGTTAAAAAGCACAAGTTATAACATCCTCATTAACTGTAAAACTCTAACTTCTCTTACGCCGTTACACCTCAACAAACGTCGGAACGATGGCTGACAATTACGATGGTGAGTATGTTTTGCTCATAGGAGATGTTTAAATATTTTAACGTGAATATTTGTTTAACATGACGTTATTATTTTCAGCTACTTTTGATAATCTTGTGTTTGACGAAGATTTAGAACACATCCTTGAGGAGATATGTAAGTCTTTACTCTTTTTCTATCGTACGATTTAATAATATCATTATTATTAATAATAATAATGATTATCATTTATTCAGTTGATGAAGCCCAACTAACTGTTTGCGAGGACGACAACGGCCTTAACGGTAAGTTGACATTAGTTTTGTTTTGTTTTTCTTAACGTGTTAAAACCACCGACCCCTCATAAACAGTATTTACTAAATTTGACAGGCGTGCACAATGATGACATCAACCTTGTAATAATAACTGCAGAGGATGTGCAGAGGGAGGTTGTGGGGGGCGAGTTACGTCACGAGTCAGCCAACGTCACAACGACCACCCCCTCCCACACGGAATGTTCGGATGAACAACTTCACACGCCTGCCGTCCATGCAAACGCGCACACAGACGTAATCGACCCCTCCACGCAGCGAATGTACGGTTGCGGACAGGCCGTAAAACGCGTGAGGCTGCCCGAACAGGAAACGAGCGACTCGCCGTCCACCAGCCGTTTAAGGACTTCAGAGAACAACGGTACGTGTTAAAACAGAAAATCGCATTATCATATTTTATGTTTGACTTTTATTTAATAAATTTATAAAGTGATTATTGTTATTCTTTTTACAGAACAAGATCATGACCAACGAGGGCTAACAGCTTGGTCTGATTCGCTGGTCCACGCATGGGATCAGGTATCCTTCACTGACACGGAGAGTGAAGAAGAAAAAGAAGAGGAGGAGGAGGAGGATGCGGAATTACTACATGAAATACCTCAGGAGGTGTTTAGCGATCGTGATTTAAATAGAATTTTGATCTGGCCGGACAACCGTTAACTTACCGGCAAGTCGAAGAGATTGCAGCTAACGCGCAAAGTGACGTTATTTCGATTTTAAGAAATGTCATATCCTGTCAACAACAACACACCGAAGCCTTACGACATGCAGCGGAGTTTTGGAGAAATTGTCACGAAGAGTTATATAACGAATTCACGCAATTTCGCCAGAGTATGATCGGAGTACCGGAGAAAATTCGGGAAAACCGGACCGAACTGAGATTGTCGGTAAATGCATTATCTTTGATGTCCGAGCGTTTGAATCTGCTACAGAGAATGTTGATAGATTTGCATGAACGTATGATACCGAGGAGATAATGTACAATGAATTGAATAGCTGATTTTTCCTTACGTTATATTCCTTTCATTATTTTCCTTACATTATTTTGTATGTTACCTATATTGAATTTTTCATACTGTTATTAATGTTTATCATTGACAGCAGGGTATTATTGATTTATTCACGTTATTAGTAAATCATATACGTGTTGATATGTAACTTCTCACCGTTGATTGTATCTCCTATTAGTTTCTGGTTCAATTTACTCACTGATGGTAAAATGATTATTTTGAATTTATACCGTAAGTGTTTGTTTTTGTTATATCTGGACATGTTACGTTGTGAACCGTTGTGGTGTTTTCAAGGCGCTACATCCGTTTGTCTTTAAGGTTGAACTATTTTCTATTTCTGATTTTCAAAATAAATTTTCAAAATGAGTGGTAAAAGATGTCACGACGATTTGCATGAACGTGTGCCAGAAGATGATCAGAGATCATTAAGACCTAGACACGATTCTCAAAATAACACCGATCTGTTACACGAGCTCATTAATAATCAATTACAGATGTTACAACCAGATTCGCTTAACATGACCGAAAGATTGCACGAACTGGTAGATGAACAGTATGAATGGTTGGATGTAACTATAAATGACGGTCAGATTGGTGCGGGTTCATCTAACGATGACGCCTCAAGCTACGATCCTTCAGCACCAAATATGGGTCTCAGCCAAAATTTTATAGATAGGCTAATAAATGAAGGTGGTCGTGTGAGCGATTTTACAATTACCCCAAGATCGAGATTTGACGGTTTAGAAATTCGCAGAACTTTAAATTTCCACGAAATCGCCGCAGATGATTATGTAGCATATAATATCTTTTTGCAAGATATTTTGAATGAGATCGTAGATTTTTCACGTTTGTTGGCAGGCGAATCCGGTTTTATGAACGTGTCGCTGCAAGGTGAGAGTCTCCCCACAGACATTAATGCGGTTCTAACGCCAGATAATAATCGCGACGTTAATACGTTTATCGATCAAATCGAACGAACGTTTCAAAGCAACGCGGATGTGGGGTGCGATTCTGTGTTACATTTATGCGTGTCTGTGGTACGGAATAGACAAGGCGGAGGTCGTAGAAAGTTAGCCGACCTAGCGCACAATATGATAATCCAAAAAAATAAGATGCATCTTTTCATAGCAAAAAAAATAACAGACAACATGTGCTTCAGCATATGCCTGGCGCGTTTTTTAAACCCTCATTGTCCCGATCAGGAATTGGTCAGAATAGCCAACAACATACACACAGAACAGGGTTATCATCCTCAAGATAAAATAGCGTTTCACGATGTATCTAAATTCGAAACAGCCCTAGACCTGAAAATAGTCATCTTTCACAGAACGTGTTCAGGTAAATTGGAAGTGTATAAAAATACAGATGAAACACACCCGAACACCGTACATTTATATCTGCATGATGAACATTATTATATGATAAAAAATCTGAAGGCTTTCTTAGGGTACAGCTACGTTTGCGAGTACTGCTATCAAGGCTTTAACGATCGTAGTTTACATTATTGCAAATTTACATGCAACGTGTGTAATACACCTCAGTGCCACACACATCCTAAGAAATGGATGCAATGTGAGGACTGCGCTAGATATTGCAGATCTGACTTCTGTTACGAAACGCATAAACAGCCGCAAAGTGAAGGGGTGAGGTCACACTGCGATCTCGTAAAATTTTGCGGCAGATGTTGCAGACAGTATAGAGCGAAATGGACGGGTGATAAACTATCACCGCACAAGTGCGCCCCGACCAAATGTCCGCATTGCAACGACATACTGGTAGATGAAGGCCATCACAGCTGTTATATTCAACCCGTAAAACCTGAAGTGCATAGCGAAAAATATATTTATTTCGATTTTGAGACGATGCACGAAGATTCAAGACATACTGCAAATTACGTGTGCGCCATTTCGCAAGACGGTGAAGAGTTTACAGCCGAAGGCGTTGATTGCGTAGACAAAATGGTCAAACATTTCAGACGTCCAAAATTTACAGACTTTACATTTATAGCACACAACGCTTCAGGTTTTGACTCTTATATATTGCTCGAGTATTTCACAAGTCAAGGTTTGGCACCAAAAATTATACTCCAAGGATGCAGACTCGTATATATGTACGATCATGTATTTAAACAGAGATACATAGACAGTTACAGTTATAGGTAAGAACCTATGAAATTATCAAAAATGCCCTCCGCTTTAAACCTAAACACCGACGAAAAAGGATTCTTCCCCCATCGTTTTAATCGTTTGCAAAATGCAAATTACGTCGGACCCTATCCATCTAAAGAAGATTATGGATACAACACAATGTCCGAACCTGATCAGGTCAAATTTGATACGTGGTACGAGAGCGTAGCAGGACAGGTGTTTAATTTCAAAACACAACTGGCGATGTATTGCAAGAACGACGTTGTTTTGTTACGTGAGGGTTGTATGAAATACAGAAACGAGTTTATAGCGTGTACAAACGTGGACCCCTTCGGATGTGTAACGCTCGCGGGGTGCGCTATGAAGGTGTTTAAAACACTTTTTTTATCCAAAGACACAATAGCCCTGACGCATAAAAACGCCTATCTTGATCAGTACAAAGCTTATTCTACCCCGTCCATCCAGTGGTTGGAATATATTAAAGCGACCAAAAACGTTGACGTGCATCATGCATTAAATCACGGAGAAGTCAAATTCGGATCTTATCACGTGGATGGATATTATGAGTTTAACGGCGATAGAATGGCTTTGGAATTCCTGGGGTGTTTCTGGCACGGACATTGCTGTCGTTTTAATCCTAACGAATTAAATCCCGTGTCAAAAACACCTTTCGGTCTGCTCAGAAGACAGTCTGATAATAAGCTGGAAGTTCTGCGTAAAACTTACAACCTCAAAGTAATTACTATTTGGGAATGTCAGTGGGAGAATGCCAAACAAAACGATCCTGATGTTAGGACTTTTATGAGTAATTACGCGGCACCTGAACGTCTGAATCCCAGGGCGTCGCTTTTCGGTGGTCGAACGAATGCACTGAAGCTTTACCATAAAGTTACAGAGGGCGAACGCGTATCATATATTGACTTTACGTCGTTGTACCCTTTCGTACAGTCGCGTAAAACTTACCCCATCGGGCATCCTGAAATAATTTTAAAAGATTTTGAACAGGTCGAGTCTTACTTTGGACTTATTAAATGCACGGTGCTGCCCCCGCGTAAACTGCTTCATCCGCTTATCCCTTTCAAATCGCCGCAGGGGAAGTTATTGTTCGCTCTGTGTCGTACCTGCGCAGAGCAACAACTACAAACGCATTGTCACCATAGCGATGAAGAAAGAGCTATTTCAGGGGTTTGGACGTCTGTGGAACTCTCACACGCCCTAGTTAAAGGCTATACAGTTGTCAGAATCGTGGAAGTCTGGCACTTTCCGGAGACGTCAGACACATTATTCACCGAATATGTTAAGACGTTTCTCAAATTCAAGCAAGAGGCTTCAGGTTTCCCCCCGCACGCAGTGACAGATGCCGAAAAACAGTCTTACGTTGAAGATTATTTTGAGAAGGAGGGTGTTCATCTTGACATAGACAAAATAACTCTCAATCCGGCACGTAGATCTATAAATAAATTTTTATTGAACACCCTTTGGGGGAGATTCGGACTTAGATGTAATTTACCTAAGACCGAACTTTTGACAGATCCTGAAGATTTCGCCCGTCACATTTTTGGAAACTACCATGTAATTAAACACTTCTCATTCGTATCAGACTCTGTAGCCCTAGTACAGTGGTGCTACGCTGAAGACGACCCCGCCCCCGCATGCAATGTTAATGCGTTTATCGCCTCATTCACCACGGCTTACGGACGGTTGGAATTATACGACCTTATGGACAGATTAGGCCCGCGCGTTTTTTACGTAGATACAGACAGTGTTATCTTTTCGTCAAAAGAAGGCGAATGGATGCCTCAAACAGGTTCGTACCTAGGCGAACTGACGAATGAACTCGACATAGACGATAACATCACAGAATTTGCATCAACCGGTCCTAAATCGTACGGCTTTAAAACTGCAAAAAATAAAGTCACCCTTAAAGCGAAAGGGATCACGCTCCATTCTTCGAATGCGCAAATCGTTACCTTAGAAAGTATGATCTGTCTGGTACAGGGATATGTAGCATCACGTGACACGTCCCATCTACTCACCCGTACAGAGACCATTGTACGGAATAAAAAGAAGTTCACACTACATAATAGACCACTTTTGAAAAGATTCAAAGTGGTTTATGACAAACGGATTCTTTTGCCTGACTGCTCCACTTTACCTTACGGTTATTAACAATATGTCCAGACCAGATGATGTGTAAATTGAAGAAGGTTTTGACTTTCGTTTTAATTTCACGTTCTCCGCCGTGGTCTCCGGGCCTTCCGGAAGCGGGAAGACTGTCTTTGTGAAAAATCTGTTGTGTAACGCAGATAAGCTGATCAATGTAAAAATTGATAATATTGTTTTTTTATACAGCTGTTGGCAACCATTGTATGATGAACTCTTGTCATTGTTTGATATTAAATTTATTGAAGGCATACCAAAATCTTTAACGGATGAAAATTTATTGCCTCCTAATAAGAAATCTATTTTGATTTGTGATGATTTAATGGAATTAGCATATTCGAACGATGAACTCTCGCGCGTCTTCACGAAATATGTTCATCATAAATCATTTTCCATTATATTGATAACTCAGAATCTGTTTTTTCAAGGTAAAACCAGTAGAACTATTACGCTGAATACTCATTATATTATTTTGTACAAGAGTCCCAGAGACTCTATGCAAATAATGGTTTTAGGACGACAAATTTTTCCAGGGAACACTAAATATTTCATGGAATGTTATCAGGATGCAGCCAATAAGCCTTACGGATTTCTGCTGATTGACTTTAAAGCTAAAACGCCCGAACGTTTTCGTCTCAGATCGGATCTGTTTTCAGATCATCAGGTGGTGTACGTACAGAAAAGAACGCGGTAAACTTTGATGAAAATAAGAAAAATGAGCGATAGGCTTTGTAAAAACCTACCTCTGTTAAAACTGTTATATAAGGCTTCGCCGAAGCAGCGGCGTGTCATTTTACAGTCGGCATCGGATCAACTGATTCTATCCTTATGCGAAATACCTCTTAACGTGCTCCGCGGTACCATACCTCTAAACAGTACACAGTTCCGAAGATTAAAAAAGAAAAAAGAAGAAATCAAATATGCGGCTAGTAAAAAGATCACCGTCGAGAGAAAAAAACGTCTGATTAATCAAAGAGGAGGATTCCTCGTTCCTCTGTTAAGTGTCGCCATACCTTTTATCACTAGTTTAATAACATCCAGACAACAATAGGAATGGAATATGCTGAAAAGCATTATGTAATTCCGCAGAATCAGCTGAATAAATTAAGAGCCGGGAACGTTCGCGAGACAATTCAACAAGTTGTGGAGAATGATTTGGATGGTGCTATAAGAAATATATTACAGAGGTCTGATTTAGATTCGCACGGGAAAGCTAAACTTTATTCCAACGTCTTGCAAAGGTTTTTAACTATAGTAAAACAGGGCGATTTGGAGAGTGGTAATTTAACTCTCATGAGACAGGATAACGTTCACAACGATGCACCTGCTAGTACACCTGCTAACTCACATGACCCACCGTCTAATAACGAGGATCACATAGTCAACGAGATCTTAAACAACGTACCGCAAAGGCGATTAAAAAACGTCAAATTCATTTTGAATAAAATGTCTAATGCTAAGCAGTTGTCTTCATGGACAGATTCTGGAGAGTTTGTGTTTAAAGGACGCGTAATCGCCGGTTCGCACGTGATGGATTTGGTTAAAAGCATAACAGCTCCTCATACCGTCCGCGATGAATACAGGCCTCGCGGATGGACCGAATTTCTAGATGCTTTTGCCGTTTTAAATATACCATTTTTAACTATAAGCAATCCGCAAGTTAAACGGTCGGTCGAAACCCTTAAAGGGAAATCTCCCGGACACATCCAGCAGATGTCGCCAAAGATGACGACCCCGTTGAAACAACGGCGCGGTAAAAAGCTTACGAGCAAGTCACGGCTTAGTACCCCAGCAGGAGATGTGTTTAATTCACCGACTCTTGATGCTAGCGCGTGGTTAACTTTTTAAGTTACTGTTTGTAAATATATTTGTAACCATGTTTGAAATATTTGTATTAAAATGTGTTGAAATATCAACATTATATTAATAAAGAAAAAGAAAAAAGATATAACTGATTACCCAACTTCTTTTATTTATAAAGTACACACATTTGAGATTACATCTTTTATTTATTAAACATGTAATAGAACTTTACAGATCTGCACGCAGTGAATACAATTAAATGTATCACAGAGACGAGGTTTCAATCTCTTTACAAATCGAACAACCATGTCATCATTTTTAATTAGATCATCATAATACATTTTAACAATATTTTCATAACCGTAACCTTTTGACATGTGATACAGAAAAAACACACAATGTTGGCCGCATGCATCTGATGCGAAGTCTTGAACCTGTTTGTTAGAGTATTGCACGCGAATAGAATTGTTTTTTAAAAAATCTTGGACAGTCTTCGGAAAACGCGGGTCTTTAGGGTTTCCGCCAAAGCTGTCAAAAAAACAACTAACGCCGTCGTTGTTTACGTAGATGGCTGCCCAGTGTTGACCCGATTCTGTGGAAGGATCCGTATTAAAAATGAGCATGGCCGGTAAATTCTTTAACGGGGTTTTGGGTAGGTAATCGCACGGAAGCACTCCTAAAAAATACGCGTTGTGCGCAATTTTATCCATAACGGCCGTTAGTTGGACGGTATTCATTTCGCCTTCTCGGTCAGTAATAATCGACCAGCACCTGTCTTCGATTGGATATTTCAACGATTGAATCAAAAATCGCGTAAACGATAATGGTTACGGATTGCGCGAGAGGTTGTCTGAATCGCGCTTCCAGTCTAATGTTTCCCGATCTAATTAATGATACGTGATTCGAACAATCTTCATCGGGCGATAAATTAAATCCGTAGAGGGTGTATCCGTTGAGAAAATCCTGGCGATCTATTGCCAGAGGGTGATTTTTAAGATGTCTTCCGGTAGATAATACGAGTTGATAAAAGTCCCTCACGGCAGATCCGTTCTCATATTCAGGCTGAAGGGGTTTGGACGGGATTTGTATTCCGTCACGATATAAAGCCAGAAATTCCAGGTTAAAATGTTTAAAAGCAAAGGGGTTTTTATCGTACACGCCTGAAAAAGCCGTATTTTCTGTCATTGCTAAAATTATAGATTTTGGTAAAGTCCCCAAAAAACGATTTTCTTGATTAGACACGCGAGATCCTACCGGTATAGAGAAATTCTTCAGACACACGCGTTCTATGGGGTATTTAGCTGTGGTGGATAGAAGCGCTTGCACATGTCCTAGCCGTACGCCCGGTGAAACCGAAACTTTTTTCACAAAAAGAGACGCGGATACAATATTGAGTTTATAAGCGTTCAGGTCATCTCGCATCAAACAAAACTCGTCTTTACCTCTTGTCATCCGTATTCGCAGGTCTATACCATTCAACATTAACTTCTCCTGAAAGAATATATCGCTATGGATGGGTGCTAGTAATTCTACGACATTACTAGCATTGGTAAACGCTGCGCGCTTCATTAATCCTGTATTTTCTCCTGCGGGATCTGTGGCGTCCATGTGACCCGGCGTGTCTTTGTAAAACAATCCGGCTGAAAAGACACTTTCGAGAGTATCTTTTCCGAAATTGATCAGAGCCTCGATCAAGCATCTATAAGGGTACGTACTAGAACTCTGTGTTATTAAGCGATCGTCTAGAGACACATCCACCTGCGAGAATATACACGCTCCGGGGTAATTTATTAAACCGACAGGTGCGCCGTCTGCTATATCGGTACCGTCCGGTCTGGTTATTTTGACCCGCGTGTATAACAGTGTGTTATTAAGATCGATGTAATCTTCACCCGTCCCTGCAATAAAAAATTCTAACGGCAATGAATCCGTTATTGCAGATAAAGGCGGTATTTCCACGTAGGTGTTTTTTTCAATAGACGTCTGGGTCATAGGAACGGTAAATAAATCTAACTCGGATTTAATACACTCCTCTGACATATTGTGGAACAGTGACATGTTTAGAAAATAGTGTTCAGCGGTCTTTTGACACGGACAGATTTCTTTACACGTTTCGAACGGGAGCGTCGTGAGCGTTTTGCGAGTGTACGCTTCTTACTAGTACGTTTAGCTTTCTTCACGCGGCCACTCCCCCTACGCGCTCGCACTCCGGGCGGTTTAAAAGACCCGCGCGACATAACCATTAACCCGTTACCGTTTTGACCATTGTTATAATTATCGTTATACGATCTCGATAGGGCGGTGGTTACAACGTCGCTAGCTATATTTCTCACAGCGGCTTTTAGATGTGGTTTTGCTATACTAAAACCTCTTTTAAACAGAGGTAGAGCAGTTCTGAAAAGCGCTTTGAAAATTCCTCCTATACCGCCCCCGTACATAACAGGGCCGCCAGCATAGCCGGGTAACCCGTTACCCGCTTGGTTTCGGTAGTAAGCGACGTAGCGTTCGGGGTCCATACTCGTGCGATAGTTTTGTTAAAACAAAAAACAAAACTACTTCACTGGTCTGAAGTGTAGTTTAACCACAACTTTACCGTAAGTGAAACGTACGTGTTTGTTCTGATCGTCTTTGATTTCGATGCATATGTCTGTAATATCGGATTTATTCACAGGCGCGTAATGCGGCTTATCGAATCTAACACTGACTATGTCGTTAGACATTCCCTCTATATGTACAGTTCTCAGTAACGGTACATACGAATCGCCGACTGATTGATATTCAATCATGTCCGTGTATATGTACATGCTGTAAAACCCCCCTCTTATGTCGGCCTAATGTGGGGCGTGCGTCACGACAGGTGCGTCATCAGGATGATCTTTGCGAGGCTGATTTACAGATCCTAGAGGCACGCCCGGTTTTAAACCTAAAATAATGGCCAACTTCCCGTAAAATATCAAAGATGTGTTCGTCGGTGCTTTTAGAAATATCCTGTTTTTGACATGATCGTAACCGAGGGTCACTCTAGGAGGTAGATTCGCATTTATTTCTCTAACCAGAAACAGTACATCCTCGTAATATCCCACTTTTAACGTATTACATACTTTAGATACGTTTTGAAGATTTTTTTCTTTAATATAGATAATCACACCCGCATCCTCCTCGTCATAACTCAGTATGGTGGGAGTCGTGTTAATAATAAACGCCGCATCCTCCTCGTTAAATGTATACCAGGAAATTGGATAATAAAATTCGATCAGGCCTACCTCCCACTGGCCTTTGAGGTTCATACTTCTGGCAAGTCTTGTTTTGTAATTAGAAATACAGTTGTCAGGATATAAATTCATCGACGCGTTGCAAGGAAGCGTAACGTAAAAACCGCCCTCGGCCATGACGTAGATTATTGCGAATGATATTTAAGATTACCTCGTCGTCACTTTAAACGGTTCTGTAAGTCCAAGATGGAGCTTTCTGGCAACCATGACGTAAATTTAGTCGGCCAGCCCCACCATTTCACGAGACAGAACATTTTTTTTCCTCTCTTTTTACGATCTAAAATCTTCTCTATTTTAAACGACTTATCTTGATTCACAATAATTTTTTGTAATTCTTTTTCATAAAAACAACCTTCGATAATATCCCCGTCGTAGTCCTAGTACACTGGCGGGATCCGTGGTATGCAGGCCGCTATAGTGAAAAACTCTTCTGTGTAATTCTGCTCGTACCCCTTAGAAAATACATGCCTGACTTTAGACACCCTAACCACATCGCCAATTTTATACCTAAAGACAGGTGCACCTTTACGCATCCTTCCATACAGATTATTAAACACATCCGCTTCGTTTTCTTTATGAACATCCAGGGGTCGCATTTTAATGCTTTTGTGATAGCTGGCATTATACCCATCTATAAGGTCTTGTAAGATATCGTAATAACGCTTTGAATTGATGGCTGTTAAAAATCGCGACATTCTGTCACGAAGCGTCCGATTAAAGCGCTCCACCACCGATGCTTTTACATCGCTTGCCGTAGCAAAATGATGTATGTTATACTTTTTCATCAGTTGCTGGAAATGTTTGTTAAAAAATTCAGTACCTTTATCAGTCTGTAATTTTTGAGGCACACGGTTTTCTTTGAGTATAGATTCGAACGCTTTCGTAACCTCCTTTCCCGTCTTATTCTTCAGCGGGCGTGCCCATGCGTACTTGCTGAAAACGTCTATACAAGTCAGTAAAAATTTTATATCATCGTTTTCTTTCGAATAAGCAGACATGTCGACCAGATCTGCTTGAAACTGTACGTCTTTCCCAAACACCACGACCCTATTATGCTTGTATTTGACAGGCGCAGTTCTGTGTAAGGTATATGCGTCTTGAGCGGCTAGCCAGTCCGTAACCTCTTTATCATTCAGAGTTACGCCGTATTCCTGTAACACTGCACGTTTTTTACCCCCCCAAAGACCCTGGGTTTGAAGGATTGTAGTATGTTTTTTTCATTAATTCAGACATCTTACTCCACTGTTTTTCAAAAAATAATGACAGAACGAATAGTGTCAAGTAGGTTTTTATTTACAATCATTGTAGAAGGGAGGGGGGTCAAACATTAAATATGATTGGTTATACCTTATCTATATATTGAAGGAACTTCATACACGATACAATATTTTTCTCCGTCATATGTTCAACTAATGTGTCAATAATTTTACACACATCCGTCGATTCATTTCTTGACAACAAGATCATACACACATCGGTTACATAAGTACAAAGACATAAAATGTTACCTATTTTAAGACTTTCTTCAGATTCAGACATGATTTCGAGAATGTTTTTAACGGTCATACAGGGATCATACCCCTTTGCGATGCATCGCCTTGTCATAAGTTTCCACTCATTCGACATGCCTCGTATAACAGTCATTTGATTTTTTATTTTCATTAAACGTTCATTATTCACATAACAATCATTATTATCATCAATGGTCTTATACAATAAATGTATTATTTCTCTCTTAATTCGTTGTTTAAATAAGAGTTTTGCCAGACAGGGTGTGCTGTAGAGGTTTCCCATCTTCCCCCAGGTTAGTCAGAATCCGCAGGTGCGCTTTTCTTCCAGCTGTCGACGGCGTCAAAAACAGCCTGTTCACAGTTTTCATCCACAAGTTTCGTCCTGAGTTCTGCCAATCCGCCCACTATATACATCTCATCTCTGAGTTCGCACAGAACGGCATCGACAACGCCCTGAATCCTCTGGAGGTGCGGTGATAAACCGAACAGTTTCAAGGTTCTGGCCAGAATGAACTTTAGATCGGATTTACACACTTTACCCCTCAGTTCTTCAAAACAGCCGAGAAAATAGTACGCCGGAGCCTCATAGAGACACGAATGTTGTGTTTGCGACGGATGATCGACCGAACAGCCATAGCAATTTTTTTTAAGCTGCCTGTCGACCAGATGTTCCAGAATGATCCCGACAATGGCCTTAATAATTTTATGGGTGGTCACGCCGATGCATCCGTCGACCGTATCCATGACGGAATCGGAGGTTGCGGCGTCAGGTGCTGCAGGTTGAGACAGTGCGTGCTTTGCCAGGAAGGCGATGGTATCCGAGCTCTGTACAAAATTTATTCAGCCAGGTAATGTTGTCCGTAGACGATCCCTCCGCGGATGCAACCTCGTTGCATACAGCGCTAAGAGGCGTTCTTGGGTCATGTTGCAGGTGTTAGCGTTTCAAAGTCTATTTCCTCTGAGACCCCTGTCGCTCTGTATTTAATGATAATAGAATGTAGGCGGAGCTACGTGAACGCCTCTCCGACTGGTCACGCACCATTCGGGGTGAAACAATTTCACTTTTATGTTGTTGTATCTGTCAAATGCCTCGCACCATTTAAACATTTTGTCAATCTTCTCAAATATGTCTTCTAACGCAGGGACATCTTTCCATTGAAACAAGAATTTAATTCTATAGTATTTGAGATGATCCTCTTCAGATATCGGCCATGCGCGCTCAGGTAGGCCTTCAGTGTGGTCGCTACAAAGTATATAAACGTAATCATCAGCGTACTTGTTAACATGGTCCCCCAGCACTCTGTATCTCATTCCAGGCGTAATACCGTTCCACTCCCCTATGAATAGCGGGTCGTCGCAACCGTCTTTTAGATCACGCCAGACATAATTGTAAAATAAACACCAGTCTTTTACAGTGAAAAACAATTCAGGATCTTCGCACGTGTCGTACGTGAACCTTTCATCATTGTCCACGGTACGCAGTCTGACCTCTCTGTTGGTCTTGTCAAAGTTGTAACTGCATACACGATTACCGGATAAATGAAGATCGTACTTAACATTATCCATAGACTCGTGGAGGAAATTGACCAAACACGGTCCATGTTTCATCTTCCTAGGCGCTAGAGTAAGATCACCCATAGCACCCTCAACGGTCTTCTCTGGAGTTTTAGGTAACGATCTTTCAGCCATTGTTGTAGAACAATTTTCTGGGGTTTTTTTCCAATTCGCAAAACCTCGTCTGTATTTTGTGAAGGTGAAGATGGGCTACCCTCAACACTCCTTTTTTAAACACAACATTACAACTGAAGCCGTCAGTACACCTGCTGTTAGGGGCCGGCAGTAGGCGTGGTCTGGATTCAGCGGCGTAAGCGCATTCTGAGTTTTGACGCGCTAGTGTGCGGTTATCTGACGGATGGGCTGCGTAAGATTGTCTGCTCTTTTTCTTTTGTTTAATTTTTGTAACAAGATTTTGACTTTTTACTTAACGAACGTGTCAGATTCTTTTTTGTTTTAGAAGACGGTAAGATGAGTCAGCTCTATTTTCTTTAACTTGTAATGTTAGAACGTTGTAAAGTATCTTAACGTTCGCTTCTGATGCTTTTTTGGGTCACACATTATATTCTTTAACTTGTGTCAAAAGCTACCTTTTAATCTGTAATGTTAGAACGTTGTAAAGTACCTTAACGTTCAATTCAGATGCTTTTTTGTTTTAGAAGATTAGTCAACTCTATATTATTTAACTTGTAATATTATGCTTTGTTTTAACTAACGTGTCAGATGCTTTGTTTGTTTTAAATAAACAAACACGTACACTTCTACTTCTTTTTATTTAACTTAAAACGTTTTAAACTAGTTAGACTTCGTTACAACAACACTAGCAAGTCGTCGCTCATTTTACGTATATGTTTTATGTTTTTTTGTCGATATGTGTAAGTGAAAAACACCAATAAAAACTTCCCTTTGTCCCGTTTAACACAGTTTCACAATTTAAAGTTTAAACACATAACTGTCTTCAATGGCCCACACAAAAAACACATTTCCCAAAACATTCATAAATACCTTAGGATCACTGGAAAGTAAAAACAGATGCTCATTTAGATGGGTGGGGGTGGACAAAAACAGGTGTCCAGTTTGGGTGTCCAGTTTGGGTGGGAGGGAGGGGTGGGGGTCTTATCTTTATGAGGGGCAATAAATCAAACTTTTTGACAATAGGTGCCCTGGGATCTCTCTATTAACAAAGCATGCCTTACACTAACACTATTACGCTCATGTTTAGTATTGAGTTATGTGTGTCTGAATCATATTAATACTGAAATTTGAAATACAGAAATTTGAACAAACAGTAAATAGTGCCATGCTGTAATTTTCATTGTAATTGCAACATAGGCTCATTGGAAATACGTGCCTCTAAATACATTTCTGCAAAACTGAAATAAAAAATGTACCTATACATATTAATCGCTGCAATTTCCAGTTTAAATGAACACTAAAGGCAGTAAAACTCTGTCAGCTTTTATTCCTTTTCACACAAAGTATGATTTGCAGGTCCACAGTTTTGATCAATAAAGCCTAATGTTCTCATAATTACTTCAGGAATATTATATAATAAATAAAAAAAAATTAACATGCTGCTAAATTTGAAAACTGATACTTTTGTCACATTATGTGACAATATGTGTCATCACATATTCAGCTTCATATGCATGAGTTTTCTAATTCAGTAGGTTTGCTCGGTAGCTCACACAATACAGTATTGCACTTGAGTGATGAATAGCTGCATTGTGAAACCACGGTTCAACAAAAGAGCTCAAATTCGCATAAGGAAGT
This sequence comes from Acrossocheilus fasciatus, assembly GCA_036784905.1. Classification (NCBI taxonomy): domain Eukaryota; kingdom Metazoa; phylum Chordata; class Actinopteri; order Cypriniformes; family Cyprinidae; genus Acrossocheilus; species Acrossocheilus fasciatus. The sequence goes on from CM071945.1 coordinate 2,629,452, forward strand.
TAAAATAGCATGGCTGCATCAACAAATTTAAAACGCATCGGGTAGGTTTAGGGTTGGGTTTGGTGTTGGGTTTGGTGTAAGGGATATTTCCAGCATGATAGAGCATTAAAAACTATTATTTTGAAGTTTATCCTCGTCTCCGTGTTCCTCGTTCCTCCCTGCTGTGTGCACCGTGACAATCATATAGTAAGTACATATAGTTAATTATTACTCAGTACTTAGCATATATAACATAATTACACTGTAACAAGGACACCTTAAAATAAAGTGCAACCCATTAATTTTTTTAAAAATGCAAAAAGGCCTGCCCCCCAAAAGGGTTCTTGTGGGTCAGTATTTAAAATACTCATATATATATATATATATATATATATATATATATATATATATGTGTGTGTGTGTGACGATACATGTCCAACTGGTTCATTTATTTATTTGCATGGAAAAGAACATAAAAATCAAACTGCATCTTACATATTGTCAGTCCTCTGTCGTGTGTGTCTTGTGTTCCCGCCTCTTGTGTCCTTATTTGGTCTTGTTCCTGTCCTTGTTAATTGTGATTATTAATTTAGTGTTGTCCAGCCGTGTTTTTGTTATTATCATTGATTGTCATGTGTATATTAGTTCCTGCCTGTTCAGTTAGTGTTTGTCTGGTCTACTCGTTATTCCCTGGTGTTCCTGTCCGTGTCAGCCTTGCCTTGTCTTGTCCTGCCTTGATGTCACCATTAAAGACTATTATTTTGAAGTTACTCCTCGTGTCCGTCTTCCTCGTTCCTCCCTGCTGTGTGCACCGTGACACATATGTACTTCCTGTCTATGTAAACATACATTTTGGGCCAAAGCCCATTTTCATAACATTTGTTCTTGAAAGGTTACTGATAAACAAGATATTAAAATACATGAGGTTTATCGCAAAAGCTACTTCATATTCCTTGTAGAAAAAAATAACAAACACCTATACTTGTGAAGTTAATGTTATTTAACATTCATTAGCAATAATTATGAAAACCTCTCTATAAATGACACTGTTTGCAAGACAATCTGACATGACCTTATATTAGTTAAAATACCAATCATAAAGATCATGAGCTTCTTTATATTCCCGGTGTCGTGCTACATAGTCACAGGCAGTGCAAATAGGCAGAATAAACTCCTGCTCCTGTTGTATTAAATGAGGACTTGGTGTGAGATGTTTCCTCCAGTTAAAGTACCTGTGATATGCATCTTCATCCTTGCTCAGCTGAAGCAGATATTCGGCTAGTGACTTTGCATCAGGGAAGTCATTGACATGAATGAAAGAATCGGCAGGAACAAACTTTTCATAGTTTTTTCTTGGAGGACCCAACACCACAGGGACAGTACCTGCTGCGAGCGGCCCGTTTAACTTCTCAGTGATGTAGTCCTTGTGGATGGAGTTCTCAAAGGCCAGGTAAAATTTGCACCTAGCTATGGTTGGATAGTAGTCATTATAATCAAGAAATGATGCATAAGCCTTTCCAAACACATTCACGTGGAGGTATTTATTTAATTCTTGGTAAAAACGGTTTCTTATGTCGACACCAGTTGAGGGAGCATTGTTACTTACAATCCAACACACCAGTTTGTCCTTTTTGGGAATTACAAACTCCTCAGCTGGTTTCTTCCTGATAGTCAAGCGATGCCGTACAATAATATCTGCACCCTCTCTGTAGCTGAGAGTGAGATTGAACAGGTTTTCCAGACCTGGTATCCTTTTGGTGTTCGTTGGGGATTCTACATGAAACCAAATCCATCTTTGGAACAGAGGACGAGGAGATGGAGGAAGGTTGGACAGATCCAAGTTGATGGCTTTGTGAAAAATGAAGACGGCATCTGAGTTGTTGTACAGAGATCTATCATCTGTCAAATGACAACCATCAATGTTGTAAATTGTTTTGCAGTCACTGAAATCAAATCTGTAATTTTCAGGCCAAACCCATAAGAGAAGAATAGGTTTGTCTTTTCCTGCATCAGTAAGAGAGTTGCTTATAGGTGGTGAATCTGGACAGATATTTGGATATGAGGACCAGTAATAGAAGACAGTCAGAGAGACAAGAGATGCAAATGCCACGATAGCAGTCAAACGAGGCAGTGAAGTTTCTTTATAATTGGTGTTTGACATTTTGTGATCTGAAGAGAATCATTAAAAAGACACATTTTAGTCTTGAACACCAGCAATAAAATAATTATAATAAAACAAATATTGTTTAGATTTAAAAAGGCATGTAGAATCCATTTTTAAAAAAAATTAAACCCAAGTCAGTCTGATAGACCAAAAGCTACACTACCTTGGCTGTAAGTTTTTTTTTTTTTTTTTCCTCCATTTATGACATTAAGTAAGCTAAAATTTAATTAATTAATTTAATATTTAATTAATGATCAGGATTTGGGAACAAAATTATCTTTTGACTTAAAGCCATTTTTGTTTCACAATTAAATGCAATTCAAATTGTAGTTTTGAAATCAATTTAGGTAACAACTCCTTACCTCTATTAAAAGCTCCTGAGAGAAGTTTCAGGTCTGTCTCAGAGAATTACGCTAGCATCAGCGGATGTTTGTGTGTTACTGAAAGCGAAAGGTATGAACAGAGATTCAGGAGAACAGAGCAAGGTATGAACAAGCATGTGTGCTTGTATAACCAATCACAAATTATACCTCTGAACAGGTTAGTCAAGTTTGTTAGCAGGGCTGTATGATAAAGTTTTGATGGGAGTGGTTAAGGATACTCATTAGGACATGTCTCATGTCCAGAGTGTCAGAACTACAAGTTGAAATGGGAGAAGGAACAGCAATGCTGAATCTGGAAGGTGCTTCGGGTGCAGTCTTTTGCATCGAGTTATCGGTTAATAGAAAAATCAATCGGTATCGATAATTAATCACAATAAATTTCAAATTTTTATTTCTTTCAAGTTTAAAGGCATATTTTTGCTCTTAAGTAAAAGTTGTATAAAACCAGACATGTCCTCCAATTCATACGACCTTTACGGTCGTTTGTCACTATCCTCAAATACGACCCATACGAGCGTTCCCTAGATTAGCGCCCCTACCGGCAACAGGAGATGCTACAGATACTTTCGCCTAAATACATTGTGGGTTTCTTTTAAAATGCTTGCTATTTGTGTTTTAAACTCTCCCAGCTATCCGAAGTGTTTTATTGCCAAAAGATATGGATTTTACCTCTCCCACCTCTCCCAAAACGGCTCATGTTTCAGCTATTAAAATAGTTCAGTTTTGTATGTAATGGCAAAGTTATTATATTTCGTTTTTTTACCTTTTTTTTTTATTTATTTTTATTTTTATTTTTTATTAAGTTAATTTCGTTAAACAAGTTATTTCTTTCTTAAAGTAACGACCAAGCAGTCAGCGGCAGACCGGCAGGCTGATCACAGCATGTTTGATCAATTTAGCCTTCTCAAATCATCACGACTTGCTTTTAAGAAAACAATAAGCTTTCTGCCGTCTCGTCTTGAACAGGAGCGCTTCACAAAAATGAACCGAAAGTCAGCGAATACATGCCTCACAGACATGATAAATATATCTATAGAAAGATTTAGATTACTACTTAACGAAATAAATCAAATTGAAAACAAAAACTCATTCATAATCATAATCCGTGAAGATGCACTTCTCTCTAAAGGCGCGTCTAATGAGAAGATGAATCCACACTGATTCAAATATCTCCTTACTATTTCCCTCGGACACATTCATGGTAATTACTTTTGCTGGGGCTTTACAGCAAGCTTTATTGCGTGTATTTGAACGCAGAACAGCTGCGCTGATGGCGCGATCGCTGCTGCTAAACACTAAACACCGTCGAGCCGCTCTTCAACGTCACCAGCGCGGCAATTTTTTTTCATCACTAATTGATAATAATAATAATTCCTTACATTTATATAGCACTTTTCTAAGCACTTGGCTTACAAATTGATGGATGTCTAAAATATAAAAATAAGGAGAAAAATAAAACAGGCCCGAGGCCCGGCCCTCGTCTGAACTATGACGTGAAAATTGGCCCGAAGCCCGGCCCTAGGGACGTAAAAAAGTCGGGGCCCATTGGGCCCAGGCCGAAATGCAGGGCTCTAATGCACAGCCCCTGTCAGTGATGATTTTCCAGACCATACCAAATGTGTACAGCTTTGACACAAGTGCCTCAGCCACCTCAGTGCTGGAGCCACACTTCAAAGGCTCAGCGATAACCCACTTGGTGAACAGGTCTGTCACCGTGAGGACGTATTGATGGTCTTTCATGTTTTTTTTTCAGTGGACCAATGAGGTCCATACCGACCACCGACCACGGCTCTTTCACCTCTGGAGATATGTAATATTACTACATCACCTTATACATAACTTGTTGCTTCAAGTTGTACACCAAGGTAAGCTCTACCTTAATAGGGTGAAGGCCAGGAGACACAGTCTTTATGGGGCCATTCTTTTGGCATCTGTGACAGCTTTTGACCTGATGGATACATTTATTATTTAGACCAAATAATTAACTGAAGTCAAACAAAGCCACTAAATCAATTCATTGCCTGAGAGCCATAGTGTTAAATTCCATGAGAGTTACACTGTATACACTGTAAGGTGCTATATTAACACTAAAAATTCAACACTATGAATGGTGTACATTTAACACTATATAGATTGGGACCATATATGATCTTTAGTAGTGTTAAAATTGACACTTTAAGTGCTAAACTGACACTGCTTTTTTTTTACTGTGTATGATATACTGCATGCTGGAGAAATTCCCAGGAAGGAACATGTTAGTGTAGCTAACATCAAGCACAAAAAAGACTTGAAAAAATTAACAGCCTCAAGGAACAAGTCCGTTTCAAAGGCATGGCCCGAAACAATGGCGAAGGTGTGGCATGTTGTTGTCTCATCACCAAGGCACAAAATGTACAGGAAAGTATCACCATGTTGTGGCAACGTCTCCAAAATGCTTCAAGAAACCTCCCTGCCAAGCTTCCTATAAAACTATGCACAAGTGCACCGAGGGCAAAAGCTGCTTTAAATGCAAAGGATGCTCATACCAAATGTTGATTTAATTTAGTTAATAGAAGTTAATTGATAAAGGAAATCTATTTCTAACATTATTTTTGACAGCATCCTCATTTTGCAGCATTTTTTAAACTTTTAACATTACTGTAGCTTTGCAGGTAGCTTTCTCGAAGCATCTTGAAGATGTTGCCACAGTTCTTTTGGATTTAGTCTGTCTCCGTTTGTTCGGTTTCTTCATTTCATTCCAGACAGACTGGATAATGATCAGATCAGATCTCTGTGTGGAGCACTGGCTGTTGTCAGACATTCACAGCATTATTACAATTAATGGCAAAATGAATGTTTGGAAATGTAAACTGATATGTCCTACTGACACACTACAGCAAAAGATAGAAATAACTGACTTAAAACCATTTTTTAACATTTTTTAACCATTTTTTAACTGCAAATGCATTGTGGAGCTCTCTATTTAAAGCGACCTCATCATGATAATTAGCCTCATGCATATTCATCTGGATGAGAATGTGAATGGCCATGTATGGCAAGCCGTTTTAGCTTAAAATATACTAAGTGTTACTCGTCGTAATTGCATTTTTACTAGTAACAATTCAATTAGAGAGCTCTACAATTAAATTATTACTAGTAATAATGCCAATTAGAGAGCTCTATAAATCAATATTTACTAGTAACAATTCAATTAGAGAGCTCTACAATTAAATTATTACTAGTAACAATTCAATTAGAGAGCTCTGCAATTGCATTCTTACTAGTAAGATCTCTCTAATTCAGTTCTTACTAGTAACAATTATGATTAGAGAGTTCTCTAATTCAATTCTTACTAGTACCAATTAAATTATAGAGCTCTCTAATTAAATTAAAGAGCTCTGCAATTGCATTCTTACTAGTAAGATCTCTCTAATTCAGTTCTTACTAGTAACAATTATGATTAGAGAGTTCTCTAATTCAATTCTTACTAGTACCAATTAAATTATAGAGCTCTCTAATTAAATTAAAGAGCTCTGCAATTGCATTCTTTCTAGTAAGAACTGAATTAGAGAGCTCTACAATTCGATTCTTACTAGTAATAATTACAATTAGAGAGCTCTTTAATGCAATTCTTACTAGTAAGAAATCCAGTTACAGAGCTTGACAATTGCATTCTTACTAGTAAAAAACCTGTATTAATTAGATGCAAAACGGATTTTCGATTACACCCATTGCCTTACCAAATCCCACCTGTGGTGATACACTTCAAAATAAAAGCCCCATGAATTAATAGCATTTTCATTGTGTCAGAATGACCTTTAAAGTGAGATGACAGCTTGGATATGGTTTTTTTTTTGTTTGTTTTTTTTTAAAGAATATTTAATCATTAAATTAATTTACATCTTTATGGTCTACTTACAAGTGAAGAAGACACACAAATGTTTCTTTTAAAAAAATTCTAGTCTTTGTCAAAATGTCTGGTAATGATGATATCATCTCATTTTGGTGTTTATTATGCACTGTAACATGCAGGAAGAATTTACATCTATTGGCTAATTGAACAGTGGTCACTCCTGACAAAATGAGTTTTAGAATTTCTTGCTTTCTTTTTATTTATTTATTTATTTGGTCATACAGTTATGATATTAATATGGAAACCACAACAATTATAAAACTTACAAAAACATTTCCCATTTTTTAAATTTGTAGATAGGCCTAATCACAAGTGAGATTTCCCAGTAAGGCGAAAAAAAAAAAAAAACAGCTTCCCAGAACTCAACACGGCGTGACGTCAGCTTCACATTCTCAGCCAGATGAATATGCATGAGGATAATTATCATAATGAGGTCGCTTTAAACAGAGAGCTCTACAATGCAATTCTTACTAGTAAGAATCGCTATTATAAAGCTCTGTAATTACATTTTTACTAGTAAGAATGCAATTACACAGCTCTACAACTGCATTCTTACTAGTAACAATTCGATTAGAGAGCTCTGTAACTGAATTAGAGAGCTCTGCAATTGCATTCTTACAAGTAACAATTCAGTTAAAGAGCTCTCTAATTCAGATTTTACTAGTAAAAATTACAGTCCGAGAGCTCTTTAATGCAATTTGTTACTAGTAAGAACTGAATTAGAGAGCTCTTTAATTCAATTACAGAGCTCAGCAATTAAACATATATCTAATGTGTTTTTCTACTAGTAAAAATGTAATTATAGAGCTCTATAATTGCATTTTTAATTGTAATAATTAAATAAGAGAGCTGTCTAATCGGAATTGTTACTAGTAAAAATTCAGTTGTAGAGCTCTGTAATGAAAAATGAATGGAAGTCAATGGAGACATATGACTAGTAAAAATTAATTTGTAGAGCTCTCTAATTGGAATTGTTACTAGTAAGAATTGAATTAGAGAGCTCTGTAATTGGCATTGTTACTAGTAATAATTGAATTGTAGAGTTCTCTAATTATAATTGTTACTAGTGAGAATATGATTAGAGAGATCGCTAATTGGCATTGTTACTAGTGATAATTTAATTGTAGAGCTCTCTAATTGAATTGTTACTAGTAAAAATGTCATTTCCGGTGGCGCTGCTCTGCTGGCGACTCGGACACGTGTACAATGGCCAGCTTGGTGTGTGTTTTAATGTTATTTCACTTTAAGTCACGTTTAGTGTGTTATCAAAATGAAGATGATACTGGCACAGTTTCTGTTGCTGGTGCTGATCAGAAGGGTGATCTCCGCTGGGAATCGAGAGTCACCTGCACGCACATTTGGCATGCTGCCCATCTATTGTAGCAGGGAGGAGCTGCTTTCGCTGAGGCCTGCAAGGACGACGCTACCTGTAGACATACCTGAAGTTTTCAGCAGGCAGCATGTTTGTTCGGGGTGACCCCGGAGGAGAGGAAAGAGGGGAGGAAATCGACAACGCCTCCGGAATCGGGGCAATAAACCACCGCTGCCGTCTATGATTTTAAGTAATGTCCTTTGAGAAACAAAATTGAGGAACTGCGTATGATCTCAAGGATCTGTTACGAGTATCGAGACTCCTGTTTGATGGTGTTCACAGAGACCTGGCTGCACCCTGACATCTCCAACTCATTTGTTGACCTTGAAGGGTTCTCCCTTGTTCGAGCAGACAGAGATGAATCTTCGGGGAAGACAAGAGCATAGGCGTAAATCCCGGGGGGGACGGGGGGGACAGGACCCCCCCTATCTGAGGGTTGTCCCCCCCTAAAAATATCATTACAAGCAACTGTGTAATGAAAATAATATAATGGATATATACTTAAAATAACTGTGTGAGTAGTAAAACAAAGTAAACAAAAAAAAACATTTTAAGTTCAGAAATGTTTTGATTCCTCCCTCCTTTGCCTCACAGTGGTTTGATCCACGGCCTGCTTTCCTCTTTTAACAATACACACACACACGAGTCCGGTGGGAGAGAGCAAGTTCAGTAACAGTTAGTTATGTGTAAATAACTTAGGCTGTCAAGGCTATTTTATTCTCTAAACATCGGGTGAAATGATTCTTTCTCTTTAATACAGATGATACTGGATCATTAATAAATTAGTCATGACAAAAAAAATATGATATCTGATGTTTTTTCTATGAGCGATTAAAAGGTTAACAAGCTTAATACCGTAGCTTGTCACCCACTACAATTAACATGGCGATAAGCCTGTGTGTGAACTGATATTTGGCTAATATTGTAGACCTACCGATGTGTTGGGTTTTGCTCAATATGATGTTAAGTGGCAGATCAGTGGGCTTAATGTGGTTGAATATCTAAAGAGACTACTCCGTTTCAGACGAAACCTAAAATACTATGGAGGACGCAAATTAATAATTATAATTATACCCATATATGAACCATATGAACCAAACTCATATTTAAACACAGTCCATGCTATGTGCATGCTGTGTACACATATCTATCCTTACAAGTACAATTTTGGCTGTATTATTTGTGTCCCTTTCAAAAATTGCTCTTGAGAAATTTTATGTTTATTGTCCCCCCCTACTGTTAGATGAAATTTACGCCCCTGGACAAAGAGGCGGTGGTGTTTGTGTCTACATCAGAGAGGGATGGTGCAGCCTTTTTACCCTCTGCGAGAATTTGGAAATATCATTATTTGTGCAGCATATGTTCCGCCAAGTGTAAACGCTGCGAAATCGGCCAGCTGCAAAACTGACTGTGTTCATGAACAATTAAAACGTACTCCTGGAGCTCCAATCTTCATTCTTGGCAATTTTAATCATTGTAGACTGGACTTTTCTCTCCCAGGTTATGAACGGTACATAAAATGTGCTACCCGAGGAAATAAGATTTTAGACAAATGTTACGGGAACGTGGAGGATGCATATGTGGCCAAGCCCAAACCCCCTCTGTCGAACTGTGATCATAACACGATTCATTTGGTACCCACTTATAAAACACTTTTAAAACGCTCAAAGCCACAGACGAAGACTGTACTAGTTTGGTCTGATGACAATATTGAAATTTTAAAGGGCTGCTTCGCTTGGACAGACTGGGAACCGTTTAATGATATGGATATTGAGGATGCCACAGAGACAATAACAGACTACATTAATTTTTGTGTGGACACAGTTGTTGAGAAGAAAACTGTAACTGTATTTCCTAATAACAACAGCTACATAACAAAGGAAATTAAGGAGTGCTTAAATAGGAAGAAGTTAGCCTTTAACAACCAAGATAAAACTGAATTAAAATTAGTTCAAAAGAAATTAAATAGTTTGTTGAAGGAGACTAGGAAAATAACATAGAGACATCATAGAACAAAATTTTAACTTTGGGAATTACAGGAAATTATGGGATGCTATGAAAGTAGTAACCAATATGGAACCTGTCCGGAAAAGGCTTATAACTAGTAATGAACAGCAAAGAGCAAATGATCTGAATGATTTTTTTCTAAGGTTTGAGTCCCCATTAGAGGAATTGGTGGATCTAGACTCAGTCATATGTAATTCAGATTGTAGATTAGAAGTTGTCCCACACACAGTCTGTTCGTTATTTAAATGCGTATGTTTCAAAAAATCTACGGGTCCTGATGGAATCTCTGCTTTTTTGATAAAAACTTGTGCTGATGAACTTGCTCCAGCATTCTGTCCTATTTTTCAGAGATCTTTAGACATGCATAGTATTCCTTCATTGTGGAAAAAATCCATAATCATGCCGGTTCCCAAGAAAAAATGCCCAGTTGATAACTGTGATTTTAGACCTATAGCTTTGACTTCAAACATCATGAAATGTTTTAAAAGAGGAGGTTAAATTATCACTTGACCCATTTCAGTTTGCTTATAAGGCCGGACGAGGGACTGAGGATGCCATTAATTGCATCTCTCATTTGGTAAATAAAACCTGAGGATACCCAAGCATAAGCGCGTTTACTTTTTATAGATTTTAGTTTAGCGTTTAATACTCTCCAACCTAGGATATTAATTAGTAAATTCATAGAATTGGAAGTGAACCCCTTCTGTATTAAACGGTTGTATACATTTGTAACTAATCGTACACAACAAGTAAGGGTAAATAATTGTTACTCTGAGGTGAATTGTTACAGTGGTAAAAACATGGTAAATGTTGTGTTATTGTGCTTTAACTACAAATAGTACACAGTAAAAACACAGTTACTGTGGTAAAACAAGGTTAGTGTTGCGGATACCATGTTTTAACTACAAATACCACATTAAAACTACGTAACTATGGTAAAAACATGGTAAATGTGTGGACTTTTACATGATCACTTTCCCACCACAGGCTAATTTCAAACAAATACCACAATGAAAACTAACTTTATAATGCTGGCAGGGTCCACTTGAATGATCTGAACGTCAAACATGCTAAAATAATGGGACAAACAGTGTACAGTATCGATTTGAAACACGACATAATTTCATTCATAAATACGGGATGATCGACTAACGTTACTTTACGAGACGGGTGGAAACTCTACATGCAGGTGTCTTGAAGTTATCTAAAATCCATATATTTTGGCAATAAAACACTTCGGATAGCCGGGAGAGTTTAAAACGCAAATAGCAAGCATTTTAAAAGAAACCCACAATGCATTTAGGCGAAAGTATCTGTAGCATCTCCTGTTGCCGATGGGGCGCTAATCTAGGGAGTCGCAGAGCAATTTAGTAGATTCACCCACGTCATTTTTACAGTAATAGTTTTACTGCATTTGTCATTCCTGAAATGGTATATATACGTGGACGTTTGGTCCTCTTAGATAAATGAAATTTTTTTTTCAAATTGTGAATGGATTTTGTAGAGAAACAGCAAAAGCCACTCCACTTACAGCACAGTACAATATGACCAGAAATGACTGAGTGAATGAGCTGGCTTATCTAAAACCAGGAAGTGATCGTGCATATGGTCAATTGGCAGAGCATTAGTAACTGCTTTGAAATATATTGGATACCATATTTTTCATTCTTTTTCCCGGTTTTCCCTTAACTGAATTGGATCTTTTTTTCTATCTCTTTTTACATTACACACAAACTGAACTTTATTACATTTATAGCATGAAATGAACAGTGTTATACACCTCAAAGGGAATTTAAACTGAGTTATGATATCAAATTCTACATATTGTTTGATGTTTTATTGTTGTGTTGTGATGTGATTGTATTTGCTATTATCATTATTATTATTATAACAGTAAAGTGTTATTTTTATATTCAACTTCTGGTCTCCTGTACATGCTTTATATTTTCCTCCTCACTCCTTTCGAGTCTAGAACTGGTCCAGTGGATATTTGCATTGGAGGACGCAAGTGCTACATACTGTCTGTGTGTGTGTGTGTGTGTGTGTGTGTGTGTGTGTGTGTGTGTGTGTGTGTGTGTGTTCAATCCATTATCAGTACCTTAGAAATTTTTACACTAATGCTGTGTGCTGACAGTGCTGCACAAATCACCTCCCATGTTGTTTACAATGTTACTGCAGTTTGTGCAACATACAGTGAACAATGTCTACATCAGGGTGAGTTTAAGCAAACTGCAAGTACTATTTGTTAGTAAAACAAATACCGTGGAAAAGTGCACCTTTAGAATAAAAAAAAAAAAAAAATTACCATATAGACATGAACAGTCACCCAATTGGATCCCATTAAAATCCTAAAGGAATGATCCTACATGATATTTATGTCTTTTATTCCTGTCGGAATCCTATAGAAACGGTTCCAAAATATGATAGAAATTCCAATTAGAATCCGCTACAATTTTCTTATTGGAATCCTTTAGGATTTTTTGACAAGGGGATTCATAATTCACTTGACTTATGATATGGCATCAGTGGACCAGATACATGTGAGATATCGTTTCATTTGCTTGTTTTATTTATTTATTTATTTTTTGTCTTTATTTAATGTAATTTAATGTGTTGTTCATAGAGTCGATCTTTTTCAGATACTTTAATAGGAAGTCTTCTGTTTACTAGTGATTGCAGTCTTGTGATGATAACAGATACACATATGAAGCCTTTTTAAAGACTGTAATGATGCACACACACACGCATACGCTTTTCCACCGAAATTACCTGGAACAATATGTCCCAGGTGTTTTTTTCAGTCCTTAGGAGGAGCAGGAGGAGCCTGATTCAACTTCCAATCTCACAGTCAAATATTTGCGGGGTGTTATGATCATGCCATTTTGGTTAAATGGGGGTGCTCGGTCTCTGATTTTACATAGAACTACTGGTTTTCTCCCAATGAGTTAATATACAGCCTATTATGCCTGAAGTGCCCTGGGCCCTGAAGTGGCCCAGAACTGGATTAAAGACAAGGGCCACACATGGGCCATAACTGGCCCGAATCACCCTTAACTGGCCCTGAACTGGGCCAAAACATGTTTTATTATTGGTACCAATTCTCAGCCTTAAGTAAACCAGAATCCCCAAATCTGAGCCACACCTGAGCCTTATATAGCCCAGAGACAATACAGAATATTAATATTTGATATTATTGTATTGTGTATTACTATAATACCATTACCAAAACGAAAATGTACACACAGACTATGCCCATTAAACTGAATAGAAAATCAGCCTTAAACTCCACAGGTCATGTAACTGTGCAATAAAAAATGTATTGCATTTAAAATGTTTTATTTCTATAAGAGAAACGTAACAGACAGACATATGGCAAGCCGTTTTAGCATTTAAAACTTTTTGTTTTGACTATCCATAAATATAATTTCGGATAGTCACAATTGTAATTCGGATAGTCATAATTATAATTTTACTAGTCACAATAACAATTAGAGATATCTGCAATTATAATAGCACTAGTAATAAATCGGATTAGAGATATCTCTAAATACTTTATGACTAATCAAAACTCCATTTACATCAATAGCACGTGAAATGTAATTAGAGATCACAATTATAGTTTAAGATATCTGAATTGCAATTGCTCCTAGTCGAATTGCTGTTGTGTAATGTCAGAATAAATTTACTCAGCTCCTCCCAGAGCTCCTGCTAACAACATAATAAAAGTCTGCTTTTGTTGTCACGGACAGAAAAGCTACTGGATGAAGTGCTTCATGGATTATTAAATAAATCTGGATGCAGCCTTATGTGGTAAAAGGTCTCAAGCGTGCATGTATGTATAGTGCTGTGATTTTAATTGAATCATGTTGCAAAACGGACCAAATGCTGTGTAATTTTCAATAAAGGCAAAAAACCACAAACTGCTCGTCTGAATTTATTTATTATATATTTAGACATAATGAAAAACAATGGAATTATACAAAATCACACACATGAAAAATAGTACAAATAAATGCATGACGAACAAGAACAATGCCTCATAATCAGATGCAGTCCAAAAAGGTGAAGGCTGATTTTAAAAAGATTACAATTTAATAAAAATTTATCTGGCATTGATGACATTTTAGGTTACATTACGCTGTGTATGAATTCAGGTTCACTCGTGTCATTATGGCAGCTTGTTTCCACCATAGAATGAAAAATAAAGATAATTTACTTTTTTCTCAGAATTGCGAGATATAAACAATGCGAGTTATAAATTTTATAATTGTGAGATAAAAAGTTGCTATTTATTTCTTTATTAATTATTTCTTTATTTAGTGGCGGAAACAAACTTCCATAGGAAATAGCACAAAAGGTGGGAGTATTGTATTGTATTATAGCAAGAGATCCATGATGATGATATTCTGCTGTGTTCAGTGATGAGCGCCAATGTATTATTTTAGGCAGCGGCTATTTGCACTAAGTGTAAATAGCAATTAGATTCTACACTAAGTGCAAATTGAATATTTTCTTAGTGATAGATGTTATTTACACTATGTTAAAATAGCAAGATTTTCTATTTAAACTACTTATTTGAAATAGTGGCAATTATCTGCACCTAAGTATTGTAGTACATTATAAAACAGTACACAATAATAACGTATTTAGTGTAAAAAAGTTGTAAATTCGTGGCAAAAGGTGGATCTGAACTCGGGTTGATCGTGTCAAAAAGCATGCACGCTGTCCGCTACGCCACTGAAACTGTATTAGTGTTGTTTTTCAGTGTTGACTATGCCAATCACACTTTTGAGGGCGGATAGTGTAAATAGCCTTAGTGTAAATAGATACACCCATTCTTTTAACAATACATCAAATGTTGCAACGGCTGACATGAGGCTTATACATGTGTTCGTTTGTAAATAAAAGCTAACACAATTTAATCCACAGCACACACGGCTCAACATTACGACATAAAACTGGACAAAAGCATATTTAAGTCCTCTCTGTATAGCCTACCACTTTTACACATGCTCCAGCTACATTTTTATTTCCGTACTTTTGTATTACTTCTGTATAAAACAGTTTCAAATCACCCAAACAGCAGGACCTTTATTATACAACTCTTAGACAAAATGGTGGATGACAACAGTTTCCAAGCTAGGATTGGTTAAATAGAATATTTAAGGTGGGGCTCAACAAAGGTGTATTTGCATGCACATTTTAGATATCTATACAGTCCCTCCAGGATTTCACGATTTTTTTGTGTGATTTTTACGATCAAATAGGAAAATAGTGTGTCGGTAATGCAAAAGGACAATAGTAAACACTCAATTTTCAGTTAAAGGTATTTCATTATCGAATTCAGAGATGTCATCATCCAGCTCAGTTCAGTTCTAATAGTATTTGTGCAATCAAGTCGATGATATCGCTGGAAATTAAGTGTCCCCATAGGGCTGAACGATTAATCGCATGCGATTTTGAACCAGCTGGAGTTTACTAAACGTGCAGATTAGGTATTATATTAGATGCACAATAGTAGTAATAGGAAGCCACGGACTGTCAACGATTTTGATTGATGACCGACAGCTGTTGACCTTAGGGGTTAACCTTATGACCTTTTAATGATTAAGATAGTGGTTATATTGTTCATTGATGCGCAGCTGTTTGTAATATAGCATCTTTATGTATACTGCATTCGTGAAATAAGACAGTGGTTACATTATTCATTGATGCACAGTGGCTGATTGTAATATAGCATCTTTATGTATCCTTCATTCATGAAATAAGACAGTGGTTACATAGTTCTTTAATGCACAGCGGCTGTTTGTGATATATCATCTTTATGTATCCTTCATTCATGAAATAAGAGAGTGGTTACATAGTTCTTTAATGCACAGTGGCTGTTTGTGATATATCATCTTTATGTATCCTTCATTCATGAAATAAGAGAGTGGTTACATAGTTCTTTAATGCACAGCGGCTGATTGTAATATAGCATCTTTATGTATCCTTCATTCATGAAATAAGACAGTGGTTACATAGTTCTTTAATGCACATAATTGTAGCTGAATTAGAAACTCTCTGAGTGTAGACAAAGGGGTTCACACGTCTGACTTGAGCGGGAAAACACAGACAAAGATGGCTCTTATGTGGTGTCACGCCATCCCATAGGTTTCGGTCAACCTGCATGGATGTGAGAAAGAGATGTTGATCTAAGGACAAGATATAAGGACAAGAGATAGTTCTTAAAATTCAAGGTGATTTATTGTTATGGACAGCGCAGTCATTGCATTTTAGATGTCTAAAATAAAATTACATCACTAAAGGGAGTCAATAAATGAGTAATAATACAATAAAATAACTCACACACACACACGCACACACACACACGCACGCACACACACACACACAGTCAGATATACCAGACTAGAGGAAGCAGGGGCCATCTCTCTCTCTCTCTCACACACACACACACACACACACACACACACACACACACACACACGTCTGGTTTGCTATCCTTGTGGGGACTTTCCATAGGCGTAATGCTTTTTCTACTGTACAGACCGTATATTCTATTGCCCTACACCTAAACCTACCCCTTACAGGAAACTTTCTGCATTTTTAGATTTTCAAAAAAACATCATTCTGTGTGATTTATTAGCTTGTTTCCTCATGGGGACCTAAAAAATTTCCCCACATGGTCAAAGGTATTACTATCTTTGTGGGGACATTAGGTCCCTATAATGTAGCATAAACAAGGACACACACACACACACACACACACACACAGGCAGATATACCAAACTAGAGGAAGCAGGGGTCCTCTCTCTCTCACACACACACACACACACACACACACACACACACACATGCTCAGGCAAACTATACCAGACTATAGGAACCAACAGTCAAACATGGAAAATATAAAGTAATGTTGGGGATATAAAATATTTGAAAAACATCACCGGTCATCTGGCAACTGCTTGGCTTACTCCTCGATTAATTATAGATGATCAAACGCTTACACTAGTTTTGGGCATCGCTAAAAATATAAAAATGTACATTTTTCCAGGAGCAGGGAAAAGAGATTGTCGTGTTAGGGTTAGGATCAATTATAAATTTATAGATTATAAACACCAAATGGCAAAAAAAATTTAAAAAATAAAAATAAAAATAAATAGAAATAAAATAAAATAAAAATATATATTAGTAGGCCAAAGGATAAGGGCTATTGTCCCGGACATGTCTGGACTTGCCATAGATGTAGTAATTTTAATTCTCCATCAATACTTACAGTAAACCTATCCATCACTGTAAACTTTCTACATTTATTTTTCATTAAAATTTTCAAAAACATAATTTAGTATAATTTATAATTTAAAAAGTTGTTATGCTCATGGAGACAAATTTTGCAGAGGTCAATCATTTGGACTATTACTACACATATGGTTTGTGGGACACTCCATACAGACGTAATTAATGTTTTTTTTGTTTGTTTTGTTTTTTACTTTACAGATTCTAGACCTACCCATCACACAAAAATTTCTGCACATGATTCCATTTTTTCTGAAATTTTGTTTGTAAGCGATCTTAATTATGAGGACTCAAGAAATTCCATCATAAACCACATTTGCAATGTTATATCAGTGTAATATCCGTGTCATTATACAAATTTGTGTTCTGAGAAATCATATAAACAAGTACACACATACATAAACATTTCAAGCTAAAAAGAGACTTATCTCTATTTCAAAGAATATTGTGACGGGTGGAAGAATCACGCGACAAGGAGAGCTCGAAAATAAATACCCCGGAGGGGTATATAGCAAATGGTGCAAAGTGAGGAGTGCTAGGCTGGTGTAGAGTGGTGCTCTTGTTGTGCTTTCTCCGGGTGCGGTGAAGGCGGCGTGCGGCTCTCTTCAGAGCGGGGCTCGGTCACTCGCTGGCCTCTGGGAGAAAGGGAAAAAGATAGCACACATTAGTTCGCAGCCTGAGAGCAGTCTCTCTATCCTGCAGCCTCACGCGGCTTATCTGGCCGCGGGCTGACGAGGCGCAGGTGTGGCCGATCCCGTCTTGATGAGCAGGTGCAGGTGTTTCGAGTCCGTCTCCAGGGCAACGCTGATAGTACCTCGGGACGCTCGTCACACTCCCCCCCCCCTAAGCGTTGTCCTGGTCCTGGTGGAAACAAAAGGCAACAACAAGGGGGAGATTGGGGGTGGGTGGGGAGTGACCCCTGACAGACCTGCGTAGGCTGACCACAGCCGAGAGAGTCCATCGGCGTTAGAGTTGGAGGCTCCAGCCCGGTGTTGAATGGTGAAACAGAAGTCCTGGAGCGCGAGGAACCACCGTGTCACCCTGGCGTTGGTGTCCTTGGCCCTGGCCATCCACTGAAGCGGTGCGTGGTCGGTCAGGAGGGTGAACTTCCGGCCCAGCAGGTAGTACCTCAGCTCCAGGACCGCCCACTTGATGGCTAGAGCCTCTTTCTCGACGGTCGCGTAGTTCTTCTCGGCCTTCGTCAGCTTCCTGCTGATGTATAAGACAGGGTGTTCCTCACCGTCCTGCACTTGGGAGAGGACGGCTCCCAACCCTGCCTCGGATGCGTCCGTCTGCAGCAGAAAGGGGCAACCGAAGTCGGGGGCTCGCAGCACTGGTTCCTCCGAGAGCGCCCGCTTGATGTGCTGGAAGGCCTCTTCAGCGGCGGGAGTCCAGTGGACCTTTTCGGGCTGCCCCTTTCTGGTCAGGTCTGTCAAGGGGGCAGCTATGGAGGAGAAGTTGGGGATGAAGCAGCGGTAGTATCCGGCCAACCCCAGGAACGCTCGCACTTGGGTCTTTGTCCTGGGCTGTGGGGCATCCCGCACCGCTTCCACCTTCTTCTCCTAGGGCTTGATAAGGCCCCGACCGACCCGGAATCCCAGATATTTGGCCTCCGCGAGCGCTAGATGGCACTTCCTGGGGTTGGCAGTGAGTCCAGCCTTGCGCAACTCCGAGAGCACCCTCCGCAGACGGTCCAGATGGTCCTCCCAACGCTCCGAGTGGATGACGACATCGTCCAGATATGCAGCGGCGTATTGTTGGTGAGGCCGGAGGATGATGTCCATCAGCCGCTGGAAGGTAGCTGGAGCTCCGTGCAGGCCGAAGGGAAGGGTCCGGTATTGCCAGTGTCCGGAAGGAGTCGAGAAGGCTGTTTTGGGCTTGGCATCTTCGGAGAGGGGGACCTGCCAGTACCCCTTGGTCAGGTCCAGGGTCGAAATGTACCGGGCCCTTCCCAGGCGATCCAGTAACTCATCCACCCGGGGCATTGGGTAGCCGTCGAATTCCGAGACTTCATTGAGGCGTCGGAAGTCATTGCAGAAGTGGAGGGTGCCATCCGGTTTCGGGACCAGGACGATGGGGCTGGACCACGGGCTGCGTGATGGTTCAATCACCCCCAACTTTAGCATTTCTTGAATCTCTTCCTCGATAGCCTGCCGACGAGCCTCTGGGATCCGATAGGGCCGTTGCTTCACGACTACCCCAGGTGGGGTCCGGATGTCGTGCTGGACGACTTGGGTTTTCCCGGGGACAGAAGAGAACACATCCGAGAACTGACCGACCAGGTGCTGCAGCTCAGCTTTCTGGGTCGTCGACAGGTCCGGGCTAACATCGACCACGACGGGCTTCATGGCGGCTAGGGCGGTGGCTTGCTCTCGGGTTCCTACCCACTTCTTCAACAAGTTAATGTGGTAGAGTTGTTGGGGGCTCCGTCTCCCCGGCTGCCGCACCTTGTAGGTTACTGGTCCAACCTTCTCTACCACGGTATATGGTCCTTGCCAGTTGGCCAGAAATTTGCAGGCTGAAGTGGGGACCAATACCATGACCTGGTCGCCTGTTTGGAACTCCCGGGGCTGAGCTGCGCGGTTGTAATGCCGTGCTTGGGCCTGTTGGGCTTTGGCCAGGTGTTCCCGGACTAATGGCATGACGCGGTCGATCCGGTGCCTCATCTCGTGGACGTGCTCGACCAGGGACCGGTGTGGGGTGGGCTGTTGTTGTTCCCATGCCTCCTTTGCGACGTCGAGCAGTCCACGAGGTTGCCTTCCGAAGAGGAGCTCGAACGGTGTAAAGCCGGTGGAAGCCTGGGGACCTCCCGTATACCGAACAGGACGTATGGCAGCATTTGGTCCCAGTCCCTCCTGTCTTCCGCTGCCACCCGCCGGAGCATTTGCTTGAGGGTCTGGTTAAAGCGTTCCACAAGGCCGTCTGTTTGGGGGTGGTATACGGTGGTCCGCAGTTGCTTTACCCGGAGCAGGCGGCAGAGGTCAGCCATTAGCCGGGACATGAACGGTGTTCCCTGGTCGGTCAAGATCTCCGTCGGGATGCCGACCCGGCTGAACAGCAGGAAAAGCTCGTTGGCGATGGCTTTGGCTGTGGCTTTCCGGAGAGGGATGGCTTCAGGGTACCGGGTGGCGTAATCTACTACGACGAGGATGTGTTCATGCCCCCGGGCTGATTTGGGCAACGGGCCTACCAGATCCATCCCGATCCGCTCGAAGGGTACCTCGATAATGGGTAGTGGAATAAGCGGTGAGGGGGGAGGGTGGTTTGGAGAGGTCCGCTGGCACTCCGGGCAGGCCTGACAGAATCTTCGCACTTCCGCCTCCAGGCCAGGCCAATGGAACCGATCTTTAATCCTATTGATGGTATTTCCTGCTCCGAGATGTCCGGCCGTGGGGTGGGCGTGTGCCAGATGCAGGATCGTCGGCAGGCTGTGTCGCGGTGCGGAGGCAGGCAGGTCCTTGACCAAGCCGACCTCCAGTGGCCAGGCGCCGGGTGCTGCGGCGATGGTGACGCGCCGGACGGGCACCTCCCGGGTATCCCCATGTACACAGGTTAGTGGCAGGACGGTTTTAGCTCCGTGGAGAGGGGGCAAGACTTTGGTTTGGACGAGACTGACCGTGCTTCCAGAATCGAGGATGGCCCGGTATGGCCGGCCGTTAATCTGGACGGTGGCCGACGGGGCTTCTCGCGGGAGGTCTCGGTGGAGAATACAGCCTGCCCACCAAGTCCGGCTCTTGGGCGCCGACGGGGCCGTTGGCATTGACTCATCCTGGATTTCGGGGGCCGCCGCGCCCTCTACCGGTCGCGAGGTACCCTCTTGCGGGCGTTGCTCCGGAGCCACCCTCCGGGGAAACGGCGGTACTCTCTCTCCTGCTTCGCGTCGGTGGGCCGCCTCGGCCAGCTCGATCGCCTCGACGAGTTCGGCCGTCGTGATGGGATTCTTCATGCCGACGGCCTGGCGGAGGTGACGTGGAAGGGCTCGGAGGAGGCGATCGATGACGATGCGTTCCGTTACCTGGGCGGCGGTGGGCGCTCCGACCAATAACCAATGTTGCGCCAGTCGGACGAGTTCGACCACCTGTAACCTCGCAGGGCGCCGAGCTTGATAAACCCAATCGTGGAAGGCCTGGGCCGCGCACACTGGGGAAAGTCCCACCCGGGCCAGGATCTCCCTCTTAACGGTCTCATAGTTCTCGGCCGCTGTTGTGGGGAGACTGAAAAAGGTTCTCTGGGGTTCACCAGTCAACAGGGGTGCCAGTGCGCGGGCCCATTCCTCGGGATCCCAACCCTCCATCGTGGCGGTATTCTCGAACATTTGGAGGTATGCCTCCACATCATCATGGGCCGTCATCTTGGGTAGGAGTTGAGTGGCTTGGATGCGAGGGTCCGGTAACGGAACGCGCTGGCGGGCGGCCGTGCGAAGGGCGGTGATCTCCTGGTCAGCCTGGCCTTGTCGGGCCGCCAGATGTTCAACGATCAGTTGTTGGCGGAGGCTGACCTCGGTTAGCTGCTGAAGCAGTTCTTCCATCCTTGGGAGAGGAGTACCGGCCGATCTGAAAGTGTAAGAAAAAAAAGGTGGGGATGAGACGTGTAGATCACTTGTCGGTGAAACTTCCGTTCATGCCCGCATTCTCCACCACTGTGACGGGTGGAAGAATCACGCGACAAGGAGAGCTCGAAAATAAATACCCCGGAGGGTGGATTTATTGTGAACAAGCAAATGGTGCAAAGTGAGGAGTGCTAGGCTGGTGTAGAGTGGTGCTCTTGTTGTGCTTTCTCCGGGTGCGGTGAAGGCGGCGTGCGGCTCTCTTCAGAGCGGGGCTCGGTCACTCGCTGGCCTCTGGGAGAAAGGGAAAAAGATAGCACACATTAGTTCGCAGCCTGAGAGCAGTCTCTCTATCCTGCAGCCTCACGCGGCTTATCTGGCCGCGGGCTGACGAGGCGCAGGTGTGGCCGATCCCGTCTTGATGAGCAGGTGCAGGTGTTTCGAGTCCGTCTCCAGGGCAACACTGATAGTACCTCGGGACGCTCGTCACAATATGGAAACAAATAAAATATAGATTTATATATGACATCAAACATGTTAATCAAGCAAAGCAAGCCATTTATCATACATTTTAAACAAAAAGTTTAGTTTTTCACTAACCACACATAAACGTTGTTTTCTCAATAACAAAAACACAAACATGTACATTCATGCTGCTCGCATATTATTGTAGCCCCAGTTTGTGACAAATACAGTATAATCAGACTTTAGCCATTATTATATTTTTAAGATACTGAAAAACACAAATGTCAGGGTATGTCAAAACTTCTCCAATTCCCCAAAGACCCCCATTTTAAATAAAACATTGTTTAGTATGTTTGTAAATATTTTAATTATAATGACTCAAGAAATATCCTCATAAACTGCATTTATGTAATTATAGCATTGTAAAACACATATAATCATACAATTGTCTTGATAAATCATATAAACAAGTACAGACACAGCACACGGCACACACACACACACACACACACACAGAGAGACACACACACACACACACACACAAACTGACACACACACTGACACCATTCAGAAAGGTCAACAGTCTAGGTTTGCGCTGAGCACTAAAAGCTAGTTTTCCAACTTTTTCAAGTGTTTCATCACCCCAAAATCATATATTGTCCATTTTATACTTTTTAATGTAGTTTGAACATTTGAATAAAAGGTTGACAAATGTATCTTCATAACCGTTGTGTTTTGACACAATGTCATCAACCGATTCTCTTTAATTGATAAGATTTACTTTTATTATTTCTACAAAGGTTCATGCTACAGTACTTTTATCAGTCTAATAAATATGCGGTCAATACATGATGAAACAATAATCGTGGTACCAAATAAGTTTTACACAATGTTTTTAAGTTAGGGATGTTTTAAAATACAACTAAACCAGACGACAGATTAGTTTTTTCTTTTTTACAAACCTACGTTTCAAGTAATTTGCCCCTGAGGTGTTTCACATCCAAGAGGAATAGCTCTTATTTTCTAAGTTCCAATACAGGGCTCCAGATGCAGCTTCTTAACCGAACAAAGAAAACATATTTTCACATTCATTCAACATATTTTTAATATTTTGCACGAGTACTATGGGTTCATGCCTTTTTTAAAGGCTTGTCTGATGCTTTAGATGCATCAGAATGTGGATTTTTTTCAGTATCCAACATGAAATTAAAGAGTTGTATCAGTTGTTTCAGCTGTTTATTACCATTTTCTTAGGTTATTATTATTATTATTATTATTATTATTTTACTCACATATAGAATAGGTGTAGAATAACCTTATCGTCCATGCTTTTTCCCTTTACAAGACCCCCCCATGCACAATTGTAAATTCAAGAGGCCTAGTTAGCAGCATTTAATAAAAGTGCCACAGTGCATTCGGAATACAGAAAACCCCCTCTCGATCTATTACGACAGGCGTTTTACTTAGTCAAATGATCAGGATTACGGATGATACTGTACACATTTTGTTTGTTGGACCGTTTATGTCACTACTATGACTGTACTGTAGGTGAGGTCTTCTCTCTCTCTGAGAGCCATCAGCATTCACTGTTTATATAAATAAATGAAAATTAAGAACATTTCTTGAGAGTGTTTGACTAAGTCGTTATTTCTTTTTTATATCTATTTGATGTGAGACCCCATTAAGTATCGACACAAAAATTAAGGCATGCTGTTTTACACTTAACTGAATTGACATGTCTTACCATAGTGCTCAAAGCTACACATTCAGTAAAGTTTGAGGTCGTACTCAGTCTCGAAAAGGCTACAGACACAAAATATCAAGGCATTTTTTTAGTGCTCTCTATGTAACTCACAAGTAAATATCATATGAATACAGAAAACCCACTCGTGATCATTTGGGTATATTTTTATAAGCGTTGTTTTAAATTACCATTTCCTTACGGCGCTAGATTTAGACCTCTTGCTCAGATGTGCACATTTTATTCGTCGTACTCGTTTAAACATTTCCGCTCGACATTAAAGCGTAGGTAATGTGATCACAATTAAGAAACATAACATTACACTACATGCCGTTGAAAAGGCTATAGACGTAGTCGTTTATACAGGAAATATGTTTGCACAACAGAAATATGTATCAGTATAACAAATACCTAATAGTGAAATCCTCGCTTCTAAATTTGTTAAAGTTTTAATGCTGATTTTGATGGCCTACCCGTTAGCTGATACCACTCTATACTTTTTCATTGTTTTTAGATGAAGACTATTCTCAGAATCTGGTCAATCATGTCGCGAGTGTTTGCAGGAAAATATGAACAAATACATTATAAGAAAATAAAAGGATAGTCCTTCTACAAGAGATTGTTTAAACCGAGATTGTGATGTGCTTTTAGAGCATCTTTCTGGTCTGTCTACGAAGCGGCCGCAAGACACAGATCTTACAGTCTCTCTGTTACATGTACATCTATTTCATTTAGAACACAAAGTTGCACATTACAAGTTGAAGATAGTGTGGAAACACTATTTGCTTTGTACGCGTCTCTAAACATGACTTTAATGAATAAGTCACAGATGTCATGTAGTTAATTTAAGCGGGAGGAGGGATGATTTTGACCATTTTAGTCAGTCATTGAGTTTAAGGTCTGATCCAGGAAACAGCAGTACAACTGCAACCGCGCGTTGTCATGTTTGTCTTAATAACCTGTTCTTTTTTAAGAAAACATGCGGAGCAATTTTTAACATCTCTTCATTTTTCACAATTGTAAATGTTTGTTTAGCTTAAATATTAGTTTAAGTCGGTTACATAGGTGTCAGGCATGAAGCTTATATTTATTTTTTAAATAATTATGATAGAGTTACAAGTCTCGGTTGGTTGGGTGAAAACGTGACAGTAAAAGTGTCAGGGACTAGAGCGTTACTCAAACAGTCCGCCGTGTTATCTTTTTAATAATTCTATTTTATTGCATGTTACTAAGACAAATTCTGTAACACTGATCATAAACATGTTGAAATGAATATAAACGTGCAAATCTATAATATAGCCTAACGATACAACAGACTGATCCCTGCTAAGTACGCCTAAAATTGCTTTTTCATCACCTTACACTATGAAACCGGATCAATTTTATGTTTCCACGACTTGGATCATTCTTTCTGTTTGAATTCATTTAGGCCAGTTTCACCATTCTTATCTCATTTTCCCATCTAATTGTAATTGCTAGGCCTAGCGGTTTGTTTCCTAGTTTTTTTGCAGTCATGTTAACGAGCTCTTTGTTCGTATGCAGCTGTATTTCTGCGACTTTGCTTGATTTAATAAAATATGCTTTAAACCTCATCTTCATTCGAGACATGTCCGTTATATTATTAATTTATCCTAGTTTATATCAGATATAAGATACGAGATCATTTCTTAATAATTCTTTTCCATCTACTCGTTTTCTTTTTATTCAATTGACTAAAAAATAAAAACCTCCCCAGAGGTTCTCACAAACTACTTGAGTTTACTCTTGCACAGTTTGCAAGAATAACCGGTGATGATGCACGATAAAACAGTTAAAGTGCACGTTTTATGACTGTTGAAGGCGTTACGTCCTTGGTTGATTGACGCCTACGGCCCCAACCTACATTCAGAATTTGGTATTTAAATAAGGTTTAGAGGCCACAGAGTTAACCGGAGACGACATTGCAGTCTCCTGTTACAATGGCCGCTGCTGTTCCAAACGGTCCTGAAACATCTAGAAGAATGATGTCTGTAACACCGCCGAGAAGTTCTGTTGAAATGAGAGAGGACCTGACTTTAGCACCGAGGAAAAATCAAGGGAAGAGCCTAAGAAAGGTTCTCATTGAAGATGAAGATATTGTGAAACAAGATTTCACTGTGTCTTGTGATCGTGTGGGGAGATTTGTGTTTGACAAAGAGTTGCAGATTGTGAAACTCTACCTTTTGGAATCTTACGATGAATATACACCCGAATGCTCCTACCTGCTTTTGACCGCCATAGACTGGACATACTTCTACAGTCAAATTTGGAGAATCATCCAACAGGATGATATGGATATGTAGTCTGGTGGCTTGCTCGCATTATACCTCATGCCAGGCATTGTACCGTCCCACTGGAAATTGTACCAAATGTTTTCATCCGTAATAAAGTTTCTCCAAATTTGACTGTAGAAGTATGTCCAGTCTATGGCGGTCAAAAGCAGGTAGGAGCATTCGGGTGTATATTCATCGTAAGATTCCAAAAGGTAGAGTTTCACAATCTGCAACTCTTTGTCAAACACAAATCTCCCCACACGATCACAAGACACAGTGAAATCTTGTTTCACAATATCTTCATCTTCAATGAGAACCTTTCTTAGGCTCTTCCCTTGATTTTTCCTCGGTGCTAAAGTCAGGTCCTCTCTCATTTCAACAGAACTTCTCGGCGGTGTTACAGACATCATTCTTCTAGATGTTTCAGGACCGTTTGGAACAGCAGCGGCCATTGTAACAGGAGACTGCAATGTCGTCTCCGGTTAACTCTGTGGCCTCTAAACCTTATTTAAATACCAAATTCTGAATGTAGGTTGGGGCCGTAGGCGTCAATCAACCAAGGACGTAACGCCTTCAACAGTCATAAAACGTGCACTTTAACTGTTTTATCGTGCATCATCACCGGTTGTTCTTGCAAACTGTGCAAGAGTAAACTCAAGTAGTTTGTGAGAACCTCTGGGGAGGTTTTTATTTTTTAGTCAATTGAATAAAAAGAAAACGAGTAGATGGAAAAGAATTATTAAGAAATGATCTCGTATCTTATATCTGATATAAACTAGGATAAATTAATAATATAACGGACATGTCTCGAATGAAGATGAGGTTTAAAGCATATTTTATTAAATCAAGCAAAGTCACAGAAATACAGCTGCATACGAACAAAGAGCTCGTTAACATGACTGCAAAAAAACTAGGAAACAAACCGCTAGGCCTAGCAATTACAATTAGATGGGAAAATGAGATAAGAATGGTGAAACTGGCCTAAATGAATTCAAACAGAAAGAATGATCCAAGTCGTGGAAACATAAAATTGATCCGGTTTCATAGTGTAAGGTGATGAAAAAGCAATTTTAGGCATACTTAGCAGGGATCAGTCTGTTGTATCGTTAGGCTATATTATAGATTTGCACGTTTATATTCATTTCAACATGTTTATGATCAGTGTTACAGAATTTGTCTTAGTAACATGCAATAAAATAGAATTATTAAAAAGATAACACGGCGGACTGTTTGAGTAACGCTCTAGTCCCTGACACTTTTACTGTCACGTTTTCACCCAACCAACCGAGACTTGTAACTCTATCATAATTATTTAAAAAATAAATATAAGCTTCATGCCTGACACCTATGTAACCGACTTAAACTAATATTTAAGCTAAACAAACATTTACAATTGTGAAAAATGAAGAGATGTTAAAAATTGCTCCGCATGTTTTCTTAAAAAAGAACAGGTTATTAAGACAAACATGACAACGCGCGGTTGCAGTTGTACTGCTGTTTCCTGGATCAGACCTTAAACTCAATGACTGACTAAAATGGTCAAAATCATCCCTCCTCCCGCTTAAATTAACTACATGACATCTGTGACTTATTCATTAAAGTCATGTTTAGAGACGCGTACAAAGCAAATAGTGTTTCCACACTATCTTCAACTTGTAATGTGCAACTTTGTGTTCTAAATGAAATAGATGTACATGTAACAGAGAGACTGTAAGATCTGTGTCTTGCGGCCGCTTCGTAGACAGACCAGAAAGATGCTCTAAAAGCACATCACAATCTCGGTTTAAACAATCTCTTGTAGAAGGACTATCCTTTTATTTTCTTATAATGTATTTGTTCATATTTTCCTGCAAACACTCGCGACATGATTGACCAGATTCTGAGAATAGTCTTCATCTAAAAACAATGAAAAAGTATAGAGTGGTATCAGCTAACGGGTAGGCCATCAAAATCAGCATTAAAACTTTAACAAATTTAGAAGCGAGGATTTCACTATTAGGTATTTGTTATACTGATACATATTTCTGTTGTGCAAACATATTTCCTGTATAAACGACTACGTCTATAGCCTTTTCAACGGCATGTAGTGTAATGTTATGTTTCTTAATTGTGATCACATTACCTACGCTTTAATGTCGAGCGGAAATGTTTAAACGAGTACGACGAATAAAATGTGCACATCTGAGCAAGAGGTCTAAATCTAGCGCCGTAAGGAAATGGTAATTTAAAACAACGCTTATAAAAATATACCCAAATGATCACGAGTGGGTTTTCTGTATTCATATGATATTTACTTGTGAGTTACATAGAGAGCACTAAAAAAATGCCTTGATATTTTGTGTCTGTAGCCTTTTCGAGACTGAGTACGACCTCAAACTTTACTGAATGTGTAGCTTTGAGCACTATGGTAAGACATGTCAATTCAGTTAAGTGTAAAACAGCATGCCTTAATTTTTGTGTCGATACTTAATGGGGTCTCACATCAAATAGATATAAAAAAGAAATAACGACTTAGTCAAACACTCTCAAGAAATGTTCTTAATTTTCATTTATTTATATAAACAGTGAATGCTGATGGCTCTCAGAGAGAGAGAAGACCTCACCTACAGTACAGTCATAGTAGTGACATAAACGGTCCAACAAACAAAATGTGTACAGTATCATCCGTAATCCTGATCATTTGACTAAGTAAAACGCCTGTCGTAATAGATCGAGAGGGGGTTTTCTGTATTCCGAATGCACTGTGACACTTTTATTAAATGCTGCTAACTAGGCATCTTGAATTTACAATTGTGCATGGGGGGGTCTTGTAAAGGGAAAAAGCATGGACGATAAGGTTATTCTACACCTATTCTATATGTGAGTAAAATAATAATAATAATAATAATAATAACCTAAGAAAATGGTAATAAACAGCTGAAACAACTGATACAACTCTTTAATTTCATGTTGGATACTGAAAAAAATCCACATTCTGATGCATCTAAAGCATCAGACAAGCCTTTAAAAAAGGCATGAACCCATAGTACTCGTGCAAAATTTAAAAAATATGTTGAATGAATGTGAAAATATGTTTTCTTTGTTCGGTTAAGAAGCTGCATCTGGAGCCCTGTATTGGAACTTAGAAAATAAGAGCTATTCCTCTTGGATGTGAAACACCTCAGGGGCAAATTACTTGAAACGTAGGTTTGTAAAAAAGAAAAAACTAATCTGTCGTCTGGTTTAGTTGTATTTTAAAACATCCCTAACTTAAAAACATTGTGTAAAACTTATTTGGTACCACGATTATTGTTTCATCATGTATTGACCGCATATTTATTAGACTGATAAAAGTACTGTAGCATGAACCTTTGTAGAAATAATAAAAGTAAATCTTATCAATTAAAGAGAATCGGTTGATGACATTGTGTCAAAACACAACGGTTATGAAGATACATTTGTCAACCTTTTATTCAAATGTTCAAACTACATTAAAAAGTATAAAATGGACAATATATGATTTTGGGGAGATGAAACACTTGAAAAAGTTGGAAAACTAGCTTTTAGTGCTCAGCGCAGACCTAGACTGTTGACCTTTCTGAATGGTGTCAGTGTGTGTGTCAGTTTGTGTGTGTGTGTGTGTGTGTGTGTGTGTCTCTCTGTGTGTGTGTGTGTGCGTGTGTGTGTGTGTGTGTGTGCCGTGTGCTGTGTCTGTACTTGTTTATATGATTTATCAAGACAATTGTATGATTATATGTGTTTTACAATGCTATAATTACATAAATGCAGTTTATGAGGATATTTCTTGAGTCATTATAATTAAAATATTTACAAACATACTAAACAATGTTTTATTTAAAATGGGGGTCTTTGGGGAATTGGAGAAGTTTTGACATACCCTGACATTTGTGTTTTTCAGTATCTTAAAAATATAATAATGGCTAAAGTCTGATTATACTGTATTTGTCACAAACTGGGGCTACAATAATATGCGAGCAGCATGAATGTACATGTTTGTGTTTTTGTTATTGAGAAAACAACGTTTATGTGTGGTTAGTGAAAAACTAAACTTTTTGTTTAAAATGTATGATAAATGGCTTGCTTTGCTTGATTAACATGTTTGATGTCATATATAAATCTATATTTTATTTGTTTCCATATTCTTTGAAATAGAGATAAGTCTCTTTTTAGCTTGAAATGTTTATGTATGTGTGTACTTGTTTATATGATTTCTCAGAACACAAATTTGTATAATGACACGGATATTACACTGATATAACATTGCAAATGTGGTTTATGATGGAATTTCTTGAGTCCTCATAATTAAGATCGCTTACAAACAAAATTTCAGAAAAAATGGAATCATGTGCAGAAATTTTTGTGTGATGGGTAGGTCTAGAATCTGTAAAGTAAAAAACAAAACAAAAAAAAAAACATTAATTACGTCTGTATGGAGTGTCCCACAAACCATATGTGTAGTAATAGTCCAAATGATTGACCTCTGCAAAATTTGTCTTTTTAATTTGCAACTTTTTAAATTATAAATTATACTAAATTATGTTTTTGAAAATTTTAATGAAAAATAAATGTAGAAAGTGTACAGTGATGGATAGGTTTACTGTAGGTATTGATGGAGAATTAAAATTACTACATCTATGGCAAGTCCAGACATGTCCGGGACAATAGCCCTTATCCTTTGGCCTACTAATATATATTTTTATTTTATTTTATTTCTATTTATTTTTATTTTTATTTTTTAATTTTTTTTTGCCATTTGGTGTTTATAATCTATAAATTTATAATTGATCCTAACCCTAACACGACAATCTCTTTTCCCTGCTCCTGGAAAAATGTACATTTTTATATTTTTAGCGATGCCTAAAACTAGTGTAAGCGTTTGAACACCTATAATCAGAGGTGTAAAAAGTACTCAAAAATTCTACTCAAGTGAAAGTAAAGATACTCAGTGAAAATTTTACTCAATTAAAAGTACAAGTATCTGACCAAAAACATACTTGAGTAAAAGTAAAAAAGTACAACTTTAAATTGTACTCAAGTATTAAAAAAGTAGAAGTACTTTTTTTTCTGACAGACATACAGAAGTTTGGTTAAAGGGAGAAAACGAAACAAAATGCAATGTCACAGGTCAAACACATATCTAGTGCAGCGGTAACAATTAAAATGTAGCACAGCAGAACACATACACGCAAACAATTGCAGAGAAAGGAATTAAAATGAAACTCCATCCTTTCCACCCTCATGCCATCCCATATATAAATAAATATGACTTATTTATCAGATGAACACAAACTAAGATCTAAATCATCTAAACTAAATCATCTCTCTTAGTATAATAAGACAAGTATGGGACTTCCAAAAATGACACTTCAAAAACTACACAAAGTGAATATGACAGTAACTCATACAAAACCTGTTAATGAATCAGTGTCTTCTTAAGTGAAATGGTAGGCATATGTAAGAAGGATACAAATACTAATATTTTAAACTTGACCGTCATGTTCACTTTGTGTGGTTTCTGAAGTGGTCCTGTCCCCTTGCATTACACCGCCTAAAAATCTTTGCTTGTGTTCATCTGAAGAAAGAAAGTCATAAACATCTGGGATGACATGAGAATATTAATTTTTGGGTGAACTATCACTTAATAACAATGTGATGCATAGGTTAGAAACATATTCCAGACGGAATGCAAGAATGGGTTGAATTAATGATAAACTTATCCATTACCTGGTAAGAACATCACAACATGAATTTCAATTAAGTAAACATACAATGTTAATTTAAACACTTTTTTGGAGATTTGTAACATTTAATTAAAAAAATAATAATTCCCACAAAAATATTAATTATATTTAAATTTTCATCACTGATTTTATTTGCACTCAGTCTCATGCATCCAGCCAATATATTACACAGCTAATGGCTCTATCAAAACAAAGAATAATAAATAAACTTTTTGGGGGAAACACAACTTTGCTACCTCAACATGCTTCCTCAGATTTAATGGTGAACTTTTGAACCCAGACATTTATTTGATGAAGGTCATAACTGAAGCAGAACTGTGTGTTTGATGCGTGGAAACAATGATCATTGGTTCTCACATCAAGAACACATGTTTGAGATTCCGTTTACCATATTTAATGTACATAAGATCAAATAAAAATATAATGTACTTTTTAAGTTGAAATAAAATTGTAAGGAGTAAAAAGTACTGTTTTTTCTTCAGAAATGTAATCAAGTAAAAGTACAAGTAGTCAGTTGAAATTGTACTTGAATAAAGTAAAAATCCCCCAAAATAATACTTAAGTAAAGTAATTGAACGAGTTAAGTAAATGCCATTTATTGCACATTGACAACTGTTCAGATATCGGCTACATATAAACAAAAATCTTTATCAATTTGATATTTAAATCGTCATACTTCCCATTCCCAGCCATATAAAACAAGAGTCACTTTTGCTGATGACGATGATAGTCGATCGTAGACTTTCTTTAGTAATCCAAAATTGTATTTCAACCGCAGCAAAACAATTTACCAAAATACCTTGTGCAGTATATTGGGATATTGCTTAGCCCGGTCCTTGGCACTGATGTGAGGAGGCAGGTGAGACAAATTTGCCGCCATTGTTTCTTGTCAGACCGCTCACATACACAGACGTTATCACGTGAACAACATCTGAATCCACATAACGTAATATAATTCAGTTAGATGATTATAATTTTATGTTATTTGAAGTCTTTTATTTATTTTTTTTGTGATTATTTTTGCGGTTAAATGACGAATTATGCAGGATCACAAAAAATGCGACATTTTGTTTATTTCGCATTGTATTCAGCGATGGCGGAATCGCGAAAAACTGGGTATCTCCAAAGTGTTTCTCGTTGTAATTGCATTTTTACTAGTAACAATTAGGGCTGAAACGATTCCAACTCGAATACAAAAAAATCATCGAGGCAAATTCTTGTGCTTCGAAGAATCGTTTTAGTCCATTTACTAGGGATGCACTAAATTTATGCCGAAAATATATGCTGCACTGCGCCGCCCAACAGGTTTCACTCTCATCACTGCGGCGCATGTCGCTCCGTTCAGTATTCCGCTCTATCAATGTGCATTCAGGGGCGTGACCAAGATGGCAGCCTGAGCGGACGCAGTTTTGAATGCTTGCACCAACTTTCTTTATGGCTGTTGCTAAATAAGCTGTATGTTCCCAAGATGAAACATAGTTCCCAAGATGGCGGCGCGAGTACATCGCGAGGCTCTGGGTCTCTCCAGATTTTGCAATTTTGCGGTATTTTTCTTACTCATCTCGGGTCTGTTCGTGCAGAACAGTTGTGCCTTTACATCGTACACCCGTTGTGAGCTTTTGGATATCGGTTTGCGAATTTCCGACACTTTTATGGACAATCTTCGACTCCTTCCTGAGATCGCTAGGACACCCGAGGCTATGCACCCTACCCGGCCGGGCGGAAGTGCTCGCAGGCGGCGTCGAGATCGTAAACAAAGGCGGGGGAAGCGCGGAGGACTAAGAGCTAAGCTAAGGCTAACACCACACCGGCTCTCTTTACCCAGCATTTTCCTTGCCAATGTACGGTCGCTAGTGAACAAAATGGAGGAGATTCGACTCAGCATCACACACAGCAAGAAACTTTTGAACTGTAACGTCCTAATCTTCACGGAAACCTGGTTAAACAGCGGAATACCGGACACCGCTATTGAGCTAGCGGGACGCCACACACTCCGGGCGGATAGAACATTAGATGGCTCCGGTAAGACCAGAGGTGGTGGATTGTGCATTTACATTAACAAAGCTTGGTGCACAAACTCTGCTATTGTTGGGAGTCATTGTTCAGCTAACCTTGAGTTTCTCATGGTTAAATGTAGACCGTTTTATCTACCGCGGGAGTTCACCTCCACCATTATAACTGCAGCCTATATTCCCCCGGATGCTGATGCCAAGCTTGCTATGAAAGAACTTCACGCAGCCATCAGCAAACAACAGACTGATCACCCGGAAGCGGCTTTTATTGTTGCAGGTGACTTTAATCACTCAAACTTAAAGTCAGTGCTACCCAAGTTTCACCAGCATGTTTCCTGTCACACCAGAGGAAACAAAACCTTAGACCATGTTTACACAAACATGGCTGGAGCTTACGCTGCGACACCCCTCCCCCACCTGGGACAGTCAGATCACCTTTCTTTGTTCCTCACCCCCAAATATGCACCCCTCATCAACCGTGTGAAGCCATCAGTGAAGACCATCAAGGTGTGGCCAGCGGGGGCAGATTCCACACTCCAGGAAAGGTTTCTACACACAGACTGGAGTATGTTTGCTTCTCAAGCCACCAGTGGCGCTCACACAGACATTGACTCTTACACCTCCTCTGTATTGGATCATATCAATATCACCATTGACAGTGTTACAACCCAGAAACAGATCACCACATATCCAAATCAGAAGCCTTGGATGAACAAGGAAGTGCGACTCCTGTTGAAGTCACGCAACACTGCCTTCAGATCAGGAGATGCACAAGCCTACAGCACATCCAGAGCAAACCTGAAGAGGGGCATCAAAAAGGCCAAGCACTGCTACAAGCTAAAGATAGAGGGACACTTTTCCAACTCTGACCCTCGACGCATGTGGCAGGGCATTCAGGCCATCAGTGACTACAAACCCACCCACTCCACCCCCGCAGCCACTGATGTCAACTTCCTGAACGAGCTAAATTACTTTTATGCTCGCTTTGAAAGAGACAACAGAGAAACTGCCACCAAGCTCAATCCCTCAGCTGACCACCCACCAATCATACTCTCCTCCACAGATGTCTGCAAGGCACTGAGCCGGATCAGCGTGCACAAGGCTGCTGGACCAGACAACATCCCTGGTCGTGTTCTCAGGGCATGTGCGGAGCAGCTCGCTGGGGTTTTTACAGACATTTTCAACCTGTCTCTTGCCCAAGCAGCCGTACCAACATGCTTCAAATGCACTTCCATTGTGCCAGTGCCAAAACACTCTAGTCCGAGGTGCCCTAATGACTACCGCCCTGTAGCACTCACACCCATCGTCATGAAGTGCTTTGAGCGGCTGGTCCTGGAACACCTAAAAGACTCTCTACCATCCACATTGGACTCACACCAGTTTGCCTACCGTAGCAATAGGAGCACAGAGGACGCAGTTTCCATGGCACTGCACTCTGTGCTCACTCACCTGGACAATAAGAACACTTATGCACGTATGCTGTTTGTTGACTTCAGCTCAGCATTCAACACTGTCATCCCAACCAAGTTAATAGCCAAACTTGGAGACCTGGGCATCAACACCTCAATGTGCAACTGGATTTTGGACTTCCTGACCAACAGACCCCAGAATGTTCGATCAGGATTCACCTGCTCCACATCCATCACACTTAACACTGGTGTACCACAGGGCTGTGTGCTAAGCCCGTTTCTCTACTCCCTCTTCACCTCCGACTGCAAGCCTGTGTATGGATCTAATTCCATCGTCAAGTTTGCAGACGACACCACGGTGATTGGCCTCATCAGTAACAACGATGAGACTGCCTATAGGGAGGAGATCCAGCACCTGGCCACATGGTGCACTGAAAATAACCTGCTCCTCAACACCACCAAAACGAAGGAGCTCATCGTGGACTTCAGGAAGGAGTCAAGAGGCACACACGACACCATCCACATCAATGGAATGGCTGTTGAGCGTGTCTCCAGTTTCAAGTTCCTGGGGATCCACATCTCGGCGGACATGTCGTGGACAACCAACACCTCCAGCCTAGTCAAGAAGGCTCACCAGCGCCTCTTCTTTCTGAGGACACTGAGGAAGAATCAGCTCTCCTCTGCTATCCTGGTGAACTTCTATCGCTGCGCAATAGAAAGCATCCTGACCAACTGTGTCACAGTATGGTATGGGAGCTGCTCTGTTGCGGAGCGCAAGGCACTGCAGCGGGTGGTGAAAACTGCCCAGCGCATCACAGGGACTCCACTACCTGCCATCGAGCACATCCAGAGGAAACGCTGTCTGCATCGAGCTCGCAGCATCCTCAAGGACTCCTCTCACCCAGCCCACAGACTGTTTTCTCTCCTGCCCTCCGGTAGGCGTTTCAGGTGCCTCCGGACCAGGACCAGCAGATTAAAGAACAGTTTCTTCCCCAGAGCTGTCTCTTTACTGAACTCTGACCCCCGTTGATCCACTTCTTCATATATTATTAACTCTTCTCTCCTACCTCACATCTGCCTTATTTGCACTACTGAATGTAAATTTTTATTACAGTAACAACTGTTTACTCTTGTATCTTGCACTACCATACCTAAATTGGACCATGCTCATTTGCACTGCCGACTGTTGTTTACATTATCAATGTTTACATTAACATTTTGCACCGTATGTCTAATTGTAATATGCAATCACTTCCACTGCACTTTTACACCTTATTTATAGTAATAGTCATCTGTATATATATTATATTGATAGTACATATCACCTGTAAATTCTGTTTATAGTAATAGCCATCTGTATATTTATTCACTATACATATTCACCTGTAAATTCTGTTTATACTAATAACTATCTTTCTATATATATTTATACAAATATTCAGTACATATCCTTGTCCTGCACTTATTCAACCATTGTATATACTGCACTTGCTGCTATTGCACTTCTGGTTAGACCTAAACTGCATTTCGTTGCCCTGTACCTGTACTTGTGTAATGACAATAAAGTTGAATCTAATCTAATCTAATCTAATGTAGTTATTTCGGGCTTGCTTTTGGTTAATACGATTTGATGGATTATTGACGACTGCTTTCTGCCTCACCATGGTTCGTAAGAGAAGACTTTCAGCTACGGATGCTAGCGCTGGCGCATGCTCACTCGTTAGTGTTAGCTGTGGGCATGACTATGTTGCCTCTGTGAGCGAGGAGGATTCATTTAGCCCGGCCGAAGAGGAGTTCCCAGCTCTCTCTGTTAAGGTTACTCCAAGCAAGTCACCAGCTGCTAAGAAAAAGGCCAGTGACATTACAAATGTTAATGTCTCGTCTCAGACGCAGCTGATCAACTGAATAACGCAGCTGATCAACTGCCGCTCGGACACAATAGAGCAAAAGATCTCTGATTTGAATGAAAAAGTGGATGCTGTGACGTCTGAGCTGAAGTCCGTGGCAGCAAAGGTGATGTCCCTAGAGCGACGCGTGGATCAGGTTGAACAACCGATAAGTCAGATGCAAAGAAGAATGGATGATCTAGAAACCTACATGAGACGGCGCAACCTGAAGCTCATAGGTATTCCGGAGGTGGCTGATGAAAACATCCATCTTGAAGTTGTCAGGATTTGTCAGGCTGTGCTTCCCAGCGAAAAGGAAAAACTTCCAGAAGTTGTCGATGTTGTTCATCGTCTCGGAAAACCACAACAGGGCAGTGGTGGTGGTAGGCCTAGAGCTACTATAATCCAGTTTTCTACGCGTACCTTCAGAGATGCCATTTGGAAAGCAGCCAGAAATTCTTCTTTTCTGCGTGACTGTTACGGCCCATAACCATTTTGAAGGCTCGTTAATTCCAACATGAAAATAAAAGGACACAGGCCGAACATATTTGAAGAACCACAACACCTGATGTGAAATTAAAGATGCCTCTATTTAATTGGTTGACGGAGTTCAACTTAAACATTCAGAAAATAATACACAACAATTCATCAAAATATATAAACATATGATCATCTCTACTAATTAGTAACAAAGAAAGAATAGTTAAGATTAAAGTACTCACGGGTAGGAAAGCTCTCCTGCTCTCGGGACAAAGTTCTTACCTGCCTCCCGAAATAAAAATAAGAACAGGTGAGTCTTCCAGGCAACTGCTTCCCTCGCTCAGTTCTAACTAAATAAACAAAACGTGAACTAATAAATAAATAAATAAATAAATACATTACCCGCTACTGATAAGTAGAAAGAAAAATATCACATATCAAACACAAATTTGCCAGTTAAACCTAAGCATAAAAGAAAACAAAAACATAGCCTCAAAGAGGCAATGAGAGAGACACTAACGAGAACAATGGGAAGCGGAACCACAGAGAGAGAGAGACCGCCATTGTCGCCTCGCAGCCTTTTATCCGGAGTCCTTGCTGACGTCATGCGACTCTCGAGGAATGGGAATCTCCCCACAACGCCACCTAATGGGCTTAGAATATAAGTGTCACACAGATTCACGTAACACCCTCACCCTTAAGTGAATAAATTGTAGGAATACAAATGAGCTTACCTTTTCTCCCTCCCCTTTCTCTTAAAACACAAAAACAAATAAAGAGGGAAAATACTATTTATTTGCATTAGACACGAGATAACGCATCAGCGATGACATTATCTTTACCACGAATGTGCCGAATGTCCAATTCGAACGTCTGCAGAAACAAACTCCAACGCATCAAACGTTGGTTATTGTTCTTCATTCGATTCAGAAAGACTAAAGGGTTATGATCTGTATAGACAATCAATGGATACGAAACAGAACCCACATAAACATCGAAATGTTGGAGCGCAAGGACTAGTGCGAGCGCCTCCTTCTCAATGGTGGAGTAATGTCGCTGATGTTTGTTAAATTTTGTGAGAAATAGCAAACAGGATGCTCAACACCAGTCTGATCTCGTTGGAGAACTACAGCTCCCGCACCTGTGTCACTTGCGTCAACAGCAAGCAAAAACGGAGATGAAAAATTAGGAGCAAAGAGGATAGGTGAATGGATCAGAATTGCTTTGATCTTTTCGAAACTCATTTGACATGATTCCGTCCACTTAAATGGTACCTTTGGACTGAGGAGATTGGTTAAGGGAGAGGCGACAATAGAAAAATGTATACAAAAATTCCTGTAATACCCAACCATGCCCAAGAATCGACGCAACTCACGGCGCGTATTGGGCACAGGGAAGTGTGTAATAGCCTCCACCTTAGACTCAACAGGCCGAACTTGCCCGCCCCCAACAATCTTTCCCAAATATGTCACCGTAGCTCGTCCAAATTCGCATTTCGCCAGATTAATCGTAAGATTAGCACGAGACAGACGATTGAACAACATGTCGATCTGTTTAATGTGTTCTGCCCAAGACGCACTATAAACAACTAGGTCATCCAAATATGCCTCAACATTATGCATGCCCTCGATAACGCGATTTACCAACCTTTGAAAGGTTGCTGGTGCATTGCGTAAGCCAAAAGCCATCACCGTATAATTAAGGAAATGGTCAGGTGTAACGAACGTGGAGATCGCTTTTGCGCGTTCCGTCAAAGGCACCTGCCAATAACCTTTGAGCAAGTCGATCTTACTCACGAAAGCAGCGTTTCCGACACGATCTACGCAATCTTCCATGCGAGGCAAAGGATAACTATCTGGTTTTGTAATAGCATTAACACGTCTAAAATCGGTACAAAAACGGAACGTACCATCAGATTTTTTTACAAGCAAACAGGGTGAGCTCCAAGAGCTATAACTTGGCTCAGCGATGTTATTTTTGAGCATAAAAGTTACCTCTTTTTGCAATTGAGCTCGCTTTTCGGGATTGACCCTATACGCATGCTGTTTTATGGGCAAGGAATTGCCAACATCAATATCATGTTCTACCAGTGAAGTGCGAGAAGGAACATCAAGAAACAAGCTTCCATAAGTCTGAATTACATCAATCACGTCAACACGTTCGGTAAGTGTCAAATGGGAAAGAAACGAATCAAGATTTCGAATTATCTCCGAATTTTTCAACTTTCCAGCCACCAATGCTGTAGAGGGAAAATCAACATCATCCTCCTCAAGTGGAGTCAAGACAGCAACATTATCAGGAACAGAGGACAATGGACAGGTGGTCAAAGATTCAGTACTGGACAGCGCCCCATCAGCAGGTAACTCAGCACTGGACAGCGCCTGCTCTTTAATAACCGGAGAATCTGTAGGAGAGACAATTAACACAGCCGACTTCTGTCCAGAAAGATCTGACTGTCTCTCAAAATACGGCTTAAGCATGTTAATATGACACAGACGAGTTTTTTTCTTTCTATCTGATATTATTATCACATAGACAAGCTCACTCACCTTCTCCTTCACCTGGTAAGGACCGTAATAACGTGCCTGTAGTGCAGATCCAGATACTGGTAACAGCACTAACACTTTATCACCAGGAGAAAAACTACGAAGTTTAGCACAACGATCAAAACGTGTTTTCATTCGTTGTTGTGACATCTCCAAATTCTTTTGGCCAACTCACATGCACGGTGCAGTTTCAAACGAAACTCTGAAACATAATCAAGGACGTTATTTGAACTCAAATCATTAGACCAATGATCTTTAATCAACTTCAGTGGGCCACGAACTGTGTGTGCAAACACCAGCTCGCCCGGACTGAAGCCCAAAGACTCCTGCACTACCTCCCTCACTGCAAACATAACCATAGGCACTCCCTCATCCCAGTCTTTCTGGAACTCCAGACAAAACGCACGAAGCATTGATGTTAAAGTCTGGAGGAACCGTTCGAGTGCTCCTTGGCTTTCTGGATGGTAACAACTAGAAATGCAGTGTTGAATATGCAACTGATTCAGAGCCTGTTTAAACACACGGGACATGAAATTCGTACCTTGATCTGACTGAACAATACGCGGAAGGCCAAACAGTGAGAAAAACTTAAGTGACTTCATAATCACTGGTGCAGTAATTTTCCGTAAAGGAATTACTTCCGGAAAACGCGTAGATGTACACATTATTATCAGTAAATACTGATTACCGGATTTCGTACGAGGCAAAGGACCGACACAGTCGACCATCACACACTCAAATGGTTCACCAATAGCTGGAATTGGATATAATGGAGCAAGTGTAATAATTTGGTTCGGTTTTCCAATCTTTTGACACACATGACAGCTTCGGCAATAACTTGCTACATCGTTTTTTTAAGCCCGGCCAGAAAAAATGCCTGATCACACGATCGTACGTTTTGTTTACTCCTAAATGACCGGCAAACGGACCATCATGCGCAAGTCTCAGGATTTCAAAACGGTATGAGGGGGGAACTACTACCTGCTTAAAGGAACACTCCACTTTTTTTTGGAAATAGGCTCATTCTCCAACTCCCCCAGAGTTAATAAGTTGAGTTTTACCGTTTTTGAATCCATTCAGCCGATCTCCGGATCTGGCGATAGCACTTTTAGCATAGCTTAGCATAGATCATTGAATCTTATTAGACCAGTAGCATCGCGTTCTAAAACGATCAAACAGTTTCGATATTTGTCTTATTTAAAACTTGACTCTTCTGTAGTTATATCGTGTACTAAGATCGGCGGAAAATGAAAAGTTGCCATTTTCTAGGCTGATATGATTAGGAACTATTCTCATTCCGGCGTAATAATCAAGGAACTTTGCTGCCGTAACATGGCCGCAGCAGGCGCAGTGATATTACGCAGCGCCTGAAAGTAGTCCCCAGCTAGGTACCTAGTTATAATATAGCTGGGTACTACTTTCAGGCGCTACGTAATATCACCGCGCCTGCCGCGGCCATGTTACGGCAGCAAAGTTCCTTGATTATTACGCCAGAATGAGAGTATAGTTCCTAGCCAAATCGAACTAGAAAATCGCAACTTTTCATTTTCCGCCGGTCTTAGTACACGATATAACTACAGAAGAGTCAAGTTTTAAATAGGAAAACTATCGAAACTCTTTGGTCATTTTTGAACGCGATGCTACTGGTCTAATCGGATTCAATGATCTATGCTAAGCTATGCTAAAAGTGCTATCGCCAGATCCAGAGATCAGCTGAATGGATTCAAAAACGGTAAAACTCAACTTATTAACTCTGGGGGAGTTGGAGAATGAGCCTATTTCCAAAAAAAGTGGAGTGTTCCTTCAACAATCTGCCATTCGTCCGCAGCAGCAGCATTTGATGGTCTCCACTTCCTCATCAGCACACCATCGTCAACAAAGTATCCTTGCGATACACACTCGAGTTGCTCACAGGGAACAACAGCTTCAAAGAGGGATGACAATTTCTCATCTTTCCTCTGTTCAACAATAAGCT
This sequence comes from Acrossocheilus fasciatus, assembly GCA_036784905.1. Taxonomy (NCBI): domain Eukaryota; kingdom Metazoa; phylum Chordata; class Actinopteri; order Cypriniformes; family Cyprinidae; genus Acrossocheilus; species Acrossocheilus fasciatus. The sequence continues at coordinate 2,671,640 of CM071945.1, forward strand.
GCTCGCGTGACAGAGACAATTTATCAAACTGCATAGAATGTTCATCTTGTTTCTTGACGGCGATGTCTAAACCATCAACAGAGTTTGAACACTTCACTTCACAAAAATCTGAATTAGAGAAGAACGTATCATTCAAATCAAATTTCCACTCACCTTCTGACTTACTAAAGCTTTCATCTTTTAGTCTCTGTGACATAGCGTGAGTAACAGCACACGAAGGGAACACCTCTGGGTATTTCTGGGCTAATTCATCAGGAGTAGCGCAGGGAAGAGGAATGTTAGTTACCTCAGGGCTAGCAAAAACTTTTCCTCCCACCAAGTCATTCCCCAAAATAAATGTGACATCTCGAACGGGAAGACACGGTCGCACTCCAACAACAACGCGGCCGGTAACAAGCGAAGATTCAGTTTCAATCTCGTGCAGAGGCACATTCACAAAACCCATCTCAAACCCCTGTACAAAGACACTTGAACCAATAGAGCTCGCATCAGACAGCGGTAATATTACTTCTAGAATAAAACTCTGAGCAGCTCCTGTGTCACAAAGTACCCTGACTGGTTTTCACAAAGTTGCATTACCAACCAAAGACACAAATCCATCCATTATGAACGGCACATACCCCTGTTCTTCACACGTCAGCTTGAGAAGCTAACAACTCCAGTCCTTCCAATTGTGGCGAGGACGTCATCAATAAACCTACCGGTTTAGGGACACCATTTTTCTTTTTGAGTGCCTTGCACTCTGCAATAATGTGTCCAGGTTTCTTACAATAGAAACAAACAGGTGAGGACACGGACTTGACAGAATTCTCTGCCACTTTATCCTCACATGGAGCGCGATCAAAGCTACTCTTTGAATACCGTCGACTGTTGCTACTACAGTTTTGTGTAGTGCCAAACACGTTCTTATGTGTAAGCACATATTCATCAGCTAAAGCAGCAGCGGCCGAAATTTTGAGAACTTTCTGCTCATTTTGATAGGTTACAACGCGTTCAGGTAAGCAATTTTTAAATTCTTCTAAAATAATCAATTCACGGAGCTCTTCATAAGTTTTTACCTTCATTGAAGCACACCACCGATCAAACATTGACTCTTTCTCACGAACGAATTCAACGTAGGTCTCATCAGTTTTTCGATGATTACGAAATTTTTGGCGATAAGCCTCAGGAACCATTCTAAGAACGGCAGCTTTTACTTGTTCATAATCAAGAGACTCTTCCACTGATAAAGAAGAATACGCTTCCTGGACTTTCCCCACAAGAACACACTGCAACAACATGGGCCAGAATGTTTTCGGCCACTTAAGATTGATGGCCACACATTCAAAAAGAGCAAAAAACTTGTCTACCTCTTGTTCTCGAAAAGGAGGAACGATACGAATATTACGACTCACATTGAAATCAGAAACATCTGTTAAACCCCTTTCACGAGCTCTCAACCCGATTTCTTTGAGGCGGCAAGCTTGTTCCATCTCAAGCTTCTTCAATTCAAGCTCATGTTTCTCACGCTCTCTTTGTCTCTCTCACGCTCCCATTCTTCTCTTTCTTTAGACAAAACTCTATCGTGCTCTTTAGCTTGCAACTCCAACTTCTTGATTTGCAAAGCAAGGTCTTCTGTACTACCCTCATCTACTTCAGGATAGTCTACCAGCTTTTCCTCATCACCAAAGACGCCCAGTTTATGCAATGAATCAACGAGCAACACCTGAAGTTCACGTTTGGACTGCGTACTACGAAAACTAACCTTATAATGTGCTGCAATTTTCATAAGATCAACCCTATGGATTTGGAACAATTCTGCTTGCATCGGTTTTGCAATAAAATTCATTAATTCAAACATGTTTGATAAACGTCTTAGATTAAAGAGAAAAAGGAGAAATAAAAAATCACTACACGAGCCAAAATTCACATCAATTGACTGCGATTCAACAAAGTTACAAAGTAACAAATTCAAGTGTGAGCAGATCAAAAGATCACACGAAGTCACACAATATCAAGATAAATCTTGGACGAGCCCCCAAATATATTACGGCCCATAACCAGTTTAAGGCTCGTTAATGCCAACATAAAAATAAAAGGACACAGGCCGAACATATTTGAAGAATCACAACACCTGATGTGAATTTCAAGATGCCTCTATTTAATAGTTTTACGAAGTTCAACTTAAACATTCAAGAAATAATACACAATTCACAAAGATACATACTACTAGATACTAACAAAGGAAGAATCATTAGGAATAACATACTCACGGGTAGGAAAGCTAAGAAAACAGACTACTAACTACATCTGTCCTCGGGAAAAAGTTCTTATCTGTCTCCCGAAATAAAAACAAGAACGGGTGAGTCTTCCGGGCAACTGCTTCCCTCGCTCAGTTCTGACTAAATAAACAAAACGTGAACTAATAAATAAATAAATACACTACCCTCTACTGAAAAGTAGAAAGAAAAATATCACATATCAAACACAAATTTACAAGCTAAACCTAAGTGTAATAAAAAAACAAAAACAAAAACATAGCCTCAAAGAGGCGATAAGAGAGACGCTAACGAGAACAATGGGAAGCGGAACCACAGAGAGAGAGAGACCGCCATTGTCGCCTCGCAGCCTTTTATCCGGAGTCCTTACTGACGTCACGCGACTCTCGAAGAATGGGAATGTCCCCACAACGCCACCTAATGGGCTTAGAATATAAGTGTCACACAGATTCACGTAACAGGGTCAAAGCCAAAAGTGAAGGATTGTTTAGATGTAATTGGGAATTATTAAAATTTGAAATCTGAAAATATCTGAGAAAATTTAGTAGTACAATAGCTAAATCAAAGCATCTCATGGAAGAGAAAACGGTTGAAGAAATTTTTTCTTTAACCAGTATTCCTACTGATAATTTATTGAATGAGCAGAGAGTGCACCTAACGGAACTACAAAATAAGCTTGATGATATGTACAGAACGCGAGCACAAGGAGCCTTTGTTCGATCGAGACAAAAATGGTTAGAGCATGGAGAGCAGATGTCTGCTTATTTTTTTAAAACTGGAAAAGTCTAGGGTTACATTCAATTCTATTTCCAAAATGAATATTAATGGATCTATTACAGATAACTTTGATACAATTTCTAGTTTTTGCTTATAATTATTACTCTAATTTATACACATCTAAATTTTGTGAGCTTAGTATGTCAACTTTTTGTAAGCATTTGGGAAATGTAAATGTAATTAGTCAAGAGGACCAAATATTCTGTGATTCAACAATTACTATTGCCGAAATTAAGGATGCGATTGAACATCTGAAATGTAATAAATCACCAGGTAGTGATGGAATTACTGCTGAATTCTATAAGCAATTTTCTGAGATTCTCGTCCCGTTCCTTTTTGAAGTGTATTCTGAAAGTTTAAAGTGCTCTGAACTTCCTACAACTATGACTCAAGGTGTAATCTGTCTAATTCCTAAACCCAAGAAAGATTTACTGCTTATTGATAATTGGAGACCCATTAGTTTGTTGAATAATGATTACAAAGTATTTGCTCTTGTTTTTACTCAAAGATTCAAATTAGTATTAGATTCAATTATTGATGAAAATCAGTCTGGGTTTATGAGAAAAAGACATATATTTAATAATATCAGACTTATTTTTGATCTTATTGATTATTCTGATCTCATTAAAGATAGTTTTATATTGTTTTTTTTTTGTTGTTATTTTTTAAAGCCTTTGATACTGTCGAGCATCCTTTTATTTTTTTATTGTTTAGAATACTTTGGGTGTGGGCGCTATTTCAGCAATGCCATGAAAACTCTTTATGTGGGTGGCAATAGTTCAGTAAAATTAAGTCAAGGCACCACACACGATTTTATCTGAAAAGAGGTGTGAGGCAAGGTTGCCCAGTTTCAGTTTATCTTTTTCTTATTGTTGCTCAGACGTTTAATCATTTTATTAAATCAAGTGAGATAGAAGGAATTCAAGTTGAAGGGAGAAGTGTCTTGATAAGTCAGCTGGCCGATGACACGGCTCTTTTGTTTAAAAATGCTGATCAAATTCAGTCGGCTATCAAAAATATATAAATTTCCTCTAGTGCCTCGGGTCTTTGTTTGAATTTACACAAATGTGAATTGTTTGCCTTGAAGAGTTGCCATGACATTTGTAACGGATGCTCCGATTAGACCAGTAGCATTGCGTTCAAAAATGACCAAAGAGTTTCGATATTTGTCCTATTTAAAACTCGACTCTTCTGTAGATATATCGTGTACTAAGACCGGCGGAAAATGAAAAGTTGCGATTTTCTAGGCTGATATGATTAAGAATAAGATATACTCTCATTCTGGCGTAATAATCAAGGAACTTTGCTGCTGTAACATGGCCGCAGCAGGCGCAGTGATATTACGCAGCGCCTGAAAGTAGTCCCCAGCTAGGTACCTAGTTATAATATAGCTGGGTACTACTTTCAGGCGCTACGTAATATCACTGCGCCTGCCGCGGCCATGTTACGGCAGCAAAGTTCCTTGATTATTACGCCAGAATGAGAGTATAGTTCCTAGCCAAATCGAACTAGAAAATCGCAACTTTTCATTTTCCGCCGGTCTTAGTACATGATATAACTACAGAAGAGTCAAGTTTTAAATAGGAAAACTATCGAAACTCTTTGATCGTTTTTGAACGCGATGCTACTGGTCTAATCGGATTCAATGATCTATGCTAAGCTATGCTAAAAGTGCTATCGCCAGATCCAGAGATCAGCTGAATGGATTCAAAAACGGTAAAACTCAACTTATTAACTCTGGGGGAGTTGGAGAATGAGCCTATTTCCAAAAAAAAGTGGAGTGTTCCTTTAAAGGTCGTGTTCTGCTGCCTAAAGCGGAAGGCATTTCTAGGCTTACCTATGTTGCTTCCTCAGTTCATTCAGACAGTAAAACAAATAAGATAATTGATCAAACAATGTTGAATTTTCTGTGGAAAAATCGTGTGCATTATATTAGAAAATCTGTGATAGTTAATTCATATAAAAATGGTGGTCTTGATTATTTATATTTTTCAATCTTAAATAACACTTTCAAAATTAACTGGTTGAAGTATTTCTTGAAAAACCCTTTTTCTGTGTGAAATTCAGTATCTAGTACTGTTTTTGACGAACTTGGTGGTTTCTCATTTTTGTTAATGTGTGATTACAAAATTGAAAAACTGCCTGTAAAATTGTCAGCTTTTCACAGGCAAGCACTTTTGGGGTGGAAGTTAATTTACAAGCACAATTTTTCTCCACACCAGTATTATATCTGGAATAATTGTAATATTCTATATAAACAAGAGTATATTTTTGAAAACCTGGTTTGATAAAGGGATTCTTTTGGTAGGACAGTTGTTGAATTCTCAAGGGTATTTAATGACTTATGAGGAATTTCTTTTATATTTTAATTTCCCTGTAACCCTGAAAGAATATGCCTCTGTAATTGGAGCTATCTCTTCTAGTATTGTGTCTTTGTGTAGAGGTATTTCATACTCTAAACACGCTTCTTTACTTCACCCTGCTTGATACTTTCTGTGGCAGAATTTGTTTTTCATCTAGAAATAATAATAATAATAATAATAATAATAAGGTTATACGTTTATTGTTTCAAAAAGAAATTGTTAGTAAGCCAAGTGCTGTTTTTTTTGTGGTCTAAATTTATCAGAAATATTAATTGGAGGAAAGTTTGGGCGTTACCTAATAAGTATCTCATTACAAATAAAATTAAAGAAATTTAATTTAAGATACTGCATAAATATTACCCTGCTAAACATTTTTTTTAAGCAGATTTATTGAAGATATAGATGTAAACTGTTCATTCTGTTCATGCCACTCTGAAACGGTACCTCATATTTTCTGGCATTGTCAATATACGAAGAGGTTATGGCGGGAAGTTTCTAGATTTATAAATGACAAAGTGATGTGAAATTTTCTTTTACTATATGAACATGTAATATTTGGTTTTTTGAACTATTACAAGAAGTTTGAAAATAAGGCTTACATAATTAAAGGAACACTCCACTTTTTTTGGAAATAAGCTCATTCTCCAACTCCCCCAGAGTTAATAAGTTGAGTTTTACCGTTTTTGAATCCATTCAGCCGATCTCCGGGTCTGGCGATAGCACTTTTAGCATAGCTTAGCATAGATCATTGAATCCGATTAGACCAGTAGCATCGCGTTCAAAAATGACCAAAGAGTTTCGATATTTGTCCTATTTAAAACTTGACTCTTCTGTAGTTATATCGTGTACTAAGATCGGCGGAAAATGAAAAGTTGCGATTTTCTAGGCTGATATGATTAGGAACTATACTCTCATTCCGGTGTAATAATCAAGGAACTTTGCTGCCGTAACATGGCCGCAGCAGGCGTAGTGATATTACGCAGTGCCTGAAAGTAGTGCCCGGTAGCTGGGGACTACTTTCAGGCGCTGCGTAATATCACTGCGCCTGAAAGCAAAAAAAACTGTTAAAACTGTGTATCTATTTGGTATATTTAAGTTATTGTGATTTAGTAAGGCCTTTCACTATTTTATTTTAATTTATTTGTTTACTCTATACATACATGTATAGTTTTGATATGTATTTTAATTTGTTCCTGTGTATACCCTTGGCACTTCTGTATTTGTTCAAGCATTAATAAAAAAAAAAAAAAAAAAAAAAATGTGCATTCTGCTCAGTTACCGCGCATGCTCACCGGAGTCTGCTCAAATAAGGCGCCGACAAGAAATGTCTATTTAGCATACTTGTTCCTGTTTGCAGTAGCGTTACTGTGCTGTGACATTCTGTAGTAGGCCTACAGCTGTACTGCGCAACTGGTCAAATCTCCTTCACTGATCTGCTCCCCGATATGCTCTGCTCACATGCGCTGATTATAGCTTTGCCAGGGTTTTTATATTTTTATACATGTTTACTTGCTATTTCTTTACACAGAATCATAATTTATATTAATTTCCCACTGATTTACGTGATAATATCTCTGTATGTATGAATGAATGGCAGAGACGCGCGTTTTCCTTTACCACACACACACACACACACACACACACTGAAGCGCACGTGACGCTCTCGGTGATTTCAGCATCTGCCATCTCAATGAGGACATAAACACACGAACAACATCTCCAGAATTCTCTCTGAGAGTCACTTCATTAGCGTTTCACCCTTTCATTTGAGTAAAACTAGCATCATATCATATTCACACAGAAATTTAAAGGAATTCACGGCAACCCGTCAAAATAAAAGTCCGGTTTAATTTGAAGACACTGCAGCAGAAACATATTACTATTGTTGTTCAATGTACATACTACTACTATTAAAATTATGAAAACTTTATTTTTTAAAGGAATGATCAGACAACATTTCTTCCATGTTTCAATTTTAATAGTAAATCCCCTTTGTTTGCCATAAAGTTTAATTTTCAATCATTTAAAGATAAATAAAATTAATGTTTTATGCCTTCATTTGATAACCAGATACACAACACAGAATTTCTGAGGAAAAATAAAACCTTTCATAAGGCTATTTTAAGAATAAATAACAATAAAACATTAGATGAGAGAAAATAAAACATAAACACCTCAAATATGTTGCGTGTAAAAAGTGTTTGTTTCAGCAACTTGAAGGGTGGGTACATTGTGTGCACATGATCAGGACCACCTCCTCCGAATTTTGAGAAAGGAAAAACCCTGTTTGCAGGACTATACATTATTTGGATAATTAGTCAAAAACAACAACAGTTATGTCTGATTCTGTTGCATAGAACTGAATAAAATATTTTCTGTCCAATTTTCTTTCAATAAAAGTGTGGTTATTTTATTGGCTTGTGTTTTTTAAATTCTGTCATTAAAACACAAGCCAATAAAATAACCACACTTTTTCAGAACTACTTCTTACAGAACTACTTTATATTGCTGAATAAAATAAATAATTATTACAAAGCAGTTTTCGGCCCAGAATTTTCATTTCGGTGCATCCCTGTAACTGCATAGAGTGCACTGTGTTTGCAACCACACCAGTATGCAGAGAGACATTTAAGAGGGTTTATTCTCCAAATAACTTTAAATTCATGTTGCTGAAAAATGTGTTAATAAATGTTGTGTGTATGGACTCTTGTTTTTGTTCCACGTTAGCTTCCTGCCTTCTATTTTTTGCCTCTTACAAAAGCCACAAAGCCTTCTAAGAAGACAGTAAAGGCTCATGTCACGCCTGAGCTGTAGTTAGGCTGAAACTTGAAAGTTAAGTTACACAATGTTTAGGTTTTATTATTTTTTTATTATTATTACTATTATTTTGATTTATGTCTTAATTTTAGGTTGTACTGTATTTACCTTTTTGTAAAGTAATTTTAAATTGATTTTTATATTTTTATATATTTGTATTTGCATTTTGAATGTAATATGGCCTACCTGGTCTCATGGCATTTAGCGTGACATGAAATACGTGTACCAATAAGTACATATCACATTTCCAAAATAAATTTCACACAAATTTACAGAGTTGCGATTAATAAAGCGTAATTATCGCACAATTACTTGAAGAATAGATGAGAAGCACCAGTTCGAATCCCGTGTAACTACAGTTCGACAAAGCAGTTAAAATCTGCGTAAAAGGAAGTTAAAATGGCACAGTTGCATCAGCTAATACGTTTTTATATCAGTTTTGCATTTGTTAACACTATCGGGTAGGTTTAGGGCTGGATTTGGTGTAGGGCATATTTCCAACACGACAGAGCATTAACCTTTAGCGCCAGTCCCCGGATATTTGAATTCTGAACCGCCGCCATACGTATCTGAAGCAACGTAATAAAAAAACAGCAATACGTACCAATATCTACCTAATAAAAACGTGCCAGGGTTCACATATTGAACCTGTGTTTTAGCGCCACTCAGTGGACATTTCTATTTGAAACTGCGGCGAAACGTGCAGCAAAGTACGTAAAACGGTGTCACACAAAAAGTGCGCAGAGGTACGTATTTGTATGAGACCAGGTTGAATATGGCAATTAAATGCACTAAATGGGTTTAGTTTTCACAGATATTAATATATGCAATTTCAGCAATAAAAATGTAAATTTTTCTATAAAGGAAACAAATTACTTGTTTATTTTAAGAGACCTGTCTTATTTTCTCTTGTATATTTAGTATTGCTCTTAAATAAAGAAAAAGTTCTTCTTATCCGATTACTCGATTAATCAATATAATTTTTTGGTAGAATACTCGATTACTAAAATATTCGATAGCTACAGCCCTAGTAACAATCCAATTAGAGAGCTCTACAATTAAATTATTACTAGTAACAATGCCAATTAGAGAGCTCTCTAAATCAATATTTACTAGTTACAATTACAATTAGAGAGCTCTGCAATTGCATTCTTATTAGTAATATCTGAATTAAAGAGCTCTCTAATTCAGTTCTTACTAGTAACAATTATGATTAGAGAGCTCTACAACTCAGTTCTTACACTCTAAAAATTCTGGGTTAAAAAATAACCCAACCTTAACCCAGCCGCTGGGTAACTATGGGACAGAACACGTGCTGGGTTGTTTTGACCCAAGTGCTGGGTTGTTTATTTGACCCAACCAGTGGGTCAGGTTAACTGTGTTTCTGGGTTAAACATTACCCAAACATTGGGTTATTTGTTGTCTCATTGCCTTGCTAATTTTATATTTACCAATATTAGTAATAATAATAAATAACAATCACAAAGGAATGTAAAATTATTATTTTTCTGTAATACAATTACACAACACAACAAATGCAACTATAAATATCAATTTAATGAGTTTTCACATTTCTTTTTAAAACAATTTCTGAATGGGTGCTATACTGTTACACATTACATCCAATCCCTACATACACAAATAAAACAAACATTTCTGTAGATCAGTTTCTTTAAAAAAACAAAACTTTGTAAACTAGGTACTGTAGATTCCTATTCTTTGTCACATTGCAGCATCATAACACTATGAAATTGATTATTGTCACATGAGAATCGGTCCAAACATTGTGCCATTAAACCTAAGCCAAACAAAGAGACCTAAAACAGACAATACATGTGACAAAAAATTAAAACGTTACAAGTGGCCAGAAAATCTGTTGCCCTCAAATACTTCACACATGAAGACTCATGTCCATCAATATGATATACTGCATGCTGGAGAAATTCCCAGGAAGGAAGATGTTAGTGTAGTTAACATCAAGCACAAAAAAAACTTGAAAAAAGATAAACAGCTTCAAGCAACAAGTCTGTTTCAAAGGCATGGCCCGAAACAATAGCGAAGGTGTGGGATGCCGTTGTCTCTTCGCCAAAGTACAAAATGCACGGGAAAGCATCACTATGTTGGTCCCCAACTGTTAATTACACAACACTTAGTCTTGCAACATAACTTACATTTTTACAAGTTGTAACATTTAAGTTGACTTAAATAAATAACGTATTTTATGGAAATCAGCCAAACCATCTGAGTTTTCCTGTGAACTGGGTCTGGTAAAGTTTGCTCAAACTAAATATTTATTGTGTTACTGATTCATGTTTATTTCTGCTTACTGGCACTTCTTGGTTGTCTACCTAAATTTCATCCAACCACCATGGCATAAATTATGGGGTATTTAAAGCCTCATTTATATATATATATATATATATATATATATATATATATATACTGTATATATACACACACACACACACACACACACACACACACACACACATATACACATATATATATATATATATATATATGCACACACACTGTATATACAGTACTGTGCAAAAGGTTTAGGCCACTAGTATTTTAGCCAGCTAAATAATCCTGTGAATGTCTGACAACAGCCAGTGCTCCACACAGAGATCTGATCTGATCATCATCCAGTCTGTCTGGAATGACATGAAGAAACCGAACAAACGGAGACAGACTAAATCCAAAAGAACTGTGGCAACATCTTCAAGATGCTTCGAGAAAGCTACCTGCAAAGCTACAGTAATGTTAAAAGTTTTAGGCACTTGTGAAAAAAAATGCTGTAAAATGAGGATGCTGTCAAAAATAATGTCATAAATAGATTTCCTTTATCAATTAACTTCTAGTAACTAAATTAAATCAACATTTGGTATGAGCATCCTTTGCATTTAAAGCAGCTTTTGCCCTCGGTGCACTTGTGCATAGTTTTATAGGAAGCTTTGCAGGGAGGTTTCTTGAAGCATTTTGGAGATGTTGCCACAGTTCTTCTGGATTTAGTCGGCCTCAGTTTGTTCTGTTTCTTCATGTCATTCCAGACAGACTGATGATGATCAGATCAGATCTCTGTGTGGAGCACTGGCTGTTTTCAGACTCTTTGTGAAAACAAAAATCTCACTGGATTATTACTGGATTATTACAAACCTTGATGGTTTGACTGATTTCCATAAAATACACTTAAACGTTATTTATTTAAGTCAACTTAAATGTTATAACTTGTTGCAAGACTAAGTGTCATGTAATTAACAGGTGGGGATCGACATGGTGATGCATTCCTGTACATTTTGTGCCTTGGGGATGAGACAACAACATGCCACACCTTCGCCATTGTTTCAAGCCATAATAATAATAATAATTACTTACATTTATATAGCGCTTTTCTAGGCACTCAAAGCGCTTTACATTGTGAGGGGGGGGTCTCCTCATCCACCACCAGTGTGCAGCATCCACCTGGATGATGCGACGGCAGCCATAGTGCGCCAGAACGCCCACCACACACCAGCTTACTGATGGAGAGGAGACAGGGTGATGAAGCCAATCAGCAGATATAGGGATTGTTAGGAGGCCATGATGGTCAGAGGCCAATGGGCAAATTTGGCCAGGATGCCGAGGTCACACCTCTACTCTTTTCGAAAGACATCCTGGGATTTTTAATGACCACAGAGAGTCAGGACCTCGGTTTAACGTCTCATCCGAAGGACGGTGCTTTTTTTTACAGTATAGTGTCCCCATCACTATACTGGGGCGCTAGGACCCACACAGACCACAGGGTGAGCACCCCCTACTGGTCTCACTAGCACCTCTTCCAACAGCTACCTAGTTTTCTCAGGAGGTCTCCCATCCAGGTACTGACCAGGCTCAACCCTGTTTAGCTTCAGTGAGTAACCAGTCTTGGGCTACGGGGTGATATGGCTGCCGTTGAAACGGACTTGTTGCTTGAGGCTGTTAATTTTTTCAAGTCTTTTTTGTGCTTGATGTTAGCTACACTAACATCTTCCTTCCTGGGAATTTCTCCAGCATGCAGTATATCATACACAGTAAAAAAAAAAAAAAAAAAGCAGTGTCAGTTTAGCACTTAAAGTGTCAATTTTAACACTACTAAAGATCATATATGGTCCCAATCTATATAGTGTTAAAAGTACACCATTCATAGTGTTGAATTTTTAGTGTTAATATAGCACCTTACAGTGTATACAGTGTATCTCTCATGGAATTTAACACTTTGGCTCTCAGGTTTAGTGCCACTCTCTTGATTTGTGGCTTTGTTTGACTTCAGTTAATTATTTGGTCTAAATAATAAATGTATCCATCAGGTCAAAAGCTGTCACAGATGCCAAAAGAATGGCCCCATAAAGACTGTGTCTCCTGCCCTTCACCCTATTAAGGTAGAGCTTACCTTGGTGTACAACTTGAAGCAACAAGTTATGTATAAGGTGATGTAGTAATATTACATATCTCCACAGGTGAAAGAGCCGTGGTCGGTGGTCGGTATGGACCTCATTGGTCCACTGAAAAAAAACGTGAAAGACCATCAATACGTCCTCATGGTGACAGACCTGTTCACCAAGTGGGTTATCGCTGAGCCCACTGAGCACTGAGGTGGCTGAGGCACTTGTGTCAAAGCTGTACACATTTGGTATGGTCTGGAAAATCATCACTGACAAGGGCCGTGCATTTGTTAACGAGGTATGTGTCCTGATTATCCTCTCCCTTCACCCCCTTCACAGAGGTCATATGACATCATCACAAGTCACGCTATTTTAAGCGGTCATTGGTCATTTCTGAGACCAATAAATATTGAAAATAACCATGTGTGTCTGAATTATGTACAGCTTAATGCACACATATTTGCGGCGCAGAACATCAAGCATGCATATTGAAGGATGAGAGAACTAATCAAAATGTGAAGAGGACTCTCAGAAAATATGTTAATCAGCACCAGGATGATTGGGACATCCACTTGCAGGCCATAGTTTATGGAATAAACACTGCAAAACAGGTTATTATTCAAAATGACTAGATAAAGTATATCACATACATGTTTTAAGAGTTTTATTTTGTGGAGACTGGTGGACCACCAGTATGCCAATAATGGTCCACTGTGGTCCAAGAGGTTGGGTCCTCAGCAAGAACAACTGGTGAGTGCCAAACTAAACTGGATAGTTCACATGCACAGCTTGTTGGTGTGCTTCAAATAACAAATGCATGATTGTTCATTCCTAACAAGGATATTTTTTGTTATTTCTAGCTGACCTATGTGCTGGACAGAGCACGTCCAGCAAAAGAAATTGTTGTTCTGGATGGGCCAGTGTGTCTTCAAAGGGAGGACTTTTGGAGCCTGGGGCTAGATGAGGAGGTGGAGAGCAATGTAAGTGGATATTGCCGTAAAGAGTTTGGATGGTTCTAATGCCTTTATTGCAATTATGCAAAACGTTCTGTGCTTGCAGATTGGGAATGCGTGCTTCAGGCTGGTAGAGGAGGCAGCCAGGAGACATGTATGTATTTGTATTTACCCCAATGACTTGCACATAAATTTGCGTTACAGTATCTCACAAAAGTGAGTACACCCCTCACATTTTTCCAAATATTCTGTTATATCTTTTCATGGGACAAAACTATAGAAATGAAACTGTGATGCATCTTAAGGTAGTCAGTGTACAGCTTGTATAACAGTATAGATGTATTGTCCTCTGAAAATAACTCAACATACAGCCATTAATGTCTAAACAACTGGCAATATACAGTTTGTTAGTGTGTGTGAGAGTGAGTGACAATTTTTTTCTTTTTTTCTCATTTCTTATTAAAAATACTCTGGTTCACTAGTTCACCAATATGTCTCATGTCACTTCTGTGTGCACACTATGCGTTCTTTCAAGTCATTTTCATTGTCAGTTTGAAATACTCAATAACGTTTCCCCAGACTTGTTTGTAGTTCTTTCTTCATGTAAGTGCAGATAATCTAGGCAGAAATGCATATTCCATATTGTCTTCTGTAAACACCATTGGAGGGATTATTTTCCTCATTTAGATTATATAGACAGATATAACATTTAGGCTACATCATGTTGGCAACTTCATGTGTGGTGCACTTGGAATAGAATTTTCTATAACCAGAGTGTTAATAAACAAAAAGTTACTTGAATCATGTTGTAGTTGAGCCATTTTGGAGCAATATGTGTTTTGTCCATGGGGGGGCATTGTGACACCTTTATATATTAAGAGCACCTGGTTAATTAGAAGGGATTTTTTTGGTGGCAGGAAAGCAAACTGTTTTTTGACCGTGATTGTGCTTACAGCTACAAGTTATCCTGCTCACTAGCTTATTGTGTCAAATGACTATATTGTTTTGGGACTGAGCAAAATGCATAACTTTGCAAGGAATAATATGGACTATGGACAATGTGTTTGCTATCTGCAAGGTATGAAACGCTCATTTGTATGTCATGAATTAAAAGGAGAGCTCACAGGAAGCAAGCCACAAGAACTGTTATAGGTTGAAGCACAATAAAGGACGCTGTTTGTATTTTAACATCAGTGTGCATGGATTCAATGTGCACGCGTCAATTACTTGCTCACTTCTACCATCAACATCGGCAGCTTAGTGGAAGGCCGTAATATTAGTCAAAAAACACTGCTTTGAAAATAAGTGAGTATTTGCACAGAGACTCTGCTTCAAGGATCGGCGAACTTGCTACAAGTGGACAATGAGCTGTACATGGACGCCACTTTGGACACACTTACAGTAAAGGCTTTGGTGGAAAAGCTTGATTCATTGCAGGTGCTGAGAAAAGCAAAACTGAACAAAGCAAGCAAAATGATAGAGACTATTAAAAGGTTAATGCAAGATAACAGAGTATGAGTCTGAGGTATGAAGTGTATTTGAAAATTACAATGGGTTATGTTTCAAGGCTCAGGAAGCACATAATGAAATGAAAGCCTGATAATGAAATTGAGAAAAATGATTCCAAAGAATGAGTTTATTGAACATGTGAATGTATGGTTGTCCACACCTGTGACATGTCATGAAGCTTCTGAGGGGGTTACTGATGTAAATGTTAATGATGAGGTTGTCCCAGAGGATAGTGTTTCAAAGAGCCATACTGCACTGTAAAAAAAACAACCTATAGAATCTACTCATTAAAATTGAGGTAACAATTTGCACTCACTTTGTTTGGATGGATTCTATCCTATATATTGAGTAAACAGTAGCTAAATTTTACAGCTATGACAAACTAAAAGAAATTAGGTAATATATATCTAATATTGCCCATTAAATTACATAACTAATTACTTATAAAAATTGAGTAACATTAACTCTATTGTTAGTAGGCAACAGTTCATCTACTAAATTAGTATTAATAATGATTAGCCAATAGAAATAATTACACATTACTTATTCAGGGAAGGTTGAATTTACTTAAAAATTGTCAGACGCAGGAGATTGCATCAATTTGTTTTTTTATTGACCAAATAACACTTTATTTTTAAAAACATTTCAAACTAATTAATGTAGGTACAAAATAACCCCTTACAATACAATTCACGTGAAATACAACATATCATAATGTAACAAAGCTTCTTGAATATATTCCATTCAAAAATAAACCAAAGTCTTCATGAGATGTCAAAATATACATTAGAAGCAAGATTCCTAAATGAAGTTTCTTCACGTTATCATTTCAAACAATGTGTTTTTAGATTTAATGTGTGGCTACAATACTTGCAGCACTAGAAAATTACAGGAGACACTGAAAGAGAGGAGAAACTGATCTCGTTTACCTCAATAGACTGGCATACTATATGGATACAAAAACATTTCAATTTCAGCTTCATTTAAAACCAATTAAGTGCAAAACCATGCTCTTACATTCAATTTTAAGTGACCTACAACATCATATTACATATAACTCAAACTACATATAACGTCTTGAACATTTACTATTTGAAAATAAAACAATGTCTTCATTGGATGAAGCAAACAATCAGAGCCTGAACTTACAGTACAGACAGCTCATTCCAATAGTTTATGCTTGAGGCTTAGGACCTTCTTCACCAGTTTTGCTCCGTCAAGTTCCAAAAAAAGTTTCTGGAACACTTCAAAGGTGTACTTCAGGTTTTTGGGATACTCAAGGTTGAAGGCATAGATCAATCCCATCAACAGTATGCACGCTGTGGTTCTGTTTCCACAACCGGTCAGCACTTTGGTGCCCTCTATAACAACACGCGCATCTGCTGGGTTCTCCTCAACTGTGGGATTGTGAATCACCACCAACTTCATTATTTCATTTGTGTGGCCTTCAAGTTCATCCTCCTGTTGAAAATAATAAAAGCAAATACATTTTGTTAGTTCAAGAAAATTATCATGCTGTTCGATTACAGTATTCTGGGTTCATGCCAATTGTTTGAACAAAAGAAGGATTTCTGTATTAATCAGCACTTAATATAAACGGGTAACAAATAAAAATCAAAACCAAAATTCTTGACCCCAGTATCCCATAATGACACAATTATCAATTTAATCCCTTGCTGTGGATGGAAATAGCTTGTCATGCTTTTAAAGGGATAGTTCACCCAAAAATGAAAATTTGATGTTTATCTGCTTGCCCCCAGGGCATCCAAGATGTAGGTGACTTTGTTTCTTCAGTAGAACACAAACAAAGATTTTTAACTCAAACCGTTGCAGTCTGTCAGTCATATAATGCCCATCAATGGGCACAGAATCTTTGGGAGAAAAAACATGCACAGACAAATTCAAATTAAACCTTGCAGCTTGTGACGATACATTGATGTCCTAAGACATGAAACGATCAGCCTTGGAACGCAGTCTTCGGAGTGGGCATTCTGAATTAGGACAGCTTACGTCCTGACGCTGTGACGCAATCACACTTCAAATACGGACTTCGGAGTGCGTACACTTCACATTGAGACAGTCTTCGTAGTGTCGGTGTGACGCATTCGCACTTAAAATGCGCACTCCGAAGTGTCTACACTTAGCTTTGGGACACAGCTATACTGTCACGAATCTGGATTATGGTCTTCCGTTCACTCACCACCAGAGGTCACTCGCTCTTGCACCACACTATTGTTGCACTTCACCAGACTACATTTCCCATCATTCATTGTAGTACACACAGCTGCCTCAATCACACACTCACACCTGAGAACTATCACACAATCACACACTGTATTGTTCTGCGTGTAGCACCAAGCGTATTATAGTTTTGAATTTTTAAATTATTTTTTTTTTTAATATCGTTTTCGAATTTCCTATAATTTCAGTTTAGTTTTAGTTAGTTTCATGAATGATTTTGTTAGTTTTAGTTTAGTGTTTATTTTGTGAACACATTTCTATTTAGTTTTTCTATATTTTAGTTTTAGTAATTTATAGTTAATTGACAAAATAATTCTTTACAATTCAACAAAAAACAAATATGCTGCTTATATGTATACAATTTATTTATTCATGTTCATATTCATATTAAATATGTAATTAGGGCTGTGACGGTGGCAGATTGTTAACACCGTGGTGGTAAAGGACCAACTACCGCCGGTGGTGCGGCGAAACGCAAAAATAAATGAATCTCAATCATCTATTAACAAATGTTTAATTTAGCACTTGCGTCAGTGAACACAGCCTGCAAAACACTAAAATAAATAAAGAAATAATACAGTTCAGGGTTCTAGACTGCGACCATTTTTTGAGAACGTGCGAGTAAAAATTTGACGTGGTCGCACGTGTGCGAGTGCATGGTTTGCGCAGCTCCAAAGCATCTGCTTCATACAGGGCGCGCTGCAGAGCTGCGGCACAATGTAGCAGGAGTCAGATTTCACTGATCACGTGAAGAGGAGCTTTCAGCGCTAGCACTTCAGGTGTAGAGCCTGGTTTCGCTGCATCAACGCGAGCGAAGGTGTGCGCCACGGATGGAACGCAACGGAGGATTTGGTTTTCAAGCTAAAGTAAAAGGCCGCTTCTTAAACCAGAGAAGGTGAACATGTTGGTATTCTTGTAGAAAAAAAAAAGCATGCAAGTGTAAGCCCTTCAATTAGGCAAGGGGAGGGGCGTCAGTGGTTCCGCCCCTAGTATCTGCCTTATGTCCCATTAGGGGAAAGAGACAAACACCTGTGCTGCATTTCTAGTGGAATCAATAAAGGTATGAGGTCTGTTGTTGTTTGGGGGGGATTTTGGATGTGAGGGCTGCTGAGCTTCTTGCCAAGGCTGCCGTGTCGGGACGTGGGCTGGTTGTTTTTGTGCGACGGGTGCGAAGCGATTGGGAGGTATAGTTTGCGGTTCTGGGGTTTCCCCAACTAAAGTTCGGCGGCCGCCGGCGGTTTTTCCCACGAACGCTGTACCCCATGTCCGGTGGCGGGTAAGAAGGCTAGTAGCCCATTATTTGCCTGTATCTATGGTTAATTCATTTGTGGGTGTATTTAGTGTTTTAGTCGCTGGGGAGGCCTGGTTTAATGTGATCGATTAATTGTAGCCGGTCCCCCAGCGTTTGTATCTGTGTATGTGTTTGTAGGTGAGTGTGTGTGCGCAGAGGGTATTAGTGTAGGTTGTCCTTCATGTACCATACTCTATTTTATTTTGACGATGGCTAAGTAGTTAGCCAGAGTGGTTTTGGCTTGTATTGAGTGATTTTTCTTTTGGTGTGGATTAATGTGTGGTATTTAACTTATGCACTTATGAATTGTCGTACTTTTAGTGGTTGCTGTGTACTGAAATTGTGTATAATTGGTGGGCACATGAATTAACTTTGATAGGTTGAAACCCTCTGCTGAATACCTTGCTGTATGTTGCTCTTTTATCCTGGGTAATTTGTTATTTGTCAAATACATTGTGAATTGAAATATACGTGCCAATCATCTCAACCTGCTGCTTTGCCCTCTTGAGGTTTTAATGTTTTGTTGTATTTTATAAGAATAAAAGTGTATTTTTGTATCCGTTAAAGTTGTGTGCTTGAGTCTTCTTGCTATTGCTGCCCAATTAAATTTACCTTGTCCAGTCCGGACCTTTTTGGTCTCCCCTTTGATTTATATCTGGAAGCGTTACAACTTGGCGTAGTTTGGCAGTCTGGACATTGGGCAGTAGCAAGGAAGATGTCGACTACACAATCTGAGCAGTTACCCTCTACATCTAGTGAGCAGCAGCAGGGAACGGATAGCTCTCCTAACATATCTCAGAGTCAAGTAACAAATGCAAATATGGTTATGTTTCCTTTTATGATGGGAACACCGTGGTGCCAAAAGTTTAATGGAGAACAGGGGATTCAGGCAAATAACTTTCAGGATTGGTATGATATGCAGACATCAATGTTTAATATATATCCTTTTTCTGAGGCGCAGAAAGTTTCAGCTTTAGTAAGTAATCTGGATGGAGAAGCAAAGAGGGAAGTGTTAGCTTTGCCAGCAGCACAGCGTGTAACATCCGAGCAGGTATTAACGTTTTTGAAAGGTATTTATGGAGACATAGCTCCCCTTGCAACCCTTCGTTCCCAGTTCTTTACCCGTAAACAAAGGACAGATGAGAATGTTAGACAGTATGCTTTGGCACTTCAGGAATTGAGTAATCGGTTGGAGAATAGGGGGGATGGTACTATTAGGGGTAACATCTTAAGGGATCAATTTGTTTTAGGACTTTTGGATGTAGGATTGCGTAGGGAACTTCGGGGTATGGTTAGAGCAGCACCAGACAGTTCTTTTGTAGAGGTCAAACAGGAAGCCATTCTTCGAGCAGATGAGTTTGGGGAGGTGAGGCAGGCTGTAGCTGCAACAGTACAGTTAAAACCAGCCCCAGATAAAGCAAAATTGGTTGAGGAGATTAAACAGGAGGTTTTCTTGCAGTTAAAAGGAGAAATAAAGGAAATGGTGGCTGGAATGATTAACGAAGTTCGTGAAGGAGTACAGAATTTATTGCCTAATAGTGAAAGTGCAAGATCTAGGTATGAGTCCAGGGGAGGACGAAGAAGTTCAGACCAATTTGACCATCAGGGCAGACCTATCTGTCGGCGCTGCAAACAAGTTGGGCATATTGAAAGACGTTGTAGGTCAGTGGAAGGAGCACAAGGGCCTTTAAACTTGTAGAACCCACTGTGCAGGCCCAAACAGTGGGTATGATAGGTAGTGGCCAATCAGAAAAGAAAGATCATTTAATAGGACAATGCCCAGTGGTGGATGTGATGATACAAGGGGTTAAAACACCTTGTTTGATTGATACAGGCTCACAAGTAACTACATTGACAGAAAGTTATTTTAAAGATCATTTTGAGACTGGGGGGCCAACAATGTATCCACCTATTCAAAGGTTTAATTTGGTAGCTGCAAATGGGTTGGTCATTCCATACATTGGGTATATTGAGGTGGATTTAATTATATGTGGCAAAGTAATACCAAAAAGGGGAGTGCTTATTGTCAAAGATTCTAAGGGGTCATCATATCCAGGATTGATTGGGATGAATGTAATCAAAGAGTGTAGGAAAATTTTGATGATGCAGTCTGGGGATAGTTGTTTAGGGGTAGAAAGTGAAATACAAGTTAAGGTGTGGAACCAAATGTTTTCGGTGTGTGAAGACTTGTTAAACTTTGTTGATGAGTCAGGACAGATAAGTGTTATTTACTGGCCGCAGGGAAAACAAAAAATAATACCGGCACAGTCAGAGGTGGTAATAGAGGCTTGCGCACGTGTTCGGCCTGATAAAAAGGATTATGTGGGCTTGGTAGAACCATGTCAAGAGGATGTATTGCCAGGCCAGTTATTGGTAGCTCGATCATTGAGCACAGTTTCAAATGGTAGAGTTATGGTCAGAATCTTAAACCTCTCCCCAGTTCCGGTGACACTTCTTCAGCGTTGTCGGTTAGGTCAGATTTTTGATGTTGAGTTGTGTCCATCAAGGTTGCAAGGAAACGTTGAATTAAGACCATTGGATAATGAGACTGTGGAGGTGGGGGTGAGGCAAAATAGAGTGCAGGATGTAAGACAAGAACAGAGGCCCTGGCCTGTGGCTGTTTCTTTGGATCCACTGCAATTTAGTACTAAACAACAAGAAACTATTTCAGATTTGTTATCTAAGTATCAGAAGGTTTTCTCAGATCATGATGAGGATTATGGGTATACTGATAGGGTTTTACATGTAATACCAACAGGTGATGCAGCCCCAATTAGAGATCGTTATAACAGGATTCCACCAAAGTTGTATCAAGAAGTAAGGGGACTTTTAAATAACATGCTTGAGAATGGTATTATTAAGGAGAGCTATAGTCCTTGGGCAGCGCCTGTGGTGCTTGTCAGAAAGAAGGACGGCACCCTTCGTTTCTGTGTAGACTACAGGCGGCTGAATAGTGTCACTCATAAAGATTCATATCCTTTGCCCAGAATTGAGGAGTCATTGGCTTCATTGAAAAATCTAGAGTGTTTTCAACATTGGATTTAGCACATGGGTATTGGCAGGTGGGGGTGCACCCAGCTGATAAAGAGAAGACCGCCTTTGTGACACCGATGGGGCTATATGAATTTAATCGGATGCCGATGGGGTTATGCAATGCCCCAGGAACCTTTCAGAGACTGGTCGAGAGCTGCCTGGGGGACCAAAATTTTGAAACATTGTTGCTCTATTTGGATGATATAATAGTTTTTTCACCTACCTTTGAGGCCCATATTGCCCATCTAGATTTAGTCTTCAGTCGTCTGGAGGACTTTGGCCTAAAGGTCAAACTCAGTAAGTGTTCCCTTTTTCGGAGTCAAGTTCATTATCTAGGCCATGTAATTGCAGAAGGTGGGGTGTCACCAGACCCAGAGAAGTTGAGGGCAGTGGAGGCCTGGGTAACCCCTCAAAATATCACTCAATTGCGTGCTTTTTTGGGCTTAGCAGGATATTATAGACGTTTTATAAAAGACTTTGCCCAGATTGCAGCACCATTGAACTTAATGTTGTGGGGGACATCAAAACGGCGTATTCGACCGGCCACAGGAAAAACAGAGGGGTGGACATGGGGAACGAAACAGGACATTGCATTTAAGGAACTGAAGGAGAGTCTCCTACAAGCACCCATATTGGCATATGCTGATTTTCAGTTGCCATTTTTGTTGTATACTGATGCCAGCCAGACAGGGTTGGGAGCTGTATTGGCACAGGTACAAGAGGGGAAGGAGAGAGTAATTTCTTATGCAAGTAGAAGTCTCCGACCAACGGAAAGGAACGATAAAAATTACAGCTCATTCAAACTGGAACTTTTGGCCTTGAAATGGGCTATAGTGGAAAAGTTTAGGGAATATCTCGCTGTGTCTCCCTTTACTGTTTTCACAGATAATAATCCGTTGGCTCATCTGAATACAGCAAATTTGGGTGCAGTGGAACAACGATGGGCGGCTCAGCTCGCGGGATTCCAGTTTGATGTACGTTACAGACCGGGGCGGACAAATGGAAATGCTGATGCCCTCTCCAGGTGGCCTGTGAGTGAGACTTCGCCCGGCCCTACGGAGGATGGGGCAGTCCCGTGTGGTGAGGTCGGATATGTAGCACCTGAAGTCGTCCGTGCCTGTGTCCATGCCTTTGTTCCAGTTGCTGAGGATCTGGAGGAGGGTCACAAGATCGAGACAACAGTTCATACAAATCAAGGAGACCGCGTGGGCCCTAGTTTGTTGGCCGAATGGAAGAGGGCACAGCGGACTGATCCAGTGATATCACGATTGTGGATCTATATGGACCGAGGGAGAGGGCCCTCTCCAAGAGAGCGAGCAGCGGAAGATCGGTCTACCCAAGTGTTGTTGCGACAGTGGGCCCGCCTCTGTGTGGATCAGGGACTGTTGTGCAGGGAGGTATGTGATCCAAAGACATTTGACCACTTGAGACAAATAGTGGTGCCTCAGTGTCTGCAGATGCAGGTTCTGGAATGGGTGCATGACCATGCAGGACACTTGGGAGTGGAGAAGACTTTGGGCATGGCCCGCCGACGTTTCTTTTGGCCAGGGTTGGCACGAGGAGTGGAGAAGTGGTGCCTTCAATGTGTTCGATGCAACCTGCACAAGACTCCTGTAAATAAAGTGAGTGCCCCTCTTGTATCTATACAATCAGAATACCCTCTTCAGATTGTTTCTGTTGATTTTTTGTCACTGGAGGCTGCACGCAGTGGGATGTGTAATATCTTAGTTATGATGGACCACTTCACTCGTTATGCAGTTGCAGTGCCCACTGCGGACCAGACTGCTGTGACTACTGCAAGGGTGTTGTGGAAACATTTTATACAGTCATTTGGGGGGTTTGATCAGCTGCACTCTGACCAGGGCCCAAATTTTGAATCCAGGGTCATTAAAGAGCTATGCTCATTGTATAATATCAGTAAGTCTCATACGACTCCCTATCACCCAGCTGGAAATGGACAATGTGAACGTTTTAATCGGACACTGTTGAGTATGCTGGGCACTTTAAAGGATGATCAGAAAGAGGAATGGGACCAGTATGTGGCAGAATTGGTACAGGCCTACAATAACACCCCTCACCCTTCTACAGGTTATACCCCGTATTTTTTAATGTTTGGCCGTCACGCAAAATTGCCCATTGATGTCATGCTGGGCCGGGGAGATGGATTTTTGGGGACAGCTGACAGCTGGGTGCATCACCATCATAAAAGATTAGTGACTGCCTATAATCAAGCCCGAAAACAAGTGCAGAAGGCTCAATTTTATCAAAAGAAGGGGTTTGATCGTAAAGTTAAGGGGGAACCTTTGTTGATGGGGCAGAGAGTTATGGTCCTAAATAAGAGGGCCAGGAGACAGGGTAAATTGGATGATAAATGGGAACAGAATGTGTATGTGGTTATGTCACAACCTAATCTCGATATACCTGTGTATGTTGTTAAGAAGGAAGGGGTTAATGGTGAGGAGAGGGTTTTGCATCGGAATATGTTAAGCCCATGTAAATTTGATATAGCCTTGCCCTTAGAAGGGAAAAGTGTTGAGATTTCACCTTCTGAGTCTAATGTCAATCCTGTGAACAGTAATTGCTGTATGTATCCGTGGGTGGGGGGCTGTCTTACAGGGCCACCAGCACCCATACAGAGGGATGGAGGAGCGACCTCTAATATGGACATTGTTGAAGAGACATCACAGACTGCATTGAGGGAAGGTCCATCTAGCCCATATGTTTCACAGACTGAATATTTGAGGCGATCCACGCGAGCCACAAAGGGCTTGTTGCCGTTACGTTATAGAATGTGATGTATTTGGGAATGTGTGGACACATTTGGAGTAGGGGGGGTGGATGTAAGCCCTTCAATTAGGCAAGGGGAGGGGCGTCAGTGGTTCCGCCCCTAGTATCTGCCTTATGTCCCATTAGGGGAAAGAGACAAACACCTGTGCTGCATTTCTAGTGGAATCAATAAAGGTATGAGGTCTGTTGTTGTTTGGGGGGGATTTTGGATGTGAGGGCTGCTGAGCTTCTTGCCAAGGCTGCCGTGTCGGGACGTGGGCTGGTTGTTTTTGTGCGACGGGTGCGAAGCGATTGGGAGGTATAGTTTGCGGTTCTGGGGTTTCCCCAACTAAAGTTCGGCGGCCGCCGGCGGTTTTTCCCACGAACGCTGTACCCCATGTCCGGTGGCGGGTAAGAAGGCTAGTAGCCCATTATTTGCCTGTATCTATGGTTAATTCATTTGTGGGTGTATTTAGTGTTTTAGTCGCTGGGGAGGCCTGGTTTAATGTGATCGATTAATTGTAGCCGGTCCCCCAGCGTTTGTATCTGTGTATGTGTTTGTAGGTGAGTGTGTGTGCGCAGAGGGTATTAGTGTAGGTTGTCCTTCATGTACCATACTCTATTTTATTTTGACGATGGCTAAGTAGTTAGCCAGAGTGGTTTTGGCTTGTATTGAGTGATTTTTCTTTTGGTGTGGATTAATGTGTGGTATTTAACTTATGCACTTATGAATTGTCGTACTTTTAGTGGTTGCTGTGTACTGAAATTGTGTATAATTGGTGGGCACATGAATTAACTTTGATAGGTTGAAACCCTCTGCTGAATACCTTGCTGTATGTTGCTCTTTTATCCTGGGTAATTTGTTATTTGTCAAATACATTGTGAATTGAAATATACGTGCCAATCATCTCAACCTGCTGCTTTGCCCTCTTGAGGTTTTAATGTTTTGTTGTATTTTATAAGAATAAAAGTGTATTTTTGTATCCGTTAAAGTTGTGTGCTTGAGTCTTCTTGCTATTGCTGCCCAATTAAATTTACCTTGTCCAGTCCGGACCTTTTTGGTCTCCCCTTTGATTTATATCTGGAAGCGTTACACAAGTCCTGTCAGGCACAACCAGTTTAGTTTTACTTTTCTTTTTGTTTTCGTTTTGAAAAACTTGTTGTCTTTGCTGTTTACCTCACGTTAACGCTATGGAGGCTTTCCTTTAATTTTTATATTAATATTATTATTTATTTGATTCCTCAGTGTTTGCTAAACATTCTGAAATTTATTAATCGTATATAATACAGCATGTGATGTATCTTATGCCATGCCTCGTCTTATTTGTTTTTGCTAATAAATGTTATGCAAGCTAGTTTGTCATTGTAGCCTACTGTTTTATTGTTGTGCTTTTTAATTAAGAATAACAATGAATACATCTTTGGTTTTAGTCTTAAAAAGTGAAAGGTGTATAGATATAAGCAAAAGACAATTATCTTTTCTTGTAAAACGTGACACCAAGCTCACGAATTTGAAAGTGAAAGTGTACAAAAACAGGAACACCAGTTCACAAAATTTAAATCACAAATAATACTAAATGAAAAAGAACGGGTTGAATGTTGAACACTTTCGTTACCATATAACCATAAACTATAATAAAAGTTCATCAGCTCTGCGTTTCTGTTTAGCTCTGCATAGATCCCTCTCCTAGCGATAGCTGCTTCACCGAGCCATTCTGTGTTTTAGTTTCTGTATTGTCTAGTGTTTATCGCTCTCCCAGTGATAACTACTCTACGAAGCCCACTTAGCTGTCTTAGTCTTCCTCATTTAGTTGTCTTAGTCTAGTCTACTCAGTTGTCTTGTCTTGCCTTGCCTTGCCTTGCCTGTTTCCTTGTGTACTGATTTCTGCCATTGTATCTTGGATTTAACAATTTGCCTGCTGTCTCGGACTCTGTTTGCCCCTGCCTGGATTTTTGCTCGTGTACCTGGATTACCCCTCTCGTCTAGCCCTCTGGATATTGTTCGCCGATCAGAGACCACGCCCGTTCACTTGAGTACTCATCTGTCTTGCCCTCACTATACCTGTTTGCCATTTGTTTGACCCTGCCTGTTATGACCATGTCTCTGTTGAGAAATAAAAGCTTGCAAATGGATCTGCACACCTCAAGTCTTGTTGACCCCGTGACACATACTGATAAAAGAAATGTATAGCCTGAATGCACTGTAAGTCGCTTTGGATAAAAGCATCTGCTAAATGCATAAATGTAAATAATCTCACAACCTATTCGATATTCTATAATTACATCAACTAATCGACTATTCAAACTGTGACCCATCCCTAGTACTTACAATACAATATATATTTTTAAAATGCACTACCTTGACTATTTGTCAAAGGCTTGGTATCGTATTGGCTAAATCACAGTGATCAATAAGGGAAATGAAACGATGTGTAACCATTTGAATACCATGAAATGATGAATCATGTAATAACATACCTGACAGTCTTGGAACAGCTCTTCTTGATTTTCCCCAAGGTACTCAATGAGGCAACGGATACATGTATTCCTTTTTCTCTCAATATTCTGGAATTACAAAGACATGCATTTTAGTGACAATACAGTGACTACGTTTACATGGACATCAGTAATCTAATTATTTACCTTATTCTGAATAAGACAATATTATGATTAAGGTGTTTACATGAGTTGCTTTTAGAATAATCCTTTCATGTTCCCGTTTTACGTTATACTACATAGATCGATTAATGGCATGCATCATTACGTCACCACGTGACGCCATCCGACGTCTCCTCCAAAATTTCACGCATAAACATATAGTTCATCTTCGTGATGATGCCATATACAGTTTCATTTTTAATTTTATGAACGCTTCAAGTGCCGTTTATTATTTGTACGTGCAAACAGATGACGGCAGTGTTGAAGCTCTTTTATTTGCCGTCAAACGGTTGATCACTGCCGTGTGTGTGTCCTGTCGCAAAATGGAGCGAAAAGTCCTACACGACGGTAATAGTTTGATTAAGGTGTTTACATGTCTGTACTGCACTTCAATAATGCGACTAAAATAAGAATACTCCACATGTCTTAATTTGATTTGTGTTTACTTTGATTATGACTTTAGCCGGATTAAGGTAATCAAAAATATGTTTACATGCAGAAGACGTGGTGTGTACCTATCAAGATTCAGCATAAATGTCTCTTCCAAGGAGATTGTTGTTGTACGTCGGAACTCCTCTTTGATCTAGTAAATCAGTAAAGGGACAACACAAAAATACAACAATTTTCTCAATGATAGTCACCAATTATAAAGGTCTGAAACCAATGGGATGAACAACTGTTCTTGGTGGAAAAAAATAATAAACTAACAAACATTCTTACCTGAGCCTTACTGAACAATCCTGGCCACCTCTCTCTTAACACACTGACAGCTGGGCTGGTGGTCAAAACCTCCAGTCTTCTAATTGAAAAGGTTTTTGACTTTTTTTTTCTTCAATTACTTTTGCGTTGTTCTTCATTTCATCGACTAATTCAAGCCTCTCCTTTTCCAATGTGTCCTGATTTTCTCCAACAGGATGCGGGGGGAGATAATTCACTTCTGCTTTCTTTGGTCTTTTCACATTTTTAGCTGGCGCTGCATCGGTTGGTAGCTTCCTCTTCAGTGTGTTTACTTCTAATTCTGGATATGTATATTTTTGTGATTTCAGCTTGGCACGGAAATTGTGCATCTTGTAATTGAGGCGTTGCTGCCAGCCATACATGCCTGCAAAAGACCCAGGCTCCTTTAGGCATGGAAACTTTTCAAGAAGGGCTTCAGCCACTGAGGATATTTGCATACTTGAAGGGTAGGCCGTGTAAGAAAATATAGCTTTGGCAAGGTCATGCATTATTGCAGATTTAACACTTGCATCATGGAAATGTATTCCAGAGGCATGATATGACTTATTAGCCTCTGCAAGGATAAGTTCAATGTCACGGGAAAATGTTGGCACTTGAAACTGGCCATGGAGCAGAACGACATGACTCGGGGAGAAGAACGGTGTCTTGTGAACTTGACAGTTCAACGTCATCTGCAAGAGAGGTGTACGCTTCACCATCACCTGCAGGGTAGGTCTCCAAGGTACTCTGTGTAATGGACAGTCCTGATTCATCTAATGGATGCAAGTCAAGGGTTATAAAGGGCTCGTTTCTAACCAATTTCACAGTGGCCTTGTCTTCCAGGTCGGCAGTTGAAGTTAGAGTGAAAAACTGGTTCCCAAAGTCTTTGTCCTTATAGTAGTCCAAATGATTTCTGAGACAAGATCTTCCACCTTATTGGGAAATCCTGTTGGAAGCATCAACTTTCGGATATTGTTTTCTTCTATGATGACTCGCAACTGGGCTGAAATTTTCTTCTGGAGTATGTGTTGTCTTCAACTGTAGGGAGACAGAAAACGAAGAGATTGCATTTTTTTTTTAATTCTATTTTAGTATACTTGGCAGGATTGATAAGGCATGCATAATTAAACTGAAGTGTAAAACCTACTCTGATATGCAAACAAAGTGTTTCAGGGACACCATTCGACCATGTAGCGTGTTATATGCTGCCAAAGGGTATGCATCTTTCATTTCCGAATGCTGCAGGACTTCGATCTCTCCTGTGGGCTCTACTTTGAAGCTCCTCAAGTGCTCATGGTACCACCCACTTAGCAACTTCAGAACATAGACAAGACTTTCATGCACAATGATTATTTGGAGTATTTCTCCGAAGTCAGACAATCCTCCTGTTGATCCAAAAGGCAGCAGCATTCCAACACAATAGTCAGTGCCTAAAATGGTGACTTTGTTTGTCATACTCACAACTGCTGCCCTGGGAAATGTCTTTACAACTGACTCCTTAATGCTGTCCTTTAGAACCTCCACTGCCACTTGAGTCATTCTTGACACAGAGAGTTTTGGCCTTAGAATGTTAGCATCATGGATGTGACATGCAATCATTGATTGGTGTTTTCTTGCCATTGTCTTGAGAATGTTTCTTAATTACCTGGTCTGCCTCACAATCCTTTTAAAAAAAAAAAATCGGTGTTTGGCTTCGAATCGCATGGCCCAGAGATCCTAGCGTCTCATCTGTGTGAACAGGAGCCATGACAAGCTCAACAATATCTTTCAAGGTCATCAAAACCTGCCATGCTGTGTCCTCTTCTGGCACTTTGTCACCAATCATAAAAGGCAGCATCCGTAACAAGCACCAGTTTTTGTGTGCATTGCCTCCTATATTTTTACGTGTTGCAAAAGTCAGGGCGATAGCTTGTGGACAGTTGACTTTGTCATTCCATTTGTAGGGAAATCGGTGGATTGAAGAGTTAAGTTCAAGAAGAGAGAAGTATTTCTTCTTTATAAACACATCAAGACACAGTGCCAGTTCAAAAGGTACAATCCCTTCAAGCAAATCATGCAATGCATCAGGGAGATAACCTGATGTGGCATGAAAGTAACTCAGTTTGTCAGAGATGGGACACTGTCTTTTAACTCCACAATGATGAGCTTTAGCAGTGTCAGACAACGCTGCTTCGACATGGAGGGTATGGCTGGACTTAGTTCATAGAGGAAACATTCCTGCTCTTACTTCATGCTCCTGGATCTGTGAACGCTCTCCAGTGCAAAAGCAACAAAAATGTGAAGAAAAGCTTTCAACAAACCCACCGGTTGAGTGAGCGCCAAGATTATCAGCTGCTACGGCAAGTACAGTGCCCTTCACCACTTTGCCCAGACTTGGTAAAAATATACCATCATCCTCCAAGCATTTCAAATCTTTAAGCAGTGGCTCCAACACTTTTGGGTATCCTTATTGCTTGACATCATCTGCCTTACAAAGAATGGCTAGATAAATGGAACTTAGAGTAGATCGCAGAGTAGCAGGGATGTCTGCAAGCACCCAGTACACACCAGTGACTTTATGCTTCTTGCGTGACGTCCCCAGAGGGTTGCATATTTCGAAGTCATCCATGTAAAGAATCAATGGGAGTTTAAGTTCATCTCCAGATAAAAAGCTGTTTTCTCTGTAGAAAAATCCATCATGCAATGATCCGCATTCAGAAGAAACATTACATGGCCTTCTGTTCTGTAATATTGTGTCCTGAATGTGTTCATTGTTCAAAAGTTGAGACAATAATGGGAGAATAGGAACATACTGGAAGGCTGCATTCTTGCTACTATCAAATATGTACTAAATTGGCTCAGTCAGTGAAAGATGCTCCTTTATAAATTTTCTCCTATAGTGTGTGCTTAAAGGCCCATCCAATCCTAAAGCAGCACAGAAAGGGTTAAGCTGGCAAAGATCTTTCACCAGTTCTGAAATCACAGAATCTTCAAAAATGCAGCCATGCTTCTTTAGAGTGCTCAGTATAATGTTTTTAATAACAGGCCCAGATGCAGATGATGTAAGGAAATTAAGTTCCTCTACTAGTTCATCTATGTATGTATAATTAGACACATTAAATATGCACTCCATTTTAAGGAGGAGCAAGCCCAGTCTCCTGACAATTGCTTCGCTCAAGTCTTCATCCTCCTTAAGGGCAGAGTCACAGTAGTTTTCACTTTCAACAGAATCGCTTTCTTCATGAATCTGGCTTTGGTGTTCTTGACAAACAATGGTCTTAAAATCTTCCACTGAATGGGGGCTATGTTTCCTGCTCTTATGACTGTGAAATGTTGTATATACATTTGTTTTGTAATCAGAGTCATGGAAAACTCAAGGCACAGTTTCATGCTTTAAGATGACCACCCAGGTGCTCAAAATATTGTCTTTCTGTGTGGAAACAGCATGATTTACACATTGTGCATGTGAAGGAAAGGAGCTGGCCTGGCCTAGTTGTCTGTGCATGAAGCCTGGACAAATGTGTCCGTAACGCACCCCATGTCCTAAAGGTGCAAGGGCAATCCGAATGGAGACAGGGTGTGGATTGGTTTCGACTATGATGCCCATGTTGTAATCTGTAGTGTTTTAATAGTTCCAATCGTTTCGATGATGTAAAGTTACATATTTTGCACAGCCAATTCATTTGCAATAAGGTAGAACACCCATTGACTTAGTGTTCAGTTCGGGTATCTGAATTTAACTTGTCTTGCAAACTGCTACGAATACTTCTTGAATTCTTCTTCCTATATCTCTCTGTAGAAGAAAAAGAATGTCAGAAACAGGATTTTTAAATTATTAGATTTTTTGCACTCCTGTAAAATGAATTGTACATAATTTATATTCATATTCATTTATGTTGCATTTACATGAATGCAAATGTTATAAGTTTAAATTTCCTCAATGTTTAAAACCATATTTTGTAAAATCATTACACCAACTGTACTTGTGCAATGTATCTGCAAATCGGAGTTAACTCAAACACAATCAATTAAAATGAAGTGGCACAAAATATAAATCATCAAAACATACAACTGTTATGTTAAAGATCACATAAGGAACATAAAACATTGCATGTTTTCTATCTTTTGCTTTTTGTCGATAGCAGAGCACACGCTAATCACTGTACATTAATGCTAACCATGTGCTTAGAGGTTGATTAGCTATAATGTCAAGTTTATAAAGGTAACACTTATATAAGCACCAACACACAGTAGTTAGTATACAGTCTTATGACATTGTTTATGACAGATGTTTACTCTCATTCGCAGGTGCAAGTACTGGACAATGTATTCAACTTTCAACGCTAACTTGCCTGACCACAAAATCAAATTCTAACCTATCTGTCACCAGACTGTGGTGCCGACAACAGAGAAGTGCGCAAATTACTAATCTTCTGGTAGATTTTTACCGTTAAACAACTTTTGCATTCATGATGTTATATCAACAAGTTAAATAAAAACTTACCTGTAGCTCAACAAATCACGGTGCCGCTGCTGCCGCCAAAATGATGAATGCTGCGATTCCCGCCTAGATGTTGACGCATGCGCGCTTTGCGGTGCCAAAGCTAATATTTCGGGGTATATTTTACTTAATTTTTTTAGTGTTGCAGTTATTATTGTTAAAAAAATAGTGTAGGTAGAATGAACCCATACAGAATACTGGAAACGTTTCCAGATTATAAAGGCCTAGTACGTACAGTAAAGATTAAAACTAAAAGTAGCATTTTAGTACGACCTGTTGGAAAGATTTGCCTTTTATTGGAGGCAAATGACTAATGTGAATGAGGTGTAACAATATTACAAAATTTGAGCAAACGTCCGTATATGTTGCTTTAACTTTTATGGCTCCTTTATAAATAATGGTAATTGTGTTTCTGCATAATCAATTAAGGGGCCGGTGTGTAGGAGCCACTTTGGAGCAATATGTGTTTTGTCCATGGGGGGGCATTGTGACACCTTTGTATATTAAGAGCACCTGGTTAATTAGAAGGGATGTTTTGGTGGCAGGAAAGCAAACTGTTTTTTGACCGTGATTGTGCTTACAGCTACAAGTTATCCTGCTCACTAGCTTATTGTGTCAAATGACTATATTGTTTTGGGACTGAGTAAAATGCATAACTGTGCAAGGAATAATAGGGACTATGGACAATGTGTTTGCTATCTGCAAGCTATGAAACACTCATTTGTATGTCATGAATTAAAAGGAGAGCTCACAGGAAGCAAGCCACAAGAACTGTTATAGGTTGAAGCACAATAAAGCTGTTTGCATTTTAACATCAGTGTGCATGGATTCAATGTGCAGGCGTCAATTACTTGCTCACTTCTACCATCAACATCGGCAGCTTAGTGGAAGGCCGTAATACATTATAGAAAATATTTGGGGAAATTTTATAATTATTGTTATAAAAAAAGGTACACATTTATCATTGTTATAATGAAACATAGTTATCAATATAAACATTTGAACTCTTTTATATTTTTACTACCACATCCTGTATTATGAAGCTGGACAGACAGTAAACCAAAGTACCTCTTAAACTTGAGTTTGACATGTTCTGATCTAAAGAGGTGTGTATGAAAAGTAACAGTGTTTTCAACAACAACAAAGAAAAAAAGGGGGTCTGAAAAAATGCCTAGACTCCAGAATATAACAGATAAATCACACTGAACATTAAGCTTTTTCTTTTTTCGGCTCACAAAAAAGATACACAAGACATTTCTAACCATATTCCAACAGTCATGCATTTCTAATTCAGGACATAAGTTCTTGTTTCTCGACCTCAGAACTGGACCAACTGTTTGGATACTGTATATCTAATTGAATTCACTGCCTACTACTTCAAACAACGGGTTCAACCCAGTCGCGTTGACCAGTGGATCTGCGCGTGGTTCACGGCTGATGCCTGTCACTGACTTACATTGGTATCACTTCTGTGAGCCCATCACAGAATTTTCGGCGATTCTGTGAAGCCACGACAGATTCAGGGGTTAAGAGTTTGTGGTCATTACACGGAATTATGTGAGATCAGGTTGTTTTGTAAGCATATTTCATAGTTGCTTAGAGTCAGTTGTTTTATTTGTGGTGATAATGCAATGAACATTTGGTCATATTAATGACTACATTACAAGAAGGGAATGCTGAAAGATGCATTAGAAGAGACTGCATGGACTATATTGCTGCAGGCACTTCTTGCACAACTGTACTCAGTTTACCAGGGAAAGATCAACATGAATCCTATACTGTGTTATAAGCAAGATGAGCATGGACATTACTGATGTTTAGCACCAGGACAAAGATGAGACATTTCTCATACAAATTAGGTCTTTTATATTATGAATTGCATGAATTGTATGGCTTTTGCTTCATAGACCACACACTGTCTGTACCTTGTCTTACTGAATGATACATTGGCCTTACAGTACAATGAAGTGTCACAATATATATTTGTTTAAATTGGTGTCTTTGTTTACTGTCAACACTGTATTCTTGCTCCTGATCTAATGAAATAAATGGAGCACATTCCAAATAGGCAATGATGTAGATTTTTTGGGGGTCTGTTCTTATTCTAAGATAACTATGACTTGCAGCTTACATGTTGGCAAGTTGCTGAAAAGACCATCTAAAAATTGTGACTCAGCACAGTTTGTTGTGATATTGAGAATAGATCTGCGTATGTTGTGCTGCCTTTCCATCCTCAGGGGCCCAATAGAGTCCTCTGGAAGAGCAAAAACAAGTAACATTTCAAATGGCTGTAAATCAAAGTCTGATTTTATGGTTTTAAAGAGAAATTTGGCAGGACAACTACTTATGCTATGTTAAATAATGTTGGACAGAGTTTTCAAACATAATATGGAAAGGTGGTATAAGGGTGTTTAAAAGAGTTCTCTTTTAGTTCTCTTCAGTCTGTCTCTTACATGTCATGAATGTTTGCACAATGAACATGTTTAAATATACATTTGTTAAAAAAGATTGTATTCTCCCCCATTTTGTTATTAAACATTTTAAACTACATTACCCATAAGCCTCTGCCATTCAAACGCGAAAAACATGGCGCTGGTATTTGTAGTTTAATAAAGTTATGCTCAGGGTTAGGGTTACGATCTCGGTAAAGTGGTAATTTCTCACGACATGGCAACACTGCATTGTTGATAATGACGTAATAATAACAGCAAAACGTACTTTACAACATTAAGCTTTTTTTAATTTGGGTTAAAAGATAGTCCAATCACAGCGAGTTCTGCGAGTGCCAAGGGCACTTCAAAGCCAATGGCAACCCAGTTGAGCAGAAGCGTCACACTGACTTGTCCATATATGGTCATTTGTAAAAGGATCTTCCGGGATCTTGGGTTGAATGGACAGATAATCAGTTAAATGTTTATTTGTCTCCACTCATTATAAAATTGCAACAACAGATTGCATCGTGTGGTTAACCTGATGCAGCAACAAATTTGTTAAACTCAAATGTTTGCATATACTGTGTGAAAAATAAATGTCAAAATGTTTAATTTGCTTACAAAAAACACCTCTGATTATAATTATTCAAACATGCTATATTTTTCTACTATTCCATTTTGCTTCTGTAACATTTATAGTGTATTTATAGTGTATTAAAGGAAAACAATCAATCACTTCTGTTTCCTGGAAATGGACCCTACAAATTTGCCATTCTTAGATCTGCCAGTTGAACTTTGCAAATAAAATCAATCATGAATCACACATTTTGTAGTCATTTTCCAACATTTATTGATATCTCAAACTTTTCCCATATAGTTCTCTCTCCAGTTTGTGCCACTATGGAAAAAAAAAAATAAACAAAAAAGCAGTTGATTATAAAAATGTATTTGCATAGAGGTAACTAAGAAATATGCAACAGAAAACCCCTTCTAAAAAACATTGTCTATATTCAAAAACAAAAAGAGAATTTGTTTACAGAAAATGTTATAAGATGTCAAATAATATGCAAGGCTCCATTTGAAAAGTGCATATTTTCTTCTCTTTAACAAAACAAATAAAAAAGGCAAAAATGATTCAAAACAATATTTCAATATTTTACAATTATTACCTTTTAAAAATATATCTCCTGTAATCATTGTTTGCTAATATTGTGACTAAATGCAAGACAAATTAATGGTTAATATTAATTATCATTTTAAAATGATAAAAGTCAACCATTTTAAGCAAGAATATATAAATAAAATAAAATAAAATAAAATAAAATAAAATAAAATAAAATAAAACAAATGGTACTGATGCCTGAACCGATACTTAAAAATAATTTAAAAAATAAATAAAAATTACCAATTAATAATTGGATTGGCCATTAGTACTAAACACATGACGTCTTTTTCATTCATAGTGGATGCCAGAGGGCGCCCTCACACAAAAAGTCCACATATCCAGTCACAGAAGTAGCTGAACTCATGAAGCTCCAAGAAATCCCCAATATGGACAAATGCATTGCTATGGATGTAACTGAGTAAACAAGATATAAACGTTTTGAATGATAAAACAAATACAATAAACACTCGACTACAACAATGTATAGTTTATCTGTGTTGTTCAAGCCATCTCTGGTATTTGCATAATAATTAAGTATACTTATCCATTGCTAATCCATGTATTAGTAGCCTATGGAACATTTTCTGCCTCATTCTGTGACAAGAAGCTACATCAGATCACAAAAGGAAGCATTTAACTGGTGTTGTGGACTAAAAAGGTTATAATGTTCTCTTTTGTTGGACAACAGGTCTAAAAATGTGAATGCAAGATGATTTTAGCTTTAGGCATTTTAGCTAGTTAATGGAGGTCTACCTGCTGCCCTCAGAGCAAGTGTAATTTCTGCATTCACGTGCTCCTCGGATGCTCTCATCTCCTGAGTTGTGCTTTTAAGTCGGAATGTGAAAACGGCACGCTCGCGTTACTACAAAAATTTGTTGGACTTGTATTATTAGAGCTTTCCGGCTTGAGTTCACGTGCATTTTCTCAGTTGGGAAATTATTTTTCACGTGCGGTGCCGGTGATGATGATGCTTACATTCATTTTGGAGAAACAAAGAACAAATATTTAAATCGATCGCTCAGGCATGGCACCAAAATCTCTGTTCTGATTTGGTTCTAGTACATACCGGTTACATAGGTACCGGTGCCATATTGGTACCGGATTTCGGTACCCAACCCTAGTTAGGACCCACACAGACCACAGGATGAGCACCCCCTGCTGGTCTCACTAACACCTCTTCCAACAGCAACCTAGTTTTCCCAGGAGTCTCCCATCCAGGTACTGACCAGACTCAGCCCTGCTTAGCTTCGTGGGCAACCGGTCTTGGGCTGCAGGGTGATATGGCTGTGACCATTATGTAAAGCTGATATAAAGCCACCCAGCTTTATATCAAGCTGATGTAAAGCTGCTTTGACACAATTTGCATTGTTAAAAGCACTATACAAATAATAGTGACTTGACTTGACTCTGCAGGAGAGTTGAGGCAATGGCCAATGACAGCAGCAGGAGTAAAAGTCGTAGAATTTTGTATGAGTACGCTTGTACAATATCATATGAATTTGCTGACTTGGTAAATTGTATGAAATATTACTACTACATGACACTTTGTTGAGGGTTCTTCCTGATGGGCTACGTAAACCAAAGTTAAAGAAACATCAAATGCTGTGCAAATGTAACTGCAGTACAGTTTAGTCAAGGTGCTCAGACCAACACAGACGTACCATTGAAGTGTTTGTCTTTGCAGCTTTTGGTCTTCTCCGTAAACACACAAATCCCATGATAGGCCTTCCTTTGGTCTTCCCTTTCAGCTGAAATGAAGAGAAATATATACATGTTGAGACAGTGTTAAAAATGGCCAAAGTGACCAAAATATTTGAGAGGAAGGACTGTAAGGAAAGATATTATTAACACGTAAAATAAGGATGCGTTCATTAAAGCAAATCAGCTATAGCTAAATGTGTTCAACGTTATCTGTGAAGGGTTGAATCTTTGAAGAATTTGTTCAGCCTTCTTGGCAGCTTCTTCAAGATCAGCAAAATAGGAACGAGAGAGAGAGAGAGAGAGAGAGAGAGAGAGAGAGAGAGAGAGAGAGAGAGAGAGAGAGAGAGAGAGAGAGAGAGATCTGGCTTAACTGCAAGACAGAAAAAAAAATATTGAATTACTTCACAAAAACATATTAAAAGCGTGGCATGCATTGTGATTACTGCTTTACAAATAGTATACAGTACAGTTACTGTGGTAAAAGCATGGTGTTGTGGTTATTGTGCTTATCAGCCATGTCTAAAAGCTGAAGACCCATGTCACAACATGATTAAAACGGTTTTCTTTCTTTCTTTCTGTATTTAAAACTGCAACAGGTCTATAATATACAGTAGAAGTTAGCTTAGGCTAATGGCAGGTTACCAGCTGTGCTAGCAGCCCACTGTTCCACTAACAACTCATTTGAACGAATACACTGCCATTTTAACACATTACCTCATCTAACGTGATGCAGAAACACTGAAATAATTAAAATAATACCGTTAAACCCGTGATCTCGTTACATAAAAAGCGTGTTGCCTTTACTTACCTGTTTGAAGGTGTGCGCGCATCGCTGGTGACGTCACTGCCGCTGAAGCTGCTGCGTGGTATTCGGACGCATCTGCTCTCCACTGAAGTTAATGGGAAGGATTGGCGTGTCATATGCACGCAAAATTGGACTTTGGGGTATGCATTACACGCAATTTGAAAGTGTAAACTCGAGTTATTTATACGCAGATTGATGAGACCAGGCAAAAATAATGCACACCCGAGGTGGTGATGCGGTCACGACGCGAAATCCAACGGCCCGACGTCAATTATTCCTTACATATATGACACGGAGAAGAGTGTGAACTCCTCACATGACCCCAAAAGGACATGCATCACTAACATGAAACTTGTGATTCATTCAGTTTTACCTCATCTATGATTTCATGCAAAGTAAAGCGGTTGATGACAAGGAAACCCACCTTTTTTTCAGCCTAGCGCTCTTTTGAAGCGCAATAGTGCAATCTTGCATCGTTTGCTGTAAAATAGAATCCCATTTGCCCTTTGTCAGCACAAAACACTTGGATATGAAGGTTTCACTACTGAGTAAGCAGCGAATCTGAGCGCAGCCCCCTGAGACGCAGGAAATGCACAAAGGTCCCTTCCTCTCGTGGCTCCTTCATCAGCACCCCAGTTGCCATACAATCACTTTAAGATTCATCAATTATTCAAATCTAACATGAGCAAAGGCATCGACAGACAACAGCAAAAGTGTGTTTACAAACCAAATACAAAGCATGGCCTGAGATTTTTGGCTTGGCAGTGGCCTCCTAAAATAATCCCCTGCAGAATAAATCTGTGGTGATACACATACACATTTACGCACTACTACTACCACTACTATATCTGAAAACTGTAATCTTATAATAGGCTATCATTATGAATAATAGTACCAGTTATTGTCCTCACTACTGCTCATGAATGACTCACAAACTGAGGGAAAATTAAGTGTGTTGTTCTGGGACGGTCCCACCACCCACAGATCCAGTTTCTGAAAACACGTGAATCTTCAGACAAGTACATGCATATATACTTTATTATTATTATCCTTCTGCATCTTGCATTTTTTTTCTTTTCTTTTCTTTCAAATTTACCTGCAGATGGTTGCTTCTTCATTTCCAGATCCTCTGACTCTCCTTAAATTAATGCTTAAATTACATTTTCCTGGAATGACCTGCCCAACTCAATCCGAGCAGCTGAATCCTTAACCATCTTCAAGAAACGGCTGAAACACATCTCTTTAATCTTTATTTGACCATCTAATTCTAGCAATCTCTATAGAGTGGGGGAACTATGATGTCACTTTTTAGGCAAAAACCCGGAAGTGAGTTAGCATTTTAGCACTTCCGGTTCCAACGTCCCAGAGTCAATGGGTTTTTTGAATGGGATTTTTGTTAAATCCCTAAAATAAGGTCCATGGTTCACATGGGCTCAAGATACTTTCACGTTTTATTCTACAACATAAAACACACCAGTTACACCCCACTCATGATTTTTTTTTTTAAGCTGTTATCTTAAAAAAGACGGTTGCTAACAAGCTGCTAAATGGGACTACAGATGCTGTCGGAGACATTAAACGTCATCACGCCGAACAGTTTATCAATATACAGTATTTTCCATTTGTAGTATAATTTGTAATTCAATTAATTTTAAGAACCAATGAATAGTTTACAGCATTTTATATGGTTGTTCGATGTTGCTGTTTTTTTTGTGCTTTGCCCCTGAAATGCGACATGTTTTCAGAGGGAAGATGGTTACTGACACTGAGACGATCCGCACCATAAGGTAAACGCATATTACGATTATTACATGTAAACACCACATTTGCCGGCTTAACGTGGTGAAAGTTAAACTTTAATGATGCATATTGCTTAAAGGCACGTAAAAATTAAATGTTTGCGGCCACATGAAACTGTTAGAAAACATAGATTGAGGATTTTCTTGAAGCACGGATAAATAACATTTTGTGTACCAATCCTAACAAAATGAAAGCTGAAATGTGGTACTTTGTTCACTAAATAAGTTTAATCTTACCATATCCAAAAACTCGTTCACTCTGCTGTTATTTAAATACGCGGGGATGTTTTTAATTATCATATTAATCAAGGATTTATTGACTTTTAATGCACCTTATTTCGAAATGTACAGAAATATGTGCTTTAAATTTCCTTTAGTTATGATTATTTCATTTATTCACTATACTATTTATTACTAATGTCTCATTTCAGTTTTAGTTTGTCTCTAGTTTTGTATTTATTCATGAAACGGTTCCTGTAGCGTGGATTAAAATTCATATACAGAGTAAATCCTTCACTGAACATGTTAAAAATAAGTTTTGAAACAGTTGTCGGGAGTGTGATGGTGGTGACGTTGAAGGCGAGCGACCGTGGTGCTGTAGCCCAAGTTTAGCTTTTCAGTTCTGGCGCTTTTATTTCGGCTTCAAAATTCGTCAAAGTTATATTATCTTGTCAAGATTATCTTGATGGACAAAACGTGTAAGTTTCATGAACTATGGTTGAACACAGAGCTTATTTTTTGCGATAATCCAAAAGCCTATGGGAAAATCCTATTGGTTTTTTGTCGAAGGAACCAGTTTCATGCTAACCGCCGATTCGCCTACAAAGTGACATCATAGTTCCCCCACTCTATTCTAATTCTATTCTTTAAAAAAACTTGCCCCTTTTAGTCTTGCACTCTATTCATTTGCTGCTTGTATCCATAAAAAAAACACTAACACTAGTTTCTATTCTTTTTCTATTCTATCTATTCCTCTTTTTTATTTATTTTATTATACAAATATTAAAAGCAAAAAGGCCTCTAAAACTTGCTCTATTCTTTCTATTCTATCTTTTTTTTTAATCTATTATATAATTAAAAAAAAAACTTGCTACGTGTATTACGTTAAGCTAACAGACTTGTTATAGCACTTGCTCTTTTGTTGATTTTGATTGCTTCCATTGTCCTTATTTGTAAGTTGCTTTGGATAAAAGCGTCTGCTAAATGACTAAATTTGAATGTAAATTATAACTTGCAAAGATTCATATTTACAACTAAAAGCAAGCAAGAAAGAAATAAAGAAAGAAAGAAATAAGGAACTTGAATAATGGTAATATGCCAATATCTTGTGCACAAAACACTAGTGGAAATACAGAATGACAAGAAATCAACAAAGACATCATGATAAGCACACATTGCATTGTTTTTTTATACTTAAATCTGCCAGTGCAATAAAACAAATGTATATAAAAATAAGCCTTATTTCATGCAATGTTCTTTCTTTAATAAATTGATGTGTGTGTGTGTGTGTGTGTGTGTGTGTGTGTGTGTGTGTGTGTGTGTGTGTGTGTGTGTGTGTGTGTGTGTGTGTGTGTGTGTGTAAATGTACATAGTTTTGTTAATTTTTTATTTAATTTTTTTTGTTTGTTTTTTTTTTTGGATGAAGAATATGTCTTTAAACCATTTTAATCTTACTGTTCTATAGACTAAAAAGTCTTTTCAGGACAAAGTGGATTGTGCAATCAATTATAATGTGATGAGAAACAGCAAGACAAACCTATCATTTGAACAGGTTGTTTCTTGTACCATGTGAAACCCATAAACCTGAATAACCAGTCTCATGGCCCTGTACACCCATAACCTAAAAGGCCAAGCCCAACATTGATCAGATACATTAACTTTAGTACAGAGTACAATAGAGTTTTTACTTCCATGCATACTTTGTATGAACAGCGCTTATCATTGTTTCACACCTCCGTGAAGTTGGCAGCCCATAAAAAGAAATAATCACCAAAACTACACCATTCGTTTGTGCTATGTTTGCATATGCATAATGCAATACACATTTAAATAATAATACTAATAATAATAGCCTTATAATAATAATACCAGAGGTGGGTAGAGTACCCAAAAACTGTACTAAAGTAAAAGTACTTATAGAAATATTTACCCAAGTAAAAGTAATAGTCTGAATAGTTACTTGAGTAAGAATAAAAAAGTATAAAAAAGTATCGGATTAAAAAAACTACTGAAGTAGTTAGTTACTAGTTACTTTTAATCATATACTGTATAGTCTATTTTTGTTTTAATTATAATCACATTGCACTTGAAGTTAAAAGTGTAATCTGCCGATTGTCCTGCAGGTGACCTCCTAATTCTGTCTTCTTACGATGCACGCAGGGCTTCACGATTACTCCTGAGTACTCATAGACCTACGATGATTTTCAAGTGCTACTTAAGTTACGATGCTTTTGGAAAACAGACCGTAATATTAAGATCAGTTGTACGATTGTTTTTACAAACTTCTTAGGCTTACGATGCTTTTGGGAAACGCAGCCCAGTTAATTTAGTCCTATGTTGCATTATTTTTTTAACAAATGAGTTTAAATGGCAACAAACAAGAACACAAACAAGTGATATTAAGTTGCAATAGCTGTTCCGAGCAAATGAAAATTTGATGATTTGGTGCTTGATGAAGTCACTGGCAATAAAACTTAGAAAAACATTGTAAACCAGCAGATTTGCAAACTATAGAAGACAGGAATTTGGACGAGCGGCTTGCGTACCATCACTTTTCCTCCAGATATGTGTAATGTTTTACACATGAGAAATAAATAGAATGTTCATTTTAACGGCATCTAGCACAAACGAACGGAGCCATTGGCAAGCAGAATTAGCATATATTTGTTATTCCTAGGGGGAATATGTTCAATGTTCTAAAAGCACAAATCGAGCACTAACGATTTAGATCACTGTAAAAAAAACAAAAAACGGTCTCACCATTTCAACATGAAATTTAAGCTTAGTAAACTTGAAATATGAAGTTAGTGAAAATTTGGAGCTGACTAAACTCAAAATTTTAAGGCAGCACGAACATTTGCGTTAAAGTATCTCACAAAAGTGAGTACACCCCTCACATTTTTCCAAATATTTTGTTATATCATTTCATGGGACAACACTATAGAAATGAAACTGTGATGCATCTTAAGGTAGTCAATGTACAGCTTGTGTAACAGTATAGATGTATTGTCCTCTGAAAATAACTCAACATACAGCTATTAATGTCTAAACAACTGTGTTGTTTTAGGGTAGTCATTTTATGTTATAGGGTAGTCTTAATTTATGGTATTTTACTTTATCAAAGGAGGAACGGGTAGAAGTGGAGCAGCTGCCCCTCACATTGAAGCATATGTACCAAGCGGAATACATCGTGAGGAACAATCCTGAGCTTTTCACTGGCCAGGTGCAAGAACCGTCATATATGTTGATGGATCATTATGACCAAATGAATGCGTGGATGGAGTCGACGGAGTGGGATGCCAAGGAGCCTTTCATGTTCATTTTTGAAAATATCCAGGACATGGAAACATTCACGATTATTTGCAGAGACACCCTCAACCTGAGTAAATGCTGGACGTGGGGTGCACACTCACCCATATATACAGTTTGTTAGTGTGTGTGAGAGTGAGTGACAATTTTTTCTCATTTCTTGTTAAAAATACTCTGGTTCACTAGTTCACCAATACGTCTCATGTCACTTCTGTGTGCACACTATGCGTTCTTTCAAGTCATTTTCATTGTCAGTTTGAAATACTCAATAACGTTTCCCCAGACTTGTTTGTAGTTCTTTCTTCATGTAAATGCAGATAGTCTAGGCAGAAATGCATATTATGTTCGTCATTTAGATTATATAGACAGATATATTAGCCTATATAG
This sequence comes from Acrossocheilus fasciatus, assembly GCA_036784905.1. Classification (NCBI taxonomy): domain Eukaryota; kingdom Metazoa; phylum Chordata; class Actinopteri; order Cypriniformes; family Cyprinidae; genus Acrossocheilus; species Acrossocheilus fasciatus. Next base: position 2,715,723 of record CM071945.1, read on the forward strand.
ACCCATACTTATACAAAATTACTCAATTTAAAGTTAACTAATATTAGCAGCTTTTAATAAAAAAAATGACACGAACCATCTTTGACAATACTACTGACCTTAGATTGAAACACGGCAAGTTAAGTAGGCCTAATGCCATACAGCAATGAATCGCAAAGGGGAGTATGGAGGAAACTGAAGGTTTGCAGTGACAGAAAGACTCAGACTTTATTCCACATGTAACCAAAATCATGTATGTTCATGTAACAACTCCTTTATTATTTTGGTTTGGCAACTACGTAAACACATTGTAATGCATAGCTTAAGCTACATTTAAAAACATCAAAATAGACCCGCCGTGAACTGTTAAATGAAAAACACTATGTAGCCTACAAAAATATCAAGTGTTTCATCGCATGCATGATACCAATAGTGTTTCAAAGCATGGAAACAGTACAGTGCCCCACTCATTATAAATTTACCATTTGATGAATTCTCTCATCTGAGTAGAAAACCGCCGAAATGTGGCTGCTTCAGACTCGTGGTAAAACCAGGCCTCTGCGGGAATAGAGACGAGAGGATCTGTCAACGAACCAAAATGAAAGAAGCTGAAAGTATATATAACATAAATTGTAAACACATTCCAAAAATGATTTTACATGTAAAATCACCTTATTTCATGCCTAAAATCACTGTAAAACCATGTCTAATCGAAACGGCATGAGAAACTTTCACTCTTCTGTAGGCTAACGTTACATTTATGCTCCTCACGAACTTAACACTGTAAACCTGACAAAAACACTCGCAGTTAGTAATTTCTACATGTGTTCACCACCAATCATATTTTGAGTAAAATTATCAACAAAAAGTATTTCTCCCGTGTAAATTTATAAAGAGAAAAGCAATCCAACTTACCGTCTCGGTCCCTGAAGATAAAATGGCGTCGTCGCTTCGCGAGGCAGCGGTCCTTGAAGGGCGGAGTCAGATAAATCGGCGGGGTTTTTTTTTTTTTTTCACACTTTCAGTGTGAAAGTACATAAACAATACTCAGTGTTGTTACATGGTGTAATATTTAACACTGTAGATTGTTAATTCAACTCTTTGGGAATTAATAACTTTTAGCACTGCAAATATTACACTGCTGATTTTACTGTGTACTGATGGACATGAGTCTTCATGTGTGAAGTATTTGAGGGCAACAGTTTTTTCTGGCCACTTGTAACGTTTAAATTTTTTGTCTGTTGTAGGTCTCTTTGTTTGGCTTAGTTTTACTGGCACAATGTTTGGACTGATTCTCATGTGGCAATATTCAATTTTATAGTGTTATGATGCTGCAATGTTGACAAAGAATAGGAATCATTATAAGGAATTATTTATTATTATTGGTAATATTGGTAAATATAAAAGTAGCAAGGCAATGAGACAATAAATAACCCAATGTTTAGGTAATGTTTAACCCAGCAACAACCCAGCATTCTGGGTCAAATGGTTAAACCCAGCACTTGGGTCAAAACAACCCAGTGCATGTTCTATCCCATAGTTACCCAGCAGCTGGGTTAAGGTTGAGTTATTTTTTAACCCAGCATTTTTAGAGTGCATTTTTAATGTTTATTGAGATGGCCAGAATGTAAATGAAGGCTTTTTAACTTTTTTGGACCAGAAGAAGTGCCTTGGATTCTTCTATTTCGTAATACTTGTTTCAAACCCAACAAAAGTGCACCTTCTGGGATTACTTCACAAGGTCCTTAATCAGCAAGTAGCACTTCAAGATGTCTCCTATGATCTATTAATGTGAGAAATTTAAAAATGTCCTCCCTAAAGCCGCGTTCACACCAAGCGGCAACCTCCCGCTCCCTCTAGTGAAACCAACACGGAAGTGACTAAAACTGCAATTCATCGACTGGCCGCTGGAGGCTGGCTCCAAAAGGGAGTCAATCCCATAGACTCCCCATGTTAAAATGCCCAACTTTACAGCAGAAAAAAACATGTTTACAGCCTGGTACAAAAAATTATTTTGGTCTATATAGCGAATTTTGCCCTTCGTGATAACTGTGAGGGGGGTCAATTTTTTTTATAACTCATCCGTTTAAATTGTTAAGACTTAAAATTCTGCATAATTAAGGGCGTGGCCACTTGAGTGACAGGTGGACTGCCGCTCTGCTCCCGAGTGTGAAACTCGCTAGTGCGAAACTTAGAAAACTGGCTTTAAAGATTTGTATTTGTACAGAGAAAATAATTATAGGTAGGACACTGGGAATCTGGTAATTAGATGTTTCAATCGTTATTGCTTACAGTGCTTTGTTATATGGAGCAGTTTGTTAGATCGCGGTCTCTCTCATTTGTTTGTCTAATGAAGTGCAAACAGATATAGAAGTACACAATAAACGCGGTAGACTTTAATGGACAGTAAAACAAAGGCAGAATACCGTATAACTCCAGGCTGGCACAGTATTGACGAACGAATGCAAACAAATGCAGAGCACCGTAATTTAATTGAGCGCTCCAAAACAAAATCAAAGAGCAGTAACTGATGTTATACTGTGTTCTGCCTTGGTTTCTCCAGGGCTTTTCTCCATGATACTTAAACACATGATAAAGGAGGTCATTAATGTCCCAAAATGATCAATAACTCATTTTCGACCAAAAACGAAATTATGGTGTTTTGTCTTTGCACAGCAGCACTCCTGTCACTATAGAGGGGCGTGGTTTCAGCTCAGCTTCACCCACGTCCCGCCTTTTTACCCATTTTCGATTATCCGGGAGTGACGCGCTTCCAAGATGGCGGCGGTCGGCTCCGCCCACTTTAGGCTTTAAAAATGCTCTTCAGAAACCTACGAGTGACGTCACAGACACTACGTCCATTTTTTTTTTTTTACAGTCTATGGTTCACACCAACAAAGATACTATAAAGACAACGATATTAGCGTCCACACCAGCGAACAATATTGTCTGTTTATTCTAAGCGCATGCTCGTCTGCCGCTTTAATTCTTGAGCATGTTACAGCAGGATGGATTCTGATTGGCTGTCAATGTTTTTATCGTTCATCAGCTGGAAAAAAAATCGTTCTGGAAGTGATTCCAACGATATCTTTTCTCTGTGCCTTTTAGTGATGGGAAGTTCGGATCAATTTACTGACTCGGACCTTTGAGTCTCATTCAACAAAATGAACGAATCTTTTTTTCGAGTCATTTCGTTCATTTTAGCAAAATATAATTAAAATGTTACGTGTTACTTCCCTAACACATCTACTATACAAACGTTGATCACACTACAAACAATACAAAACTATAATGGTATAAGAAACAGGGAAAAAAATTAATTGTTTACCTGGGTCTTTAGTTTTTGTTGTCTTTAGTTCATTCTTTTGTCACATACGTGACAGCATTGGATAGAGAAATTAATTAATTTACAATCTTCCTTACAAACGGCTGCATAGTTATTATTATTATTTACTCTTACAGTTACGTGATCCTTTTCTGGTCTCAAATTGTAGCTTTTTATTTCTTACAGTTTATAAATGTGTGAATTTTTGTCATGATGGTTCTTTTCCATAACACTGAATGTGGTAACACAGGTAATAAACTAAAGAGTTGGTTATTATTAAGTCTTTTTCCCTCTGACTTCATGGGTTTAGCTTATGAGGCTGTCACGTGATGAACGAACGACTCAAACCCGAAGACTCGAAACAGGTGAACTAATTCAGTGCAGAACCTATAGGATGTTGTACATGCGCGACTGAACGAATCACTCCCCAAGATGACTCGTTCTTCTCGAGTCACATTAAAGATTCGTTCAAAATGAACAAATCGTTCAAGAACGACCCATCACTAGTGCCTTTATCATTATAGCTTTTTTATACCGAGTACGATTTTTAGAACTATGTCTTTATCGTTATCATTATAGTTATCGTGCTTGGTGTGAACAGGCCATTAATGTTCAAATAAGTTCCAGAAATGTGTCCTCCTTGATAAAATCATCCCGACCCAAGTTTTGCACAGACAGCAATTCAAATGTCACAGATAAATATTCAAAGACACATTCCAAAGCTTTAAAAACCTAAATGCTTCTCACTCAGACTCTAATTGCACAGTAAGACTGTAAAGTTTCACAGCTACGCTGTGTTAAAAAGGGCAAAATGAAAATGAAAAGTTATATATCATAAGTCTTTAATTCAACAAGGGTAAATCCAAACACAGTGTAGCAGAGCAATATTCAAGACATGCAGACGAAAGACCAGATAAACTCAAAGTGAACATAAGAACTTAAGTATTCAGAACAAACAAGGATAATTAACTAGGCACACCTATAATCAACACAACAAGGCAAACAGTGCAGAAGGAAAACAAAGTATAAATTAACAGACACTGTGAAAGTAAAAGCACTTCTGTTTTATGCTACACAGTACACGTAAAAAACTGCCATTTAAAAGCATGTTTCAAAAAATAAATGGCTGGGTGTGCAGCCTTCTTAAGACTCATCCAGATCACCCTGCATCAGTTAACTGTGTTGCATCCTACTAAAAGCAGCCAAATTCTAATTTCAAACTTCCATTTCAATTAGCCAGTGTCAAGTGCTACATCCAAAACAGAAGTGATCCTCATCTGTTTATAATATATGGGGCATATTTGCCATGTCAAATGTGGGACAAGTTAGTTAATTATACAGTCTGTATAACTGCAGTGAATGGTGCCCCTGTTTCTGAATCCGAAAAAAAGTATCCATCCATCATAAAACTACTCCACATGGCTCTGGATGTAAATAAAGGCCTTCTGAAGTGAAACAATGGGTTAGTTTAAGAAAAATGTCAATTCTTAAAACTTTGGATCTTACGTTGCACCTTGCGTTACACCTACGTCATACGCTTGACTGCCTTGTTGTGAACGTGCCTGCTTGAGAGACTGGAAGCTGCAAATTACAGTTTATAAAGTTTTAAGAATTGACATTTTTCTTAAACTAACGCATCGTATACATTTTTTTTCGGATTCAGAAACGGGGGCACCATTCACTGCAATTATACAGATTGGAACAGACAGGACAATGTCGAATATAACTCTGAATGTGTTTGGCTGAAAGAGGAATGTCAGACATGTCTAGGATGCACTGAGGGTGAGTAAATCTAGGACTAATTTTCATTTTTGGGTGACCTATCCCTTTAAATGTTGAATGACTATAGTCAATGGTTAAATATTAGGGGGGAAATCAGAGATATCAGTTGGTATCAGTGATAATTGCCTTTGGAATTAATCTTGAAAAAAATGTGATTTAATTAGTTATTTATCTTTAGATAGCTATTTGTCTAATATCAAAAGTAAGAGTTAATATAAAAAACAATCTATTTCATAAATGTTGTAGTCAGTAACTGATGTAAGAGAACCTGAGGAGACTTTAATTAAAATACCAATCATAAAGATCATGAGATTCTTTGTATTCCTTGTGTCGTGCTACATGGTCACAGGCAGTGCAAATAGCCAGAATAAACTCTTGCGTTTGTAATATTAAATGAGGACTTGGTGTGAGATGTTTCCTCCAGTTAAAGTGCCTGCGATATGCATCGTCATCCTTGTCCAGCTGAAGCAGATATTCAGCTAGTGACTTTGCATCTGGGAAGTCATTGACATGAATGAAGGACTCAGCAGGAAAAAAGTTCTCATAGTTTCTTCTCGGAGGACCCAACACCACAGGGACAGTACCTGCTGCGAGCGGCCCGTTTATCTTCTCCATAAAGTAGTCCTTGTGGATGGAGTTTTCAAAGGCCAGGTAAAATTTGCAGCTAGCCAGGGTTGGATAGTAATCATTATAATCCAGGAACCTTGCATAAGCCTTTCCAAACAAGGTCACTTGTATGTATTTACTGAATTCTCTGTAAAAAACGTTTCTTGTGTCAACACCAGTTGAGGGATCGTTGTTACTTACAATCCAACACACCAGTTTGTCCTTTTTGGGAATCACAAAATCCTCATTAGGTTTCTTCCTGGTCATTAAGCGCATCCGTACAGAAATATCAGCGTCCTGTCTGTAGCTGAGAGTGAGATTGAACAGGTTTTCCAGACCTGGTATCCTTTTGGTGTTGGTTGGTGATTCCAAATGCAACCAAATCCACCTCTGGAACGGAGGACGAGGAGATGGAGGAAGGTTGGACAGATCCCAGCGGATGTCTCTGTGATAAACGATGACGTTATCTGCGTCGTTGTACAGAGATCTATCATCCGTCAGATGACAATTATCGATATTGTAAAACTTTTTGCAGTCACTGAAATCAAACCTATAATCTTGTGGCCAAACCCATAACAGAAGTATGGGTTTCTCCTCTGCTTTATCAGTAAGAGACTTGTCCTCTGCTTTGTTAGTAAGAGACTTGTCCTCTGCTTTATCAGAGTTGTTGCTCTTGGCAGAATTGATCTGTGAATTTTGGTCTGGTCTAAAAGCTGGAGGTGGACAGTTGTTTGAAGGTGAGTACCAGAAAAACACAACGCCCAGAGCGATGACACCTGCCATCGTCACTACGAAACCCAGACGGAACAGCGATGGACCATTTGACATTTTTGACCTAAAGGGAATAATTGTAGAAAGTTTATTCAGTTTTACAAACAAGAATTTAAAGAAATGCTTCAATTAGGGCTGGCCGATTTTCCAGATTTGATCAATTAATTCGAATGTAATGTTTTGCCACGATTTTTCTTTTTTAGAAATCGAGGAATCGAGATTTTGAATAGAAATATTACCAAATGTTAGAATTAGGCACTTTGACAATATACAGTAAAGAGAAAAGAACGATCCAACCACATGTCGGCGCACATGATTAACCGCTCACATGTGATGCGCTCTGTGAAGGACGATAAATATAATGCGATACTAGGCGCCAGACACAGAATGCAATTTTGTGCAGTGTTGCCAACTTAGCAATTTTGTTGCTAAATTTAGCAACTTTTCAGACTACTCTAGCAATTTTTTCTTCAAAAAGCACCTAGCAACAAATTTTGCAATTTTTAAAATTTATTTGGCAACTTTTAGCAACTTTTGAAAAGTGACAGACAATAAAAAGGCACACATTTTCCATCCAAATTACACAAAAAGAGGAAACCAAAGATGCCTAGCAGTACACACATCACGTGAACTAGTTTGCAATTGTTCAATTTAATAATAATTGAATAATTCATACGATACAAGATGGCGCCACTCATGGCAGCCTCCGTGGCGTCGTCCACAGTTGTTTTTATGTTTTTGTTAGTTTGTCCTGTCTTTAGTTGTGTCCAGAGATGAATTCCTGGACATTAGTCGGGGGAGCAGCGGTGATGTTCAGACGCTTCAGGACGCGCAGACGGGGAACCGAGCCAGCGCACTTGTGAAGCTCAGACAGCGCAAATTTCGGACAGCACTGCCAAGCATCCATCTGGCGAATCTCCGCTCTCTACCCAACAAAACTCCTTGTGCTATGCTGGACAAATAAGGATTTCTCACACTCTGCTGCTCTGTGTTTCACAGAAACCTGGCTGAACGACGCCATTCCAGACAGCGCGTTAAGTCTGCAAAGCTTTCAGCTGTTTAGAGCGGACCACGACGGCGAATCAACGGGGAAATCACACGGCGGCAGGACATGCTTTTACATCAATGAGAGGTGGTTTAAAGATGTAACAGTGTTAAAGAAGATATGCTGTTCAGATCTAGAAGTGCTCTTCATTAACTGCAAGCCTTTCCACTCGCAGGAGTTTTGCTCGTTCGTTCTCGTGAGTGTTTACATTCCACCGCAAACGCACGTGAGCCCAGCTTTACAGGAACTAGCTGATCTGATCACAGAGACTGAGCAACAACACCCAGACTCTGTTCTAATCTTTCTCGGGGACTTTAATAAAGCCAATCTCTCCCGTGAACTGCCAAAATACAGACAGCACATCACTCCCCCACTCACCATCATGAACAGCACTGTGACTGCAAGGCACCACAATTTCTCAGGACATGAAGTGGGACATTCACATAGTCTCCATTGTTAAAAAGGCCTAGCAGAGGTTGTACTTTCTTCGGCAGCTGAGGAAGTTCAACCTGCCACAGGAGCTGCTGAAACAGTTCTACTCCGCCATCATTGAATCCGTCCTCTGCACTTCAATAACTGTCTGGTTCAGCTCAGCTACCAAATCTGACCTCAGAAGACTACAGAGGGTAGTCTGGACTGCTGAGTGAATCACCGGTACAACCAGAGGTGTAAAATACTTGGATAATTTTACTTGATTACTTTAAGTATTATTTTGGGGGATCGGTACTTTATTCAAGTAGAATTTAAACTGATTACTTGTACTTTTACTTGATTACATTTCTGAAGAAAAAACTGTACTTTTTACAACTTTTTTTAAAAGTACATTACATCTTTATTTTATCTTATCCCGTCCAGCTCCGTGCTTCTGGAGCATCCCCAAGAGTCTGCACTTCCAGAGCACCCCCCAGTGCCTGCGCCACAAAGGTGTCTTTCTATCTCCGCGCTTCCAGAGTCCCCCCAAGAGTTCGCGCTTCCAGAGCGCCCTCAAGAGTCCCCGCTGATCCCGTCCAGCTCCGCGCTTCCAGAGCACCCCCAAGATTCCATGCTTCACGAGCGCCCCAAGAGTCCGCTCCCTCTGAACGCCAGCCTGAAACTACCTCTAATTTCCCCAAGGAAATTTTGGGCGGGGTAGTAGGGCTCCTGCCGTAGAGGCCGAGGTGGGGGCTAAAGATATAACAAAATAACTAAAAATATAATAAAATATCTAACTACATGATACCATTATTGTTAGAAATTGCAACAAAATAAAAAATAGAAATAGAAATTTTGGAACTGTGGGTTTCATCTGGTCAGAGGAGAACTGGCCCCCCGACTGAGCCTGGTTTCTCCCAAGGTTTTTTTCTCCATTCTGTCTCAGAGGGAGTTTTGGTTCCTTGCCGCTGTCGCCTCTGGCTTGCTCAGTTGGGGACACTTAATTTTCTAGTGATTATCGCTGATTTGATTGCACAGATACTATTTAAACTAAACTGAGCTAGACAATGACATCTCTGAATTCAATAATGAAATGCCTTTAACTGAAAATTGAGTGTTTAATCTTATCATTATACATTACTGACACTCTATCCTCCAATTTGATACTGTTAAGTGCTTTGACACAATCTGTATCGTTAAAAGTGTTTACATAAGTGACTTGACTTGACTTGTTGTTGCACTAGATATACCTGTTTGTCCTGTGCCATTGCATTTAGTTTTGTTTTCTCCCTTTAACCAAACTTCCAAACGTCTGTCAGAAAAGAAAGTACTTCTACTTTTCAAATACTTGAGTACAATTTAAACGTTGTATTTTTTTACTTTTACTCAAGTATTGTTTTTGGCCAGATACTTGTACTTTTAATTGAGTAAAATTTTCACTGAGTATCTGTACTTTAACTTAAAAAGTAAATTTTTTGAGTACTTTTTACACCTCTGGGTACAACCCTCCCCACTCTCCAAGAACTGTACTTATCCAGAGTGAACAAAAGATCTGGCAAAATCACTCTGGACCCTCACATCCAGCACACTCCCTCTTTGAACTGTTGCTGTCTGGTCAAACACAGACGACCAGCACAGGAACAGTTTCTTCCCTTAGGCAATCCATCTCATGAACACCTGACAATTGTCATGGTGCACACAGCAGGGAGGAACGAGGAGACGAGGATAACTCAAAATACAGTTTTTAATAAATCCAAAACAGACAGGGCACGACAAGGCAAGGCAGGGCAGACACACAGGAACACCGGGAATAACGAGTAGACCAGACGAACTGAACAGGCATGAACTAAATACACATGATAATGACTGATAATGAGACAAACACAGCTGGACAAGAATTAACTGATAATCACAACTGATAACACAGAATCAAAGCTCATTCTGATTCTGATAACTGAATTATTTACATGCCACCAAATAATCCGTTTGTAATCGGATTGACGGCTCAATCGGACTGAAAAGGCTTCATGTAAACACCTAAATCGATCCGATTGAGCTCGATCGGATTAAAGGGGGTGAATTATTCCTTTTCTAATCCGATTGAGTGTGCATGTAAACACTAGATCGGATTGAAAACCGAAACTGACAGGACTGCGCATGTGCAATGACGTATGACGCGCAGAAGGAGCGGGTCATTCTTTTGAATAAAATGTTGTATAAATGCATGTCCTGTCATTATAAAACTCTCCTTTCACTCAGCAACTGTGAAGTGGAGCAGGACAAACTCCCACCAGTCCTTGTTTAGGACTCTCATTCACAGGCAACCCGTTTTTTGCACGGGGAGGGGCATTTTTCTGCATGATAAATATGAGCAGCACGGCACTGCGGTTTATATGTATATTTGTCCAGAAATAGAAAAATTATTAATTCTGCTGTTAAAAACAAATAAAGAAACAGAGAGTAGTTATTATGTGCAAACAGTGAGAGAAACTCTATGTGCAGTGTGCGCATGTCCAAAAACACCAATTATGATTTGAAGCTTGTTACATATAAAGGCGCACATCAACCCGATCACTTTCACTGAATGAATTCAGTCCGATTGAACCAAAAATTGTGCATGTAAACGTAGCCACTGTTTATTTATGATACACTTTGTTAGTAGCGTTTAACTGCAATTGTTGATCAGTTAGTAATTGTCCAGGACATTATCCATTATCACCCTGTATTATAACCTGAAAACACAATGCGTAATTTAAAATGCAGGAAAAAAAAAAAAAGCAATACCTAAATATTAACATAGTACAGTGGATTGTGCCCTATTTTTACAGACGTTTCTTAGATTGTAGCACTAACTACTAATACACTCCTTAAAGCCAAAGACTATAGAAATCCTTGAAAGGGACTTTGTTAAAGCATAACTGTTGAGAATGTGTAGTATTACTAGTTTACTAGCTATTAAATTTGTTTTATTATTGTTATCATTAGACTGCTGTTTCATGCATGAGACGCTGCAAGAGACGCGAGCGCAATAGTCAAACACGTCCATGTTTACATAGAAAAAAACAATGGAAAAGCAATCCAATAACAAACTTAAGAACTACTACTGCATGTCTGATGTCATGTTTGCATCATGGTGACAGGCTGAAAGCTGTTGTTGTTTTTACAGAACATTTATAGTTCATAGTCTGTTATACCTTAAGTCATTTTGAATTTTTTAAAGCATCTTCCTCGTATTATTTCTGAACACATATGTATAAGACAAGTTTGATTTGTTTAACATTTAGGCTACATCATGTTGGAAACTTCATGTGTGGTGCACTCGGAATAGAATTTTCTATAACTAGTGTTAATAAAGAAAATGTAACTTGAATCATGTTGGAGTTACATTTTCAAGTTGACTAGTTAAAAATCGTAAAAAAAAAAAAATAAAAAAAAAAAAGAGATTTAAATTTTTTGCCAAATCGCCCGACCCTAGCTTCAATAAAACTATTGTAGAATCAGTTCACACTTTAGTGAGAGGCAAAAGCTACAGAGGTTAAAGTTAATCATTATCTTGAAATTTATTCTAATAAAAATATATTCAAATCATATTTTTTAAACAAAGTGCTTAATTCAGTTCCTCACCTGATTAAAAGAGGAAAATAATCTGCAATTTGGTGTTCCATATACAGCCAATGTTTAATGGCTAACCGACAGAAACACGGAAGATGATTCAATGGGGGGGAAAAGAAAAGTGTTTGTGACACCTGTAGGAAAAGATATGATACGGCCCAATCACAATTCAGTATACAAATATCACTATGACTCATCCAGTAGTCTAACCAAACACACCAAACCACTTTAACAACACTCATCTAGAAAACTCAGCTGCAAGCAGCAAGTATCCTGGTTAAAGCACTGTATCATAATCATAAATACTGCTTTAAACATGAGTCAAATACAAGACTACAATCAAGCCAATTATAGCATAAATAAAATAAACAGAGAAACAGCATTTTTAAATGTCATTTAAAACTTTTGGCCAGCAGGTGGCGCGTGCAGTGCCCTCGTGACATGAGGTCATGTTACCAGTCATATTGATCACATGAATGAATTTCAAGGAAGAACATAAAACTAATAGCAATAAAGCAAAGCTATAATTCTGACCATGTTCTGGTTCCAATGTGAGGAAATACTACACTGTTTTAGGTAACACTTTACAATAAGGTGTCATTTGTTATCATTAGTTAATGTATTAACAAACAATGAACAATGCATTTATTACACTTTATTAATCTTTGTTAATGTTAGTTAATGAAAATACAGTTGTTCATTGTTAGTTCATGTTAATTCACAGTGCATTAACTAATGTTAACAAACACAACTCGTGACAGACAGTAAACCAAAGTACCTCTTAAACTTGAGTTTGACATGTTCTGATCTAAAGAGGTGTGTATGAAAAGTAACAGTGTTTTCAACAACAACAAAGAAAAAAAGGGGGTCTGAAAAAATGCCTAGACTCCAGAATATAACAGATAAATCACAGGCACTGAACATTAAGCTTTTTCTTTTTTTGGCTCACAAATAAGACACACAAGACATCTCTAACCATATTCCATGCATTTCTAATTCAGGACATAAGTTCGTAGGCCGCTCTGCATACATGTTAGAAACACCAGCAATTTAAGTTTCAAGTTTCAGATCTTTATTGTCATTGTAACATGTACAACTAAATTAAAGCGCCATCCAATCAGTGCATCACTCATGATCAACAAACATATAAAAACAGCTAAAATAGTAGAAAAAATGATATAATAAAACACACACACAGCATCTTCAAATCCAATACTGCTCATAAATCTGTGTTTTTAGAACAGTAAAAGCTTTTTTACTGTAGTCTCAATGTTATATTGAGGCACATTTATCATAAAACGCTGATGAAAGCATATATACCCCCACTTTATTAGTATTTAAATAGTATATATTTATGTTGAACTTTATTCTTGAACAGATGACGCTGTATTAAGCAGTATATTATAAAAAGTGTTTCTGTTGCTCATGAAAACGTTTCCGAAATGTCTGTGTATTTGAGAAATATTGCATTTTATTCACTTCATCTGTGATAGAGTAGCTATGCAAACACCGCGTGAGCATCACTAACGGAGCAGAGAACGTCCGCCCTGCTAAAAAACAAAAAACAATAGAAGCCCAATAGAAACCATCACAGAAATTCCAATGGTTTTCATTAAAATACCATTATAAACCATTAGCTTTTTCCAGTAAAACCATTACAAAATTCCATTGATAAAATGGAATAAAATCAGTAAAGACAAATCAAAAATTGACACACTGGTAGTCTGCTTTCTATAGTTTCATAGCACTCTATGGATACAGATAAACTCCACGGCAAACAATAAGAAATATAACTGATAATCTTTTATGGATCCAGTAAAACTTACAGTTGTAAAACATTATGCGCTGATAATAAATATAGTACTATAGTAAACATATAGTAAAAGTGATATGTGATATTTAAAAAGTATAGTACAAATTGTAGTAAAGTGATAATTAAAATAGTGAGTACAACAAGACAATAACATATAAGTGATATAATAATAGATTTATAATAGGTTTAGAACAGATTTCCGTTCTGGCTTTCCCTGAGAATAGAGTGTTTTAGTTGTAATTCTCCACTGGTTCCCTCAAGATTTTCCTGTGGGTTTTTACAAATAATGAATAAAATATGGTCTGTGATGAACTTAACTTGATGATACTTTTGCTCTACAATGCAATGCAAATTACACACACCCATGGTGAAAATACTAATTTTCAAGCAGTTAACAAAACAAACACAAATCTCTTTTTTTTTTCTTTTTCTTTTTTAAGAACTAGTTTCACAACAATATTAAATTTGTTAGTCAGTTACACAGAAGGAACAATGTTTTCTTATGATGAATTCGTGTTTTATTGTAAAACACCAATTACTCAATTGTTATTGGTTCAATCTCTTCAGGTGCTCACATGTTATGTATAGGTATTAATAAAGACCTTTCTCCTGATTCAGCTTCTCTTGATGTTACTAAATCTTATACTGGTAAAAATGAGTTTTTCATTAAATCCCAAAAGTAATAATAGAGCTATTCGTACTCTTTTCCAAAGAGAAATTGTTACTGTATCTTATGTTTAGTCTCATTGGACCTCTTTATTAAATAGAAATATTATCTTAGAAATAAGATTAAAGAAGTTTCTTATAAGCTCATTCATAGATTTTATCCAGCAAATCATTTACAAAACAAAAATAAAAAATTGCATTGCATGTAAATTGCATTTTCATCAATGAATATGAGGAAACTGCACTTGCTCTTTCACTTATTTTGGCACTGTACATATTCAGTTACACTACGGTGTAAAGTTCAAAACTTTAATCAATTAAAATATTTAGTGTTTAAGACCTTTTTCATGCATATGGAAAATGCACTCTTTGTTTACTTATAATGCAGACCAAATTTCACGTTCATAAGTGTAAATTTACTAATAAGAAACCCAATTTTATGAACATTATTATATACATATTGTATACATATACCAAAAATTATATACATATTGACAGTATAAGAGATTTTTGAATAAGAAAGCTGTAAGAACTTTGAAAGCTTGTGAACTTTAGAATATAGTTATTTGATTTTGATATATGTATATAGGGCCTATGGTCTTTGTTTAAAACTTTTATACTTGCCTCCCCGGCAACTCCTATTTATTGAAATTAATTTTTCAATCCTTTTCCTTTTATTTTTTGATGTTATTTCTTGATAAAATATTGTATGTTATTGTTCTTTGAATAAAAAAAATAAAAAATAGCCCAAAACCAGCCCAATGGCATTTCGAGGGGGGTCCCCTGGTAAAAATCGCATTGCAGGGGCTAAATATCACATTATTGGTTTCGCTAAAACATATTTAAAAGTAGCCCAATTCCGAGGGAAAAAAATCAGTTGATAAATGACAATGTTCAGCTATATTCCTTTTCAGAATTTTCCAGGAAATTTGATTTTGGGGCTTCGTTAAAAGAACATGACATTGTATTTAATGCCATTCCTAGTGGTATAAAAACTCTGTTGAAAGAAGACCAAACCTTTAATCTTGTTTCTATATATAGGCCTAATAATTCTATTTCAGTAGAAGGGATTTTGTTGTTGAGGACAAATTCAATAACCGCTTTGTTCAAAAAACATATCAACAGAAAATCTATTCCAGCGTCGTCTTTTAAATGGAGGGCATTAATTGGAATGTTGCTTGGTCTCTTCCGCACAAATATTTATTAATAAACAAAATAAAAGTCACATTTAAAATATTACATAGATACCTGTTTATTCACAGGTATAAATTTTTTACTATAATTTGACTATAATTCTTAAGTTTTGTCTTCTAATGGGCATAAAAAACAAACAAAAACAAAAAAATCATTCAAAAGTAAAAAATTTCTTTCAGTGTTTAACCTTGTATAATTCCCCCCCCCCCCCCTTTGGTTTATGTTATTTATTTGTTGTCTTTTAGTTTTATTTATTTATTCATTTAACTTACTATCTTGTATTATTTTTTGTATTTTGTCCTCTTTTGTTTTTGAGGTTGCTGTGGTTATGTGCTTGTTAAGTGTTTTGGCATCAATAAAAAATAAATAAATAAATAAATAAAATTTAAAAAAAAAAAAATCCGAGGGAAAACAGTTAATAAAAAAGAAAGAATTCAGGGCCAGTTGCTGTGGGTTAAACAAAAAATTACTTCCCTTTAACACAGATGACTATATAGTTGAAAAATGTGTAAAAACATTCAGTACTTACAACGCTCAAATCACATCATACCTTAAAAATAACAAAATGAGCTTACAATACAGAATTAAATTCACCTCCTTCTCCTGACTGATAACACTACTCTTGCCTGCTGGTTTTTATAGACAGCTCTAATGAAAACACTTAATTACCCTACATAATTACATAAATCAGTTAATTCATTAAATAATTAATTTAGTTCACTGTGTCTTTTGATTAAGCTTAAATAAAACACATAACACAAGCACTAATATTTAATAGTATTTAAGTGTTTATTAGGCTATTTGTTTTTATAAAAAATGGAATTTCTTAATAAAATAAAATAAAAAAAAAACATTTCCATTTGTTTTGTAAGTTTGGTCTGAGTTCTTGATGTTTTTACACCGTTTCACCAGCAGGTGTCGCGAGCAGGTGCTATTTCAAGTGCTTCAAAACGTGTCTCCCATCACTACTGTTAAGTGTTTGTAAAATGTGCGACCTTGGGAGAGTGATACCACCTATTGGGCATGTTATGTGTTGCATGTTTGTTCTCTTCTCTTGCTCTCTCTCTCTCCCTGTCGTTGGCACCTGAGCTGAGGAGAGTAACAGTAAATAAAGGGCAATTAAAAATCAGATTGATGTCACTCATTGTTAACTGAGATGAGGAGCAGCATCAGATGTCCAGGCAAATGTCTAATTATCAATTTTCATCTCAATACCTCCCTCATGTGGAACCTCACAACTACATGCACAGCCTGCCAAATCATCCTAATTTTTCACCTGCACCATCACCTTCACAGTGTAGCTGGGGAAATTCACACAATTCCAAGTCTTGATGTGTACACACACACACACACACACACACACACACACACACACACACACACACACAAGCAGACAAAAACAGTTTGTTCTGAATATGACATTTCTGCATGTTAGTATGGTCCTATCTTATTTCGGTATTTCATTGATGTTCAAAATGTGTTCTCTTGTATCCACTAACAAATATACTGTTTAGAGCGTCATATTTGGCTAAAACAATTTTTTCAGAATACTGTTCATATAGTTTTCCAAGTTTTGCCACAAACAATTAATTCTTTTCTACTACTGTTGTTTGAGTGTTTGGGTTTGTTTTTGTTGTTTTAGTGTAAAGACTGTTGCAGCACATTTGTTTGATCTTTTATGAGGTTTATGTACAAATGTTTTAAAACCCGTTTCAAATTTTTTACAAATTTTAAACCCGTTACTGTGAAATAAACTACTTTGCAGATTTTTATTTATTTATTTTATGTATAGTAAAATTGTTTCTGTATTGTTTCTTGTCTTGTATAATGTCATAAATTGTGCCTCCAAATGGAATTACAAAATAATTACCTCAATACTGTCAATTTTGAGGCATCAATCTAACAACTGTAAAAATAATAAAACATTTTATGATTTAACTGTGAAGAATAATAATAATAAAAATGTGAATTCACGATTGCTTTCTTGGTATATATACACCACTTAATACACATAATCTTTGACAATTTTGTAAAATAAAACAATTTGTACAGTGCATTTACTTACCTTAGCTTACTTAGTTTTTTTTCCCTGTATTATAATTTTCCTTCTATAATAAAAGTGATGAGTTGGGTTTGAATTTCCCTATGAAGTATTTCCCGCACAGTCCTTTAGAACGCGTCCAGCGATACCATCAGGGCCAGCAGCCTTACTCGGGTTTATGGCCCGCGAAGTATGCCTCACCTCCTCCTCCTCCACTGTGAGGGTGAAGTTGCTGTGGGCCGCAGGATGATGTGTGGCTGTGTCTGGTTGCTCCATCTCGAAGCGAGCAAAGAAGTAGTTCAGCTTCTCTGCCAGCTAGGCATAACCTTCTGCAGCGCCGAGATTAGTCCTGTAGTTGGTGAGATGCTGGACTCCCTGCCACACCTGCCTGCTGTTGTTGCTGTCAGGTGGTCCTCGATCCTTCTCCTATTGTCCAACTTGGCCTCTCTGATGCCTCTCTTCAGGTTAGCTCAGGCCACACTGTGGAGTGCCCTGTTGCCACACCTGAAGGCGGTGTTCCTTTCCTTAATCCAGGGTTTCTGGTTGGGATAGACCTGGATGCATTTGTCCACAGCGACAATGTCTATGCAGTTCTTAATGTAACACACAGAACACTGTGAACACCTCCAGGTCTGGATGCTCAAAGACATCCCAGTTAGTCCTGTCGAAACAGCCCTGTAGCTGCTGTGTAGCCCAAGAAAAATTGGGGTGCTGGGGGTGCGGTGTTAAAAATAAATGAATGAACAATTTGTAACAAAAATTAATTTTATTAATTTGTATATTCATTGAAAAAAGTAGCCTGAGCCTACAATGACCTGAAGCAACGGTTAAACGAGTTGAACCAAATTGACTGTGAAAGTCGTTTCAACTTATTAAACTTATCAAACTGACTTAAAAAGTCATTTGATGCCATAGTTTTGTGCTCAAATTACCTAAATTAAGAATTAACGATTATTTCTACAGACATAGCAAAGAGACAGTAAGAGTGAACGAGAGCGTTTACCTCAGCAACAACAAATCTTGCATTCTCACATCTGTAGCGCTTACTTTGATCTTTAACGGTTTGGTCTTTCCTATTCTTGAAACAAAATTAATGCTTACCGTTGATTCAATATTCTCACCACTGTACTCTGGGTTCGGGCCATTCCCGAGCTCGGAGCCCTCCCCCCAGGACAGCACGCCAACTACGCATTACCTTACTCCTGCTAAATATATTTAAGTGTGAACTCGTGAAAAACAATATGAGCCAGCTGTATGGAGGAAATAGGATTAAAACAAGTTAACAAATCTGTTGGTGAACAGCTCAATGGGGGGATCAAATGTTGATGGCTTAATAGAAGCCTTGATATCCAGTACGTTATTATCAACAAATTTCAAAAAGTTCTCACAGGTTTCCCGAGATGGATCAAGAGAAAGGGCAGGTAAGGGGTTTAATACCAAATCGATAGTCTTAAACAGCATCCTCGGTCGGTTCGCATTTTCATTAGTAAGTTTAGAAAGGAATTCAGACTTAGCATCCTTAACTGACTTTTGGTAGCTAGTTAGGCATGCCATCAGACACTCATAAGGGACTTGAAGTTTGTCTCTTTTCCATTTTCGCTCTGCCTTACGACACTCCTGTCTAAGAGCATGGGTATTATCATTTAACCAAGGCTGAGTGGTGCCCTTTTCCTTCGCTTTCCTTGGCTTAAGGGGAGCAACAGAATCTATGGAGGTGGAGCAGGAATTAGTAAAAACCTCCATCTCTTCAGTGTTTAATTTGATGAAGAAGGCGGCGTCCACAAAGTTTGCTTGATACTTTGAAAATAAACTGGCAGTGGATGGCAAAATAAAATGAGAATAGCTTACAGACTGAGAGCAAGTAGGGGTGGGGGAATCACAAACAAATTCAAACACAATTGGGAAATGGTCTGAAAAGGCAGCATTGATCACACTCAGGTTTCTTATAGGGAAACCATATGACAACACCAGATCCAGTGTGTGTCCTAAATTATGAGTAGGGCAAGAAACAAATTGTGACAGATTCAAGGATTCAATGAGGCATAAAAACTCTTTCACCAGAAGTTTAGATGGACATAGTTTAGAATCAACAGTCTATCACAACGAGACACAATATTAGCAAGGAATTCAGAGAATTGTTGAATAAAGTCTTTGTTGATTTTCGGTTGAAGCAAAGACTTGATTTACACACATTTGAAAGCCCCATTCATTTCAAGCCAATACGTTTATGTTATATGTTATACAACCATTACATGCCACTAGAAAATACACATTATATTCATAAAAATACATTAGTCTATGTGAAAAAGGATTTTTTTTTTCTTCACCGTTATTTCTAAGCCTTAACTGGTGCAAAATACAGTGTAGGCCTATCACAGATCTACGGAGCCCTTTAAGGGACATGCTGGTGGAAAAAAATCGGGGTGAGTGGAAAAAATTCAGGGTGGGAGGAAAAATATTTTCAAAATATTTTCAAATGTTTTGCGTTCTCTAATAAGGTTATTAATATTACCATAATTTTATTAGCTTTTATTATTATCGAGTTTGGTCCTCCAATGTTGTAAAACATTAAGCCACATTAAGCATTTTATTATTTTATTATTTATTTGAGTCCAAGTTCAAAATAAAACACTATGAACATACGAGCTGTAACCACTGCAAGCCAGTGTTGCCAACTTAGTAATTTTGTTGCTAAATTTAGTAACTTTTCAGACTACCCTAGCAACTTTTTCTTCCAAACGCACCTAGCAACAAATTTAGAAATTTTTAAAATTTATTTGCCAACTTTTAGCACCTTTTGACAAGACAAAAAAAGCACATTTTCCATCCAAATTACATTAAAAGAGGAAACCAAAGATGCCTAGCAGTACAGACATCATATGAATTAGGTAGCTGCTATTTTCAGTTTAATTATAATTTAATAATAATAATAATTGAATAATTGTTCATTTATGATACACTTTGTTAGTAGCTTATAGCTTGTACCTGCAATTGTTGATCAGTTAGTACACTGTAAGATTTCTGTTGTTCAGAACATAGGACCGATTTCTTTCAAAATTCTTACAGACCTTTAGGGCCATGAGTCCAACATGTCAACCGAATTTCGTTCCGATCGACCTCCATTAACCTTGTTTAATAGGTGTTTAAATTTCATTGGCCGATGGCGGCCATGTTTTTGAGATACGCAAATGACCTCACATACACTCGTGCCCCTTTGGACCAAGACGCTGCATACCAATTTTCAAGTTGATGGGACCAACGGTTGCTTAGTTATCACTGTTTTTATGTTTTTTCAATCTTATAGTGCCCCCAAGAGCTGTGCAATTTTTTTTATTATTTGACCAAAGATTGAGCTCATACACATTTGTACCGAGTTTGGTGAAAATATCTCATTCCGTTCCAGAGTTATGCTTCAAATAACATTTGGCTAACGTTAGCATAGACGCTAATTGACGTACTGTTTCGCGCAAAAATCAAAATTTCAACTTTTTTTTGATAATTATTGATATTGTATCCAGGGAATATTTCTGACGTGATTTGATTCCGATCAGGTTAAAAACCTAGGACTAGTTCGCAAAAGTAGGTCTCAAATATAACTCAATTTTGCATTTTTAAAAAAAAAAATCTGGCTCAGTGCACTTTTCTTCAGGCTGACCCAAGGATCGCAACGATGTTTAAATTTTGAGTCTACGACAAACAGTGTACAAGCTACAGCCAAAAATGTGTCAAATTTAGGGTTTTGCGCTGTAGCGCCACCGTTAGGCCGATTGGGGCGAGGCTTTGTATCTGAGTAGTGAGCAATACTACTACGATCTGACCAAGTTTCAGCTCTCTACGCCTTACGGTTTGGGCTGCACGATCACTTTTACCGGAGAAAAATAATAATTTAAAAAATCCTTACAATTACAAGAGGGTTTCAGCATTTCGTACTTGAACCTCTAATAAATTCTACAAGGTAAGCCTGCATTAAAGGAGACGTCTTACCGCATAATGTCTTCTTTTCTTTCAATGGACACTGCCCCCGTGTATCCACATAACAAAATCCTGTCTGTGCACTCCATCAGGGTTGTGTGGTCAGCTGCCTTAATCTTTGATCAAAACTACATTTACTCAACTCACACATACAATATAAAGGTACTTTAGTTTAGTGTTTTAAGTTTTCAAGAATACAAAAAAATAATAATGTTAAGAAGAAGAAGAAGAACTACATAAACAAAATTATGATTCACAATGCACTTTCACCACATGTAAATAACCTATCTCTTTCATGAGTTCAGGGTCTGTGACGTCCCTTTCAGTTATTACTTCCGGATCCATTTCTCCCGTGGATATGTAGTTGTAACACCACTCCATAAAAAAGTTTGGTGGTGGCCCACCTTGTGTGATGCTGACAGCAAATATCTCCCCAATAGTTCTGCAATAAAAGAAAAAAAATATTACTAAATATTGCAAATACTGAAGATGCTGGTTTCATCCATCCTTTCAGAAAGGCTTTTGATGATATTATTGATGTAAAACATCAAGAAGAAAGCGTAATGTTACAGTACCTTTTAATCTCTTGATGTGCCTTGAATCGTTTTGGATATATGTCTGTTCCATCACTTTCTTCAGTATCATTCAGTACATTGGTTTCGGTTATATCATTGGCTCTGTTGGAATACATGGAATATGCTTCAGTCATACTAAAAGCATCTCATCTTTCAGTATGACTGAAGCATGTTTCACCTTCAACAGCATAACAACAAAACGACTGTGTAATACAAAAGTTTGCTTCTGAAAATTATAATGCATTGCAAAACTAAGAAACACCTTTCACCACAAAAGCTTGCATGAATTTCCACAAAGTCACTGGGGTAGAACTGCTCACAGATGGGACAGGCTGTTTAGAATGTAACCCAGTATTAATAAATACATTAAAACTGTATTTAATATTATATAAAACTAAACCTTTGCCTGAGGTTAGTGCTAAAGTAAAGTTCACCAAAATCAATAAGGCTCATTCAAAGAGATGTGGACTGTTTTGCTCTTATTTTGACACTAGAATGTCAAAGGGGGGCTATATTTTTCATAGCAATTTTAAACTCCATGGATTATACACTGTTGCTATGTACGATTTACTTTTTGTCACTGCAGATGTAGATGTAGTACCTCTTTTTCCTTGCTGATTCTGGGAAAATGCTTGTTGAGTCTGACGTCATACATCGATGTTTCCGGGTTCGAACGCTGTAGTCATCTGAAGATTTTACACAAAATATATCCAACTAACATGTTGCTCTCTGACTTTATGGATATTGGGAAAGAATGTTCTTTTTGTAACAGCTATGAGTCTTTATGTCATCTGTTTGTTGATTGCCAGAGCGTACAATCATTTTGGAAAGATTGTTTTTCTGCTTATTCAGTTAAAATTAATCTAATGATAACTCTGAATGTGAAAGAAATTATTTGTTACTTTGAGAATGATGATAAAAATATTCACAATTTTGTAAATTGTATCATACTGAATGGCAAATGTTTCATTCATAAATGTAGATTGTCAAAATCTCCTCCTTTATAGAAGGTTTTTTCTAACGAACTCACGTTTTTAATGAAGTCTCTTAAAGTTGTGAAAAATGTAAAAGCTACATCTATTGTAAGATATTACGAATCTGTATTTGGCATCTTGTGAATGTCTTTTTTTTTCTTTTTTCTTTTTGTGTTCTTCAACTATCTTTGGAGCTTCTGTTTTTGATGGCTGTTTTTCTGTAATAATGTTGTTTACATGTGCTTAATAAAATAAATAAAAAAATAAAAAATAATGCTGTACTGTAGTGTTTCCAAAAGGAAACCGCAAAAAAAGGTTCTAATATGCTCATTATGTGCTGTAATACTACCGGGAAAAAAAATAATGATCCTAAAACTTATCCATACGGAATTCCCAGATAGCCAGACAGCAATCTTTTACGAAAATCATTTGATGTCTGACGCCGTGAGGAATGATAGGATACGCGATGTTTTTAAAAGATCAGCTTAAATGTTTGACATGAATAAATAATGGTCAAAAATGGATTCATAGTATTTTACATTAATTAATTAGTTATTTTTCTAAGTTTCCACTAGCGAGTTTCACTCTTTGGAGCAGCGTCGGTCCACCTGTCACTCAAGTGGCCACGCCCTTAATTATGCAGAACTTTAAGGCTTAATATAATTTAAACGGATGAGTTATAAAAAAATTCACCCTCCTCACAGTTGTCATGAAGGGCAAAATTAGCTATACAGATCAAAATAATTTTTTGCACCAGGCTGTAAACGTTTTTTTCTGCTGTAAAGTTGGGCATTTTAACATGGGGAGTCTATGGGATTGACTCCCTTTTGCAACCAGCCTCCAGCGGCCAGTCGATGAATCGCAGTTTTAGTCACTTCCGTGTTTGCTTCACGAGAGAGATCTGGAGGTTGCCGCTTAGGAAAAACACGAATTTATATTCGCGCTGCTGTTAACTGATCAGCGCTGTGCTGTCAGTTCGGTGGCGCCGGCGAACACGTCCTCCTGCGCTGTGTCGGTCGCTCTTTAATACCGCGCTGTTTCGGCCCACTTTTGGGATTTTTGGCTTCCCATATTGGCTTCCCATAGATATCAGGGATAACAGAGGGGAAAAGAAACATGTGGCGCATTGTTGTTGTTGTTCTGCTGGCACACCAAAAATCATCCCAGCCATGGCTGCAGCTTCCAACTGACAACATATTAACGCCGCCCGCATTATTCACAGTCGGGTTATTAGCAGAGAACACAGAGCAGAACTTGAATTTCGGCGCGGGATTGCGGCTATCAATAATAATTCTACTCATTCCAGCAGGTTCCTACAGAATGTATCACATTTGCACGTGCTTTTGAGTCTTGAGAATAAGCAGTGTTGGGCACGTTACTTTAAAAAAGTAATTAGCGATAGTTACTAGTTACTTCTCACAAATAGTAACTGAGTTAGTAACTGAGTTACATCATTATAAAAGTAACTAATTACCAGGGAAAGTAACTATTGCGTTACTTTAAAAAAAAAATGCCCCCAATATTAAATATGTTAAATTAAATAAGAATAAATTATTATTATAAAACATTGTACATTAATCTACACTATTTATCTACTGACAATTAGCATCAGTCAGTGAAGCATTATAATATAATATTATATGACGATAGAACTTTAGTAATTAGAATAACCAAGTATGAATGCATATTTGTCATCAATATAAAACGCACTAAGGATTAATGAGCTGCTGGGTTCATGAATATTAATCACGTTGTCTGTGTTCGCTTGAATTGATTTGCTGAAATCAAAACAGGGATAGGTGAGCGCCGGCCAATGAGATTGTCGTTTGCGCGTTAGTTTCGCCCACTACCAGAGAAACCGGCAGTTCTTAAAAGCATACAACAAAGAATATCGTTTACATGTAGCGCGTCAATTCTGCATGTTATGAAAGACTCTCTTGCTCTGTATCTTTCTTTGCGTGCGTGTATGTGAGAGAAAGCGACGGCAAGTCGTGCGCTTCACACTAGAGTTTATGGTACGTCAAATACAGCTACACGCATCCATTCAGATGAACTGAAAAATTTAATTCTAATATAATATAGTAACGCCACGTTTTATTGTCAGTAACGGTAACGGCGTTGTAACGGGGGAAACAGTAATTCGTTTGATTACTCGTTACTGAAAAAAATAACGCCGTTAACGCCGTTTATTTATAACGCGGTTATTCCCATCACTGCTCATAAGGAGAGAGACGGCTTTTAATAATTATTAAGGGAGTGTGCAAATGGGATATTGATTTAATACAGCAGATCAATAAAGAAGTACTGTGTGATTTTGCTCTATATCATCAACGAAAATAGTTCCACATAAAGTAACAGCTGAGCCGCTGTGCGTCTCTAAAAGCAAATTTATGTCCACATGAATCTATGAATTGCACTCATGCCACCTCTGAGCCTCATTAAACGTCTGAAAATTTACCTACAAGCCACTTTTGGGTTCTTCTGTGTCACCTCTGTAGTACAAATTAATTGTTTATTAATACTAATTTCATATGATTGGTAACTTATTTGTCTTATTCTACTTCTTATTATTATATTGTTTTAAATAAAAAAATTAAAAAGCTTATAAACATAAATTTTTGAATTTGACAGATGAAAATGATGCCATTGCAAAGGTAAAAAGAAAATACCCCTGTAAGTCATTTTAAGAAGTCAAATGTCACCTCGTATTAGGAAGGCTAATTTTATTTTATTTTTTGGATTATTGATCGGAAGTGCTCCTGATTTTTTTTTAATTAGGAGGACAAGCGCTCCTAATTACAAGAAGAAAAACACGGCTCTTAAACTGGATGTTTGACAGGTTTGGCAGGTATGGCAGGAACACTCTCAGAAATAAAGGTACAAAAGCTGTCACTGGGGCGGTATGTATATGCATTATGGATGTGCATCTCATGATTCAGGCCGATACGATACTCATCTCGATGCATAGCCAACGAAGTTTAGTCACTGTGGCAATTTATGCTGGAAAACTAATCTAGTCTAAAGTAGGTTAACTGTCAGACTAAGCTGAGTTCCTCTAACACTGACCAATAGGAACACAATATTACTAATGACTCTCTCACATGCTATTATTTGACTTTTTTTGTTTGTTTGTTTGTTTGTTTGTTTTTGTTCACAGTTTCTAACCATGCAGCCTTTCTCTCTAGTTTTATGACAGATGTTCCTTTTATAGTTTGCAGAACATTACAATCTAAAATTGTTCTTTAAATCATTAAAATAACAAAATTAAAAGTTAAAATCACTGAAAATAAATAATAAAGAAAATGATTATATTTTAACATGCTATAAAAAAATGAACTCATTTGAGCTTAGTAATTAGTAGCCTAGCTTACATTTGATTTACCCATTACAATAGTCCCTTTACATGTCTGCAATCATAAAAATACACTTATATGTCACTTATATGTAGGTTTAAAATTCTACAAAAGACACATTTAATGTCCAACAACAAATATTTTAGCAAAATGTATATTTTACTCAGAATTATTGCCCTCTGTCTGTTTAGAGTTCGTTGCTCTCGCGTGCCTCGCCCACTCCTGACAGCAAAATAGATATGTTTGCATGACTTTCTGACATTTACAGATGAAACATATACCTGTGACATGTCAGTTATACACCGAGGAAAACACAACGTCTCAAATGCATTCCAGAGCACAGATACACAGTGTCTTTTGTTTAAAAGTATCTGGGGAAAAGCACAGTATCGACCTGCAGACGACAGTTTAATGCTCACTGGTTTAAACAACCGTGATGTTGCGTTCTCTGCTAAAATGTTTTATTTTTTAAATCTCATTTGATGCTATTATGTATTTAAATTATGCTTGAATATTCCCGAACATTATGACAGCGCGATCTCTGTGTGAGATATGTGATAGTTCTCATATTTCCATAAAAATCTAAAATACATGTTTGTATTAAAGTAAAAATGGAGCACTATGAGTGTCTTGTTCATCTTATTTATTTTCATAAAAACAACAGAGCTGATATTATGTCATGTTAATTAGCCAAACAGCACGTGAGTGTGAATAACGCCATATCTGCTTTTGATTTGTAGTTATCTTCCACTTCGAGAGGTCAGAACTGTCCGTCTTGACTGTGTTTATTTCACTCCTCCCCTCACTGCAGCCTACATTTCAGGTGAGGGGCATCTCAAACAAGCCTAGTGACATTTGCATACTGAATTGTGATTGGTTCGTGACGTATCTCCTCCCAAGGCACTTCCTCCAGGTGTCACAAACCTCAAGACAACCCAATATTCTATTTTCTTTTGACGGAAATCATGCTCTGAAGAAATCCTCTTCTGTGTTTCTGTCTGTTACTCATCAGACATTGGCTGTATATGGGACACCAAATCACAGATTTTTTTTTTTTTTCTCTTTTAATCAGGTGAGGAATTGAATTAATAAATATAATTTGAATATATTTTTATTAGACTAAAATGGTCAAAGTTTCAACTTTATATTTTATTACAAGATAATGATTAACTTTTACTTCTCATAAACATGTGAACTGATTCTACAGTAGTGTTATTGAAGAATTTCTTTAAATTCTTTTGTAAAAGTAAAAGTGAAACTGTCTTCATCTGTTCTTTTTAGGTCAAAAATGTCAAACACAAATGGTCCATCGCTGTTCCGTCTGGGTTTCGTAGTGACGATGGCAGGTGTCATCGCTCTGGGCGCTGTGTTTTTCTGGTTCTCACCTTCAAACAACTGTCCACCTCCAGTTTTTAGACCAGACCAAAATTCACAGATCAACTCTGCCAAGAGCAACAACTCTCTTACTGACAAAGCAGAGGAGAAACCTATACTTCTGTTATGGGTTTGGCCTGAAAATTATAGGTTTGATTTCAGTGACTGCAAAAAGTTTTACAATATCGATAGTTGTCATCTGACGGATGATAGATCTCTGTACAACGACGCAGATAACGTCATCGTTTATCACAGAGACATCCACTGGGATCTGTCCAACCTTCCTCCATCTCCTCGTCCTCCGTTCCAGAGGTGGATTTGGTTGCATTTGGAATCACCAACCAACACCAAAAGGATACCAGGTCTGGAAAACCTGTTCAATCTCACTCTCAGCTACAGACAGGACGCTGATATTTCTGTACGGATGCGCTTAATGACCAGGAAGAAGCCTAATGAGGATTTTGTGATTCCCAAAAAGGACAAACTGGTGTGTTGGATTGTAAGTAACAACGATCCCTCAACTGGTGTTGACACAAGAAACGTTTTTTACAGAGAATTCAGCAAATACATACAAGTGACTTTGTTTGGAAAGGCTTATGCAAGGTTCCTGGATTATAATGATTACTATCCAACCCTGGCTAGCTGCAAATTTTACCTGGCCTTTGAAAACTCCATCCACAAGGACTACATCACTGAGAAGTTAAACGGGCCGCTCGCAGCAGGTACTGTCCCTGTGGTGTTGGGTCCTCCGAGAAGAAACTATGAAAACTTTGTTCCTGCTGAGTCCTTCATTCATGTCAATGACTTCCCAGATGCAAAGTCACTAGCTGAATATCTGCTTCAGCTGGACAAGGATGACGATGCATATCGCAGGCACTTTAACTGGAGGAAACATCTCACACCAAGTCCTCATTTAATATTACAAACGCAAGAGTTTATTCTGGCTATTTGCACTGCCTGTGACCATGTAGCACGACACAAGGAATACAAAGAAGCTCATGATCTCTATGATTGGTATTTTAATTAGTTACCTCAGATTTTATTACATCATCAGTTACTGACTACAACGTTTATGAAATAATTATATTTTATATGAATTGTTACTTATATACAAAATCTGATATTAGATTTTGATGCTGTTTTGGCGGAAGTATTTTTAATAAATCATTGCTTATGGATGACCTGGTAATTAAATGAAGATGCTTGTACTTTTGTTCGTTTTATTTTATATTCCAGCTCTAAACTTGCTCTTTTCGTAATCGCTTGTGTTTTTTTTTTATTCATTTGTAAATAACTCTTGGTAACATTATATGGTGAAGAAATACATGGAAATATTTGTATGCTGCTTTATCACGTTTATGAACACACTCATTTGGTCAGTACCAGGCAATAATAAATGCACAGGATTAATTGTTTTTGACAGAACTTGAGGCTGATTCAGGTGTGTTAGATTTGGTTTTAACCACATCTCCATCCTCATGACATGCTGTCTTTATGTCACTGTTGGGTAAACCTGCAGACATTGATTAACTAGTTTAGGTGTGTGCCTGAAATTTTTCTCTGTGTCAGTTTGAGATTTGTCTCGCAGAACGTCTAGGAAATCAGGCTGTGCGTCACTCATTTTCATTTAGAGCCGGTGATTTCCATCGGCTATTGGTGATGCAACAAGCAGACACTACTAGCTTTGTTTACATGCACAGTTTTTGGTTCAATCGGGTTACTCCACCCCAAAATGAACAAAATTTTGTCGTTAATCACAATGTCCTTCCAAACCCGTAAACGCTTTGTTCATCTTCGGAACACAATTTAAGATATTTTGGATGAAACCTGGGAGGCTTGTGACTGTCCCATTGACTGCCAAACAATTAAAACTGTTAAAGTATGTAAGACATCGTCAAAATAGTCAACCGTAATGTTATGAAGCTACGAGAACACTTTTTGTATGCAAAAAACCCCCCAAAATAATGCCTTTTTTCAACAATTCGTCTCCTCTGCGTCAGTGTAGCACCATTTTGGAGAATATCCGCTGGACGCAAACTGCGTACGCTGTTCTGTGTCAGCCGCACCACTTGGATATGGTTTCTATGTTTGTTTATGCTTTGATTTGAATGAAAACAGCGTATCCGTGAACCAGACGAGTCCTCTGCTCAACCTGACTTTTCTGCAGCCTGGAATTAAACTGCTGGTTTCGTCTGGCCAGAGGAGAAAGATGGAGCTTTGGTTCCTTCGGCACACTGTTTTCCTGGTTAATACTGTAAAGCTGCTTTGACACATTCTCAATTGTAAAAAGTGGCATATAAATAACGGTCACTGGAGTTTACTTGACTCCGTTCAGTTGAACTGTAACACCTGATTCTTTTTTTTTCTTTCCTGACTTCTGCCTCATTTTAAAGATGTAATTGTGAAAAGTAGTAATATTTGTAAATGTCTTTAGGTTCATTAAACAAATGTTTAAAATGAATTTTGCAGTTGTATTGCAAATCTAATGTTTGACAACTGGAGAACATATTTTATAAATAGACCCTCAGGCAATCCCAGATGTCGCTGACTTTTTCTTCAGTAGAACAGTAAAGAAGATTTTTATATGAAAGGGTGATCCTTGGTGACACACTGCACATCTGTGGCTGGAGGTTTTTGAAAAAAGCATACAGACAAGATCAAATTAATATGCGGTGATTGTTTTGCTTCATAAGGTCTCAATGTGTTATCAGGAGCAACTGCTAATTTGGTCTTGTCTGTATATGTTTTTTGACTCTCAAAAACCGGCAGCTAGAGACGTGCAGTTTGTGAATTGCTAAAGACAACTGTTTCACCTAAAAGTCTCCTTTACTGTTCTAATGGAGAAAAAAGTCACCTACATCTTGGATGGCCTGAGGGTGAGTTAATTAACAGCAAATTTTCATTTTTGGGTTAACTATTCCTTTGAGCCTGCATGTTTAGTATGTATGACAAATGTTATGCAGATTGTTATTAACTAAAGGCTATTATGTGTTGTAATATGTGTGTTTTTAGTGAGTGATAGACACCAGTTAATAATTTCCTTTAACTTAGTATAAAATGTAATAACTAGTTCCACAGCAATTTCTTATGATGCCCAAATAGTAAATCTTAGTTGAGGTAACATAAGGAACACATGGAGTAAATGGTTACATTTTAATTGACAATATTTGCTGTAGTTTTCTAAATGTTCAAACAAAAACATTTTAGTTGAATGAACTATAAAACTAGTTCAGTGAAGGTTGAGCCTGCTAAAAAATAACAACTCAGGCAAGTCAGAAATTGACTGAACGTAACATTTCTGTGGAAATAGTTACTAAATAATTAGTTGAAGCAGCTTGAATTTTTTTTACAGTGTAGTGGTACTGTTTGTATCAAGTGTAAATAGCAGTTGTGACGGGAGGAGCCAACGACAGACACAGTGGGTGTGGCGTCAGGCCTCGGAGAGGTTTTTATTGAACAAAAATAATAAAATAAAAGTGTCCAGGGGAAAGAAGTGTCCAAAGCAGGGGGGGGGATCTGGTGTCCTCGTCGTGCTGCGGGGCTTGTGCAGGAGGGCAGTGTTCCAGAAGGGAAGGGTCCAGGCAAGGGGCGGAGTCAGGTGGCCGCACACGCTCCCGCGGTCCTGGGCACGAGGGGCGGCGGCTTCTCTGGAGCGGCGGCTCTTCCTCTTCTGCCTCTTACGGGCATTGGCGGGATGGACGGCCCGGCATCCTGGCCCGACGGCCGTTATACGGGTGCGGCTTGCACGATGACCCTGGAGGTTCCGCGGCTCCAGAGAAGCCGCCGCCCCTCGTGCCCAGGACCGCGGGAGCGTGTGCGGCCACCTGACTCCGCCCCTTGCCTGGACCCTTCCCTTCTGGAACACTGCCCTCCTGCACAAGCCCCGAAGCACGACGAGGACACCAGATCCCCCCCCTTCTTTGGACACTTCTTTCCCCTGGACACTTTTATTTTCTTATTTTTGTTCAATAAAAACCTCTCCGAGGCCTGACGCCACACCCACTGTGTCTGTCGTTGGCTCCTCCCGTCACACAGTAAATTGCATCTTTATTACAGTAAGTGTGAATAGTGATAAATGCTGTTCACACAAAGTATGCATGGAAGTAAAATTCAGTTTGTTTTAAAGTTAAAATGTCTCAGCAAAGGTGGGCTTGGCCTTTCAGGTTATGGGTGGCCTGGCCATGAAACTGGTTATTCAGGTTTATGGGTTTCACATGGTATAGTCACACAACCTGTTTAAATGACTGGTCTGTCTTGCGGTTTATGAGCTTATAGCTGATTGCACAGTCCAGTTTGTCCTGAACAGACTTTTTTGACTAGGCTAAACGTACCTATTAAGCTCGCCAAAATCTACATTGAGACATTTTTAGTGCACAAGATATTGGTTTCAGTACAAAAGGTTATGTTAAAATAAAATATTAATCTCTCACACAAAAATATTTAATTTTATTTTAAATGACAAAAGCATTTCAATTAAAATATATATCATTAAATTCAAAAAGCCTGGCTGTGCTTAATGGGTACCCTTTAAGTACACCCCTGTTCCCATTAAGCTCACATTATATTTTAATAAAAATTCTTGTTTATTTTAATAATTGTAAAAATATATATTTTTGACGGTACACAGCCAATTACAAAAATAAAATAAAATAAAAAATAGTACCCTAAAATCAAGCAACAAGGCATTCAATTTGTCAGTTATATATTCATAATGAAGTATCATTTAAGCACACTGCAACATCTATAGTCCACATTCAGCTAAGTAACACAAATTCAAAAATCAAATAAAACAAACCAATAAAACATTTAATTCATGGGGATTAACACGGAAACTAGGCTGGAGAACACTACACAATTTTTGCCTCGATTTTCCACAGATTTACAGTCTGGAGAAGTTGCCAGTTGCCAAAAGGTCAGAGCCAGTCTGCAGATTTGAGTCGACAGAATCCATAAAAAATTGATTAACTTAAACTGATGGTTGTTACTTTGTTATATTTAAAGTCTGTTTATGAAGTGTAAGAATTCCAGAACTTCAGACACTTTGAACTTCTGAGATGGACAACACCAACACGGTGTATTAACATACAGACATCTGTCTCCACATCCCACTGAGAGAAAATGCGGGAAAACGCCTCTCTCACATTAGCATCAGTTCCTGTTCATCCCCTTCCTTCCCCTCACCCATCCTTCCCTCCACTCTGCTCAAAAGGGTCAATAGTAGATTGTAATGTTCTACATGAATGCGAGTGATATTTACAGTCACGTTTGGTATCATTTGAATTGTTTCAGGGCGTCTGGTACAATGGGCTCATTCTTACAAGAAGTAAACTAAAAAGTAATACAGATCCTAAGAGTTTAGAGATATTTTGCACACTGTAGAGGGCGGGTCAGCTTCCAGTGTTTTCTATGCAAAATTACCTTTTGTCTCAAAAAGTGTTATCTCGGTCAATGCAAATTCCAATTGTTAGCCCTGTCTCCATCTCGGGGGATGTTGGTCTTGGTCTGGGGTACTTAGGGAAATGTTGCAAAAGGATCGGGGGTTTTCTGTAGCCAGAGACCCGTAGTGTGGTGTGTCAGACTTCACACTATGTATTTCTATAAAGTCAGGTATGCATCTTTTACTCGTAGATTTATCTTTGAGAATTCGATGTTTTGTATTGATATGATTTGATATCTCTGAATTGGCTATGCAATTGACATAATACATATTTACCTGACTGATAATAAATTGTTACATTTGATCTTATTCGGTTTTACTCTGTAATTATTGACTCTAGTAGAATACGTTGTATCCTTGTTAGCGACATGAGCACCTGAATGAACGAGTAAATATAAAGTAAAGAGTCACTAGAATAATCAAATATCAGAAGAATACTAATTAGAAATAGACAAACAACCAATTTGCATTTCAACCTAAATTCGAGGTTATAATAAAATGGAGTCAGATTAGTTAATAAAAATGGAGATTTGAAGTTAACCTAGATTTAATAACTTTGCGCGCTGAAAAGACCGAACACGCAGGAAACCTTCACCCATGATTGGATACCGTCCTTAGACCAAATTCGTGGGCCTTACATGAAGTATTTACAATTATTTCAATGTGGAAGAGCTTAAAGGGAGCACACTGAGCTTAATTAGAGCAGCAACAATTTTTAATAAATTGCATATAATATTATTAAAATGACAGGATTTTGCTAAATAAATAGTCTAGGTCATGTATTAAGTTCATACATATTTTATTATGAACAACTATTATTAACAATATCTATGAAATTATTCTTTTTCTTATTTATAGTCGTGCACCCTTTAAGCTCACCTTACAATAATATGAAACTTTTCAGCACTGTAAAACCACAGACCAGCAATAAACTGTCAATTTATAATATTATGGATGTAAAAGTACAAGCCAGTGATGCCTGTGAAGTAGGGGTGTGATTGTGTTAATGTTTAACAACTAAAACTGAACCATGCTATGAGATCTTTTTTTTACTGACTGGTTCTTTTTCCAGATTCCATTTTGTCTTGCATTGTATTTTGTAAGTCCTGTGACAACCACTAATGGCAACCCCAACTTTTCATGACATAAGTGAAATATATGATATGATTTTATTTTTTTTTATTTTTTTTCAAATATGGCTGATATTCTACAAGACATCACTAACCTCATAATCATTTACCATCATAATCATTTACAATCATTTATCACATGAAAACCATGCCTCTCTTCCAAACATCAATTAGAACAAGAAAAGCTTCATTATTTACTTTGCAGACTTATTAAACTAAAAATATGACACAATAGACTGTCAGATGGGTGTTTCAAGTTGGTCTCACCCCATACAGGTAATATAACTTATTCAGTATTTTATTTAATATCAGATGGTGAGCTGCATTACATATGCAGAAGAAAAGAAGACAAGAGCCAACATTTGGCTAAAGTTGTGCTTTCACCCAAGGAGGCACACAACATCTTTGTGGAGTTCCATTCAGGCCCTCTTGGTGGTCATTGTGGGGTGGGTGGAGAAAACCCATAATGCCATAATCCTTAGATTTTACCGGCCTGGCATGGAGCAGGACATCCGCAAGTGGGTAAGTTAATTGTTAGAAATGACACATTAGATGTTGTCGATTACATTAAAGCAATATTACATTAAAATGGTTATGACCCACCTCTGTTTCAGATAGCTCAGTGTCCGCAGTGTATTTTACCAAGTGGTCTGAAGCCTATCCTCTCAAGACAAAAAATGCAGAAGTGGTCACACAGTGCATTCTTGATATTTTTTTTTTTTTTTTACAAATTAGGGGCACCAAAGTGAATTTTAACTGATCAGGGGAGAGAGTTTGTAAACAACACAAATCAATTCAAAATGTATTGATATGACCATAAACAATATATATAAAATTATTATTATTGTTTTGTTTTTTTTCAAAGCTCAATTTTAGCCTGTGTGACAAACTGGGCATTACCAGGAGTCTTTGTTCACCCTATCATCTCCAGACAAATGGCCTTGTTGAGAGACTGAATGGAACAATTCAAAGGTGTTTTAAAGGTTAAAAGAGTAGTTTTTGAACGTTTCATGATTTTCTTTTTAATTCTTCATGTTCAGAAGTCTGACAAAAATGGTTGGGGAATATCCTTCATCTTGGCACATACACCTAAGTGCTACAGTGTTTGCACTAAGAACAAAAAAACAAATCACAGCAAAGTTTTCCCCATACTATTTGATGTTTGGGAGAGAGGCACGGTATCCGTGTGAGGTACCGAAGGATTATGAGGTTAGTGATTTGTTTACTTTGTTTTTGTAACAGAACGATCTAGAAAGAAGTGAATAATTATTGTGAATGTTTTACTTAGATCTGTCATGGAAAAGTGGAAGCCATGGTTGCCACTGAGCAGCTTTCTGAGGGGTTGAGTGATAGGAGGGAGACCATGGAAGCTGAAAAACTGAACATCTCAAAGAGCCAGGACAACGTGCGGTAGAGGAAAATGGAAAGAGGGCAGGAGGACAACTTTGTGGTTGGAGACAAGGTATTGGTGAGGAATGTGCGACAAGAGAACAGAAATGGTGGAAAAATGGACCCAGACTCTGCCAGTCCTCCTCCTCCTGCCTCTCTTCCTAGTTCCACTAATGGTCTGTCAGCCCCAAACAGCACCTCCACCAATCCATGTTTAAAGGTACTTTCCTCACCTCGGCATACTGCTACCCACTCAGTTGATAGCTCCAATGCACAGACTCAAGTGAACCCATCAGGCAGGAACACCTTTCATGCATCAGCAAATTCAGAAGAAAATAGTAAATATTAAGTGGTTTGATATTTGACTGTGCCATAGCTCAGTATTTTACTTTGTGATATCATGTTTCTTTTAGTGATAAATGATATATATGGGAGGGCAAAAAACAGCAGGTGTTGTGGAGCAAAATGGGCCCTTACAAGTTGTTCACAAACAACATGATGGATCTGGCACCGGGCAAACAGTTAGAAAGTGAGGTAGGATTTAATGAGGTAGTAATCTAATCATTACTTTTCATTCTTTTTGTAAATAGGTTGTCAATGCTTATCTGCAGCACCTTAAAAACAGATTAAATATGTCAGGGGAGAAAAAGCCTATTTAATAGATTCATACCAGATGACTGCAATCTGGAAAGAAAGCCTAAAAGGCTTGAAAAAGGTTTTTGCATTTAAACATAAGCCCCAACGTATTTCTGTATATTGACAGAACACATTTTAAACTGCTGTTGCACTGTTTTTTTTTTAGCTTGATCCATCCAGTTATTATGTGCTTTTTGGGGCTGTATTGGACGCTCATAGTAAGTGTCTACAAGTTTCTTAATATACACAGAAGTAGACGCATTAATAAAGTATAATGAAAAGTTGAAGCAATTATCTAATGACAGTTGGTGTTTGTTTTAGGCAATGTTCCCAAAACTATCAAAGTTTATATATATAGACCCTTTCGGTGCAAGGATGTGTCAAGGCAAGTAGACAAAGTTTCTTAAAATGAGAGGAAAGTAGCCTATCTGTTATACTGTATATAATGTGTTATTGCCTGTTAATGAGTACACTTTTTATTTAATAGATCTTTCATGAGGATGAGAGGTCTTAACATTTCGAGGTGGGGATGCCACTCAGTTACTCATCCCACCCAACAGGATTCTACATCCTGCGCTGCATTTGTTTGCAAAGTAAGCTAAATCTACTTTCATGTATTTCTTTTTTTTGCAGTTTTTATTGATAAAACCATTAATGTACAGTATGGCTTCTCACATCAGCTGGCAGAGAATCTTCTTATGGAGGAAGAAATTACACTTGTTTCAAATGAGGAAGGGACTGCATCAATGCGCATGGACATTAACACTTTTGAGAGAATCTGGTGAACATGAGTATTTTATGTCTTTTATAGCTTAGACACATTTATTTCTCAATGTTCTGGGCATGATATGACTGCAAAACATAAATGTTGCTGTTCTCTAGTAAAATGTAACCTATTATATTTGTATGTTCCTCTTTAGACTGAATGTACTGAATGTGGAAGGTGGTACCACTGGGACTGTGTGGGCAGACCCTCCACAGCTGGCAAATACACCTGTCCTGCATGCATTTAATGCATTTGTCCTGTTTCCTCATATAAAATATAATAACAATAAATATAAACTCTCATTTTAAATCTAGATTAAAGAATCATCTATTTAGCCAACATTCACATAACCGTGTACTTGATAAAATGCAAATTATATTTTGCCTAAAATGCTGCACATTGCAGCGACGCTAACCCTTCATCATTGCTTTTCTGTTTCCACCTTGGATGGAAATCCTGAGGTTCAGGCAAATAGAGAAGAGCTAGGAACTAAATTGCAGCCATTCCAATTCAGATCCAGCTGAAGATTTCAGATGACCCCAGCCTAGAACAGATGACAACCCCTAAACTTCATATGACACCAACTTTCATAGTAACATTGAAAAATTGAAAAATGCATTTTATTTAAGGTTTCATTTTAACTACTTTATCACTACTGTCTTGTAGGAACATTGAATTTTTCAGTATGCATTTTAACCAAATAAATTAATAATAACAAAAAATACTTGAAATCTCTTTAACCACAGCAGAATTGATGCTCAAATTAATAAGTATTTTAAAGAAAAAAACTGCATATACACACGTTGCAAAGAAACAAAATAAAAACCTTTATCAAATGGACTTACATTAGCAGAGTCGTTTTTGAATTAGTCGGCAATCTGGGCTGCGTTTCCCAAAAGCATGGTAAAAATTTACCATGCTTTTGGGAAACGCATCCCTGATTAATCTCAGTGACTAGAATCTTAATTCCATTCATCAGAAAGATTCATTAATTGATCCTTCCATGAATCTTTCACGAACAGGGCTAATTCCTGAATATATCAATTAATCTTGTGAGCCGGTGTTGTGCCCGTTTTCGGTTCTTTTTGTGTGAATCAAAACAAAACCGTGGGTCACTGGTTTGAATTAATCTGACAAATCCTTGTTTGAACCGAATCCATCACTGAATCACTATCTGATACTCATCTGCAAATTATCATTACTTTCAGTGCCCTCTGTATCGAAAGTAAGCATCATTACACCTGTAGGTAGCGACGGGGGTCTTTTGAGCATTATGAACACGCTCTTAGTTGCACCAATTAATAGCATTTAATAATATTGATTTATAAACATTCTGTTGTTCATTATGAATACATGATCATTTATCTATTGCATGCATGTTTACAGTACATGCATGTACTGTGTAAATAAATTTAAGAAAAATCTTTTCTTTATTTTTTATTATAAAGAACAGGGCTGGGCTGCCTGGGCAACTTTAGTCCAGGGCTGCGTTCAGCCCCGAAAAAACGGTGCAAAACGTTTATTAAACAGAAACGGTGATGCATTGAACACCTTGTTCTGATGACACAAGTGCTGAAACTATGGCAGCTGAGAAGGCCATTCTTTGTGTTCTTTTTGAAGAATTTTCAGAGCCTGATGAAATCTATATAAATACGTGTTTAATACTGAAAAATACGCTCGATGTTACAGTCACTGCCCTCGCTGTCCAGAATAAAAGAGAACATCCCAATCGAGTGAAGGATTTGTGGAAACTGTGGTTCCTAATTACTGTGATCCAACATTTGCCTCACATTTCAGGATGAAAAGACAAACATTTCAGATGAAGGATAATCCACTTCTTACCTCCGAGACTGTGTTATGATCTATATGAACTTATTATTTTTATTGTGAGTATTAGGATTATCATTATTGCTGATCACTGTTGTTGTGCTATGATATTGTAATATTTACCATTATATAATCAGAGGAGCATAGAAACATTTATGAAAGTGTCACCCACATTACAATATAGCAAAATAAATAAATATGTAGTATTTTTATGTTACATTAATCAGTGTCTAGCACATCTTCCTAAGGAAAGGATATGGACCAGAAGACATTGCAATTTAGACAGACTTAAAAAAGTTCCAGATCTATACTTGTGCTCTTATTATTTCAGTTATTTTGCCTTTAATGTAAATAAACGTGTGCAAACAATATACTTGCTCTTGTGAATTTATTTTGATGTTAATTACATTTACTTACAAATTCATCATCATCATGTAACATATGCTATGTTAGTATAAAACGACAAACATGTCTTCTAATATCTTCAGTTGTTGTGTATACTGAGCTGCAGTGGACACGTATTAATTTACTTCACTTGGACCCATTGTGTACGAGCTGTCTCTTTAATACCACGTGGTTTATATACAAGTTGCTGCTGAATGGGCTGACATTTTTGACACACCCACCAAACAAGAGAAAACCTATCTCAAACCCTGTTGCACACCGTTTCCAGGAAACACGTTCAACCCGGAAACCGTAGCAAAACGTTGTGAACCGGTGTGAGCCTGAACGGGCCCCTGGAGGGCCACTGTCCCGCTGAGCTTAGCTCCAACCCTAATCAAACATACCTGAACAAGCTAATCAATGTCTTCAAGATCCCTAGAAAGCTACAGGCAGACGTGTTGAATTAGAGTTGGAGAGAAATTCAGCAAGACAGTGGCCCTCCAGGACCAAAGTTAACCAGCCCTGATTTAGAATCTACAAAAAATGAAACACATTTTCATTTAAAAAAAAAAAATTAAATAAGTAAAGTAAGTAAGTGAACGAATGAATGAATGTGTTTTTAAACAACACTATCCATGAACTGGGTCATTCTTCATTTGTGGTGGCAAGTGGTGTCCCTTTACTTTACAACAGTTGAAATAAACTTTAAATGCCAATAAATCATCAAATGTTTGCATGTTTGTATTCTGTAGGGTAAACACAATTTGTGCACTGTTAATAGTTAATTTTTTTATTTTAAAATGCATACTTAATTGAGTTTGAGAGATTGCATTTGTAACAAAATATGGATGTTTCCGCCGTTCCCCCGAGAGGTATCATGGAATGTAATCGCAGCAATATAACATTTTTAACACAAATAAAGTGGTTATATTGTGAATATAGATTTTATTTGACACATACAATTTTATTAAATTGTTTTAAAAAATACATATTTTCTTATATTTAAGAAAAAAGTTTTGTCCCCCAAATTCATGTCTGTGGTGTTACATCAATGGATGTCACCCCTTTAAGAAAAGGAGGAATTATATTTTGACTACTTCCTGTGTGTAAAGGTCACTGCAGGTGCTGGCTGATCTGATATTGTGCATATTGAATATTCACACATTCTGAACAATTACATTTTATTTATTTATTTATTTATTTTTTATTAACTAGTAAAGCTACACATTTTGAACAATTATATTTTTAAGCAGTGTATTGGAAGTTAGTTAGTATGCTACACGTTAGGAAAAGTCTGTAAAATAGCACAATGTAAAATAGGAATTTTCTGTACTGATTTGCAGTTTGTGTTTTCAAGTTTCAACTAAACGGATATTGTCCTGGCAGAACATTACCAGTACTTTTTCCATTTTTCTACATATGTTTAACTGCTCAACAAGTGCAGGTACAAACATAACACGATGAATGAAGATTATTGAATTGCAACTAGCAACTTAATTCACGTGATGTGTGTACTGCTAGACACCTTTGATTTCCTCTTTTTGTGTAATTTTAAGGGAAAATGTGTGCCTTTTATCATTTGAGTCACAGTTAAAAGTTGCCAAATAAATTTTAAAAGTAAATTTGTTGCTAGGTGCTTTTTGAAGAAAAAGTTGCTAAATCTAGCAACAAAATTTCTAAGTTGGCAACATTAAGTCCAACAAGAACAAAGTGCTGTTGACTACCTACTTTATGACAAGAGCCGTTTACATGGTTGGTAAATGAGCACCAGTTGCCACAAAGCAAATCATATTTGCAAGAATATGCTCAGAAATGCACATTCTCAGGTTCATGCAAGTGAACACAGAAAGACATGTCTGGCCTGAAATAGCACATTTTATTGCAAAATATTGTACTGCTTTATTGATGCCGTTACAGAAGAAACAAGCAGGCCTATGTTAAATTTGAACTAAATTTTAAATTTGAGTAATTTTGAACACATAAAGTCAAGTTATTTTAATCATAATGTCTCCGCCAGAGGTCACTATTGCATTGAGTCATGTGTGTTCTCAGGTGTTCTCACCTGACTCTCATGTACTATTTGTGTATTTCCTGCTTTTTGCTTGCCTGCATTACTCATTGTGTATTGTATGTTTGCAGGTTACCATTTGTATGACTGCTTAGTTTTACTGTTTGAATTTGTCCGACTGCCTGTGGAGTATCTTAAGATGAGGATATAGTCTACTGTGTGTTTTAATGTCTATATTAATAGACCACGGTGTGGATCCGTAAGTCTCTTCAGTCCATCAACAGGACGATTTGTCTGGACGGACAACCAGCAGAACGACTACAAGAGTATCGTACCTGAAGTTTTAGAAGAATCTCTGGCAAACGAGCATTTTTAACATCTCAAACGTCTGTTGAAATGAAACTGGCAGCCAGTTTGCTACATCTGGAGAAGGATCTCATGCTTTTTTCTCTTTCTTTTTTTCAGCATGTACAAACATGCTTTATCACATATGTCTGGGGTTATCGGGTGTCGATGTAGATTAGCTGGCTGGAGGATCATGTACACAAAAGGCTCGGAATGATCTCATTTTGGCATTTTTGCCTTGACTGAAACAGAGTTCGGACGAGATCGGAAAGGTCCACGAACTGGGATCGAAGCTCAACAGCACCGGTGTGTCAGAGCTGTATCAGGAGTTTGCAAACGCTGGCTTGCTTGTGTGTGTGTGTTTTTCAGAGTAATTTCCGATCCGATACTTCTCTAGTCTGAAACTTCCGTCTTTCAGTATTGTAATCTTCTGTTGCTGAACACGTTGCCATCATATGCGACAAATTCACCATTTTTTTATTTATTTTTTAATCAAGAGCTCTTAAAAGCGGTGAGGACTTGAATTTACTACATAAATCCCAGACATGTTGTATGCAAAATGTGAATGTTGTCTAATTGAATGAGACAAATGTCAAATTTAGCACATAAAACAAGGATTAGCTTCCACTGTCTGTGCTGTAGTTTTTGTGTTTCTCACAGACCAGATATAGTAGTAGTAACTTTTATTTCATTCAAAATGCCTTTTAATATCAAGTGTTTTTACTGTCGTTAGTGAAAGAGTCTGATCACTTCCCTCTCATTGTTATTTTTTATTTTTTTTAGATCAGAAGATGTCAATCACAAATGGCTCAGTGCTGTGCCGTCTGATTGTAGTAGTGACGATAGCAGGTGTCATCTCTATGGGCATCATGTTTTCCAGGTTCTCACCTTCACACAACTGTCCATTACCTCTTCCTAAACCCAAACTAAACTCAGAACAAAACTGTGCCAAGAGAAACAGCTCTCTTACTGATAACGCAGAGGACAAGTCTCTTACTGATAAAGCAGAGGACAAGTCTCTTACTGATAAAGCAGAGGAGAAACCTATACTTCTGTTATGGGTTTGGCCTGAAAATTATAGGTTTGATTTCAGTGACTGCAAAAAGTTTTACAATATCGATAGTTGTCATCTGACGGATGATAGATCTCTGTACAACGACGCAGATAACGTCATCGTTTATCACAGAGACATCCACTGGGATCTGTCCAACCTTCCTCCATCTCCTCGTCCTCCGTTCCAGAGGTGGATTTGGTTGCATTTGGAATCACCAACCAACACCAAAAGGATACCAGGTCTGGAAAACCTGTTCAATCTCACTCTCAGCTACAGACAGGACGCTGATATTCGTGTACGGATGCGCTTAATGACCAGGAAGAAGCCTAATGAGGATTTTGTGATTCCCAAAAAGGACAAACTGGTGTGTTGGATTGTAAGTAACAACGATCCCTCAACTGGTGTTGACACAAGAAACGTTTTTTACAGAGAATTCAGCAAATACATAAAAGTGACCTTGTTTGGAAAGGCTTATGGAAGGTTCCTGGATTATAATGATTACTATCCAACCCTGGCTAGCTGCAAATTTTACCTGGCCTTTGAAAACTCCATCCACAAGGACTACATCACTGAGAAGTTAAACGGGCCGCTCGCAGCAGGTACTGTCCCTGTGGTGTTGGGTCCTCCGAGAAGAAACTATGAGAACTTTGTTCCTGCTGAGTCCTTCATTCATGTCAATGACTTCCCAGATGCAAAGTCACTAGCTGAATATCTGCTTCAGCTGGACAAGGATGACGATGCATATCACAGGTACTTTAACTGGAGGAAACATCTCACACCAAGTCCTCATTTAATATTACAAACGCAAGAGTTTATTCTGGCTATTTGCACTGCCTGTGACCATGTAGCACGACACAAGGAATACAAAGAAGCTCATGATCTCTATGATTGGTACTTCAGTTAAAGTTACC
Source organism: Acrossocheilus fasciatus (assembly GCA_036784905.1). Lineage (NCBI taxonomy): Eukaryota > Metazoa > Chordata > Actinopteri > Cypriniformes > Cyprinidae > Acrossocheilus > Acrossocheilus fasciatus. Next base: position 2,759,103 of record CM071945.1, read on the forward strand.
TCAGGTTTTGGAGTTTGATACAAATAGTGATTCATTTTACTCTACAAATATTTTTAATGGTAACTTTTATGGATGTCATCACTTGCGTTTGTATCTTTTCATCTGCAAGTCACTTTTGGGTCATATTCAGGAAGAAAGACTACAATAAGTTGTGTAGGCTACTGTTGCTATATACCTTATTACATCTGAGATCATTTGTGAGATTCCAGATCTTCAAATCTTGATAACTGATCTCTGGCTAATTTGGTTCTTCAAACGAATTTGATCTCCGAAAAGGGCAGATGTAACCACGATCGGCAATGCAGCAATTGGCTGCTTGCAAGACAGCAATGTAATGATATGATATATCATTAAAAAAGGAAACAAAACAAAACTACATAAATGTTATAATAGATAAATGGGATGTGCACTGTTTTTAATTTATTTGTAAGTTGTTGTTTTTTTTTACATGTTTTTTTTACCAGTTATGTATACTCAAGATTTCTAGAATTTGTACAGGCTTTACATTTTTATTTCAATATTGTATTTAGCAATTCACTTAATTTTATCTTTGAAACAGATTTGTAACGTGACAGCGTTAAGTAAATTTTCTTAGAGATAAAGTAATCAAATTAATGCATGATTCAGATTAACTTTACAGCATGTGTGTAAGACTCCAATACAATTATAAAGTAATTATTTCATCACTAATAAATCTTTCAATGAGTAAAACTGGTTGTGTCTATAGTATTATAGACTACGCAACATTGTTATATTATTTTCAAATTGCTTTTGAAATTATTGTCCCTGGACCAGTAGGGTAGGATAATCTTATAATAAAGTAGCAGTGGCTGCGACATATTTTAAGTATCAATTCTGCTTAAAAAGATGCAATATAATCCTCTTTACATCCCAAGCAGGGGCCTATACCATGAAACCGGTTTAGCTGGCTAGGCAGGTAAGTTTCCGTTTAGTTTGTGGCAACTCTGGGTTTTAGGTACCATGAAAGTGTTTTGGCTTTTAGCAGTGTTCATCGCTATAGTAACTTATGCTCCACAGCTAACCTGCTCTGGGGCTGGTTATGTTCTGGGGCATGTTCAGGCTCACACCGGTGCCCAACGTTTTGCTACGGTTTCCGGGTTGAACGACATGTTTCCTGGGAACAGTGTGCAACAGGGTTTGGTGGGTGTGTCAAAAATGTCAGCCCATTCAGCAGCAACTTGTATATAAACCACACGGTATTAAAGAGACAGGTCGCACACAATGGGTTCAAGTGAAGTAATTTAATACGCGTCCGCTGCAGCTCAGTATACAGAACAACTGAAGATATTAGAAGACATGTTTGTCGTAAGAGTTTTATAGTAACATAGCATATGTTACATGGTGATGATGAATTTGTAAGTAAATGTAAGAGCAAGTATATTATTTGCACGTTTATTTACATTAAAGGCAAAATAACTGAAATAATAAGAGCACAAGTATAGATCTGGAACTTCTTTAAGTCTGTCTAAATATCATGTAGCTAGTAATTGCAATGTCTTCTGGTCCGTATCCTTTCCTTAGTGTGCTGGACACTGATTAATGTAACAAAAATACTACATATTTATATATTTTGCTATATTTTAATGTGGGTGACACTTTCATAAACGTTTCTATGCTCCTCTGATTATATAATGGTAAATATTACAATATCATAGCACAACAACAGTGATCAGCAATAATGATAAGAAGTGGATTATCCTTCATCTGAAATGTTTGTCTTTTCATCCTGAAATGTGAGGCAAATGTTGGATCACAGTAATTAGGAACCACAGTTTCCACAAATCCTTCACTCGATTGGGATGTTCTCTTTTATTCTGGACAGCGAGGGCAGTGACTGTAACATCGAGCGTATTTTTCAGTATTAAACACGTATTTATATAGATTTCATCAGGCTCTGAAAATTCTTCCAAAAGAACACAAAGAATGGCCTTCTCAGCTGCCATAGTTTCAGCACTCCGGGCTGAACGCAGCCCTGGTTTAGAGATCTCAAACCGAAATTTGACCAATCAGCTTCAAGCAAAGTGACACATCTCTGACACAATAAAGCCACTCCAAATTTCTCTAACACCAAATTAAAGGACGCTACGTAGTAAAACATTTTTAAAGATAAAATCATCAGATTTTTTGAGATTTTAAGCTATGCTAAAAGTGCTCTCGCCAGACCCGGAGATCGGCTGAATGGATTCAAAAACGGTAAAACTCAACTTATTAACTCTGGGGGAGTTGGAGAATGAGCCTATTTCCAAAAAAAGTGGAGTGTTCCTTTAAGCATGACTACATATGAACTTAGATTTTATACCTATAAATATTATCAACTCTATAAACTAACTTTTACTTGCACTTATATGGTAAGATGTTTTCATTAAGTTTTGCTCTTTCATGGACAGATCGTTTCATGATCGTGCTGTGTAAATGTGTTTAAGTTCTTCATATTGTTCAATCTTTTAATCTTCGCACTGAATCTCTCACAAGAAGTGAATCATAGTTTTAAGGCATGTGATTGGCTGCTCATTACTGATGTCACACTCAGTGTTGCCAACTTAGCAATTTTGTTGCTGAATTTAGCAACTTTTCAGACTACCCTAGCAACTTTTTCTTCCAAAATCACCTAGCAACAAATTTAGCATTTTTTTTTTAATTTATTTGGCAACTTTTAGCAACTTTTGACAAGACAAAAAAAGCACACATTTTCTATCCAAATTACACAAAAAGAGGAAACCAAAGATGCCTAGCAGTACAGACACCACATGAATTAAGTTAGTTGCTATTTGCAGTTTAATAATAATTGAATAATAATAATAATTGAATAATTGTTCATTTATGATACACTTTGTTAGTAGCTTCTAGCTTGTAACTTGTTGATCAGTTAGTACACTGTAAGAAAAATGGAAAAGATACTAGTAATTTTCCAGGACATTATCCATTGTAACCCGAAAACACAATGCGTAATTTAAAATGCAGGTAAAAAACCAATACGGAAAATTCTTTCATATTAACATAGATTGTGCCCTATTCTTACAGGCTTTACTTAGAGTGTAGCATACTAACTGTTAATACACTGCTTAAAGCATAATTGTTGAGAATGTGTAGTATTACAAGTTTGCGAGCTATTAAAAAACTTAAATTGTTATCATTCAAAAATGTGTAAGTGTTCAGTAATTCAATGTATTTAAAAATAGTTATTTGTATTTTAATATTACATTATGCATATTATTTTACAAACAAATCTAAATGAACATATATATATATAGAGAGATATTTATTTATTTATTTTTATATATATTGAGATTTGATGTTGTGACACAATTTTGCATCGTGATTATGCAATGACATCATCACGCAATGACATCATAACGTCATTTAGCAACTTTTAGCAACAAATCGACCTTCCTTTAGCAACTTTCTCTGAAAATTAGTTGGCAACACTGGTCACGCTTTCATGTGCACACACTCCATTAACTCAGGATGAAGCCTGAGTTGACAGAGAAAGCTAATGATCAGCTTCATGGTACCAACAAAGCCGGATTGGACTGGTTTGGTTTTGTCAACTCAAAACTAATCCTGTAACCCTGAGTTTGTTCAGCCACCATCATGGTACAGGATGAGCTTCGAAGAACCAAACAATCCAAGATCAAGCGAATTCGGCAACAATAAAATCCAGCTAACTGAGTTAGCAACGTACGAAGAACAGGCCCGTAGGCTACATTTTTCTGTCTTGTTATTGGCTGGTTGTTGTTGTTTTTTTACATGCAAATGATAGAATGTTTTCCAAAAAATCACTATTGCAAAGACACAGACCGGAATACTTATTTGTAGGTCTAGCTTGTTAGCAACACTATTTTTGTTTGTAGGCTAATGTATGTTTTGGTCATGTAAATTCGAATGGCATAAATATAAGGTAGTGTCTTTGAAACTGTGAACTCAACTCTGCACTCGTAAATTTATTATACACTTTAATCCACAATAATCTTCTTTTTTCCCGACATAAAAGGTCAAATGTAAACGCTTTTGTCGCCAGGACAATAGAGGGCGCCAGAACAAACAGTCAAACAGGAAGACAGACGTTCATGACGTGCACGTGCACAGCGTCTGTGACGTGCACGTGCACGAAACGTGTTTTTAATACTACAGCAGAGATGTTCTGGAATAAGAGCAGTCCTTTCAGGTGTATTTTAAAAAGTCATCAGCTATTTGTTTTATAACTCCGGTTTAGCGTTTTATTTTCTTCAGCACATCATCGTCTTACGTCTTTACTCGTTTAAATGAGTTAAAGCCCGTAGGAAATACGTAACTTAAAGGTTTGTATTTTTTGTTAAATGAGTTTCATACAGTTCAAGTAATATTTTGAATGCATTTTAATGTGTTACTCTCTAAAATTATTCTCAAATACTCTGATTCTGTCAAATACTGTGAACGTCCATATTCAGTCATAGTTTCTGACAGTTCTTTAACCCTTTCAGACAGTTGTGTTTACTTCAGGTGTCAGTTTATTCAACCATAAACGAACAACAAACCATTAAACAAACCTCCATTTTACCTTAAGTTAATATGCTTTTAGTTGCATACATATTTTAATACATTGTTATTCTGTAACATGTTACTTTCAGAGAATACGTTCCAAAGAAATATTCAAAATAACTATGTAAGCACCATCATTTTTCCTCAATCTAAAAAAATAAAATAAAAATGTTATGAGATGGAAATATTCCATTAAAAGCCAGAAAGGGTTAATGCAGGGGTTTTCAAACTGGGGCCACAAGAGTGTGCAGGGAAAAAATGAAGATGAACTAAATAGATAAATATTTTGAATAAAATAATTGAATGATAAATTGATTTTAAAATGGATTTAAATAAATAATCTATCTATCATCATCCATCCACCATCATTACTATAGTGAGTAGAAAAATGTCATGACATATGTGTGTGTATGTGTATTTTTCCACATTAAAATTAGGTGAAAATGTATAGCTGCTTTTACATTTTAGAATTATTTGCAGCAGGATGATCATATTTGGGGTCTGTGACACACAAAAGATTGAGAACCAGTTAAAGATGTGTTTTGATCTGATATTTCTCTGAAATGCCGTGCAGTGCCCTGTGTGTGTCATCATGCCGGTCCAGTGCAGTAACTGCGTCCAGAGACGTGCCGTGCTCAAACGGCCCAAGACCGGACACTCTCTCTGTAAGGACTGCTTCTTCTGGGCGTTCGAGGAGGAGATCCATCAAACCATCGTGTCCGCCGGACTCTTTAACCACGGAGAAACTGTAGCCATCGGTGCCTCGGGCGGAAAGGACTCGACCGTCCTGGCCCATGTGATGAAGGTCCTGAACGAGCGCTACGACTACGGCCTGAACCTTCTGCTGCTGTCGGTGGATGAGGGCATCACGGGTTACAGAGATGATTCGCTGGAGACAGTGAAGAGGAACCAGCAGCAGTATGAGCTGCCGCTGAAGATCGTGTCTTATGAAGAGCTGTATGGCTGGACCATGGACGCTATCGTGAAGCAGGTGGGATTGAAGAATAACTGCACTTTCTGTGGTGTGTTTCGCAGGCAGGCGCTGGATCGAGGAGCCATGATGCTGAAAGTGGACAAGATATGCACAGGCAAGTGATCAGTGTCTTTCACTGCCTTTGCCAGTTTGATCAAGCATGTCAGTGTGAGATTTTAAACATTCTGCAAGACAAATAATTAGTTTCGGTGTTAATAAATTGCATTGTACCATCTCAACCTTAATACATTTGCATGTATGTTTGGAAATCGATTCGTTCAAGATCCTCTGAGAATTTATTTCTGATATTTCCATTGCCTTGCAAATAATGCAAAGAACGTTTCTTATCATGCTTTAAAAAGTAATTATGGTCATGTTTATTCTTGCTTTTATTTATGGTTATTTAAATGAAAACTTTATACATTACAGTTTTTTTTTCAAAGAGAAATGTAGTTAAGTTAATATTAAAATTTAAACAAAATATAATTGCTTATTTATTTATTTTAGGCAAAATATCACTTTAAAATGTTTGTTTCAACATTTTAACCTTGTAATCAAAAATAATATTTAATATTACTGAATCATTTTGAGTATATTAGATTTCACCTACAAAACCTTAAGGCTAATTTATAAGGATTTATACAATTCTATTTTATGAGATTTATATTTTATGGGTTTTATACAGTGTAACGCTTAGTTCATTTTTTCCTGTTTCATCTCTTAAATTATTCTGAAATGCTCTGAACTCCTATAGAAAGGAAAGCGACAAGGATAGACCAAAAAAATCATCCTCGCGAAGAAAGAAAAAAAGTCCAACAGAGTTAACACTTTGCTTTTATGGAGGACCAAGCCTGCAGAAATAAAAATTAAACATAGAAATAAATGAAACAGAACAGATCTGACACTTTTCAACCAATGATACAGAAAGGACCAGTTCCCTCATGTGCATGTTACATACAGAAAATTAAAAGTAAATAAATGTATGAATAAATAAATATACAAATAAGTGAAAAAATAAAAAGAAAGTTAAAAAGAAAAAAACAAAACAGAAAATAATGGGAAAATGTTTTTAAAAATTAATTATATAATTTCTAACTTTATTTTCCTATTCTTTCTTTCTTTATTTCTTTTTCTTTTTTTCTGCAAGTTTGGCCCTCCATACCTTTTTTTTTTTTTTTTTTTTTTAAATGATTTTTCCAAGGCTGATAGGTAGAATGATGTTTGCTTTGTTTATTGAGCAGGTCACAATGCAGATGACGTGGCAGAGACGGTGCTGATGAATGTCCTGCGTGGAGATATCGCTCGTCTCCGCCGTTGCACCGCTATCAGCACAGCCAGTGACGGAGAGGGCGCCATCCCGCGCTGCAAGCCCCTCAAATACGCCTACGAGAAAGAAATCGTCCTCTACGCCTATTTTAAGAAGCTCGATTACTTCTCCACAGAGTGCATCTACTCGCCCAATGCCTACCGAGGACACGCTCGCGCCTTCCTCAAAGACCTGGAGTCCATCAGGCCCAGCTCCATCATAGACGTCATCCACTCCGGCGAGACGCTCTCCATAAAGGAAGGGGTGAAGATGCCGGTGCAGGGAAAGTGCTCACGCTGCGGCTACATCTCCAGTCAGGCCCTGTGTAAGTCCTGTGTTCTGCTGGAGGGCCTGAATCGAGGTTTACCCAAACTGGGCATCGGGAAACACCACCGTCTGCACGGCAAAATTCTGGCTCAGGAGCCTTTGACTGAACAGGAGGAGAAGAAACTGAAGCCTGTGGACTTCTGACAAATATTCGAGACTAGATTTTAAAAACTGGACATTGCAGTTACGTGTGCCCTGTGTTTTTAAGATGCTCTGGGGAGAATGTTCATAATGTGAGATGATTTTGTTTGTTTTATTCAAAGTCCAGCCATTTTTTTTTTTTTTTTACCACAGGAAACTGAATGTCACATCTTGTGTTGATGCGTTTGCTGAAACAGCAACTTAGAAAACTGCCATTTAAAACCACAGATTTTGTTTTAAACACGGACAAACTTTTTATGAATTAAGTTATGCCACCTTCACATCACAAACGTTTCAAATGCTTTAAAATTTATTTAAACAATATTCATGACAATAAAGTTACTCCTTTATGTTTTCCTGTTTTAGGATCGTTGCTGTATTATTGTAGCAAAGACCCATTTCATTGAAAAAATGTATTTTACTGTCATTATTATTGTATTCCTTTTCCTTAATGAATTTTTTCAAAGGGAAATTATTTCTTTATGAAAATGCAGTAAGTAAATAAATAACAACTTAATAATTCTAAAACAGACTGATTTTGGGTGAAATATGAGAGTTAACCAGCTTTATTCCCGTCAAATAATATTAATTTTTATAGCTGAATCAAACTGAATACGTTTAATTCGATCAAGTCAAACAGCTTTTTACAACTGCACATGTAGTGTCTGCAAGGGAGCAAACAAATAGTTTTTTAAGTTGAAAAGGATATTTTGAAAGACATGTAAGTATAGATACAGAGGCAAATGTTGATAGTAACATACAAAATAAAGGACTAATATGTTGATGATGACAGTAGTGTTGCTGTCAGTTACATTTTAAATTCTGACAGATTTTCAAACTTTATAAACCTATTTTTCAGAGTATATAGTTGATCAAAAACATAGTACGCCTACAGATGTCAGATTGAAGCCTCCTGTTTTTAATAACAACATGTAGTCATATTTGTTTATTATATGTATGGTTATTAAACAGAACGTTAGAAATTCACAAGTATGTAAAATGGAGAGTTCTCAGGTTTCCATTGGCCCACGGCTCTCTATCAAGGGTCTTTTGCTCTTCGGCCGCCAGGGGTCGCTGCAGTGAAGTGAGTTCCTCTGTTCTGTGATGTTTAGGGGGTCCAGGCTGGTCCAGCCACTCAGACCTGCGTCTAGAAGGGCAGGAAAAACTTCAGCAGAGACTTGTCTTCTAATAACGAGCTCTTACACACTGTTCTCCAGACTCGGATTAAGAGCGGAGCACTTCTGGAAGCGCGCGAACATGGACGATCTAGGTAAAGACACCCATATCCCCACATGTTGTTTGCAGAGAGACACAAACATAGCGGAAAAATAAGAGGGAGAGAGGCTAACTACAGTAGCCAATGAGCTAACGCACAAGATCACAGATACAAAGTAACAGTTCCGCTGGACGCGCCGTCGCAGTGATACAATGTAACTCTTAACGTTCCATTCTGCTGAACGCGGCATTAGTTTCTGTTACAGTTACATTGTTAGACTATCATGGATCAAACTGAGGCTGATTGATAAGCTGTTGGGCTGAACGTCGTTTTTGCCCTTTGGGAAGCATCTTTAGTCCACATATGTTGTTTATCTCTTTAAAGTAACACTGCTTGTGCGGAATCTTGCTGTTGCACATTGTTAGTTATTCATTTGGCATTTCTTTCCTTTATACATTCAGTCAGAGCCAGTTAAAGTTTATCATCAAATGCACAGGTTGTAGCTCCAGACGAGAGAAGAAAATTCTATTAGAATCACAGATTTGATCTAAGATTTAAAATGTAAACATTAAATAATTAAAGAGAAGATACCATCCGCAAAGATATGCAGCGTATCAACAGTCGAAATGGCACATTTGACAGGTATTTTTGCTTAATTGGGTAATGCTCTCCAATTATAGCTTTATTTAAATCCTTTACACGGAATTCTGATGATTTCCTCCTATTATCAATGCAGAAAATGCGAAGGAAAAAGCTGCGAGTTTTCACAGACCTCTCAAGCCATTCTTGGATGTTATAGTTTGCTGGCTTGTTTGTACTCAGAACAGACCTGTTTTGAGTGATTGATTGATAATAGCTGGGAGATGAGAGACTGTACAGTTTTATATTTATTGATTTTGTGAACCTCTGGTCAGATAATAACTCGCTGAACTCTATAGGATGGGTGTGTCCTCTTGGGGATGAATTGACTCCACCCATAACCGCCTACATCCCACTGCAGCCTAAAATGTACTCGCCCTCAGGCCATCCAAGATGTAGATGAGTTTGTTTCTTTATCAGATTTGGTAGCATTCCATCACTTGCTAACCAATGAATCCTCAGCAGTGAATGGGTGCCGTCAGAATGAGAGTCCAAACATCACAATAATCCACACCACTGTGGTCCATCAGTTAACATCTTGAGAAGTGAGAAGCTGCATGTTTCCATCATTAAGACGTTTTTAACTTCAGATGCTTCCTCCAGTGAAAAAGTCCATCTCCTGTTGTCTCTCACATCAAAATTCACCAGCATATTTGTTTAGAGCTGTTTTGGCTTGTAAACGGTGCTTGATCTGTGCACATTTTTCTCCTGATTCAGACATGATTACTTTTTCAGTCAAAAAGTCAATATCATGGATAGGGGATTTCGTCTATACATCATGGATAGGGGATTCATATTTTAGTACGAAGCAATGGTTTGAAGTAAAAATGTAATGATTGATTTGTTTCTAACAAACACACAGCTTTTTTCAGTCAATTATTGATAGGCTGGAGTCATGGTGAGATGAACTATTCCTTTAATAAACCTCTTTTGATAAGCTTATTTATTTTGCTGGCCAAACTATGCATTGCCTTTTATGACACGGCTCTTATTCTGATTGGTCAGTTGCATCATTCAGCGGTCAGATATTTCTAAATAATGACCATTGTCCAGGAGAGCACTGTATAACAGGCCACTCATCTGGTCAGTGTTTCCAACATAGTCTTCTGTCTCTCTGCCGTCTCTACAGAGTCAGATAATAAAATAATTTGATCTCAGATCAGCATTTGCACAGACAGTAAGGTAATAGGTTCGATTCCCAGGGAACGCATGAACTGATGAACTGCATAGCTTGAATGCAGTGCAAGTCGCCTGGATAAAAGCCTTTGCTAAATGTATAAATGTAAATGTGTGTTCATCTCGGAAGTTGTACTGTGATAAGTGGGGTAATGTACAGTTAGCTGGTCATTATCACTTGATTGACTGGCTGATTCTGACATTTGAGCAACAGTGCTGATTATCTGATGTCCGAAGAAGGAATATATTTGCTGGTTGTGTTTCGATGCATGTTGTTTTGCCCGAACAGCCTCTGTCGGCTGGAGAAAGAGGTGATTGTGTTCAGAGCTCAGCTCGTTCTGTCCAAAGCCGGAGTGACTGACGAGTGTGTGCCGTCAGTGTGTTTGAGCTTGAGCTTGAGTTTGGATCTGATGCTGCTGTACAGAAGTTTGCATCACACGGGGAAGTCCAGCGCCTCTGTTTGGAGTGGGGGAGGGAACTGACTCACTCGAGGGTTAAAGGGCAAATGAGAGGAGTTTTTCCAGCCAGCTGCTCACAGTGGAATGCTTTATTAGCTTCGTTAGAGGCGATCAGTGTTTCGGATTAAGAATTAGCCTGCTGATGAGGCCAGATGACCTCAAGTGTATTTGGACACATATGTAGAACCCAAGGAAATCCATTTGGATTGTTCAGAAATTCAGTTTTCCATTTTAATTGTTCTGGATTCAATTTTAATGGTATTTTATTAAGCTTTCAAAATCAAAAGGTCTTTATAAAACTTTAGGGGTCATATGATTCGATTTCAAGTTTTCTTTTCTCTTCGGAGTGTTGCAAGCTGTTCATGCATAGATAAGATCCCTGAAGTTGCAAAGACTGAAGTCCCAAACCCAAAGAGATATTTTTTATAAAAGTTAAAAGACTTGTCCACGCCCTCCTAAAACGGCTCATTTAAACACGCCCCCACATGTCTACGTCACTGTGTTTTTTTAAAGAGGGCATGATTTTTATTCTCGCTGTAGTGTTGTTGCTGCCGCCAGCGCCGTGTCCTGGAGACACTGTGTTTCATTGTGAAAGCGAAACTACTTTGTTTGGGCTTCCAAAAGAGGACACAACTAGAAATCAGTGGTTAAGTTGTATTTACAACACTGTTCCATAGCAGTTCAACCCAAATATTAGAGTGTGTGCAGCGCATTTTACGGAGGACTATTCTCTGAACTTGGGAGTAGCTGCCAGCTGCTCAAAGACTGTTTCTATAAAGTGGGGCCATTCCAACTTTGCAAGGACAGTCTGGCGCTTCTGACTCACAGCCTGTAAGTATGTTTTTATATTTAAAGAATTTGCCACTGACTATTCAAACGCGAGTTTTGAGCAGTGTAGAGTAGCACTTGTTGTTTGTCATTTCTCCGATCACAAATGCAGACGTGGTAATGTTCACACAGAGCGATGCGACGCATAAAAAGGCAGTATGAGTCATTATAGCCAGTAATTTTGTCCCCACTGGATGCAACAAATGTCTCGTTTGTAATGGGTTTTATTGTTTTTGTGTCATTGCGCCGGGACATGGCATCACAACATGGTACGGGGCGTAATATTTCCATCACACGCTTGAGGTATTTGGCCAGTCCCAATGCACTGGATAGCTGGCCAATCAGAGCACACCTCACTTCTCAGAATGATGAGATTTGTAAAAATCGACGCGTTTCAGAAAGGCGGAGCATAGAGGACCAACAATAATGTCCAGTATGTGGAAAACAATGTGTTTTTTCTTTTTACCTTAAACCACATAAATACATTGCATTACACCAAATACACAAAATAATGTTCTTTTTAGCAACGTCATATGACCCCTTTAACATTAATAGGGCCTTATGAAATGTGTTTTACTGTTTCAGAAATTCATTTTTCTGGATTCTCTGATTTGAGTTATGATTTATCACACAAAGGTTTTATTAAATATGATCATACAAATCAAATAAATGCATAAAAGTTGAAATAATTTTCTTTCAAAGTGTTTTGGATTCTGTTTTTGATGGTTAAGAAATTGTAATAATTAAAAAGGATGCTTGATTAATTTGATTTCATAAAATTTTAACAATTTAATCATTTATTTTAATTTGAACAACAATTAAGGCCATTTAAAATGTTTTGTCAGTGTTGTCTGTTTTAATCTTTTTTTTTTTTTTACTGAATTTAAGTTTTATGATTTCATACAAATTTATTAGGCCTATTTAAAAAAAAAATGGTGGCATTCAAATAGTACTATAAATATTTAACGAGTTAACTGATGTTTTAAAGTGCAATCAAATAAAATTCCAACAATTCATTTTAATTTTCTTTTTTTTATTTACAGTTAAATTAAAGCATTGGCAAAATGGGACTATTATTGTTGTTGTTATTATTTTGTACATTCTACTGTGCAATAGTAATATTTGTGTTATAGTTTCTACAAGTTAATCCAAACTTTTATTTTAGTAGGTTGTAGTGAAGAGCGTTGAGTTTCTCTTTGTATCTAATGATAATTTTCTGAAAATAAACGGTAAAATGCTGTTAAAGTGACCTTCAGAGCAGCTGTAGAGATGAAGTTCATGTCCTCAAACGAGACCGCAGAAGTGTCACGCATGTTTCAGCATGTGTGTATTAAACAAAACTGTGCCGCTCGTTCACAGAGACACGCAGGGCATGCAGGATTTATATTTAAATAGTCTTTTTGCACTTTAATATTCACAGACACTAGTCCTTTTCCCAATTTGTAGTTTTAATTTATTCATCTAAATTTTGCCAAATTCTGTGACATGCATTAGACTGTAAACTCCATTATTGTAGCTCGATTCTGTGTTTTCCACATCACGTTTGCATGTAAGTGTATTAAAAAATGAAAAAGCCATAGGAAGTGATTCCTAACGTCTCGACCCCAGCACGGCTCCCCAGAGCATGAGTGGAATTCATATAAAGCTCTGTGTTCTCCCCTGTGGTGATCCAGAGATGCAGAACTGGGTTTACACTCACACACACACACACACACACACTCACACACACACACACACACACGCACGCTGTTAAAGAGGCTGTTGTGGTCATAACACACAGGTGCACAATGAGGGTGTTGTTCGAGCGAATGCTGTTTCTCATCTGGGCCTCATTGGACGAGTTGTCAAGGTAGTAATTTGTGGGGAATCATAGAACAATGCTGATTTGTCTGTTTAAGAATTTGGCTTTGGCCCACTCAACCACAGCCTGCTGAAACACTAATGCTTGATCAGACGCTTTTTACATTTCTAATGGCAGCGTAACAGCAGTCTGATTTCTTAAAGATATGTAAAGCATTCTAATCCATTTAAATGGGAATTTCTGTACTAACTGACCACGACCATTGTATGCGTCCCTACATTTTATCAGCTGTGTGACGTCAAAATCTCGTAATCTTATTAAATATCAAACGTGGACAGGAGAGATTTATTGTGACAAAAATCTTATTATATCATTTAAGAAAAACATAAAAAAACATGCTGCTCTCTTATGAAAAGTTTCAAAAGTGGTCGGTAAGATTTGATAATGTTTTTGAAAGTCTCTTCTGCTCACCAAGGCTGCATTTATTTGATTAAAAAAAATTAAAAATTACATTTTACAATATATTCACATAGAAAATGTTATTTATGTCTGTAATGCTAAGCTGAATTTTCAGCATCATTACTCCAGTCTTTAGTCTCACATGATCAGAAATCTTTCTAATATGCTGATTTACTGCTCAATAAACATTTCTGATTATTATCGGTGTTGAAAACAGTTGTGCTGCTTTATATGTTTGTGAAGGCTCTTTGATGAATAGAAAGTTAAAAAGAACAGCAGAAATCATGAATCTATTTGTAATATTGTCTTTACTGTCACTTTTTATCAATTTATTGCATCCTTGCTGAATAAAAGTACTTGTTTCTTTAAAAAAAAATCAAACTTTCAACATCAAACTTATGAACAGTAGTGTATTTCTGTTTAATTTTATTCAGAATCATTGCGATTCTTCAGAACTCATCCACACTCATTCTGATTGGCTTTAATTTTGTTCTGTGCACAGAAAAAGTGCTTGTCACTGGAATATGTTCAAAAAAGGAGAAATAGAAAAATTGCATGGCAGAGACCCAGACACAGACTAAATTTCCCCTTCCTAACACACACACACACACACACACCCCATTCCATGGCCCAACCTAACCTCAGACCAAGGCTTCAGGGTCCTGCCTCACTTCCTCAGGAAACAGTAGAGAAGGAAGTGGCTTTGTGTTGAGCTCCACGACCACGTTTTAGACCCGCTCAAGAAGTTCAGAGCTTCTGAGATGAGTCAGAACGGTGTTGGTGTGGCCTTGAAAAGGGGCTAGTTCACCACAAATCATCATTTACTCCCCTCACGTCAGTCCAAACCTGTATGAGCTTCTTTCTTCTGTTGAACACCACAAGGAGATATTTTGAAGAATGTTGGGGTGCAAACAACATTGTATGGACAAAAAATACTGAAACCATTTTTAGGACAACATACAATAAAACTGAAACAAAGTTGTACAGGTTTGTAATGATTCAATAAAATAAAATTGTGAGAAATATGATTATGAAATTGCAAATGCTGCCATTTACTAAATATATGCACTGCGTGTTTCAGAGCGAAGCGTGGAACTGTGTTCTTGTACACGCGAGCAGCTCATTATCTGCTGGTCTTTACAGCGTTTCCACACAAACTCCATCTCTGTATATGAGATTGGATCACTTTAATATGCATTTGGGAATGCTACATCTTCCAAAACTAGTTTAAAGATCATTAATAAAGGAGCTGCGTTAAGGGCTTCCCATCAAAATAAAAGTTTTAATGCTTGTTTGAAAATGAAGAAATTAAGACAGCCTTAAACATAAGTGTTGTAATGTAAAATAAAATAATAATATATAAATTATTATTATAAATATTCAAATATTTTATAGTGAAAAATTACATTTTGTATTGTTTTTATTTAGTACTTTCTTATTTTTTATTTAGTTGTAGTAATAATTATTTTATTTTTTTATTTATGTTTTTGTGGCCTTACCAACAAGCAGACTTGGAATTTCTACATTACATATCACATTTTAAATCATAGTCACTTTTTTATTATTTGACTTGTGCATCAAGTTTTCTGCAGTTATTTGGTATCTTGTGTGAGAAACGTGAACTTTTATTGACTTAATTAAAGCATCTTACAATCTTTCACTGCATCAAGTTTGAAGTCAATGATTTTTGAACACCGTCATATTGAAAACTATTTTCAGGATTCTCTCTGCGATTAACTTGAGTCCTAATCAGAAGCGTTTTTAGGGACTTCTACCCTCTGATAGTTGAGAAGTGCTGGTCACACACACATCTGAAACAAGGGCTTTTTATGTGTTCCATTAAGTATGGCATGCGGAATACTTGAAGATTAGCTTAATAATGTTACAGGGTTTTATCAGCAGAGAGTCTTTTGACTCATTATTGTGTTATTTCTAGAGTATTGGTCTATCTGTTCTCAATTACGCTCATGGAGCGACGGGCGGGCGCTGAAGGGGCGATCAAAGCGAGGCTTTGCCATGTGTTTGCCTGCTGTTATGAGGTGATTTAGATGAAAACGCTCGAACGTTTCCCCCTCTCTGTTGGCCTTTTCTTTCTGTATTTCCTTCGACCTGGTTTTCAGTGCCCCGCTCCCCCTCTCCCTCCTTGGCAGGGCGTCTGGCCTGAGACACAGCGGTGATTGTTTTCCTGATGGCCTTGGATGTTCCAGAACTCATAGTTACAGCAGAATTCTTCCCACATGAGTGGATTTGGGAGATACTCCCTGTACGCGCCGCCTGTCTAAATGTTCCACTGGACTCATCGCAGTCATCAGAGGTGTGCTTGAGGCACACAGAAATGTGAAAGCAGATGCTGTGTTTGTTCATCGTGGTCGTTTATCGATGACCAGTGGTGTTATATAGAGAATCACATGTGAAGTCCATGCTCACAGAAAGCTATCACAAATATCTACACAACACGGGGCTTGATGTGTTTATTTATTTTTATTAAAAAAATAGTCTGTTGCATTCAACACATTTTCTAATGTTTACATCCTTAAAATCAATGCAAATTCTGCACTATAGGCTGTTGCTAAAATTAAAAGGTTTTATTATAATTTGAAATAAAGTTTTATTTTAAATAATTTAAAAAAAACTATTTGAAATCATTACTTACCGACTACTGAGTGTTTAAAAAATCATATTTTTATATTTTTATTTTTGTATTTTTTTCCTGTTATTAAAATATATATCTAAAATCCTCAAAACATGATAACTTGGGACACACTGCACAAGATATAAAGAATTCTTTTCACAGACTGTATCTTGAATATAAGTGTGTTTTGTCTTGCTACCCTGGTAGTGTTTTTATTTTGTTTATACTTAAAGTGAGTGAATCTTAAGACAAAATACACTCATATTCAAGATACAATTTATGAAAACAAGTCTTAATATCTTATGCAGTGTTGCATCTCAAGTAATTTATCTTGTTTCAAGGATTTCTGGATATTTTAACTGGAAACAAGTTTAAAAAGATATGTTAAGGGGCTGTTCACACTAAACACATTTTTGTATCTTAAAACATGAGATGCATGGCTGTGGAATGGAGAAAAAATGCAAGTCAAATTTTGTGTTTTCTTTTTATTCATAAAGCATTAAAGCAAACATTTTATTGAAATAACCTGAAGTAATTGCAAATATTAGTCATTAGTGACACAGGTCACTGTCAAATATCGTCTGATTAAGTGTGAAAAATCGCATTGCGAGAATCAATTGAATCATTTCTGAAAAAATCCCTCTCTGCCCTTGTCAACAAACTTTTAGATATTTAAAGTGCTATTCAAATACTGAAAGCACTTTTTGTTTATTGCTTATAGTGTGTTTCTTTGAAACAAAGAGAAAAGGAAATATATAAATGAATTTCAGTTGGATCAGGATATTGATTTGTGATCATTTGATAAATTACTCATAGTTATACAAGTAATTGAATAAAAATGCACAAATCAATTTATTAATTAATAATAAGAGAAAAAAGTCAACTAATTACAATTGGATTGTGATTGCCTGAATTGAATGGGAAAGGATCGTGAGGTGCCTGTAGATTCTCACCCCAGTATTTGTGGTCTCTATGGGTCTTTTCCAGGTTTAACACGATGAACTCAGATGGAGAGTCAGCCAACGCTTATCTAAATAACTGTCCAATCAGATCTGAGGCGCGTGTCCGCGTACAAGTCGGTTGGATGTTCTTGCTTCTGTGTATACGTAGGTGTCCAGAATAGACACGGGACCCCCAGTCAGCTTGGCTTGAAGTCCCGTTGGGAAGAGCTTTTATTTTGGGTGCCGAGTGTCGACTTTCTGCAGGGGTGGGGTCAGGGAGTCTCTGAAATATCCAGCAATTCTCACCTTTACCAGGTTTCATGTTTTTTTTTGTCTCCACCCCTCCCGTCTCCTCCACAGATGTCCATGACCCCTGCTTTTGACTGCCGTGTTCTCGTTTCATCTCTTGTGCTCCCGGCTGTCTTGAAATAATATCCTGCCTTTTCTTTCTCTGTTTCTTTTGTGACCCGTCCTGTTGGCCCCCTCGCACGCCCCCTCTTGCCTCTCTGTTATAAATATCAGAGTAAGTTTGGTTAGATGGTATAGAGTTTCCTTTGGTGAGGTCGCCAGCTTTGGCCTCTGGTCTCCAGTAATAAACAGGCAGAGTTTGGCCTCTTCTGACCGCAGGAGAATCACTGCTCACGGCACGCTGACCTGGACTCAAAGGAATAGTTCACCCAAAAATGAGAACGTACTCATCTTCAGGCTGTTCAAGATGTAGATGAGCTTGTTTCTTCATCAGATTTGGTGAAATGTAGCATTGCATCATTTGTTCACCAGTGGATGCTCTACAGTGAATGGGTGCCGTCAGAATGAGAGTCCAAACAGCTGATAAATACATCACAATAATCCACACCACTCCAGTCCATCAGTTAACGTCTTGTGAAGCCAAAAGCTGTGTGTTTGTAAGAAACAAATCCAACATTAAGACATTGTAAACCTTGCTTCTGGCTAAAATACGAGTCCATAATCTATAATAACACTTTCTCCAGTGAGGGGAAAAAAAAAGTGGTCTGTTCTGAATCAGGAGAGAAATTTGCACAGATCAAGTACTGTTAACTGGCCAAAACAGGTTGGTGGATTTTGATGTGAGACTTTTTCACTGGAGGAGATGTTAATGTGGCTTATGAACTCATATTTTAGCCATGAGACGCATTAACATTAAAATCTCTTGATGATGGATTTGTTTCTCACAAACACGCAGCTTTTCACTTCACAAGATGTTAACTGATGGACTGCAGTGGTGTGGATTGTTTTTATCAGCTGTTTGGACTCACGGTGTGACATATTAAAACCTAGTGGTTTGAAAGACAGTGGAAAAGTTTATAATGACAATGAATTATTTTGGGGGACTGCACTGTGATCCATAAGTCTTTTAATGTCATCTCATCTTGATCTAAATAATCCTTTCTTGGCACATGAAATATTATTACACTGAATGACATTTTACTGGGAGTCTTCTGTAAATCAAGGTAAAAATGTATGACAATCATAATTTTTTTGCTCAGAAAAAAAATAAACACATAATTTATGGGGGAAAATTTAAAGATGTGGTACACTTTTATTGTTTTGATGCTTCAAAAACCCTTTTGTCTTTGACCCACATACAACCAGCCACTTTGTTTGCAAAAGTGCATTCTGGGATTGCCTTCTCCTCAAAGAGGATAGGCCAAAATGAGGCTTCTTAGAAAGCGACATGATTATGCTGCTTGCGCACAAATGATGCTTTTTAAATGCTGTACGTCAAAGTGTGAGCGTATGATGGGAGGAGTTTGGTTGGCAATCCTGTGGTGTTTAATCCAGTCTGACAGTGACATCAGGACTGGTTTTCACTGGAGATCTTGCGGTGGGACTGTAGTGCTTACATGCTATCTGGTATTTTTAAATATAGGTGGGTGGGATCTTTACAGTGAAATGAACACCAGTCATTGTGAGGCTGCGAGTGCTACATTCCTCTCTCGCCGTGTCACAGTTCAGCCCACACGCCCCCTGCCTGTCTCTCTCTCTCTCTCTCTCTCTCTCTCTATTCTATAGTGTTTCTTTGGCAGCTCTCTAATGGAATGTGTGGAATTCTTTGTTCAGATTCCAAGTAGGAAAGAGATGGAGTTGGAAACTACCTCTTAAATGAATAATATGATGAAAAACGAGACTCTTTACAACATTTTATACCGTCTGTTCTCTGTTCAGTGTCACACCTGGCCTCTATTCAAGCATTGTGTATTACGTTTCATATTGATTTCTTCAGTTGCTTTTATAAACCTCTCTCTGCTGAGTTTAATATTATCATATGAAGCAGAATGTAACTACGATAATAAGAAATGAGTGACTTCCATTATTTAATCACCATAATTGCTATAGTTTCTAACGATTAACATGCAGCATGCATGCATTTTTTTAAAGAAATCTATATTTTTATTCAGCATGGATAAATTCAATTGATCAAAAGCGTCAGTAAAGACATTTATAATGTTCCAAAAGATTTGTTTCAAATAAATTCAATTTGTTTGAACTTTCTATTCATCATAGAAACCTGAAAAATAAAATGTATCACTGTTTCTTGAGCAGCAAATCAGCATTTTAGAATTATTTCTGAAGGATCATGTGACACTGAAGACTGGAGTGATGATGCTGAAAATTCAGTTTTGATCATAGCAATAAATTACATTTTAACATATTCACATAGAAAAAAAGTTATTTTAAATTGTAGTAATAATTCACAGTATTATTGTATTTAATGTATTTTTGATTAAATAAATGCAGCCTTGGTGAGCAGAAGAGACCAAAACTATTGCTGCCTGTCAGAGTTGTTTAACCCAAAATATTTGACATTCTGTAACCCGAAAAATGTCTTAAAAAGTGGAAGATTCCACAAGTTGGTCGTGTTTATGGCATGTTGCTGATTTCAGATGTTCAGGGTGAGCTTGTCTGCTTTGGTGATAAAGTGGATTAAGTTGAAGTTTGGCTTCACACCCCTGTTTGCATTCATAACCACATCAACTAACCGCTGGGTTATGAAGTAAACAGTGTCAGACCCTCCCTGACACATCATAAATCCTGACTCAATACTGACACACGCTGGTGAGTGTGGAACTGCGTGGCAGTGAAGCAGAAAAGAAGAAAAGGGTTTTTTTTAGTTTTTTTTATTAATCGGGCAACTCCCAAAACAGGATAGCCCTGTGTTGTACAGGATATCCTGTCTCTGCACTTACACCTCTGTGCCTTTTGTTTCAGTGCACATTATTACTAAAACACTGAAGGGTGTTTCATCTCGGGGCACTTTTGGACAATAAACTCTTTAAAACGCACTTCTCATGCTCTTACTAGTTTATTTAATTTTTCTACTATCAATTTGTAGTAGAGTAAAAAAAAATTGGAACTGTTATAAATATTTTACTGTGGTGTTAAATTTTTGTGGAAATTACAAAATTCATTCATTTTATCATGAACTGCACAGGCCTAACAACATACACAGCTATTTAAGTTTATTTACACAGACTTAGTAGATACACTGACCTTTTTGTACATGCATTTAAAAAAAAAAAAGATTTTATGACCCTTTCAGATGGAATGTGACCATATAGCTGAGTTTGTTTTGATTTGATGCAATTTTCTCTTCCCTTATAAAAGCTGACACTAAAGTGATGCGCTAAAACCTTTTGGCAGCTGAAAATTTTCAGCAGTAACTCATTAGTCAACTAGAAAAAAATAACTAAAAAAGAGTATTTTATTAAATAAGCACTACATTTTTATTTAACTTGTTCACAATGTCTTTATGTCTTCATTAGTTAATGTAAGTTTTATTACAGCTAATCTGTAAATGCTTATATTTCAACATCATTCAAATTTAAATGTTTGCATATATCTCGGCTTTTATTTGAGTGATGATTGTTAATTACATTTGAAGAAATGAATTAAACTTTATTTTCAATTAGGTTGTCGGCTAAATGAAACCTTTCGTTGTGTTTTTGTTTCTGGTAGACATTGTAAATAAACAAATATAAATGCATGAAAGCAAAAATATAAATCTGTGTGTTTATAATGTTATATTACAACAATGAACTGGAGTAAAAGTCTGTATATCACTTTTTATATATTTTTTTTTTATTTGAGTGATAAATATTAAATGAATTTGCAATAAATTATTAAATAAACTTTATTTTCAGTTATTTTTTTCGCCTAAATGAAAACTTTCAGTTTCTGGTAGAATGTTAATTTTGTGCATCACTATTGATAAGTCACGATTAAATTGTTATTTGCATTTAGCATTGTTTTCTCGGACCCTATTAAACACACCTGTGATGTATTTTTGGTCGTGCCCCATCAGTCGTGAAGCACCGCATCAGACCGCTATAAAGCGTTACTCATCCTTACCGCTGTGTGTAATGAAGTGGTTGAGGCATGTGGCACTGACAGTAAATGTGCTCTGTAAGGTTGTAATGACTGTGGTGGCTGCGCGGCACCAGGTGCAGCTCCTCTGGAGCCCTGAAGAGTTTATTTTCAGTACGTTTGCACTGACTTGCGCTCTGATCTCCATGCTTTAAATAGACAGGCTAAATGCTGCCATGCGAATAAACGGCCAGGGTTAACCGTGGATCTTGTTAGACGTTCTCCATTTTTGTGTGCGTACTGTGAAAATCTCTCACACTGCTCTTTCCGTGCATATTTGACATGCAGCTTTTAATTGACCACACCTAATATGCCAGATTATTTTAGGATGTCAGATTTAGACGCAGACGTGGGCGTTGGAGGCCCACCGCAGTCCTGCTGACATCAGCACACAGGCAGCCGTTTCCCAGGAAGAGGCTTCTGGGAGTAAAGCATATCAACATATCCGACTGCCATTTAAGGAGCACTTGCTGCATCCACTGAGATTCTCACATATTTCTCTTGATGATGTGAAAGTCTCTATAAAGTAAGAGAAAGAAAGAGTGTAAGTTTGGATGCTCTCGAGTCATGTTTCTCATTTTTTAATCATGAAAGCTTTGCTAATTAATTAATTAGTGTGTGTGTGTGCTATATCTATATCTATAGATCTATATCTGTATATACACACACACACACACACGCGCAGTATGTTTACATATATATATACACACACACACAGTGTATATATACATGTGTATGTTTACATATATATATACACTCTACATGTGTGTATACACACACACACACACACAGTGTGTGTATATATATATGTAAACATACTGCGCGTGTGTGTGTGTGTATATACACATGTAGAGTGTATATATATATATGTATATGTATGTGTGTATAAATAAGAAAGCATTTTTTTCACATAAGCATTTTTTTAGTATATCATGTATGTGTGTAGAAATATATATATATATATATATATATATATATAATTGTATTTTTTTTAACTCCAATAATCACAACAATGAAGGTGTTTAAAATTTGATTCTTTTTTTTTTTTTTTCCATGCCATGAAAACAACTGTAATATATTTAGATTTTTCCTGGTTTTCCATGATTATAGGAACCCTGTAACTGTTTTCTAACACTAACTAACAATGCAAAGTGAATGCAAAGCAGCCAGCATACCTGAGAATTCAAACTTTGAGTTTTCATAGTTTCGTTGTTGTTTTTGTTCACAGTATAATTCCCATACTTTGATTTTTGTTATCTCATAGTTTTATGACTTGACTGAAATGCAGGAACATCACATGTGTTTAAAGTTGTGAGGGCAGGACAGGGTTAATGAACGGCGTCTGCTGTGTGTTCCTCCCCTTCACCCCTCTGTCCTCTCACACACACACACACACACACACACACTCGCTCACACTCAGGTGTGGGAATATTGGGATACATTCTGGAATACTCTCTTGATTCAGTGAGTACATTTTCTGCTCCTCGCTCGCTGTAGGCAGCATTAATGCATTGCGTGTTTGTGGTCTGTTTTGACCCCTGGTTAACTTCTAAACCAGGATAGTAGCAGACGCTACTCCATTTCACTGTTAAAAATAGAGTGAATTCAAGAAAGAGATGTTTAGATGCTGTGTTTCAAGTTTACTGAAATACTAACCAAGTTAATGTTTTATGCTAGTTGTGAATGTCCTTGACTAGTTGTTTGTTATTACTGGTTAAGAGACTTCTAATTCTGATTCCAATTTAAATGCGTTTAGATTCAGAATAATTTGCTCACTGATCTTTAAAGTCATGCATGCTCAGATGGATTTGCTAATGAATCATTCAGACCAGTTTGTTCTTTTGAATGAATCAAATTAGTCATTTCTATCCACTATTTTAGAACTGAGCGTAACAATTTGACAATAGAATTGTTTTAAACCGTTTTTTGTGGTAACATTTTATTAATTTTTGAAATGCACATGAACTTTGTTATATTCAGCGTGCATGTAACAGTAGCATGCATCCAAAAAAAAGTGAAAAAGAAAGAAATTCTTTTAAAAATCATAAACAATTTAAATTTTTCCTGCTATTTCCATGTTTTGGATGAACTCTGTGTCTGTTAACTAACGCTGGGATCTCAGAGACTCTCAGTTTTAAAGAGCGACGTGTTTCGTACGCTCATCTGTGATCTTTCTAGGTGTTAATTTACCCTCTCATCATAGTTGATCTGCAACCATCACGTTTTTAATAGCTGTCTGCTGTGAGGTTGCTTTTGATGCGTCGACTCGTAAACTTTGAGGAAGAGTTCCAGTAGCTCGGGTGTCCGGCTGTGCTGTCAGGACGCCAGCGTCACGCCGCTCTTTAACAGAGGAGACCTCTGCCTGTACACTATGTGCAGACTATTATTGACTGCGGATGGATGGATGGATGGATGTATGAATAGGTGCATGAGAAAAGAGTGAGGTAAGAGCTTTATCAGGCCGTTTTAGACTAGCTGCATGCCTGCAATTCTGTCTGACTCTCCGTCTGTCTTTCCAGAGATTTGTTGGCGGCTCAGTGAAGGGTCTCATGGTTGTATGTAAAGGACAGGCTGGATTCAGTAACACTTTAGACACGCGGTTAACTATAAGGTGCACTATAAGTAACTTTGCAAGCACATCAACTTATTCTGCTAACCATAACCTAATGTTCTACTCTAATGAGAGTTAGTTGACATGTAGTTGCAAAGTTACTTAGTCAGTGGAATGTCTAAAGGGGAGCATCAAAATAAAGTGTAACCCTGACCAAAATCTGTAATGGTAAAGGTATATAACAAAGTGGTATTATTATTTTTTTTTTCCCTGTAAATTCACCCCAAAAATGTTTTAAATACACCCACACTCACTGCCATTATAAAGCTTGGAAGAGCCAGGGCGTTTTTTTAATATAACTCCGATTGTATTTATCTGGAAGAAGAAAGTCATAGTAAACTATCCATTTAAATACTGTACAAATAAAGGATACTTCATCTCATTTAATTAATTTGTATTTTATTCGGAATATTATGAAGGAAGCAGACCATATGATTAATAACATCAGTGCACAAAATATTATTATTGACACTTTTATAATGATTTGCCTTTCAGGTGTAAATAAAACAGATTATGGAACTGCATTTTACAAGAAAATTACTTGCCATTTCTTTATTTTGTTTGAAATTTGCACGTAATTTCTGAGTGAAAATGGTCTCTATACCACAATATTTTGTTTTTACTTTGTAATGGTAAACTACTATTTATAGTTTTATTACGCTGTTAAAATTAAAAAAATGTAAAAAAAAAAAAAAAAAAAAAAGGAAAAATTGAGACTGTATCTGAAATTATTGAGGTATGTTTTACAAGAAAATATAATTTAGTTTATGTACATTCAGTAATTTCATTTTTAATTTAATGTTTCTTGCCTTTTCTTTAAATTTTTTTGTGAAGTTTACTAGCAATTTTTTTGAGTTTTTTCCAGTTTTTTTTTTTTTAAACTAGAAATTAAAGATTTTAAAAATTAAAGATTAAACTCAGCAAAGCAACCGCAGCATTTGGACTGGACTGTAGTTTTCTATATGATGTTGGATGTTTTAAACATGCATATATTGTCATGCATCTCATCCCTAGTAGTGAAGTGAACGCCTGTGATTCTGTCACAGTTCCTCATACTGACGGGTCTATTCCTGAGGGACAGATTGTGTTCATAGCTCAGCTCTTACTGCAGGACCAGAAGAGTATGGTGACATAAGCTCAGCGTGACGGAAGTGTTGACAGGGTCTCTGCGGTCCGTCACAACAGGCTTTTACCTGCCAGTTGAAACAATGCAGATACAATGACCCAACTAAGTTAAATAAAACAACTTTGTGCTGTAGTTTTATGGTATAATACAAAAACTGGACTACCTAAAACCCCTCCTGTGTATTTCAGCCGACCCAAACTGGTTTTCTGTTTAGTTTCTGTGAGAAAAGCCCCTCTGAGAGGGTCTTTGGATCTGGCGCTACAGCTGCATCAGGACTGGCATAGCTTCCTGCTGCTGAAGGACTGTATTTAGTAACATGATTGAAGATGCTTAGAAAGGTTGGAATGCTCGACTGACTCACACAAGCAAACATCATATCTGTGATTGGAGACCCTCTCTCTCTCTCTCTATGCTGGAGAGAAATATCATGCTAATGTCTTATTTTTAAGCCTGTTGTTCATTGTTCTCAGAGACGTTCCCCTTTAATCATGTGTCTAGCTGCATTAGAGTTTTTATTACTTAAAACTATTATAGTTTGTTGCAAACTTGCGTACCATGAGACAAACATGAGAAATAAATACTTTTATTTAGCAAGCATGTATTACATTGATCAAAAGTGACAATGAAGACATTTATAATGTTCCATAATATTTCTATTTCAAATAAATTCTAATTTTTAAATTTAATTTAATAATCTAATTTTAAAATAATTTTGAAAAAGAAATTGTCAGTTTCTACAAAAACATCACAGGCATCACAACTGTTTTTAACATTGACAATAATTAGAAATGACTCTTAAGCAGCAAAACAGCATATTATAATGATTTCTGAAGGATCATGTGACTGGGGTAATGAAAATTCAGAAATAAATTACATTTTACAATATATTCACACAGAAAACAGCTCTTTTAAATTGTAATAATATTTCACAATATTACGGTTTTTATTGTATTTTTGATCAAATAAATGCAGCCTTGGTGAGCAGAAGAGACTTTCTAAAAAAAAAAAATCTTACCAACCCCAAACTTTTAAATGATGGTATATTTGCATTTTTTTTTATTCTTAAAGGGAAACTGTTCTTCATCTTTTGAAACAAATTTGTTTGATGTAAAATGTGACACTTATCATTCATTAAGCAAAACTCCCTCCTATCTTATAGAGCAGCAAAACAGACTTATATTTTGGTAGTCAGAAGGAGAACAGCAAACGTCATGCAAAACAAAACTTCTTGGAGAAACCTTTAACTTCTGTTTCTTCTTTCTGCACAGACGCCTTGCTTGCAGATCTCGAGTCTTCCACCGCCCATATCTCCAAGTGCCCAGTGTTTCTTCCTGAGGAGACACCATATTCCTTCCCCACCGGAGGGCACCTTTTTCAGGATGACTCCCCTCCTCCGCCCCTGCCCCCTCCACCCACATCTGAGGCCCTGAACGGATCGCTGTCCCCGCAGCCAGACTCCCAGCACTCCTCGCAACAGGTTCAGCACAACCTATCTTGGGACTTCCCAAAATAAGCTAGTCAATATTCATAACACCTCAGTGTGTCTTGTTATTGCTAATGTGTGCAAATATTTTATGTTCTGTACTTTACCTGGGGTTCTCAGCTGATTTTACTTAGTACCCAGATTTTACATTGGGCATTAATTTGGGGAATTCTTGACTTAATATTATAATATTGTTACTGTGTTGGGTCAACACCCAACACAGTAACAAAATTGTTATATTAAGTCAAGGATTACCAAACTTTTTTTGTTTGCCGAGCCACTTTGACCTAAAATATTTACTAGAAGTTCCCCTGAAATTTTGAGTTAATGTTTCAGTAATTTAACAACACTTTTTCTGGTTAATGGTCACTTGATATGCAGGTATACAACTAAAATATTTTCTTTTTTTATTTAACATTTTTTTCATGTAATTTTTAAATAATGGTTTACTTGTTATTGTCTGCTTTATACACACATACACATAAAATGTGAAATTTATTCAAATAAAAATGCTGAAATAAACACAACTGGCCCTTACCAGTCCATTTTGGACTGTGCCATGCCAGTTGAGAATTAGTGATTTATTACATTTGCAATATAGATTTGCATAATAAATTATGCATTTTGGTTTTCTTGTGTTGAAATTCAGTCTCTGGGCTCTGCTCATAAAAGCACGTTGTCTCGGGACAGCAGTCCACCAGCCTCACATACAGAAGAAGACCACGTTTACAGGTGAGTTACAGTATCACAGATGAGAATTGACCGCTCATACCGATAATAGTCAAACAAAATGGGAATTCTGTCATTCTGTGGTGTGATCCACCATAAAATCCCTTCTATTTGCCCATGTCCTGCTATTATGAAAAATCAAACCCTAAATGGAACACTCCTATTGGTCCAGTTTTCCTAACAAGCAGAAGCACTCAGACTCATCGGCTGCAGCCATGACTTCTGCCCTGGGCAGCAACCTGTCTGAACTGGACCGCCTTCTTCTGGAACTCAACGCTGTACAGCAAAATGCCCCATCTTACTCCACTACAGGTAAAGATGAAGACATACTTAAGGCATTCTGAAAAATGTATTGCCGTGCATGAATATTTATGATTATAGCTAAAGACATAAAAAACAAGTAATCATACTTTGAAACTTCCTCTTTGCAGAAGATGTTGCACCTCCATTGCCACCATGCAGTGTTGCCCACTATATCCAGGAAAATGGAGCCCACCCAAGCATCACACTGACACCAGCAGCACAGGACAAGCCTCAGGGGAATGGAACGAAGGGGACAGAAGATAGTCGTCCCACTGTGGAAAGTCTTCTGAATGAGTTGGAGTGCTCTGTGCCTTCCCCAACGTAAGATCACTCTCAATTGTAGATGGATAAACATGGATTTGCATTGAGGATTTTAATGGAATGCTGTAATTTACATAAACAGACCAAGCCCCTGTGCTCTGATGAGTGAATTGACAGATGGGCAGGTGGACACACCTTCCGAGCAGCAAGGCAGAATATCAGCCACCTCCGCTACACGAGAACTGGATGAGCTCATGGCCTGCCTGTCAGATTTTAAGGTGCAGGGCAATGTGAGTGTGTGTGTGTGTGTGACCCTTACAGGACAGTGTAAGTGAGTTGAAGAGACGTTATGTCTGGGAATGTGTGCTGAACTATGTTGTTTGGGTGATCTATTTTCAGGACGTACTGCTTGACAATCTGGGCTGCGTTTCCCAAAAACATTGCAAGCAGATTGCTGAGACCATTGGTGCCAATGGTGTCTACAATCTTTATAGGCTTACATCGCAGTTGGGAAACACTACCCTGTCTGGTCTTCATCTGACCATTACAACCAGTTTTTTTATTTGCAGATCTTTTCCTGCTTGTCTATGAATTCTAGCTTTAATTTCATCTCATTACTCAACATTGCATCCAGAATCTGTTTTGTTTTTTCCTCAGCTGTTCTGTACATTTCATTAAAGCTTTTTCTTAATTATTTCTCATTCTCTGCCTCCCTTAATCTGTCAATCTCTTCTGTTTCTCCTCTTTCTTCCCCTGTCCCTACTTTATGTCCTCCAGCCAAGTTCTTTGGGCTCCCTGAACTCTGAGCCAATGTTTGAGCAAACTACTACCATTGCTGAAATCCACCCTCCTCCTATGACTGTCGTGTCCAAATCCCTGTCCCCTACCCTCCCAGCGGAACCAAGACGATATTCCCCAGGTCTCTCCTCTCCTTTAAACTTTGAACTGCACATTGTGGAGGATTCTGGTGAACCGGGGGCTGTGCCTCCACCGTACAGTGTTGTCCCAAAGCCTTCCTCTCGACTGTCTCCACCTGTAGCATCCAGTCCTCGTTTTTCTCCAGAACCTGACCTGGGCTTGGATTCTTCCATTGATGTCTCTGCTTCCTTGCTCGCCTCTCAGGTGGAATCTCTAGTGGTTCTGTCTCAGACTATAACCAACACTACCACACCTGGAAGTGGAGACCTTTGTAGTCTCAGGGAGGGAAGTATTTCTGCTAAATTGACAAGTTATGGGCTGAAGGCCTATTCGCCAATCACCAAGTCTCCTAGTCCAACAAGTGCCCCCATGGTCAGCAGAACCAATGAAAGAGTTAGCCCATTGATGACCCCAACATCTATTGATCTGTATCTCTCCAACTCTGAAGCAAAACCTATAAGTCCAATGCCATCTCTTTCCAGATCTCCACTTCCAACAGCCTATGAATCACCATCTCTGTCTCTTCCCAAAGCCGTATCATCCCCTCTAATCCTATCCTCTCCCTCGTCTGTAGTGTTTCCAAAGTCTCCAAGCCCAAAACTATTATCAGGACAGCCTCCCACTGGATTTCAACCACCAACCTATGAGCCATCTCTTGATGATGCCTTGGATAAACTCCTTGCCATGAGCTTCAGCAGGCCTGAGAATGAGGCTCCAGTCTCTGCATCAGCAGCCTCACGGCTCGCTTCGGAAGTACATCCAGAAGTCTACGAGGAGACATTAGTAGCAGCAGATCGCAACAACATTCATCCTGACACTCATACAGAGAGTGAAATGGGGGATGGGCTCTTGGAGGATCAGTCGGACTGCAGGAGTGATCTTGACTGGGCTGAAATGGAACTGAAGATGGCCTACGAAGGACCTGATGGCTCCATGACCCCCATGACCGAGGCAAGCTGGATGGATGAGTCTCTTACTCCATCGTCTTGCCCTGGAACCCCAGATGCCCAGATGGACCTTCCCATGCTGCATATGGCTGGCACAATGGACAGGATCTCAGCCTCTGGACACGTACGGATAGGACTGCAATGCTTGTTTATTGGAATGCTGTGGAAATTGGCTTGGAGTTTTTACAGACAAGTCTTGCAGTGGTTTGATTGCCAGCATGTAAATCAGGGGTGTCAAATCCTGCTCCTGGAGGGCCACCTTCCTGCAGAGTTTAGCTTGAACCAGCTAATCAAGGTCTTCAGTATTACTACAGACTTCCAGGCAAGTGTATTGGAGCTACAGTGTGCAGGAAAGTGGCCATTCAGATGCAAGATTGAACAAGCCTGATGTAACTGAAACCTGTTAGTCAGATGGATGAAAGTCATCATTGTTCCTCTACACCCTGAAATACAGAGTTATCCTTACTCTGATTATTTATAGTAGTTTTCACTCAAGTACTTACAATTACAATTTACCATAAATAGAATGTTGCTGTGTGTGCGCTTGATAACCAGTGCTAACCACCACTATGTATGCAAACGCCTGACTTTTTCATGCTAACTGATTTTGCACCTGGATTGCATCTGAATCCTTCCCTAGATCCCTGCTTGCCTTTATTGGTTTCTTTGGACAATAATAGATCATTCTTGAGGCATGTGGCATCTCAAGGAGTTTGTACTGCTGTCCCAGATCAAATCTGTGATTAGACGTACCAAGGAGATTCAAAACGTCCATCCCATGTACCGAGACGGCCTGATACGTAGGAAGATGGGCCCCCTCATTTACCACAAGAGCAACTCCCAGGACCGGCTCATTGAAGAACTGCAAGGCAAGCTGGGAATTGCCCGTAAGGATCGTCCAAAAAAGCAACAGCCGGATGACTGGCTCACAGAAGGCGTCATTGTCATGTCCAACCCCAAACGTTCACGGGAAGACCACAATAGGGAGGTGGATAAGGTAGATGGGAAGGATCTACGGATTCAGCACATTCTGTTTTCACTCCATTCAATTCCTGTAAAATTCTTTTGCTTAATTGCATTGAAGTTCTCTGTAATCACCTGCTTCTTTCTTCTTCATTCCTGCTTTCCATCTCTTTCTCTCTCTCTTCTTCTTTCTTATCGGTGTCTTCCTCTAGATAATCATACCTCCTGAGTCTCCTCTTCCTCAGAGGAAGGTGATCCCACCTCCCCAGTCTCCCCCGATCCCTCGCCCCCCTCCCCCTGCTGAAGAACCCAAGCGCCCCCCTCCGGTCAAATTAGCTCCTGCCCCTTTGCCTCCACCCCCACCACCTGCCCCCTCCCCACCTCCTAGAGAGCCCACACCTCCTCCCCAGCCAAGTCCACCTCCGATTCCACCCAAGTCCCCGACCCCTGAACCAGTAGAAGTTCCAGCTCCCTCCCCAAAACCCAACCCTCCACCCCAACCCACCCCCACCCCCACCCCCACCCCGCCACCTGCCCCTGTGGCCCTGCCCAAAGTGCTGATGTCAGTTGGCTGCCAGACGGAGTATGACCCGCTCTTCCCTCCGCTGCAGGTGCAGACATGCTGTCATTGGCTAAGCTTCTGTCTTACTGTCCTCTCCTAGAACAATCACAGAACTTCTATGAATTTGTAAATTGAATGTTGTATGCTTGAGAGCTTGGAGATGTTTTGTGTGTGTGTGTGCTCAGCCTCCTACCCTGGTCATAAATATTAGATTAGATGCACCCCAGGGAGAGTTTGAGGCAAGAACTCGGTTTGAAACCATCATGCATTCAGGGTTTCCGCGGGGCCTTAAATAATGATTTCAAGGGAACATCCGAGTTTAAATGTCCCACTTCAAACCTCAGTGAGTTCCAGTAAATCACACGTCAGGTTAACATATTGACCACATGCTCTCGTCAGAAACAGAAAAAAAATATACATAAAATACTGCGTTTCATGCTGAAAACAGCTGACGAAAAGCTAAGATTAAGGTATCATTTTATTAACTTCACCGGTTGGATTTCTGAATTTCAGTGGTGTTCCAGACGTTATTTGCAAGTAGGAGGTGGGAAAAATCTGAATTTTGAGTTGTCTGGACCGCAGCATTAAATTTGGGGAGGGAAAGACAAGAATTGCCATATGGCTTAAGGCAGAAATGTAAATTGGGGAAATTTTTCTCACAATGTAGTGGGACACTGACAAAAAATACACCAGATTTTATATTTTTACATGATCAAGAACTGTAACTTGGAAGAAATTAACATCTCGTTATAGTAATTATTTAGCCAATTCTGATCCTTCAGAAACTGTCATCTTTAGGGTGCTTGTGTTTTGTGCTTGTGTGTAATTTTTTTGCATTGCAGATTTTTTTGATTCTTTACCTTTTGTTCTATCTGTCTGTAGATTATGGCCCAAGGGAAGGGTCCACAACCACAGGTTAATAAACTGGACAACATGCTGGGCAGTCTTCAGTCTGACCTCCACAAGCTGGGAGTGCAGACGGTTGCTAAGGGAGTGTGTGGCGCCTGTTGCAAACCCATTGTTGGCCAGGTGAGAGAGCCAGAGAGCTACACCACAAACAGATAGGATTTTAGCTTTCAGCTGAGATTACATGCTGTGTTTGGACGCATCTAATCAAAGGATGTGTGTGTGTGTTTTTGTACAGGTAGTGACTGCCATGGGGCGCACATGGCATCCAGAGCATTTTGTGTGCACACACTGCCAAGAGGAGATTGGTTCCAGAAACTTCTTTGAGAGGGAAGGACAGCCATACTGTGAGAGAGATTACCACCATTTATTCTCTCCGCGCTGCTATTACTGTAACGGACCCATTCTGGATGTGAGAACAAACTTGACTTCATTGATTCATCTAATTTTTTTCAGTCTGAACAGCAGAATAAGCACATAAAATATAAAATATAATGTTTACTCAGTCAATGCACTCCATATTTATATGTGGCCGGATTTGTGTTCAGCGTGAACAAAGCCAGTGTTTATTATGTCAGCCTGTATGCACTGATTTAGGAAAACGTCTGTTGATTTTAACATGCACTGAGCACCCTTTTGCACTTTATAAAAATAAAGAAGATTGCTAGAATTGCATGTAATCCTCTTATTTGGATACATAACACATAAATTTCAAGAATTGAGTTTTTTTGCTCTTTGGTGGATGCTGTTTTTGACTTGGAACTTAGCACAACATCCTCCTCCTTTTTTCTTTTTTGCACTGATTTAGCGCCACTTCCACTGTAAGCGATGCATGTTTTTCATTTAGAATGTTGAGGCACAAGTGGAAACCAGTTCCTGTGGTAATTGACTGCTACAGATGATAAACTGTTAATTGTTCTCACCTCACAGAAAGTGGTGACGGCGTTAGACAGGACGTGGCATCCTGAGCACTTTTTCTGTGCCCAGTGTGGGGCGTTCTTTGGTCCTGAAGGTGAGTAAACGCTGTATCAAAGTACCCATATTTTGCTCATTTACAAGTTTGTAATTTTATTTCTGGGGTCTGCTAGAATACATTTACATGTATGTACATTTTTCAGATTATTTATATGCACAAAAAAGCATAATAGATGCCCTTTAAACTTAAAAGAGTGGCAAAACAAATCCTGAAATTAAAAAGAACTGCACTCAAACTATGCTGGTTATATAACTTGTAATGAAATATTTCATGCAAAATAGAAATCTGAGACTTTTTGATGAAACTGTTGACTGCTTATCTCATTTCTTTTCTTTGTTTGTATTCGTGAATACTTATTATAAATGCATCTTTGTTCTGTTTTTCAGGATTTCATGAGAAGGATGGGAAAGCGTACTGTCGTAAGGACTACTTCGACCTGTTTGCTCCTAAATGTGGCGGTTGTGCTCGTGCCATCCTGGAGAACTACATCTCTGCCCTGAGCGCCCTCTGGCATCCAGAGTGTTTTGTGTGCAGAGTGAGTATATGATGATAAAATAATAATTTTTTGAGTGGTCTGTTGCTTTAGTTTTGAATGTACACTTGGTCAAATGTTTGGAGTAATTTCAGTTTCTTTAATGTTTTCAAAAGTAGTCTCTTCTACGGCCTTCGTTTAATTAAATACAGCAAATCGGCATATTAGAATGATTTCTGAAGGATCATGCGACGCTGAAGACTGGAGTAACGATGTTGAAAAGCCAGCTTTGCATTAGAGGAATAAATTACATTATAAAACATACTACAATAGAAAACACTCATTTTAAATGGTGAAAAATATTTCACCAATATTTCTGTTTTTACTGTATTTACGATAAACGCAGCCTTGATGAGCCTAAGAGATTTCTTTAAAAATATAATAAATGTGAGGCATTTATGAGTAGTCATGTGGTTTTGTTGTGTGTGTGTGTGTTTCAGGAGTGCTTCACACCCTTTGTCAACGGCAGTTTCTTCGAGCACGACGGTCAGCCGTACTGTGAGGTTCATTATCACGCCCGCCGCGGTTCGCTGTGTTCCGGCTGTCAGAAACCCATCACGGGCCGCTGCATCACAGCCATGGGCAAGAAGTTTCATCCTGAGCATTTTGTCTGTGCCTTCTGCCTCAAGCAGCTCAACAAGGGCACCTTCAAAGAGCAAAACGACAAGCCTTACTGCCAAGGCTGCTTCATCAAGCTCTTCAGCTAGAAAGATGCCCGACTTACTGAGTGTGTGTATGCGTGTGTAAGTTTGCATGTTGTATTGTTTGCCTGTTTCGTGTGTGTGTGTGTGTGTGTGTGTGTGTGTGTGTGTGTGTGTGTGTGTGTGTGTGTGTTGTTCAGGTTAATGTGTCTGACTCTCAACATCCCCACACGACGTTGCTGGTCATAAAACGATGGTGCCATGAAACGTGCTCTCAAAAGCCAGGTTATTTTAGAGGGTATTAGAGGAAAGTTCAGGTGAGACTAGAGTTTTTTTGAGAAAGTGTGTGAATGTTTTCTGCTCACTGGATGAGCTGGAGAGAAACTGTTTGATGGTGAGAACAGTTCAGGAGGGATGATGGGAAACGTGTGCAGCATGAACGTTTGAGACACAATCAACAGAAGGAAACGAAACATCAGATCATTCAGTGACTGGAAATCAAACGAATATCCAACTGGAGCCAATAATTACTGGTGAATCTCATGAAAAAATGTCCAGGTCATATAGTATTAGTCTGAAACCAAAAGGAAAGATAAGAAATCATATTTTGCATTAAAAACATTTAAGCCAGTTTAAGAATATTAAATATTTTTTTGCACTGAGACATTATTTTCAGAAAAAAATAAACACTTTTTCTACTATATTTTCCATTATGGTGTTACCAAAAATCATTCTCATTACAGTAATATAATGAAAAAATATCCTGTCCAATAACATTTTATTATTATTAATAATTGTTGTTGTTGTTGTATTTTTTTTTATTAATAATATTCATAATATTGATGTTGTTTTAAATTGTCTTAAACTCAGCGAAACGAATATTACTATGAAGTATAAATCCTTCATTGTTGTTACTCCTAAAATAGGCTTCATTTTCTTTTATGCAAAATATAATTTATTGATCTTTTTATTTTGGTGTGAAATATGGCCCGGATGTGTTCTTTTGAGCTTCACTCCTTTGGTGGGAAAATGTCTATTTGCTGCATTTGCATCATTTTAGCATTAAACTTCACCTCAATGAATTGCTACATTTAGTGCCTTGTTTTGTATTACCAATTTAACTGAATTTAAAAGACGCAAAGTATACCAAATGTGTAGTTTTGCATACAAGATATAACACACAGATTCTAATCCATGTTGAAGTTGTAATTGAGAGACTGAAGTTCAGATTATTATTGTCTAGTAACTTCTAATGACGAGTTTAATTATTACTGACATCTGGAACCCATAAATATGAATGTATCCTTCTGTTAATCGCTCACTTCTGCCGTCGTCTGCGTGGAATCCGCAGGAGTTTATGCGTCCCGTCTCAAAGTATTATTTTATTAAAGGAACGTATGGGATTAAATACAATTTAAGAGACAGAAAATCATTTCTACTTGTTCTTTAATTTGTTAAATCTAAGGAAAATATGTGTTTACATTTCTGAAAGTAAAACCATGGCTTCCACTGTAAACACACATTTCCTTCATTTTTACACTGATAAGTCAAAACTATATTCTCTGGTGTCAATAGAGCTTAAGCTTTTATTATTATTTAACCCAGAATATTTCTCTGAAGGAACCAGTCACGTATGGCATTTTGGGAAATGTTTTATAGTTAGGATGATTGGCTATTAGGTTTTAATCACAAAATAGTCACTACATAACCACTGACGATTCTAATGATCCACTTAAAGGAATAGTTCACCCAAATGTGAACATTTACTGAAGATGTGTCCATCCAAGATGTAGGTGAGCTTGTTTCTTCATCAGATTTAGAGAAATGTTGCATTGCATCACTTGCTCAGCAATGGATCCTCTGCAGTGAATGGGTGCCGTCAGAATGAGAGTCCAAACATCACAATCCACACCACTCCAGTCCATCAGTTAATGTCTTAAGAATTAAAAATTCCTGTTGTCTCTCGCATTAAAATCCACCCACGTATTTGTTTAGAGATATTTTGGATTATTGTCATTTGGATTCATCAGCTGTTTAGACTCTTATTCTGACGGCACCCATTCACTTGATTGGTGAGCAAGTGACGTGATCCTACATTTCTCCAAATCTGATGAAGAAACAAACTCCTCTACATCTTAGATGGCCTGAGGGCGAGTACCCTTCAGCATATTTCAATTTTTAGGTGAACTATTGCTTTAACAGAAGTCAAAGATGTGATATTGTTCATCTAAATAGCTGTGACAATATTGTGCAATTCTCAACCCTTGAATTCAGTATATGATTTGATTGGAAATGAGTATCTGATATTGTCTTGCTCACTCTCTGAGACAATTCTAGACAATATTGTAACTGCTGTATTATGATATTTTGATATACTATACTAATTCTTTTTTCTCTCTCTCTTTTTTTTCGTTTTGCATGAAAGTCTTAAATGTCTTTCAATCATTTTAAAAGGCGAGTTTTGAAAACTCGTGATGTTACGAAGGGGTGAATCGATGAAGACTTTCTTATATTTTTAGAAACGTGTTGTCACTGGAACAGAAGTGATTTTCAGATCAAGAATATTAAATGTATACGGTTCCTGGTGTCTGTTGGAACGGTGTGGCTTTCTGGATGTCTGTCAACAAAGATTGCGAATATGATTTGTTGGATGCATTGGATAAATATACCAGCAAGTGTTTATTATATGAAAGCTTTTATATGACCCAATGTGCCAGAAATCTGTACGTCATTCTGCCTCATCCGCTGTTGAGAAAACACTACTTTGAAAGTAGAAGATACTTGTTCTGGTTTGTTTTATGAAATTCACTATGAATATGCCTTCTTTGATAACTCAATTGTAATAATCTGTCGCTGTTTGTTTTGCTCCTAATCGCTATGTGCCAAAAGAATGTGCGGTGGAAATATAGGTGTTTTAATCACTCATTTACACTGGTCGAATGTTGTGCCTTTGTTTATTTTGAGATTTTCTATCATATAAATTGATCTGACGCTTTTCTATTTCTGTTCATCAATCATTCTTTTAGTGTCCCTTTACAAATATTATCATTTACCCAATGTGAAATCAGCTATGCATATTTTTTTTCTCCTGTAACACTGTCACATTTTGTTCTGTGAGTATTGGTTATTGTTTCAATTCATGCAATTATATACAAATAAATTTGGTGTCTTAATGCACTGAATATTTTTCTTCCTGATGTTGTTTATTATTAAATTAATATTTAAACACATTTTTTCCTAGACGTTTATACACAAAATAGTATTTATTAATTTTTTTTTTAATCTTATCGGCTGTATCTAACAATTAAAATCATATAACAATATCACAGTGTTGACATAACCTGCTATATATATATATATATATATATATATATATACACGATATAACTACACAAGAGTCGAGTTTTAAATAGGACAAATATCGAAACTCTTTGGTCGTTTTTGAACGCGATGCTACTGGTCTAATCGGATTCAATGATCTATGCTAAGCTATGCTAAAAGTGCTATTGCCAGACCCGGAGATCGGCTGAATGGATTCAAAAACGGTAAAACTCAACTTATTAACTCTGGGGGAGTTGGAGAATGAGCCTATTTCCAAAAAAAGTGGAGTGTTCCTTTAAGCTAGGACTAGGCCTTAGTTAAATTAAGATATTTAAGCAACTTTTACAAAAATGTCTTAGAAGAAAACATTACAGGTGTGCACCTTGACACAGAACAATGACACTGGCATGTTTTAAGATACGTCAGAGCAAGATATTTTCAGTGCTCAAACATGCATTTTAGTCTGGGACTATCTTAAACCTTGTCTGTGAAACTGGGGGTTAATGCTTTAAAGTTTCAGGCCTGTTGAATATTTGTTGTGCTGACCGGCGCCCTCTAGAAGCGCTACGGAGAAAATACAAACTCTAGCCCGCAGAAGCACGTGGCCGAGGACGGTAATGACTCCGGAAGTGACGACTTAAACCCTTTCCAGATCGAGGCCGGCAAGATGGCGGCGGACACGCAGGTTGGTGTGATTCGATCCGCGGCTGCATGAACATTAAAACGCTAACTTTTCTTCAGTATCTCGCCAGTTTCTAATGAGTTTTCTAAGAAGATGATGCATGATCTGCGAGCGCGTGATGTTCAGATCCACTAGAAAACGCTGCGCGCGCTAGTGCATGAAGGTGTTAATAATGAACATTAATAATGATAAACTGACCATTAATGATACCACAGTTGCATAACACACGCATTTTTTGTGATTTTACGGCAATTTGATAGAGAACGAGACTATTTTAAACGTGTCACCCACTTATTTGTGCATCTGCTGATCTCAAACACACATTCACTTCAGACTCTAACGAGAAAGTGCCAGAAGTACCATGTTTCTAGACATGGCACCATGGTAAAGCCATGTTGTTGTTGTTTTTAGAAGTATAGCACTGTAATATCACGGTAATCTTTAAAATGCAGTGTTATATAAAACTGATTAAACGATCATCTGATACCATCACTGTACTTTGTGTAAGAAGTCACTTATGAAAATGTAAGTTACCATGGTAATCATAATCCGTGTCTGAACTACTAATGTAAAACCACAATGAGTGAATATCTTTCTGTCAGTATATGATGCGTTCAATCAGTAATTTTTATTGTTGTTTTATGACAGTGGTGGTGACTAATGCAATATCAGCTCATGCTTTATTATAGTAACACTACATGGAGGGATGAATATTGTGGTGGTAACAGTGTTTACCATGGTAAACTGTAATATGATATCCATGTTTTGATTTAGTGTGTCTGATTAGCAGTGCTCAAGGGTCTGATGGCTGATATTTGTGTGTTTGTAGGGGCAGGTTTCAGACACACTGAAGAGATTCGCTGTGAAAGTCACGTCATCCAGCGTTAAAGAGCGCAAAGAAATTCTTGAAGAATTGAAGGAATGTTTGAAAGGAAAGGGTGAGTTTATCAGACTAAAGAAATAGCTCATATGTGACCCCGGACCACAAAACCTAAAAATTAAGTGTCAATTTTTCAAAATTGAGATTTATACATGTTCTGAAAGCTGAATAGATAAGCTTTGCGTTGATGTGTGGTTTGTTAGGATCGGACAATATTTGGCTGAGATACAACTATTTGAAAACCTGGAATCTGAGGGTGCAAAAAAATCAAAATGCTTAGAAAATCGCCTTTAAAGTTGTCCAAATGAATTCTTTGCAATGCATATTACTAATCAAAAATTAAGTTTTGATACATTTACGGTAAGAAATTTACAAAATATCTTCATGGAACATGATCTTTACTTAATATCCTAATGATTTTTGGCATAAAAGAAAAATCAATAATTTTGACCCATACAATGTATTTTTGGCTATTGCTACAAATATACCCCAGCGACTTAAGACTTCAGGGTCACATTATAAGATGTTTTGTGTTCTGTGGACATTTTTGAAGAGCATTACGGTGACCAAATGTGACAAAACACTGTTAAAGTATCGGTTGTTCACTATATTCTGTGTCATTAGAAGTCATGCACTACATTTTTAATGTTTTTAAAGTCCATTATGCTCACCAAGGCTACATATATATGATCAAAAATACAGTAAAAACTGAAATATTTTGAAATATTATTGCACTGTCAAATAAATGCTTTCAATTTAAATATATGTTGAAATACAATTTATTCAGTTGATCAAAGCTGAATTTTCACGTGATCCTTCAGAAATCATTCTAATATGATGATTTGCTGCTCAAGAAACATTTCTGATTATTAACAATGTTGAAAATATTGTGCTGCTTCATTTCTTTTTGGAAACTGTGATGCATTTTATTTTTCAGAATTCTTTGATGAACAAAAATTTCAAATCTTTTGTAACTTTATAAATGTCTTTTACTGTCACTTTTGATCAATTTAATGCCATTTTGCTGAATAGAAGTATTAACAAAAAACATAGAACTACTTTTGAGCAGCAGTGTCTGTCAGATATGAGTTTGGAATGAGGTGAATGTGTAAACGACTTTCATTTAAACCCTCTAATGCTTTGTGGTTAAATTCTCTCCTCAGATCTTCCCGAGCCGGCTATTAAAGGACTGTGTAAACTCTTCTGTCTCACTCTGCACAGATACAGGTGAGTGTGAGCCGTTTCCTCTCCTCTGTCCATTAAAG
Source organism: Acrossocheilus fasciatus (assembly GCA_036784905.1). Taxonomy (NCBI): domain Eukaryota; kingdom Metazoa; phylum Chordata; class Actinopteri; order Cypriniformes; family Cyprinidae; genus Acrossocheilus; species Acrossocheilus fasciatus. Next base: position 2,800,031 of record CM071945.1, read on the forward strand.
CATGTCCTTCTACTGAAGGTGGGTTTGATTTCTCCTCTCAGAGATGCTGCGTCTCGGCGAGCTTTGCTCTCGGTCATCGAGGTGCTCGTCCAATCACAGCCTGATGCAATTGCGACCAACCTCCCTCCCGGTCTGCTGAGCTGCGGGGTGGTCAGCAAGGGCATGATGCCCGGGTGAGTGACCGCACTTATACAGAGCCCTGTGATTTCCGTGATGTGGAAAACATGGATAGAATTGTGGAATCCAGTCATAAATTAAAAAAAAAATTGTATCGTATAACATGGAAAGTCAGGAAATTAGGTAAAATTTAGATGAATAAATCAAAAGTGGGGCGGTACAGTGACTCAGATCATGACATGAACTAGTGTTTGTGTAAACCGCAAAAAGACTTTAAATAAGAAATCTGCATTTTCTGCAGACATGAACACACAAAGTTAATCTGCAGACAGTCACTTTTCACCATTTCACCATTTAATTTGAGAGCTTGAAGAAGGGTCCGCACACAAAATAATTGTGACAGAAATATATTACTATAGTATGGTAGAATGTGCATATTAAAGTAATAATAATTAAAATTAGTAAATTATAATTAGCGACTAAAACTTATCATTACATTTTTTATTTATATAAAGTTTTCTTCCTTCCTTTTTTTAACAGTAAATCATAAATACAGAAAACATGGAATTTGGGGGAAGGGGCATTAATTGGATAAATTTCCTAAAAATGTAATATTTGTTAAAATTTTCATTAATTACTGTAAAAGTGTATATGCCGTAAGATTTAAATTGATTAAACATGCTTTTTGATTACTTTATTTTACTTTAATCTGAATTGAGAAAAAATAAATAATTGGGCCCTAAAAATATTATTTTTAAGTATTTAATAAATTGTTGTTAAATTGTACTAAGTTTTATGATTTCAATTAATTAGACATGCTTTACAACAATTTAATTTAAAATGGGATTTGGGAAAAAATTAATTGGATTTCATTGGGCCTTAAAAGTTTATTTTTTTTAATGAATTGATGTAAAATTGTGTAAATTTCATGATTTCAGTGGATTAGACATAACATTTGATTTCTAAATTTAATTTTGCATGTTAAAAAGGAATTCCAAAAATTCAAACGTGTAGTACACGGATTTTGGGAGAAAATGAAACGCATTTCATAGAGCCCCAGGATGCAAATGACTCTATAATGAGCTACAATCAAGTATAATCAAAACATGTCTGCAGGAAGAGCACGGCTTCAGGAGCCTGCTGCGCCCTGCCCTGGACCTGCTTAATCGTTCGGACCGTCTTCCCCTCCGCAGACAAGAGAGAAGGTGCCAACTGGAAGAAACTGGTCAGTTGTTTTGCCACTTCGACAGTTGCGTTACTGTCTTTATTAGTCATAGTTCAGATTAGCTATTGTTCAAAACCTGTATGTCTTTCTTTTTATGATTGTTATGAAATCTTTACATGCAGCCTGTCCAATCACATACTCTCTTTGTGTCTCCTCCAATCAGGTCGAGGTTCAGAGTTTGCTTCTGGCGGAGGCAGCGGGCGGAGCCTCAGGGAACGCTCTCAAGTCAATCAACAAACGCTTTAATAAGCTGTGGAAGGAGGTAAAGCTAAACGAATTCAGTCTGAAGTTTCATACACTACAGTTAAAAAGACTGAGGATAGCTTAGATTTCTGAGAGAGTCGCTCCTGCTCAGCAAGGCTGCATTTATTTGGTCAAAAATACAGTAAAAAGCAGTAATATTCTGAAATATTATTACAATTTAAAATGGCTGTTTACTAATTTATTTCATTTTAAAATGTAATTTATTTCTGTGATGCAGCGCTGAATTTTCAGCATCATTACTGCAGTCTTCAGTGTCACATGATCCTTCAGAAATCACTCTAATATGCTGATTTGCTGCTCAAGAAACATTTCTGATTATTATCAATGCTGAAAACAGTTGTGCTGCTTAATAACTTTTTGGAAACTGTGATATATTTGTTTTAAGGATTCTTTGATGAATAGAAAATTCAAAGGAACAGCTTTTATTTGAAATATAACTTTATAAATGTCTGTCCTGTCACTATTGTTTGATTTAATGCACCCTTACTGAATAAAAGTATTCATTTATTTTTTAAAAGGTCATATTGACCTAAATCTTTATGTGGAAGCTGATGTCTCATCAATTTTTACTGTTGCTCAGATTAAATAACACTAGTCTAATATGTTTAAAATTGACACCCTATAGTTTTATATTAATAGACGTCTGTGTTTCTGCAGAACCCGGGTCTGGTGGATCAGTACATGAGCACTCTGCTGTGCTTGGATCAGAGCTGTGTGTCTCTGCCGCTGCTGGGATTGTGTGTGGACTTCTGCACTGCGCAGAAAGACATCGCCACTATCAACAAACACAAGGTGGAAAACTCGAGCCCTTGTCGTTCCTGTGCTAAACCTGCACTGCTGCTTCTGATTCAGTCTTATTTCAGTAGTTTTATTTACCATATTTGCTGGAATATAAGTCATGTTTTTTATCATCTGAAGCATGCTCTGACTTATTCACAATGTAATATAATAGAAAAAAATGGAATATGGAAACATTTGGATTAGTGCCAAAAAAGAGAGGTACATGTTTATAATGATTATAGTGTTTATAAAGTTTGTAAATGTTTCATTTGCTGATGTTTTACATTATTAATAATAATGTGGCTTACACACTGATGCAACTTATGTTTTTTTTTTTTTCTGTCAACGATGCTATTTTTTCCTGCTGCGAATTATACCCAGGTGTGACTTATTTTCTGGAAAATATGGTATTAATATTTTGGATTTGATTTTGTTTTTATATTTTCCGTTTTCATTTTAATTTTAGTTTAATGTTTAGTAATTTCATTATGTTCTTTTATCAACTTTAATTGTTTTCTTTTTTCTTTTTTTAGATTTCTGCTTTTTATATATTTAGTACTTGAATTTAAACGTGTTTATTTCATTAATTTTGAAGTGTTTGTTTTTGATAGTTATTTCAGCTTTATTCTGATGAATGAATACAGTTTTTAATAGTTTATGCAGTTTTAAGAATAGCAACGCTGTTGTGTTTCAGCCGGCTCTCTTGGACCTGTACATGAAGACGGTCCTCATGAGTAAGACCAGACCGCATCAGCACATTCTGGTGAGAATCTGCTGTGTCTTTGTTGTATAATTAATTAGTCTTTGCCGTGCTGAAATCATAAAACCTAAAGCCGGATGCGTGTTTTCAGGAGAAGAGCGGCTCGATGCTTCGCCACATGTCTCACGCGGAGTTTAAGGAGCAGCTGCTGCCCACGTTACAGAAAGCTCTGCTGCGCAGCCCAGAGAACTCCATGCAGAGTAAGTCACGCAAACTAACTGTCATTCATCAGGATACATCATGATATCATCATTAGAGCACAATCGTTGATGCTCAGAACTAATTATTATGGAAGAATGTTGCTGTCAGTTAGGCTTGGGCGGTAATACGGTAATATGGTATACCGCGGGATCTAAAAATAGCAACGGTATCAGTCTCAATACCGTTATACCTTCATAAAAAACAATGCACTTATATAGGAGACAAGGATTAAGTATTAAATATAATTTATTTAATGCCTAAAAATGCGTATGCTTGGTTGTCATCACGTGACAGCGTGGAGGAGAAAGAGAGAGAGGGGGAAAGATGGCGAGTCGCGCACCAAGTGACCAGGGTAGAGTTGCACCAGCCATTCGTAAGTTCTTACTTAAATTAGAATGTTAAGTTCACACTAGCCATTTGTACTTCGGTTGCACCAGCTGTTCGTTGAGCAGGACGTAGCTAGTAGTTCTTAAGCTCTCCGTAAAGTAATGCGTAGTCGCATAAAATGACGTTTACCCTAAATCATCCAATAGAAACCTTCAAATACGTGAGCAGAACTTGTTTAAATGTTATTGATTTTAATTAATCCTTCATTCTAACTTCTTTCGCCTCACGTATACTAACGGTAAAAACAAGTTTACCGTTAAAAACGATATATTAATAACATTAGTCTATATGTAAGCTATTTTTATATGTAAATAACATTCAGAAACTGTAATTGAAATAAATAAGGATCAATAAATACTGAAAGAAAAAACAACATAAGAAATGCCATTTATTTATTATTTCATCTGACATGCGCAAACACGGACCGAAGTGCACAGAGGCGCGATGTAGATGGGGTTGAAGACGGGCTAAAAAAGAAACAAAGTACTTTTATTCACATATTGTTCTCTCTCTTAATATGTACGTGAGTGTAAATGTCAGCAGCATCATATATGCCTAAAGGATTGGAGGTTGTCAGGTAAAAGAAGAGCATATTGATGCAATTCACTCAGTCTGCTATTTTATTCCAACCGTTACTCCTGACCAGACGCGTCCGTAAATATTTAGTTTATACGTAGAGTTACACTTCAACTAAGTGTAATGGTGCAACGAAAAAATATTTAGTAGTCCGTAAGTTGTAACTTAGTGCCCATTTAAGTCAAAACTAGGCTAGGTTGTAACTTACGTTCAGCTCGTGCAACCGGCCCCCGGGTCTCGAAAAAGAACACAACTTCTGCAGTTTGGCAGTATTTCGGGTTTCGACCGAACGAGAAGGGAGAGGCGGTAAATACGGACGAGGCAATTTGCAAATTGTGCAACAAAAAGGTGACCGCGAGAGATGGAAATTCGAACCTAAGGTGACACTGTCTGAGCCTTATGTCATATTTTTTTTTTATTATTCACGGTAATACCGTATACCGAGGTAAAATAGGGAGGAGGTTTGACGGTATCAAAATTTGGATACCGCCCAAGCCTACTGTCAGTGTTATTTTAGTGTAATTGTGATGCTATTATAGCTTTATTAACATTGAGGTAGATTTGACTCCTTAAATGTGAAGACTCAACTCTATATGTTTTGTAAGATCCTCTCTTGTTTAGTAAGATATTACCCAAAAAGGTTTTAGAATGTTTATCAAATGTAAATTTAAAACATCTTGTATTATCTTAATAGTTTTTTCCTCTTTGCTTGGTTTTTTATTTTTATTGTATTTTTGCAACTCAGTTTTTTTGCCATAAAGATGCCTCAGATGCCGACATGGCATTCAAATCTATACTACTACTACTTTAATTATTTTTATATTTTCTGTTAAAATTTAATCAAACTTTTAAAAATTTAGTTTTTTTTTTATCATGTTCTGTTTTTTAACAAAAATATCTATACAGTTTAAAATTAATTTTTATTTTAGTTATTTTTTACACTTTTTGTAAATGTCTGTGTAGTTTTCTATTTTCATTTTTATTTTATTTTTATTTCAGTTTTCATTAAATAAAAAAAAAATAATAATAAATATATATATATATATATATATATATATATATATATATATATATTAGCTTTATTTCAATTAATGTTTATTTTTAGTAATGGAATTTTTTTTTTATAGTTTTAATTTGTTAACCATAAAACCCTGGTTACTATTAAAAGGGCAAATATAATAAAATTATGTAGTTGGCAAAAAAATATTTCTGACAATCCACTGTTGATTGCTTTTGAATGTATGTATTTTTTTTATTAATGAATGGGTGAATAAAAAAAATTAATTAATTTAAAAAAAAAAAACATTTTTAATCTTGTTCTCTACCAAGCATGAAAAAGCTATTACTTTTAATGTTTCTGCTATTACTGTGTACACTGATTTGTAATCTCTCAACAGTCCAGAATCCTGGCATGTTATGTTTTATAGACATATTTCCATCTCTCTGTCATTCTTTCTTCCAGCGATCTCCTGCATGCTGGCGTCTCTCACTCTTGATCTGAGTCAGTATGCGCTGGACATTGGGAAGGGAATCTCAAGTGAGTGCTCGTCAGTCTGATTGATTGATCGTCTGAGGTGTTGTGTTCAGGTTTAATGTGGTTTTCGTGTGTTTTAGGTCAGCTGAAGGCCAATAACCCAGAGCTGATGGAGCAGGCAGTGACAGCCCTCCAGAATCTGGCCCAGCAGTGCAGTGACCCCAGCGCCGTCCAGGACCTTGTCAAACACCTCTTTGGCATCCTTGGAGGTTAGTGAATGCATTCAGGGCTCCAGCAGTCATGGAATTGGACGATTTCTATGACTTGAAAAGCCATAAAATAGCATGCAAATTCATTTGTGAATTTAAAAATGAATAGTTTTATTCTGCTTTATTTATTTCATTGGCTAGTTATTGCTTTTAGAGAGATTAGTGTGAGTAAAACTTGCTTTAACCCTCATAACACATTCAGGTACATTTTGACACTGTAAAGATACATTTTCAAATTTCTAAAAAACAACATAGTGTACAGTAAGGAAATTTACTCAAAATGCATTTTTTTTACCTTTTAAAATTTTTAAGGGCTGTAACTGTTTTAAAAACTGATACACGTTTCATGTTCAGGTTATTTTGGAGCCAGTTACGTATGGTGTACCATTAGGTGTCAAAATACTGTTAAATTATCTGTGACATTATATTAGTGTCAAATATTTAATGTCTCATATTTTAACCATTGTAATTAGGGATGTGCTCGAATAGCGAATCTTATTCGGAAAGGCACGGAAAATGAATAATGCGTTCTACGGAGCCACAAAAGGGACATGGTTAGCTGCTTGCTAGCAGTAGCCTGTTACATTACAGTACATAAAATTTCACTTACCACATAAATAAATTTAATCCTTTCCCCATATCACACACACATTTGGGAGTGAATTTTGTTGATAAACATGAATGTTCACCTATTGAATAACCATTGCATCATGAAAAACTGATCACTTTTTTGATCTCAAAGTTAACCAGAATCAGCTCACTATTTAAAGCAGGATTTTGCTAATTTTCTGTTTTGTTTTACACAGGCTCGGAGGGGAAGCTCACTGTTGTGGCTCAGAAGATGAGCGTTCTGTCAGGTGAATATTCTCACTCATATGCTCAGTAGGCCTGTTTTAGGCAATACGTACATGATTTTACATACTGTTTTTCTTTTGTATTTAGAGAAAATTTGATCTTATGGGGATGAATCTTGAAAGTCTTTTTACCACTGCTAATTTGCATAAGGAAATGTGACCCTGGACGACAAAATCAGTCTTAAGTGTAAATTTTCCGAAATTGAGATTTATACATCATCTGAAAGCTGAATAAATAATCTTTCCATTGATGCATGGTTTGTTAGGATCAGACAATATTTGTCTGAGATACAACTATTTGAAAATCTGGAATCTGAGGGTGCAAAAAAATCTAAATATTGAGAAAATCACCTTTAAAGTTGTTCAAATGAAGTTCTTAGCAATGCATATTACTAATCAAAAATGAAGTTTTGATACATTTACGGTAAGAAATTTACTAAATATCTTCATGGAACATGATCTTTACTTAATATCCTAATGATTTTTGGCATAAAAGAAAAATTTATAATTTTGACCCATACAATGTATTTTTGGCTATTGCTACAAATATACTCCAGCGACTTAAGACTGGTTTTGTGCTCCAGGGTCACAAATGTGTTTTTGCATGCGACTGCACTGCTTAATTATTTTCCTATGTAAACTTAAACTACATCTTTGTCTGTTGCACTCACATCTTGCATCTTTCAGAGCATCTCACAAATGAACGCTGCATTTTTAGGACAAGCTAGAAGAAGTTCCACTTTTAAAAAACGTGCATCAAGACCTTATTTTTTTTGATGTGATGTTTGAAAATCATCCCCTCCAGCGTAGCTCCCAAATCTTATTCTCACTTCTGTGTGAATCTGTGAGACTTTTGCATTCACGTAACTGCCTGCTAACATACTAATCATGGTTAACGTGTGTTTTTGAAACAGGAATCAGAAGTTGCAGTCATCATGCCGTCTCTGGCTCTTCCTCTCAGTCTCTGAGCTCCAGCGTGGCTGTGATGTTCAGTCCATACCTGCAACAGGAAGGTGAGAACCGTGCTGTTTTTTAATATACTTTAAAAAATAAATTTTTTAGTATGCATTTTTCATGCCCGTTCATACATGCTTGAGTCTGCTTTCATAAATTGGAATTTTTAAGGGAACAGCAGGGAGTTTGTTTATTGAAAATCATAATTATGTAAAAAAAAATAAAAAACTCCTCTCCTATAGATTGCTTCCTAACCTAGAATTTTTTTAGTTCTTTTTTTAGAAAAAAAAGTGCCTGCTAAATGCACAAATGTAAATGTCAAATAAATAATTTGAAAGTAAAAACATTCAAAATAAAACTTTTACTAAAAAGATTAAATATTTTATTTGACGTGACCACTAAGCGATATCAGAGAACTGTGAACATGCAAATATTACTATAATATTAAATATGATTCAATTTAATAACTTCGGCAGGGCTTCAAGTAAATGTTTAAGGTCAAATATTGACAAAATCGTTTGGAAATCCCTAACTTTAAATATCAAGATTTTATTTATTTTTATAAATTTTTTAATGTAATGGCTTAATATAATTTTTTACTTGTTGCAAAATTTATATTAAATTTGTCATTTGATGTGCATTAAACAATCTCTAATGGTCTTACGTTTCTTAAACATGTACAAAACCTAATATCTGCTGGTTGTTTTTCTCTCTCTCCTCATGTGTACGTGTGTGTTTGTAGTCCATGAGGGGACGCTGGTGCATGCGGTGTCTGTTTTGTCTCAGTGGACGACCCGTTTCACGGTGGACGTGCCTTCAGAGTTAAGAGAATGGTTTAAAAAAGCCTTCACCCTCAAGACATCCACGTCCCTTGTGCGCCACGCGTATCTCCAGGCCCTGATCGGGGCTTTCAAAGGTCAGTCGAGCTGCTGGGACACTTCAGATTTATCCTCCTGCTGCTGATGTTTAGTCGGAATGAACAGCATTTGTGTCTCTGTTCAGGCGACGCTCTCAATCAGGCTGTGGACTTCCTGCCTCTCCTCATCCAGACTGTGGAGAAAGCTGCTGCTCAGAATACCCAGCATTCTCTGCTGTCCGAAGGCGTGGCTGCCTCTGTGCTGCTCTGTCGGCTGTCTGTGCTCGACTCTGTGCCCGGTGAGCGTTCACACTGAGTCCAGTAGAGTTTTCCTGTGTCTCATGCTGGAGATGTTTATCTTCATGTTCCTCTGTGTCTTCAGAAGCGAAGCTGGCGTCCTTCTGGAACCTGATACTAGATGAAAAGAAGCCTCTGTTCACTACCGAGAAGTTCCTCTCTCAGGCCAGTGAAGAAGGTCAGAACTCTCCAGTTGTTGATTAGATCCAGTAGGGATGTCAAAATGGCTGAAAAACTAAATTCGAATTTTGTACTTAAATATTATTAGTCTTCGAATTTAAAAGGCAAAAAAAGCTTTTGGCTTCTCTCCTGAGGCCACAAGAGGGCGCATTACTAATGCACATTTCTTCAAAGCAATAAAATAACAGGACTATCTTTGAAAAGGTGCATGATGTTTAAAAAAATGTTTCTAATAATAAGCTAACAAAAACATTAAAATGCAATGACGCTTACATCGTCATCGCATCTCGTGTGTCACTGATAACGCTGCCTGACGCTCACCTAACATTCAAACGCAACGTTTTTGCATTCAAGTGTGGATTTTTATTTTAAATTCGACGAATATTCAAAATTCGAATTTTTTTTTGACAGTATGTTTTTTTGCCAATGTTAATCTTGTCCTGTACCCACAGCTCTGTGCACCATCCTGCTGCTGTGTGAAAGACTGTTCCTGGATCAGCCACAAAGACTTACCAACAGCAAGTCTCAGTGAGTTGCTGCAATTTCCTCTGGAATGTTTTAAATAGAATATAATTTTTCATTATGTATTTATTAATTCAGTATATTATTTATTTATTTATTTATTTATGCTACAAATATCAATAATTATATACATTTAAGCATTTGTAAATCATTTTATTTTCGTATTGATTAAAAATATTAGTTTAGGAAACTTTAGAGCCAACACTAGGATCACTAAAATTGGACTATGATTTTTTTATGCAAACTAAAGCTTAATGGGATCTTGTATCACCCTACAAATGTTTTAAAGAATGCACTTAAGCCACTTATTACACAACTACTTACCAAATTAATATGCAGATTAATTCACAAATGAATGCATTTGATTGATTTATTTTGCCTCATTATGCAAAAAATATTGACCAATCAATAGTGTTATTTCAGTATTGTTTATATACTATTACAATATAAAAATGTAAACATAAAAGCTAATTTAAAAAAAAATATATATATATATATATATATATATATATATATATATATATATATAATATTTTGAATTAGCTTTTATTTTTACATTTTCACTTTTAGTAATTTCATTGTGCTTTTATCATTTAATTTTTTTACAAATATTTGTTTAGCTTTATATTGTTTTATTTCTGTTAGTTACCCTCTGTTAGTTCTGTTACAACATTTTAAGTTTTTTAAGCGTTTTAATTAAGATTTTTATATAATATTTATATTTTATTTCTGCTTTATTTAAATTTCAAAAAATGCAATAGTTTATTTTTAGTTAACAATAACAGCACTACCACAAAAAAAAAAAAAAAAAAAAAATCCAGAGAGATGTTATTAGTGGAGCGGCTAAGTGATATAATCGTTCAGTTTATGATACAAGCGTGAAAATTGGCATGAGCAGTCTCCATGGGTCACTTGACCAGAAAATTGTCCGAGCCACTTGAAATTTCAAGATGGCGGCCATTTTTCAAGATGGCCGACACCTTAGTGGAGCAGTTAAGTGATATAGTGGTTTATTTGGTGATACAAGCATGAAAATTGGCATGAGCAGTCTCTGATGGTCACTAGATAATAAGCCACCCACAGCTAATTGAAATTTCAAGATGGCGGCCATTTTTCAAGATGGCCACCACCTTAGTTGAGCAATTAGACTTAAGAAGTCATAGTTGGTGATACAAGCATGAAAATTGCCATGAGCTGTCTCAAAGTGTCATTTGACAAGAAACCGCCCACAGCCACTTGAAATTTCAAGATGGCGGCCTTTTTTTTTCCAAGATTACCACCACTTAAATGGAGCAGTTAAGCGATATAATTGTTTAGTTACTGACATAAGCATACAAATTGGTATGAGCAGTCTCTAAGGGTTGCTTGACAAGAAAACACTCTCAGCCACTTGAAATTTCTATTTTCAAGATGGCCCACCCCTGGATCCTCAAAAGATCAATTTTCCGATAGAAATTTATTTTTTATTTTTATTTTTTTCATTAAGGACGATTTGGTGTCATTTTATTTTATATGTTTTAGATTATTCTAAAGAACAACTTTTAACGCATCAAAATACAGTTGTGTTGATTTGTTGATTATAGATAGATTAGGCAAGAGTGAATATCTGCACTACCAGGGCACACTGGTGATATATCACTGCTGTTAAACTCAGAGCGGGGTTCAATGTCAGCTAATTGTAAAATTAGTATCCCAAATGCTGTCTAATCTACCCCAAAACAGTTAGATAGCCGCACCTGAATTGACAGGTTGTGCCAGCGCGGGAGAGCCGAGCCATCCGGTTTTAGTTAACCGTATGGTGTACAGATCCAACACGGTCTCACTCCCAACTCGTCACATATTGACGCTTGGTCAGGACCCTTTGGCGTCGTTTTTTGACGCACAGGGTACCCCTTTAGCGTCATTTTTCGACGTGCAGGGTCCTCCATTGTTTTCAGCTGTTTCTCTTAATTTAATGGTTTTCATGCATTTGTATTAAATATAAATAATTTTATATAAATTTATACTTTCATTGGAGCACGTAACCCCACCCCTACCCTAAACCTACCCACTTCTGAACAATATAAAACACGTAACAGGCAAATAAAAGTACAGTCACAGGTATTTATTGCAAAAAACAACCATAAATAAGCATTATAAATGCATTACGAACATGTCGTGTTGCATTCCAAGTCTTCTGAAGCCATACGATATCTTTATGCGAAGAAGAGAGCAAAACATAAGGTTTTAATCGCTGAAAATGATCCCGCTCCGCTAACGTGCTCACATCTCATTCAAAAAGATACTCCCGTAGCATGACGCAATCGGTCACGGTCACGAGATACTCAAGAGCCAATGGCATTTCACAACAGCATGACGCAATTGGTCACGAGACACACAAGAGCCAATTGCTAACGCAAGGCTACTTCTGGCGGCATTTTTTGAATTTGCACACAGAGACAGCACACATTAAGAGCTTTAGGGCGGACGGAGACGGCGATCTCGTCTATTCCTTTCGCAAATCAATAATTTTGCCTCGAAAGACTTGGAATATTATTTAAAAAAAATAAATAAATTATGACCGTAGTTGCATCTGCCTGTTGTGTTTTGTGCTTTATTGACAAATGGTAGGTTTAGGGGCAGGGGTTGGGTTACGTGCTCATAAATGTGTAAATAGTGTAATGTAAATAAAACCCCAACATATATGCAATAATAGCAATATTATTGCCCAATATATAATTTAATCATGACGATAAGCCTTTTGCGTCGGCATATTGACGCTAAGGGTTTCTTATTTAAAGCAATGGAGGACCCTGCACGTCAAAAAACGACGCCAAGGGGTCCTGACCAAGCGTCAATATGTGACGAGTTGGGAGTGAGACCGTGTTGACAGATCGCACGGGATATAAATGGCATTGGATGAATGATCGGACTAAGTGTAGGGTTAAGGCATGAACTTAGTTGTATCCCATACATCAAAGTGCTTGGTAAAAGGTGGTAAAAGGATAAACCCTCGGCCTCTGCCTATACAGTTGTTGAGAGTTGACCAAATGTGGGTGCAACAAGGCATGTACTGGAAGGTGTAAGTGCTTCAGATATGGACTCAGTTGCACATGCCTATGTAGTTGCCCCTACTAGAATCTATTTGCATGTTTCTTTTGCCAGTGTTAGTCCTCTATGTTTTCGGGTGTAGGCCTATGGCTCGGCTTCCCCTCGCCACATCCGCACATCATGTTTTATTTTGTCACCAGACTATCACTGTGACATTTTCAGTTTAGTTCCTTAGTATTGTTTGAGATACTTTCTGTTTGTCATGGTTCCATGGCTGTGTCAGCCAGAGTCGCTGTTTCCTCTGGATCTGTTCTTATTAACATTCAGTATTAGTCATTGCTCAATTTTTTGTTTGGTGCACTGTTCGTTCAGCACCACAACTGTGCTAATTTATTAATCTTATTTTTGTTTCCCCCACCTCTTAGTATATGTTTAATAATTGTTAGTTAAAAAAAACAACAACAAAAAAAAAACCTCCCTTGTGACTGTTACCTTGTTGTGGTAAGGGAGCTTGTGTACCTCAATGAACCCTGAGAGCTATGCCGGTGGGAGGCAACTCCTGACAGGCTTTACCAAACTGGACAGGTCATGGGTGAGGAGTCAGACAAAAGCCAGTCAAACTACCTCTCTTGACAGTCTTTTGAGGAACCCAATACATTTCTATGAGAAAATGTATCATTTAAAGATCCACATGGCGGGCGGCAGTAATCCTGAAAAATTGCCTCCATCTTGAAATTTTATGTTGGTGTGGGCAGTTTCTTGTCAAATGACCCTTTGAGACAGTTCATGGCAATTTTCATACTGCTCATGCCAATTTTCATGCTTGTATCACCAAATAAACCACTATATCACTTAACTGCTCCACTAAGGTGTCGGCCATCTTGAAAAATGGCTGCCATCTTGAAATTTCAAGTGGCTCGGACAATTTTCTTGTCAAGTTACCCATGGAGACTGCTCATGCCAATTTTCACGCTTGTATCATAAACTGAACGATTCTGCCAAACATGAGCACTTAGCCGCTCCACTATATAATGTTATTAAAAGTTACAGCTGAAAAGTTACATTTCTATACAAAAATGTACAATCTTATATTTTTCACAAAATGACCAAGATTAGTCATTAAGAAAGTAAACAAGGTCAGTTTTAGACAATAGTGCAAAATCTTAACTTCATACATGCAGGAGTGATCATGTGACTCAAACGCTGGTCTGCTGTCCTCAGGATGTACCATCAGGCCACAGTGATGGCGCTGCTCTCCCGTCTGTGGCGTGTGCGGAAGCGTGCTCAGCAGACTGTGAAGAAACTCCTGTCCTCGCTGGGCGGCTCCAGCCTGGCCCAGGGCCTTCTGGGAGAACTGCGTGTCGTCATCAACAAACACAAGGTGAGGGATGACGAGGAACTGAATGATTGCTCTACACTGATGTGTTTTGTATGTGCTCACTCTTACGTCTCTTTAATCAGATTTTGCCGTCAGATGTTGTTTATATGGAGACGGGCGAGCTCACAGAGATCGGACGCTCTTACGTCGCCCCACGGATCTTGCTGGACGCTCTGAGCACGATCTGCTCGGTGGCGGCTCAGTGGAACGACCCGGCGGAGACTGAGAAACTGGCCCTGGATATTCTCATCGTAACCCATCATCCGTCCATCGGTCCGTCTCTCTGATGCACCCGTACAGGAATATCCCAACAGCTGCTCCCGAACCCTGTGTTCATGTCGCTCTTTCTCTTTCAGTGGCCGTCAGGTCTGAGATGTGGCCTTCTCTGCTGTCCACCATGAAGCTGGACGCTGCTGAATTCATCGATAAACACCTGGAGATGATTCTACCTCGCCTGCTAGAAGCCAACACAGACAATCAGGTCTGACTGGCTGCATTTACAGTCCAACTGTGTTATTTTTAGCGCTGCAGATATATATCACTGTACAAAAATGCAACAAAATATGTGTCATGGACTGTGACAATATATATTTTGTGAAGTTCACCAAAAATGAAAGTTTAGTATTTAATTTAGTTTTTATTCACATATAAACAATGATCAACACGCATACAAAGAGTGCATCAAATGTGGTAAACCCACCCGGAAGCTCACCCTTTTGAGCTTTCATGCTTATTAATTGAGTATAATATAGATTTTATAGTAATTAAATTGATCAACTAAATTTAGAACACATTATTTAATAAAATGCAATGCTTTAAATATTTTGTCTAACAAAACACTGTATTTTTAGCAAAGCAGAATCATGAATTTTTCTATTCTTTTCTGGTTTTCTAACTTTTTTGTGTCTGTGGAAGCTTTTTTCCACCATGGATTAAAAACAAGAAAGATAATTGCTACTATTTCACAATTCAGACTTTTTTGAGTCACAATTGCGAGTTTATTTCTCAAAATTCACACTTTTTTTGTCGCAATTCTGAAAAAGTCAAAGTTCAGAAATAAACAGAATTGCGAGATATAAATCTCACAATTTTGACCCCTTTTTTTCCTCAGAATTCAAGTTCATATGTCACACATCTGTTTATCTTGCAACTTTGACTTTTTTTTTTTTTTTTTTTTGAGTTTATATCTTGCAATTCTGAATTTATCTCTCAGAATTCTGACTTTTTTCTTAGAATTTGAGTTTGTCTCACAATTCTGAATTTATATCTCGCAATTCAGAGTTTACATCTCACACGAGTCTTTTGTGACTTTTTTATGAGATAGTCACAATTCAATTACTTTTTTATTTTATTCTGTAAAAAAAAAAAAAAATTGCGAGTTCTGAGAAAAAAAATATCTCAAAAAAATCTCAAAAAAATTATATCTTAAAATTCTTTTTTTTTTTTTTTTTTTTTTACAGAATTGAGAGAAAAAGTTGCAATTACTGTTTTCATTTTTTTATTCCGTGGTGTAAACAGGATTCCATGTATGTCATAGAAGTAATAATTTGAAACTTAACAATGTGTCATGTTACACCGTAGTCACATTGTGTTGTCAGATTGATATAATAGGACACACATTCATGATTTATGTTAGGTTTCTGATTGACATTGTGCGTCTCTCTCTCCGTAGGCTGTTCAGAATGCTGTCGGTTCCTTGTCGCTTCTGTCTCCCACCAAACTGCTGCGGCGTGTCATGGATCATGTGACGCAGCGCTTGTCCAATCCGGCGCTGAGGCAGGTGATGCGTCAGGAGTATGCCATTATGCAAACACCGGAGGGAGAACTTTACGACAAGAGCATCATTATGAGGTAAAGTCAGCCGAACAAGATTCAGCAAATAAACATTCTGAGATGAATGAATGAGAATCACATGGATCGGGCCGTTTCTAGTGAGCATTGTTGTCTTGTTTTTGGCAGCGCTCAGCAGGAGAGCACAAAGAAAGGCAACATGAAAAGAGAGAATAAGGCGTATTCCTTCAAAGAGCAGATCATTGAACTTGAGCTTCAAGAGGTGAGAGAGAAATACAACAAATGATCCGCTCGAATTAAAAAGGAGACAAATGCATACTGAGTAGTTACTGTACGTTTTTTAGTCAAAAATAGTATTTACAGTACACGGCAAGAAACACTTCCAACTGAAATACAGAACACTGCATAACCTGTTGATTTCTGAGTGACGTCTAGTTGTCATCTTGAAAATAAACCATTATTTTGCAATTTTATAAAACAATATTTTACATAAAAATAGTAGTTTTTTTCTGTAAAATATATAATGAATGAGTATATATTTCAGCAATGTTTGTGCATCTTGCAATTCTGTATATTTTATACATATTAAAAAGTATCCAATAATAATAATTTCTCAAATTTAGTGTGTTTATGATGACCTAAAATATATTAAAATATAAATATATTAAATAACTAAGATACATGAAAATGGTAAAATATATATAAATATGTATATACAACTTTTGGCAGTCAGATTAAAATACATTAAGAATCTGGGCTGATATTGGCTCTAGTTCATCAGTCACACTGCATATGAAACGAGCACATTGCATTGTGGGATACTGTATCTGGTGCATTGCTATGTTTTATACTGATTGAGCTCCCCCTTGCAGGAGATCAAGAAGAAGAAAGGCATCAAAGAGGAGCTCCAGCTGACCAGCAAGCAGAAGGAGATGATGCAGAACCAGCTGGAGAAAGAGTCGGGCATCCGCAAGCGTTTGCAGGAGGTGAGAGGTCATACGCTACCTAAGACCACCTGAGATGCGCCCATCAGTGTGAACAAACCACTGAGCCGCGTCTCTGTCTCTCTTGTTCTGTCTCAGCTGGACGTGGAGATGCAGTGTGCGATCGGTCTGCTGGAGGCGGCTCTGGCCCGGCGTCCTCCTCTGATCTGGATGCATCTTCCTGGAGTTCTGCAGGTTGTTCTGCCCCTCCTTCAGTCTCCTCTGGCTGCTCCCCGCATCAAACCGGTCTTCCTGAACATCGGCGTCACTCTCATGCCTAAAGAACTGCACTACCTGGGTATGCCTTCCTTTTCCTGTTTGTTCATAACTGTTTACTCTTATTTAATGTCTTCACTTGTATTTGTTGTCCTTGTTTTCACATATCAATCGTTTTTTTTATGCAAATAAATACTGCCCAACGTTGTGTTTGCATATATTAATAACAGATGTCATATTTTTGGTTTAGTGTGTGATTGTGGCTCAAGTGAATATGCGTTTGTGTAAATAAAATTAAATACAATTTAAAAAGTGTATTATCTCAACAGCTAAAACAATTGACATTTTAAAAGTGAGTATGTATTTGTGAAAATTAAATAAAATTTTAAAAGATATGTTATTTCAACAGCTAAAATAATTTACTTTTCTAAAAGAAATATCCATTTTTATCTAAATAAAATAAAAAATAAAATAATCTGTTGAAATAATTTACATTTCTAAAATGAATATTCATTTGTGTAAATAAAACAAAACATGCATCTGAATATGCGTCTGTGTAGATAACAACATTTTATTAAAAATATATTATTTCACAGCTAAAATAGTTGATATTTCTAAAGTGAATATGCATTTGTGTAAATAAAACTGAATAAAAAATATGCATAAATAAGAATAAAATAAAAAGTAAAATATAATCTTAAAAAATCATTTAACCAGCTAGTAATATCCTCATAATATCTCTATACAATGATTTCTAAATGCCTAATACAGCAGTAAAGTGTTTACGTTCATTAAATGTCTTCGATTTACTGTTTTAACTTTATTTAGGTCTTTGTTTCACATATAAATGATTCATGTAAGTTAGGTTTAATGCAAGTGCATGCTTAAAGCTGCCTGAGATTATTTTTGCATGTGTGAATAACAGTTGTCTTACCTTTTGGTTTCATGTGATTCAAATCAGTGTTTTTCTCGGTTTATTTAGCGGTTCTCGTGGGTCATGTGACCTTGCGTCTGCTGAAGCCAGAGTGTGATTTGGATCCTGCCTGGGCTCAAGAAGATCTGAGCACAGCAACACAACGAACCATCTCCCTGCTGCACACAAACACAGCACTTCAGAGAGAAGGCAAGACCGGTGAATAGCACACACCCACATGTGGGACAGTCATCAAAACTAAATCACAACAATGGCAGGCCGTTTTAACATTTAATCTATAAAGCATCAGGATCTGTTTTCATGCTACTAGTACTTCCATTAGGTAGCAATACTTATTAGCTACTAGTGCTTATTCTTTACAGCTACTAGTACTTAGATACTAGTATTTATTCATTACCTGTGATATAGATACTACTACTTATTATTAGATATTAGTACTTATTCATTAGATACCACTACTTATTTCAGTAGTGACTAGTAACTATTCTGTTATACTAGTAACACATTTTTCCCTCATTGACTTTTATGGGAATTTGTCATTCAGATATCAACTATTCAGTTCTGACTAGTATGTATCCCAACAGTGACTAGTACATTTTTATATACTATTAGTTATTTATTAGGCACTAGTACTTATTTTTAGATACGAGTACCTATTATTAAATACTAGTACTTATTCATTAGATTTCAATAGGTACTACTATTTATTTATTACATATTAGAGTTTATTCATTAGATACTAGTTCTAATTTTTAGAACTCTAGTTTTCATTGCATAATAGTACACAATTATTAGATACTAGTACTTATTCCAAAAGTTGTTGGTACTATTTTTTTATTTTAATGGTAATATTTTTAATTGAACTCTACAGTGGCCATTCTGACTAGTCATAACATAAGACAAGTAAAAAAGCAGTTGTCACTACTATAGTAAGATTTATTATTAGTAACGATTATATGAGATACTAGTGACTAAAAAAAGCGAAGTACTAATAATAAAAAAACTAGGACCTAATGAATTACTGCTAGTATGGATTAAGTGTGTTCTAGCATTTAATAAATAAGAGCAAGTATCAAATGTATACTGACTAGTAAAATTTAAAAAGATACTAGTCACAATTGGAATACATACTGGTCAGAACTGACTAGTTGATATCTGAATGACAGATCAGACCCCATAAAAGTCAATGGCAAAAATTTCAAATTTGTTACCAGTAACAGTAGAATAGTTACTAGTCACGATTGAAATAAGAACTATTGAAACAATACTGTAAAAAAATAAAAAATAAATAAATAAATAATCCAACTTTCGAAAAGTTCTACTAAGCAATGTAAAAAAAATAGTCAGTTTAATTTTTTGGTGTGAACTGAACAAAACTACTCTAAGCATTTTGCTAGCAAAGGTTTTAGATATTCAGGTATTTGTTCACAACATATGCAAATGTTCTCCCAACTTTTCAAACTGAGTCATCGGAACAAGCAATTTTACATTGAACAAAATTTCACAAGTTCCCAGCATGCATTGCAGCTTAAAAACATTTTATGTTAATTATTATTAAAATATTATCATTGTTTTAAATTTTACTGGCTTAATTTATGCTGCTGCTGCTGTTAGCTCTCATGTGGATCAGTTCATATTTTTACTGATTTAAAACTTGTTGATCCTCAGCATGGTTGAGAATCGTGTGGTGAGGTACTGTATATGTGCATCTCATTGAGTCTTGTTTAATGCATTTGTCTATCGGCATAAATGTTTGCCTTTAGTTTTAAGAGGCAAATACTACCCATATTATGTAGAAGGCTTTGGAAATAAACAAAAATCTAAAGGAAAGAGAATTGTTTAAAAAGATTAACATTGCTAAATACTAAAAATCTTTGGTTGCTCTGACAGATCTTTTATCACTTAGTAGACTGACATTTGTTCATTAGATGAAATAAAGTTTTTAAGTTGTCGGTTGCTAGTTGAGTTAACTTAAGTTGACTTCGATAGGTTGCCTTATTTTTTTTTTGAGTTAGGTCAACTTTTTTTTTTTTTTTTACAGTGTAGTACTTAATGGAATAGATACTAGTAGTACCAGTAGCATTAAAATAGATGCTAGTACGTTTTAAGCATTAAACGTTAAAATGGCTTGCCATATTAATAATATTAAAGACCTGTAGTTTGAAGTAACAGTGTCTCTGATTTAAAGACTCATTAGAGATGTATTTGTTTGTGAGTTGCAGGATCAGGTGCATTTGTCCTGTCAGCGCCGGCGTTCTCCTTCTGTTTCCCGCTGCTGCAGGCGGTGTTGAGTCAGAGCAGCGGATCCTCAGAGGAGACCGAGCTCATGATGACCCGCGCACTGCAGGTCATCAACACACACGCGCAGCTGCGGGCGAAATTCAACGACAGCGACACACTCGTAGACGAGGTACCGTTGGGTTTTCAACTAGTTGCTTTGTCATTAATCTGTGCTTTTGATTTATTTGTTAACTTTGCAGTAACTGAAATTGACACGTCTGGATTTGAATTTGATCAGATATTAATAGTTAGGAACAAATCAAGATTTATAAAGGCATGTAAATGTTCTTATATTTAATTAAATAGCATGCAAATGAAAGCCATACTTAAGCCAGCGCATGTGACTTGATTTTCTTTCATGACTTGTAGTGAATGAGGGAATTGTTAAATGATTATTCACCGTTACGTACACCAAGGATATTAGGAAATGAACTGCATTTAGTTGGATTGTCAATTCAGGTTAAAAAAAAAAAAAAAAACAGTTATACCATACATAATATTTTTCTGTTATATAATATAAAAAAGTAAAAAAAAAAAATTAAAAAAAAAATATTAAAACTGTTCAGGTATAAAAATAAATGTTGTAAAAAGAAATAAAAAATTGCCTAATACAAATATACAGTATTGTCTTCATTTAAAAATATATATAAAAATAGATAATTAAAATTATATTCGGTTTTAAAAAAATAAGAGATAAATATTTGTATTTTTACAGATTTTATTAAAACATATTCAGTTATACTTTTACAACCAAATAAAATAAATTAATAGCTGAAGTTATTAAAATAATATTCAGATATAAAAATAAAAATGTAGTAAATTAATTAAAAATTCAATAATAAATATATTCAGATGTTTATCTAAAAACATACAATTTAAGTAATAAATGAAAGTATTAAAATTATACTCGTTTAAAAATTTAATTTAGTAATATATATTACAAATTCAGTAATAAAACATATCTATCTATATTAAATTTTATTAGTTAAAAAAATAAATATAAATTAAATTAGAATATATAAAAAAAAATTCACTAATAAAAATGTAGCTTTATCTGTGCATGTTATTAAAGTAAAATCTCATAAAAATGTCAGAAATGTACATTTTTAATGATTATATCCACGTCTGTATAACTGAAACCCCAGCAGTTTATTAATAACGTTTATTAATCATTTTTTTCTGTTTGTCCAGAACGGCCCAGAGCTGCTGCCCAGAGTCAGTATGCTGCTGCTCTTGACCAAAGTGATCGGCACGTCCACCCCTCGCCTTCAGGTAGAGACTCGCATCCAGATCAGCACTCAGACACACACACAGTGTTTGAGGAGAGTTGTGATGGAGTGTGTGTGTGTGTGTGTGTGTTTGTTGTAGGTGCTGGCATCAAGCTGTCTGACGGCTCTGTGTGCCAGCGCTGGAGGGCAGGAGGGATGTGCGCTCGCCGAACAGCCTGAGATTGACGTTCTGCTGGAGGCTTTACTGTCCTCGTGCTTCTCTGTCAGAGACGCTGCGCTCAGGGTCAGTGTCTTTCTCTTTCTGACGCATGTGACATCATATTATGAAACCCTTTTAATCAAAGACTGTCGACTCGCTCTTGCAGGGTCTGCTGGAGATGGAGTTGGCGTTGCCCACCGACGGTGCTGACGCCAACGGTCTGAAGATGCTGAGGAGACTGTGGGTGGCCAAATTTGATGTGGAGGAGGAGGGCAGAGCGCTGGCGGAGAAGTGAGTCATGCACATTTTCACACTTTAGCTTCTGGTGCTGCTCCTAACGGGAGTTTGCTTAGTGCTAATGCTGCTTTCCAAACTCAGACACAGCAGAAAACAACACACAAGTTCATTTGAAAACATGGATCTGGGAAATGGTTCATTATGGGGACTCCAGTGCAGTTCACGAGTCTAATGAAAGCAATCCGGGCTAGTTTGTAGAAGTGAACTGCTGTTAATGTATAATTTTTATAGCTAATATTTATTATAACATTTTATTATAACAATTATTATAACATTAAATCAAATTTATTTATTTATATCAAAGTAAAATTAAATTAAAATATTTCACCCGTGAAAATAATTGAAATTAAAATAATTAAATAAAATAATTTAAAAAAAAAAATTCACCTGCTAAAATAATTGGCATTTATGCATTTGCATAAATAAATAAAATAAAAATAAATAAATAAAGTGAAGTTTAGACTTGATGTTGTGCAGTGGTGAGTCTTGCTCAGGCGGGGTGTCTGTCTCAGACTCTGGCAGGCTCTGTGTCTGGATCTGGTCCCTGAGCTGTGTTCGCTCCTGATTGAGGACGTGATCCACCACGAGGAGGCGGTGCGTTCGGCGGGGGCCGAGGCTCTGTCCAGCGCCATCAGCCAGTACCGGGAGCAGTCGGCCACCGTCCTGGCCCAGCTCACGGAGATCTACCACCAGAAACTCTACGTGAGTCTCGCACCCCACATCAATCTTTCATCACCGCAGCCTCCCAGAGAGAACGACGATTGAGTTTAATCTGTGAAATTAAAGCCACTGTCATAAATCACTCAGACGGTCATTTTTAATTCATTGCCCTTCTACTTAAACTTGAAAGGCCGTCATTGTGAAGGCGAGTCATTGTGCTTTGCGTGAGTGAATGGGATGGCTTTGATTTAACGCTCAGTGATGTTTGTGTTCAGAGACCTCCTCCGGTTCTGGACACTCTGGGACGCGTCATTTCTGAAGCTCCTCCTGACCAATGGGAGGCCAGGTGAGAGAATGATTCCATGAGTTATTAGAGAAATGATAAATCTCTATTTATTTATTTATTTTGTGTTTTATTTTTCA
Organism: Acrossocheilus fasciatus; assembly: GCA_036784905.1. NCBI lineage: Eukaryota > Metazoa > Chordata > Actinopteri > Cypriniformes > Cyprinidae > Acrossocheilus > Acrossocheilus fasciatus. The sequence goes on from CM071945.1 coordinate 2,823,167, forward strand.
TTCATTCATTCATGATGTCTTTGGACAACATCTGTGGCAGTGTCAGAGTTAATAAAAATTATAGAATTATAAAATTTCTCATTTTTAGGTTTCTGTTTTTGATTTCAGTCTCTGTTTTGTTTTTATTTCATTTTTAGTTTTAATTAATAGTTTTCATTAATTTATGATATATATATATGGACAACATCTGTGGCAATGTTAAAAGTTGTTATAGGAAATATAGTTATTTAGAAAAATTCTTTTTTTTTTTTTTTGCAATTTCAGTTTAGTTTCATTCTTTATTTTTAGTTTTCATTTATGTATTTATGATGTCTTTAGACAACATCTGCAGCAATGGCAGAGTTATAAAAAAGAAAAATTCTCTATTGTTTTTTTTGTTTTTTGCAATTTCAGTTAATTTTGCAGTTTCAGTCTTTATTTTTAGCTTTCCTCCTTCCTCCATTTATTTATTTATTATATTTTTGGTCAAAATTTGTGGCGATGTCGAAGTTATATCTCTCTTCTTTTTTCTTTTTGTTTTTGATTTTATCTTATTTTTATTTATTTATTTTTTTTTTTTTAATTTGTGTCTTTTGACAACATTTGTGGCAATGTCAATTTATTAAAGAGAGGCATTATAAAAATTATAGTTATTTTTTATTTTGTGTTTTTGATTTTATTTTATTTATTTATTTAGTTTTATTATTTTTTTTGAACATGATTACTTTTTAGTTCTTATTTTGTTTTGGTTGGCTATTAGTTTTAATTTTCATCCTTATAACATTTAACCATTGTACTAAGAAAACCCTTTTGTTTAGCTGGTCATGGCAGGTAAACGACTGCATATCTTAACATTCTCATATTTATATGCTTATATATAACGTTCTGATTATACTTTCAAAACCTATTTTTAACATTCACAGTGCTGCACATTTGCCTGCAGAACTTCATACGTACAATATATTCCTTGCATGTTTTGATCAGAAATATTTGTGATAATCAACATCATGCTGCAGATGTGGTCCATGAGCGTTGAGTTGAAAATCACCCAGAATTTTCCTTCGGTGGAGTTAATCAATCAGTTTCCTCCATGGATAGGGCTTCTGAGTGATGCGTTTCCTGTGTGCAGGTGCGGCATCGCTCTGGCGCTCAACAAACTGGCTGAGTTCCTGGATGAGAGTCAGGTGACGCCCCTCTTCCTGTTCTTCGTGCCGGACGCTCTGAACGACAGACACGCGGAGGTGCGCCGCTGCATGCTGGACGCAGCGCTGTCCGCCCTCAACACACACGGCAAGGTACTCCGTCCAGCCCAAACTATCAAAAACATCAAAATAAAGCTTGGAACAATGTTAAAACTAATTATTAGATCAAAAGCTTAAAAACAGTATTACTGGTTACACTTTATTTTAAGGTAAACTGATGTTAAGGTACACTTTACCTTGTTACAGTGTAATTATCCATTTAAGTACTGAGTAATAGTAATTAATGACATGTACTTACTATATGATTATGGTTAGGATTAGGGTTTGTAATTGTGCATAATTAATTGTTATTATAACAGTAAGTACATGTAATGTGTAACAAGGACACCTTAAAATAGTGTTACCAAATTACTAACTGAAAAACTAAAACTGAAATAAAAAGAAATGAAACCTAAATAGTAATATTTCAAAAAAGCACATAACATAATTGCTTTTGTTTCACCAGCTAATGTAACTGACATTTCTAAAGTGAATATGCATTGTGGCAGAATAACAGTAAATTAAAATACATTATTCTGCCTCCTAAAATAATGTACATTTTTAAAGTGAACATGCATTTTAGTAAATAAAATAAAAATAGAATGAAAATGTATAATGTACATAATATACATTTTATTAACACACAAGTGAATATGCATCTACATAAAATGAAATTAATAATAAAATAGGTGAAAAACTAGAAACTAAAAAAACTAAAAATAAAAGTGAATTAAAAAGAAATTAAACCTAAATAGTAAAATAAATAAAGCAAAAGCATGTAACAAAATTACTAAAAATACAACTAAATAAAAAAAAACTGTAAACAATAAAAGCTCATTTAAAATATTAAAAACAATTATGATATTATATAAATCATACTAAAATGAGACTGGTCCAGGCTGCCTCTCCTGATGCACCGCTCACTCCTGACTCTGTCTCTGTCTGTCAGGATAGCGTGAACGCTCTTCTGCCCGTGTTTGAGGAGTTTCTGAAGAACGCGCCGCAGGACGCCAGCTATGACTCGGTGCGACAGAGCGTGGTCATCCTCATGGGCTCGCTGGCCAAACATCTGGACAAGAGCGACCCTAAAGTCAAACCCATCGTGGCCAAGCTGATCACGGCCCTCTCCACTCCCTCACAGCAGGTCTGCATCTCCTTTTCTGTCTTTAGCTTTAATTAACATCCATCCAGTGTTAATATGGTATTTGTTTTTTAATTAGGTTTTTTATTGAATTTCAGGTTTTTTCAGGTTTTCAAGTGGATTTTAATTGTTCTTCTTAATTTTCAGTTTAGTTTTAGTTGTTTTCTATTAGATTTTATATTTAAAAAAAATAGTTATGTATTAATTTGTTTGTCATTTTAATGATTTACCTCTAAGTACTTAAGCTAACTTACTGAATATTGAGTAAAGATTTGATTAAGTTTTGGTGGTATTAACTTATTTCCTGAGATGATGATTTTTATTTTTATTTTTTTAAATCAGTATTCTTTTTTTTTTTTTTTCTTTTTTTTTTCAGTATAATTTTTATTAGTTTTTAAGATTTAAAAACAAGTGGTACTTGTTAACCTGTTACCTGAGATAGGTAGTAAGTTACTTGGTAGTTAATAATAATGAACTGGTATAAATAATTAACTGATAAATGTTTTGTAATTATTGCTGACTAGAAACAAAAATGTTTTATAAACTGTAGAGGCTCTTTAAAGCTACACTAAACATAGTTGTATTTAGCCAACACTGATTTGTTTAATGCACAGACCTGTTATTTTCTTTCTTTCTGTTAGTTCAATTTTGTGAGAGCATTCATTTAGCGGATTGCTTGGCCATGCGAACACACATACTCTTGGGAGCTAAATAGGAAAATTAAATTTATGCATTTTTATTTTAGTTTCAAAATGCAATACTTTTAGTTTTAATTATTAGTTGGAATTATTTTATTTTGGTTAATTTAATTAGTTAATTTATTTATTTATTTTTGTTTCCGTCGACAGTAATGACATTGCGTTCATCTCAGATGGTCAGGTCACCTGGTATTAAGGTGCTTGTCTCTCTGTGTCTGGTCGTCCTCAGGTTCAGGAGTCGGTGGCCGGCTGTCTTCCTCCTTTGGTTCCTGCTATAAAGGAGGACGCCGGTGGGATGGTGCGCAAGCTCCTGCAGCTCCTCCTGGAGAGCGACAAATACGCCGAGCGGAAGGGAGCCGCGTACGGACTGGCCGGGCTGGTCAAAGGTCTGGGCATCCTGTCTCTCAAACAGCAGGAGATCATGACCACTCTGACAGATGCCATCCAGGACAAGAAGAACTCCAGACGCAGAGAAGGTGAGCAGAGATGCGGATTATGAAGCTGGTAGCACTTTATTTTACAGTCCTTTTACTCATGTACATGCTATGTACTTATTATAGTAAGTACTAGGTAATAACTAGGTACTAACCCTGAACCTACCCCTAAACCTAACCCTACCCCATGTAGTTACCTTATATTACCTGTACTTTCTTAGGTAGGTACACTATAAGTGCATGTATGTTCACGTACTGTAAAATAAAGTGCAACCATGAAGCTTTATGGAAAACTATTGAATTAAATTAAAAGTTTAGTGGGTTTTGTTGGCATGACAAATAATATATTTAAAACAATAAATAATATTTTATAATACATTTATAGAATTTATGTAATAATCTAAAAAATTATATTTAATTTTTTTCACAGTTTGCCTTAAAAAATAGTTTACTTTATTATTAATAAACAAATAAACAATAAAAATAAAATAAAATAAAATACATCGCAAATAAGTAAACAAGTGATGTTGAATTAAATGATGAAAGAAATAATGCAAAATAAATTCAACCTATTTTGAGCCAGTGCGTGAGTTGTGGTGCTCATATGGGTAAATCAGGTTCGAGTCCAGCTTGTGTACTGCTCCCGTTCCCTATTTTTTCCCAGATAATTCTCTTTTCTCTTGAATATTTGCCTATTAAATAAATCCAAATAAATAAAAATGCAGAGTAAAGAAAGAAAATTATAAAACGAAGAAAAACATGCAAGAAAGAGGTAGAAATAAGCTTGTCATGTTCTCTCTGACAGGTGCTCTGTTCGCGTTTGAGATGTTGTGTAACATGCTGGGGAAGCTGTTTGAACCGTACGTGGTCCATGTCCTCCCTCACCTGCTGCTCTGTTTTGGTGATGGGAACCAGTACGTCAGAGAGGTACAAACTCTTTTTCTGTTTTAAAACTTTTGTTTTAAATTCATCATGCTGAACTTGGTGGCCCCGTCCACAGTGAAATCTCATTGGTCCAAAATCCTGCAGTACGTACATTAAGCATCAGCAACTTTGTGGCAGGGTTTTTTGTTTGTTTTTTTGCTTTCAGTAAGTCCTGCAAACTACTACTCTCTCTCAAACAGTGTTGTGTCTCACCTAGTTAGACTGAGGTTGCAAATGAATGTATCAGTCCGTTGTTGCATGATGGTTTGCTGTGTGTCAGGCGGCGGATGACTGCGCTAAGGCTGTGATGAGGAATCTGAGCGCTCACGGCGTGAAGCTGGTGCTGCCGTCTCTGCTCGTGGCTCTGGAGGAGGAGTCCTGGAGAACCAAAGCAGGTCTGTTTTGGGATGCGAAATATTTTTGGGAGTGTTGTGTCTGCTGAAGAGATATAATTATTGTTTCATATTTAAATCAGTGTTTTTTTGTAATTAGAATTTTTTTAATATAGTATATTTGATTTAAATTATTATATTTATATATTCTTTAATCATTATTTATTGTACATTATTCAGTGTTTAAAGTTCTCCGGAACCGTGCCGGATCTCAGGCGTGCAGCGTTTGGCTGCGGAGAAAAAATAATCCTATATTTAAAAAAACTTGAGAGGAGCACAGCTTTCACTCTCAACCAAACTAACATTACTAGCCAATCAGAATGTTTTGCTCTTGTAAACACGAGATGCGCTTAATAGTGTCCAATTGCAGAGTTGCAGCCCTGATGAATGGAGAAGCGCAACACATTGAAAAAGCTGCGAGGCACAATGGTCAAAGATGTCCATCTAATGCATATTTACATAGAAAAACTAATTAAAAAGCAGCGGAGCTTTGTAAACAGCTCAGAGTAATCATGTAATCTCCATAAAAGCGATATGGTTGCCAGAACAAATTTACCGGGATTTTTGAAAAGGTCCTGTTCACACATGATCTCTTAATGGTAACTCACCAGTGAAGACTGTATGTGTGAAAGGGGCTAAACTCCTCTGCATATGCTGTGAATTTGAATTGCTTAACGTTCATCTGAGAAAACTGTGTGCATTATCTCACTAGATTTGTAACGTAAATCATTTATAAACTTTTGCCAACACAGGAGAATACATCAACCTTTTTTCTAAATATGCCATTTATTGTACATTGCGTTTTCAAAATAAAAGTTTCTGAGTTTGCAACTTTGCATGGATTTAAACATCGTTTAACCCCGCTGTAAAGTGAAACGTCACCAGGCCGCTGGCGCCCTCTGCAGGTATTTGTTATAATACATAATTTACTGAAGTCGGTAATGTTCATATTATGTATAGGCATATTACATTGTATTTTAAGTGTTGTTCGATAAAACCATTTATAATTACTTGGTTTTGATATTTTATTTGAGCCAATTATTATTGCCTCATCGTTAGTTTATATATAAATAGTCATAGCTAGTTTAAATAGCTTAGTTTAAAATATTTCAAAATACATGTGCATTGTGTTACTTTTAGTAATTAAAAGACAAATATTTTGTCATTTGAAAATTTCTTTAAAATAGTATTAAAATATTGTCTCGTTCTAGTGAACCTTGGTTATATATAATATTTGGTTAATATCTGTATTTTGTCTCATCTCGTGACACCTTGTGTAGATAAGCGGTGATATAGCTTATAATTTTCCAAGTGTATGATATAGCTTTCATTCTTCAGGTCAACCATATGTGACCTTGGACCACAAAAGATTTATTTGAGATTTATACATGATCTGAAAGATGAATAAATAAGCTGTTAGGATCTGACTATATTTGTCTGAGATACAACTATTTGAAAATCTGGAATCTGAGGGTGCAAAAAAATCTAAATATTGAGAAAATCACCTTTAAAGTTGTTCAAATGAAGTTCTTAGCCATGCATATTACTAATCAAAAATTAAGTTTTGATATATTTATGGTAAGAAATTTTCAAAATATCTTCATGGAACATGATCTTTACTTAATATCCTAATGATTTTTGGCATAAAAGAAAAATCGATAATTATGACCCATACAATGTATTTTTGGCTATTGCTACAAATATACCCCAGCGACTTAAGACTGGTTTTGTGCTCCAGGGTCAGAAATATCCTTGAAAAAAAAAATCAGTTTGAATAAGGAAAGCAATAACTTTGCCATAGTATCCTTTCAAATGTTAAAGTTGCCAGAGTCACTTTATTAGTCATTATCAGTGCTTCACATGGAAATGCAGAAGTGTAATGGTTTTGTATTATTTGTAATACTCTCATGGCTGTGTCTGTAGGGTCGGTGGAGTTGTTGGGTGCGATGGCGTTCTGCGCTCCTAAGCAGCTGTCCTCGTGTCTGCCGAACATCGTTCCCAAACTGACGGAGGTTTTGACGGACTCTCATGTGAAGGTGCAAAAGGCCGGTCAGCAAGCGCTCCGACAGATCGGCTCCGTCATCCGCAACCCTGAGATCCTGGGTATGAAATATTATTGCTTAAACGCTTAATGCTTTTTAGTTTGAGTGGAAGGGGTAGCACAGCAGAGCTTTAATGGAAACGTTTAAGGTTCGATCCATGCATAATCACTGAACTGATATTGTGAATTGGACAGCGATCACCCCCATCCTGCTGGACGCTTTGACTGACCCGTCTCATAAGACGCATCACTGCCTGCAAACGCTGCTGGACACCAAGTTTGTGCACTTCATCGACGCTCCGTCTCTGGCTCTGATCATGCCCATCGTCCAGAGAGCGTTTCAGGACCGTTCCACCGACACACGCAAGATGGCCGCGCAGATCATCGGAAACATGTACTCACTTACTGACCAGAAGGTGGGAAATCATACTGACTAAACAAATGTTTCAGGTTTTTCAGATTGGATGAGCCAATACAAACTGTGATTTAAAAAAAAAAAAAAAGAAATTAATACTTTTATTCTGCAAGGATGCATTAATTTGATCAAACAAGACATAATTTTACAAAATTCAATTTCAGTGAATACTGTTTTTTTTTTTGTTTTTTTTACTTTCTATTCATCAAAGAATCCTGAAAAAACTGATTTCAACATTGATAATAATCAGAAATATTTCTTGAGCAGCAAATCAGTATATTAGAATGATTTCTGAAGGATCATGTGACACTGAAGACTGGAGTAATGATGCTGAAAATTCAGCTTTGATCACAGAAATAAATTACATTTTACAGTATACTCAACCAGAAAACAGTTCTTTGAAACTGTAATAATATTTAACAATATTTCTGTTTTTACAGTACTTTTGATTTTAAAAATGGCGAGTATTAGCTTCTTTCTAAAACACAAAAAAATGTTTAATCAGTAGTGTAAAAGAAATACTAGTACTGGCAACAAATTTCAAATTCAAAAACAATTTTATTTTTGGTAACACTTTATTTTAGGGTCTCTTAACTAGTTGCTTATTAGCATGCATATTACTAGAATATTAGCCATTTATTAGTAGTAATTAAGCACATATTAATGCCTTATTCTACATCCCTAATCCTACCCAATACCTAAACTTAACAACTACCGCACTAACTATTAATAAGCAGCAAATTAGGAATGTACTGAGAGAAAAGTCATAGTTAATAGTGAATAAGTGTTCCCTATTCTAGAGTGTTACCTTATTTTTCTCAGTTTTATTTATTCATTCAGCAATTGATTTAGTTGTTTAGTTATTGTTTACCAGATAAGCATCCATATACAGCCTGCAGTTGGATTCATTTGGTGAAAGAATTGTTCATTCAGATGTGAAATATTATTAGAATCAATAGACTAGAAGAAATTGTTGTGCTCCAAATAAGTAAAATCTTTTTGCATCTGGTGCGTAGAGCCAAAAAGTCAATGCAAACAAACAAAAAAAGAATAAAATCATTAGAATAAAATGCTTTTATAAAAACTACAAGCCACTTTAAGGCCTTATTGACACCATCATTTTAGATAAGATCACCTCTTAATTCTGCTAAATCACTAACTCGCAGCCTTGAGTGGCTCTTGGCTTTAATATCTCTTTGTGTGTTGTATTTGTTTGCAGGATCTGTCTCCGTATCTGCCCAGCGTGATTCCAGGACTCAAAGCGTCTCTGTTGGACCCCGTGCCTGAGGTAATATCAGCCGCACTGATCCGTGAGAGCTTCTGAAGCCTGCTGGCATTAACTGTGTTATACGTGAATGTGTTTTTAATGGCGTCTGTCGATCAGGTGCGGACCGTGTCGGCTAAGGCTCTGGGTGCTATGGTGAAGGGAATGGGTGAGTCCTGCTTCGACGATCTTCTGCCGTGGCTCATGGAGACGCTGGCGTCGGAGCAGAGCTCTGTGGACAGATCCGGTGCTGCTCAAGGTGAGAGAACCATCGCTGCACCATTAGAGGGCAGCAGAGAGCTGCAGCACACGTATATTACACCTGCACATGTCTGTGTGTGTTTGTCTTTCTACTTTTATGCTGTTCTTCATTCCTCTTTATCTTCATCTTTTAGGTTTGGCTGAAGTTATGGCGGCGTTAGGTGTGGAGAAGCTGGATAAACTGATGCCAGACGTGGTGCAGACGGCCAGTAAGGTGGACATCGCCTCTCACGTCAGAGACGGATACATCATGATGTTCATCTACCTCCCTCTGACCTTTGGGGAAAGATTCACCCCATACGTGGGTCCCATCATTCCCTGCATCCTCAAGGTAAGACGGCATGAATTGAATACTTTTAAATTCACATCGTTTGAGTTTGAAAAGTTTGTAAACTCTTGAATTGTTAAAAATATATTTATTATATTTATTAAGCTGTTTACTTTCTTAATATTCAGGAAAATAATTCAGGTTTTTTTGTACATAAATTATTATTATGAATTTTTATTACTTAAAAGAATACGAGTCGATAAGTTTAACAAACTGTTAAAAATAGATTTATTATTTATATAGTAAGAAGATGTTTACTTAATATTTAAAAACATTATTATTATCAATTGTTGTTACTCATGAGAATGAGCTTAAGAATTTGAATAGAAAGAAAATGTTAACTTAATATTTAGGAAAATAAAAACTGATTTATTTTCTTAATAAATATTTTTTTAAACTAACTAATATTCACCTTTTTTATTTATTTATTTGAGAAATATTACAAAATGCTTTTTTATAATAAAGAATTATCAAATTATTCATTATATATTCGTATATATATTAGTGTGTTATATATATATATATATATATATATATATATATATATATATATATAATATAATATAATTAAGTATATTAGTATATAATATATATATATATATATATATATATATTAGTATATAATATATGTAGTAATATTACTAATTAATAAATTGATGATATTTGATAAATATTAAGAAAATAAATTTCATAATCATGATCATAATCTTGACTTGAGAGAAGGAATTTATTCATTCATTTTCCTAATAAATTAAGAAAATATTTATTTTCTTAGTAAATGTTGCTGGTTAATCTTCAGTCTGCAACAATGGATCAATCTATGTTTCTCTAAAGAAATATATATATATATATATATATATATAGAAACTAATTATCTGAGATTTATTATTTACCAGTGATATCCCAGTGGATGGCTACCTGCAAATGAACATGCTTTATCTTGTTGATCTGTTTCTGTCTTTTATTGGTTGTTTATGCAGGAATATTGTTGTCATCTAGTTGTCTCTTCAGCATAGATAAACTGTTTGACGGGTGATTGTGTGTGTGTTCAGGCTCTGGCCGATGAGAACGAGTATGTGCGAGACACGGCCCTGCGTGCCGGCCAGCGCATCATCAGCATGTACGCCGAGACGGCCATCGCTCTGCTGCTGCCGGAGCTGGAGCAGGGCCTGTTTGACGACCTCTGGAGGATCAGGTACCAAACATCCGCCCTCCATCACTTCAAAGGACGGCTGTCATAGCGATGGATGCTGATGCTGAGTGTTTGTGTTCTCTTAGATTTAGCTCGGTGCAGTTGCTAGGCGACCTGCTGTTCCATATCTCCGGGGTAACGGGAAAGATGACAACAGAGACCGCATCAGAGGATGACAATTTTGGCACGGCCCAGTCGAATAAGGTAACCATAATGAGCCTCTGGAACAGACCACAAGACAGCGTCTGACGGCTGTGCTTTCATTACAAGACCAAAATATATCTTTCCTGTCGGCTCCCAGGAAACTTTGTATGTAAATGTTTGTAATATATTTCCTCAGGCCATTATTGGAGCGTTGGGCGCAGAGAGACGCAACCGTGTGCTTTCTGGGCTCTACATGGGCCGTTCAGACATACAGCTGGTGGTCAGACAGGCGTCCCTCCACGTGTGGAAGATCGTGGTGTCAAACACGCCGCGAACGCTACGAGAAATCCTGCCCACCCTCTTCACGCTGCTGCTGGGCTTCCTGGCCTCCACCTGCCCGGACAAGAGAACGGTACAATCCATCGACAAACTGCAGTCCCTTTTCATTCTGTGGCCGGCAATAGATGCGTTTGTTTTTTGGAAATTTGTTTCCATGTTAACATCATGTGTATTTAGCATCATACAAAGCGTGCCATAATTTGTTTCATATATTTATTATGTTTTTCTTATGTTAATTATTCTTTTTTTTGGTCTAGATTTTGGGGAATAAAATAAAGTAATGCCTTTTCTCTCCTGCAAGAATATGACATCAATAAGTTTAATATAAACCACTGAATTGTTAAACTGTTTATAATCTGTTTAATGTTAACATGAAAATAACTTGACATTCTTTTTATTTTCTTAATGAAATTTTTGTCATTACTCTTTAAATTGTTTATTTGACAAAATAATAAATTAAGAAAATATTTGTTCATTTTCATTTTAAAGGAACACTCCACTTTTTTTGGAAATAGGCTCATTCTCCAACTCCCCCAGAGTTAATAAGTTGAGTTTTACCGTTTTTGAATCCATTCAGCTGATCTCCGGGTCTGGCGAGAGCACTTTTAGCATAGCTTAGCATAGATCATTGAATCTGATTAGACCAGTAGCATCGCGTTCAAAAATGACCAAAGAGTTTCGATATTTGTCCTATTTAAAACTTGACTCTTCTGTAGTTATATCGTGTACTAAGACCGGCAGAAAATGAAAAGTTGCGATTTTCTAGGCTGATATGATTAGGAACTATACTCTCATTCCGGTGTAATAATCAAGGAACTTTGCTGCCGTAACATGGCCGCGGCAGGCGCAGTGATATTACGCAGCGCCTGAAAGTAGTCCTATCTATGCTAAGCTATGCTAAAAGTGCTATCGCCAGATCCGGAGATCGGCTGAATGGATTCAAAAACGGTAAAACTCAACTTATTAACTCTGGGGGAGTTGGAGAATGAGCCTATTTCCAAAAAAAGTGGAGTGTTCCTTTAAGAAAATTAATGTTTATTTACATATTTATTTGAGAAAATAAATATTAAGAGGCATATTTTCTTAATACATTAAGAAAGTATTTGTTAATTTTATGAAAATGAGAAATGTTGAAATGTTTATTTTCCTAATATTTAAAAATAATAATTTTCGTTATAGCATTATTATTATTATTATTATTATAGTAAAAAATATTTAAATTAATGTTTATTTCCTCAATATTTATTTAAGAAAATATTAAGGAATGTATTTTCTTAATCATTTGAGAAAAGGTTTGTTTAATATAAAGAAAATATTTACTTAATATTATAATATTAATTTATAATTTTACTAATATTTAACAAAAATATTAATCATTATTTAAATTGCTGTTTATTGTCTCTTGAAAATAAATATTAAGAAAAAAATTTCTTAATAAATTAAAGTATTTGTTAGTTTTAATGTGTATATATATTTTTTTAAGATATTAAGAAGTCATTCTTAATTTGTAATTAAGAAAGAAAATGTTTGTAATTTGTAGCTAGTAATAGAAAATGATGTATGATGAATCAGTCCATGTTTCTCTAAAGAAAAATTTGAATGCCTCCATTGCTTATGCTGTTTATGTCAATATCTGTGTTTCCAGATCGCTGCTCGTACTTTGGGTGACCTGGTGAAGAAACTGGGTGAGAAGATCCTGCCTGAAATCATTCCCATCCTGGAGGAGGGTCTGCGCTCGGATAAGAGCGACGAGAGGCAGGGTGTGTGTATCGGCCTGAGCGAAATCATGAAGTCCACCAGCAAAGACGCAGTGAGTGTCAGCTGATGAAACATGCTCAGCGGGTTCCTTCTGTTCACGTCACTGTGGTAAAGCGGTGTTTTTGTGTCAGGTCCTGGTGTTCTCCGAGTCTCTGGTTCCCACCGTGCGTAAGGCCCTGTGTGATCCTCTGGAGGAGGTTCGTGAAGCGGCTGCCAAAACCTTCGAGCAGCTCCACACCACCATCGGTCACCAGGCCCTCGACGACATCCTGCCTACACTGCTCAAACAACTGGTACTGCCCACAATCCTCGCCTTTACTCTGAGAAAATAAAGAAAGGATAGACATTCAAAAAGTTAATAATCAACAAAACAGCATCAAAAGGGGATAGTTCACCCAAAAATAAAAATTGATTTACTGACCTTCCGCTTGTTCCAAACCTGTGTGAGTTTGGTGGGTCACCAAAAAGTTGCCAGTAGCCATTGATTTCCATAGTATTTTTTTTCCCATACTATGGGAGGCAATGGCTACAGTCAACTGTTCAGTTACCAACATTCTTCAAAATATCTTTTTTTGTGTTTAACAGCTGAAAGAAATTCATACAGGTTGAGGGATTAACTCTCCTTTTAAGAAACAAAAAAATAAATAAGAAAACAAATATAAATAATGTAAGTTATGCTCCGTAGATCTAATATACATATGCTGCATAAGCTGCATTTATTTTATCAGAAATACAGTTAAAATTATGAAATAATATTGCAATTTAAAATAACTGTTTTCTATTGTAAAATATTGTAAAATGTAATTTATTCCTGTGATTTAAAACTGAATTTTCAGCATCATTACTCCAGTCTTCAGTGTCACGTGATCCTTCAGAAATCATTCTAATATGCTGATTAAGAAACATTTCTGATTATTAAATAAATAAATACAGTACTGTTAGTTCTGTACTTCTCAATTGCCAGTTTCTATCTATCCAGGCTGCTTCAAAACAGTATGCATGGTGAACTAAAATGTGCTTGCATCTTGTTTCAGGAGGACGAGGAGACGTCAGAGTTTGCGTTGGATGGATTGAAACAGGTCATGGCTGTGAAGAGTCGATCTGTCCTGCCTTACCTCGTGCCTAAGGTGAGTTCTCTTTACTAGAGGCCTTTCTTAAAGTGCCCCAATTATGCCGTTTCGAATATTACCTTTCATGCAGTGTGTCATGTAGCTGTATGTGAACATGAACTATCTGCAAAGTTGTGAAGCCAACAGTGCACGATAAATAAAGTTATTGTCTATCAAAAAAAGAGTCGACTTGCAATCACCTAAACGAGTCGTCAAGAATTTGAATCTTATTGTGTTACGGCTGTACGTCACGAAGTAACACATTTGCATAATGTCCACCCACGTTCTCACGAACAACTGGCTATCACATCTTATAATTACCACAAACTTGTTAACACTTGACACTTACTGAGAAAACGCCCTGCTTTAGGAGACTCATAAAACAATATTAGCAACCTTACAAATGGCATAATAGGGGCTTTAACTAATCTGTGTATAAACAAAGATTAATAGCCTTGAATCCAGACTTTTGAATAACAATTGCAGTATAATAAATGCTTTTTTTTTTGGCCAAGAACTGCCCACTTACACAAAAGAAAACTCTTTAAATGTCAGTAAGACAATCTCTTCCTGTCTAATTATTTATAATGTTTTGTTAAGATTAAGCTCTTGATATTTGAAAGATTTGATCTCACAAACCATGAAAAAATGTGTCAAACTTGTGCCTCTCATTATATCCACCCAATACCTAGCACATCTAACCAGTGTTATGTTAGTATTGATGTACTAATATAATTTTTGTTTATATGTTGAATCAGATTTTTATTTTATATTTAAAAATAAACATTTCTAATTAAAGTTTTAGTTAAAAATAGCGCTGTCAAACGATTAATTGCGATTAATCACATCCAAAATAAAAGTTTTTGTTTGCATAATAAATATGCACAGTACACATGCATATATTATGTATATATATATATATATATATATATATATATATATATATATATATATATATATATATATATATATATAAATACACACACATACACTATATATTTTGAAAATATTTACATGTGTATATACATTTATATATTTATATTCTTATATTTTATATAATATATATATATATAAAAATCATTTAATATATAAACATATTTTTCTTAAATATATACATGCATGTGTTTGTATTTATATATACATAATAAATATACACAGTTAATACACATGTATTATGTAAAAACACTTTTATTTTGGATACGATTAATCATTTGACAGCACTAGTTAAAAATAAAATGTTATTTTATTTCAGTTCGTTGTTTATTTCAAGTAACGTTTTTTATGATTTTAGTTTTAATTAACAATAATAAACCTGAAAGTCTGAATCTGACTTTGTGCACGCCGAATCCAAGAAACTGCATAAAGCCAGCCAATCAGAATGATCTTTCTGTTTTAAGAAAGCTCTAGCCGTTGTTGTGTGCATCAGACTGTCTGTGGGTGTCTCTGACTGAGACTAGAATATTCTTTGCACTTGTTTCACGGTTAAATTTTGACTCTATTCCAGATAGTGTTGTTTAACGCTTTATTTTTATCCTCTAGCTGACGGCTCCTCCTGTAAACACGCGTGTCCTCGCCTTCCTGTCTGCGGTGGCAGGAGACGCTCTGACGAGACACCTCGGGGTGATTCTGCCCGCGCTGCTCTCCTCTCTCAAAGACAAGCTGGGCTCAGAGGACTGCCTGCAGGTGAACACCACAGCTGTCAATCATTTCTACTTAATACATTAACGGTCAAAAATATTGGAATAATTAAGATACTTTAATATTTTTGAAAGAAGTCTTTTCTCCTCACCAAGGATGCATTTATTTGATCAAAAATGAAATGTTACTACAATTCAAGTGTTTTCTATTTGAATATATTGTAAAATGTAATTTGTTCCATGATTTCTGAAGGGTCATTATAATATGCTGATTTGCTGCTCAAGAAGCATTTATTATTATTAATATTATCAATGTTGAAAAGAGTTGTATTGCTAATTTGCTTCATGTTTTGTGGAAACCATGATACATTACCATTCAAAGATTTAGGGTAAGATTTATTTTAAAAAATAAATAAAAAGAAAGAAATTAACATTTTTAATCAGCAATGAGTAATAAAATAAAAAAAAATGACAGTAATATTATAAAATTACAATTGTATAATGTTACAAAAGTTTTCTGTTTCAAATAAATGTAGTTCTTTTGAACTTTCTATTCAAAGAATCCTGAAAAGTAAAATGTATTGTGGTTTCCACAAAAATATGAAGCAGCACGACTGTTTTCAACATTGATAATCATCAGAAATGTTTCTTGAGCATCAAATCAGCATATTATGATTTCTGAAGGATCATGTGAAACTGAAGACTGGAGTAATGATGCTGAAAATTCAGCTTTGATCACAGGAATAAATTACATTTTACAATATATTTAATTTCAAGACAGTTATTTTAAGTTGTAATATTATTTCCAAATTTTTACTATGTTTTTGATCAAGTAAATGCAGACGAGACTTCTCTATAAAACATTAACAAAAATCATCATTTTGACCAATAATACACAGATTCAACTTTTTCTGCAACAGAAATGATTAGGAATCAGAATAGTTTGACTAAATGTGGCGTTTCTGGTCTCCTGCAGGAGCTGAGCAACTGTCAGACTGTGATCCTCTCGGTGGAGGATGAAGTCGGCCAGAGAATCATCATTGAGGATCTGCTGGAGGCCACGCGAGGAGCAGACGCTGGGCTGAGACAGGCGTCCGTCACCATCCTCAACGGATACTTCTCTCGGACACGGCTGGACTACAGCACTCACACACGCATGCTGCTGTCTGGCCTCATGCGGCTCATGAACGACACCAACCCTGAGGTGCTCAGCCAGAGCTGGGACACCATCAACTCCATCACAAAGGTAAGCGATGCTTTCATCCATGAACATCAGCGGAACTTCTCCTTGTCCTTGTTTTTAACTGGTATTATCATCTGTTTCATGTGATCCAATCGCAAGCCCCAAGTAAACTAGGTTTTTATGATCCTTGATCTGCTAGTAAGGTGGAGATGTTTTAAATAACATCTCAGGTGTCAAATTCAGTAGAAAAAAAAACAAGTTTTGATTAAGTAATGATAACTTAAATACAGGTAATTTAATTTTTTTTTTTTTTACATATTAAAAGTTTGTTTTATAGCAAAAGCAGATAACTCCAACAGTCGTTTTTGGCAAAAGCAGTAAAACATGGACTCGCGATGCCTTGAAAGTAGACAATACTAGCTTTTTTGACCAAACGTGTTTGGGGTTCAGATCGAGTTATATATGAAAGTGAAGAATAATGTGGAGAATAATGCACGGCAATCAGCTCAATTTTTTTTAAATTGCAGCCTTGGTGAGCAGAAGAGACTTCTTTCTCCTGTATTTATTACTTGATTTATGCTACTACCAGGATTTGAACAAGAAATAATGAAATATGACTGGTATTGTCGTTTGGTCGATACACTTCTCATAACTTCACTGTGTTTGTGCAGAAACTGGATGCTGGCAGTCAGCTGTCCTTGATTGATGACCTGCACAGGGACATCCGCTCTGCTGCCGCTGAGGTCAGAGGTCAACACCTACCTGGCTTCTGTCTGCCCAAGAAGGTAAGAATCACTTACAGAGACAAACTACAGGGCAGAAGTCATTGCTATCAACTCTGATAGCACAATCAATATAGAAGTGTTCAGCTGACATAAATGAACTGTGATTTTTTACTTTTCTGTCTTTGACTCATTATTTGATAGGACAGCCAAAAGTTTTTTTACACATATGAGATTCAAAACAGTTTTTATTGTCAAGATAACTGGATGCCACTTGCTGAGTAAAACATGGCATAGTGATGCCAGTTGATAACATTGTCAAACTACTGTTGGAAACACTGCTATAACACTGTTTACCATTTCACATACTATATTTATTAGATTGTAGTAGGACGTATACAGCATGTATGTTGCAGTAAGAAAAAAAAAACAGAAAAGCAAAGTATTCCATTTCAGCAATGAATATTTATGAATATAAAAGAGTGTTATTATTGTAAACAAACTTTTGTTAATAATTGTCTAATTTATTTAATTCTAGAATAAAAGGAAATATAAGTATTAGCTAAAGTTCAACTTAAACTGAAATACAAATACGTTTAGGTTGAAGTACTGAAATTACTCAAATTAAAAATTAATTATATATAAAGCCAAATAGAATTATTTAAAAAATTATATTTAAAAAAAAAATACAAAAATGACAAAAGCAGTGTTTAATTCTGAATACAGGCTTTATGAAAATGAAAAATATGCTAATCTAAAAAATAATGCAATGAAGCTGAAATAAAATAGAAATATTAGATTTTTAAAAAGACTTCAGCATAATTTAAATTTTACATTGGCAACTAACTGAAAATACATTTAAGTGTTAAAATTACTACAACTAAAGCTGAAATAAATAGAATGTTAAATAGATATATTTTAAAAGAAAAAAATAGGTATTCCATTCTGAATGAAGCATTTATGAATGGGAGAGTATTGTTATTGTTAACTAAAATTAAAGCTAAATAGAATTATTAAAAAAATAAACAAACATACAATGACAAAAGCAAATATAAATATTAGATAATAAAAAAAAACTGGCAAAGTTGGCAAGAAACTGACATAAGTGTAAGTACTAAAATCTCTAAAAATGTAAACCGAAATACAATCAAATTAAAGCTAAATAGAAATATGAAAAAATAAAATAATTTAAAGATTAAAAAAAAAATAAAGATTTTCTTTTAAATTTTGCCTTGTCAACTAAGTGAAATATGTTGTAAAAAACACGAAGTAACATCATAACTGAAAATATAAAAATAAGCTAATTCAAAATAGCAATAAATACTGTAATAGTGTATAAATAATCCTGCAGTAGCACTGGTGTGACATGCTGTGTGTTTTTCCTCAGGGAGTGACGTGTATTCTCCCCGTGCTGAGGGAGGGTGTGCTGACAGGAAGTCCTGAGCAGAAGGAGGAGGCGGCTCGTGCGCTGGGCGGAGTCATTAAGCTGACATCAGCGGAGGCGCTGCGGCCCTCTGTGGTCAACATCACCGGACCGCTCATCCGTATCCTAGGAGACCGTTTCGCTTGGTCTGTGAAGACGGCTCTGCTGGAGACGCTCACTCTGCTGCTGGCCAAAGTCAGTGTCCATCACGCCTCTGTCCTCATGCTGATGTAGACCCTTCATTCATACTCATATCTCCTCTCTCTCTCGTGCGCAGGTGGGCATCGCTCTGAAACCCTTCCTGCCGCAGCTCCAGACCACCTTCCTGAAGGCCCTCCAGGACTCCAGCCGCGCCGTGAGGCTGCGGGCGGCAGAGGCTCTGGGTCAGCTGGTCTCCATACACACTAAAGTAGATCCACTGTTCACAGAACAGCTGTCGGCCATACGCAACGCAGAGGACTCTGGAGTCAGGTAAAAACACAAAAAACAAACACACACTTCTGCAGCAGTTATGGCACGAAGATTGCAAATACAGTACGGTACTGAAAAAAATCTTCTGCTCAACACGGCTGCATTTATTTAAATCAAAAATCCAGTAAAATCAGTAATATTGTGAAAATATTATTACTCTTTAAAAGAACCATTTTCTTTTTATATATATACTATAAAATATAATTTATTTCTGTGATCAAAGCATCATTCCTCCAGTCTTCAGAGTCACATGATCCTTCAGAAATCATTCTAATATACTGATTTGCTGCTCAAGAAACATGATATCAAATAAATAATAATTCAATTATCATCCAAGTTAAACATTCTTTGGATAGATAGAAATAGGATTCTTTGATAGATAGAAAGTTTAAAAAAAAAGCAGCATTTATTTTTGTACTTTCACTTTTGATAAATTGAATGCATCCGTGCTGAATAAAAGTATTAATTTTCTTACCAAGTAGTTGAATATGAAATATTGGTTTAAATATTTTTATTAGGTGACAATAAAGAGAGTGCAGAGTGATGAGAAATGAAACTAAAACTATGCAGGAAATAGTATTTGTGTACTGGTGCGATGAGCAATTTTACGGTTAGATGCTTATTATAACAGGATGACACCAATCAGAATTAAATATCCCAGAGGGCCACAGATACTGACAAATTTGTGGCCACCCTTGAAAAAATAAATGATTTTTGAAAGTAGCCTGAATTTATTTCTGTTTTTTGTTTTTGTCTTAAGACTAACTGGCAGTAGCTGATCATTCATAACCGCTGTAGTTTTTACCAAATTAATTAGTCACTATTAATTATTATTAGCTCTTGCTCATAATTAAGGTTTCTGATGTATCTTCTGTAGAGAAAGGTTATTTTGTGCTTGTCAGTCACTCTGTTATTGTCTTTATTCTGCAGGGAGACAATGATGCAGGCCTTGCGCTTCGTCGTCCAGGGTGCAGGAGCAAAGGTCGACCCCACCATCAGGAAGAACATCACCACCACACTGCTGGGCATGATGGGACATGATGAGGTACAGCTATTAGTCAGGGTTAATAAGGTTAACTAAAATTAAAACCATAATTAAAAAGGGGAAAAAATTGTTTATATAATATATAATTTATTTTCATTTATTTTGATCAGACAGTAGTATAAATTACTATGTTTTCCACCTAGATGTGAAAATACTAAATATTATTACATTGTTATATATGTGTGTGTGTGTGTATATATATATATATATATATATATATATATATATATATATATATATATATATATATATATATATATATATATATATATAAAACAGTACAAACTTTAATGTTAGGTGGGATTAATCGTGATTAATTTCAGAAAAATGTGATTAATTTTTTTTTGACAGCACTAACACACACACACACACACACACACACACACATATATATATATACACACACACACAGTGGGTACGGAAAGTATTCAGACCCCCTTAAATTTTTCACTCTTGTTATATTGCAGCCATTTGCTAAAATCATTTAAGTTCATTTTTTTTCCTCGTTAATGTACACACAGCACCCGATATTGACAGAAAAACACAGAATTGTTGACATTTTTGCAGATTTATTAAAAAAGAAAAACTGAAATATCACATGGTCCTAAGTATTCAGACCCTTTGCTGTGACACTCATATTTAACTCAGGTGCTGTCCATTTCTTCTGATCATCCTTGAGATGGTTCTACACCTTCATTTGAGTCCAGCTGTGTTTGATTATACTGATTGGACTTGATTAGGAAAGCCACACACCTGTCTATATAAGACCTTACAGCTCACAGTGCATGTCAGAGCAAATGAGAATCATGAGGTCAAAGGAACTGCCTGAAGAGCTCAGAGACAGAATTGTGGCAAGGCACAGATCTGGCCAAGGTTACAAAAAAATTTCTGCTGCACTTAAGGTTCCTAAGAGCACAGTGGCCTCCATAATCCTTAAATGGAAGACGTTTGGGACGACCAGAACCCTTCCTAGAGCTGGCCGTCCGGCCAAACTGAGCTATCGGGGGAGAAGAGCCTTGGTGAGAGAGGTAAAGAAGAACCCAAACATCACTGTGGCTGAGCTCCAGAGATGCAGTCGGGAGATGGGAGAAAGTTGTAGAAGGTCAACCATCACTGCAGCCCTCCACCAGTCGGGGCTTTATGGCAGAGTGGCCTGACTGAAGCCTCTCCTCAGTGCAAGACACATGAAAGCCCGCATGGAGGACTCCTAAGATGGTGAGAAATAAGATTCTCTGGTCTGATGAGACCAAGATAGAACTTTTTGGCCTTAATTCTAAGCGGTATGTGTGGAGAAAGCCAGGCACTGCTCATCACCTGTCCAATACAGTCCCAACAGTGAAGCATGGTGGTGGCAGCATCATGCTGTGGGGGTGTTTTTCAGCTGCAGGGACAGGACGACTGGTTGCAATCGAGGGAAAGATGAATGCGGCCAAGTACAGGGATATCCTGGACGAAAAATTTCTCCAGAGTGCTCAGGACCTCAGACTGGACCGAAGGTTTACCTTCCAACAAGACAATGACCCTAAGCACACAGCTAAAATAACGAAGGAGTGGCTTCACAACAACTCCGTGACTGTTCTTGAATGGCCCAGCCAGAGCCCTGACTTAAACCCAATTGAGCATCTCTGGAGAGACCTAAAAATGGCTGTCCACCAACGTTTACCATCCAACCTGACAGAACTGGAGAGGATCTGCAAGGAGGAATGGCAGAGGATCACCAAATCCAGGTGTGAAAAACTTGTTGGATCTTTCCCAAAAAGACTCATGGCTGTATTAGATCAAAAACGTGCTTCTACTAAATACTGGGCAAAGGGTCTGAATACTTAGGACCATGTGATATTTCAGTTTTTCTTTTTTAATAAATCTGCAAAAACATCAATAATTCTGTGTTTTTCTGTCAATATGGGGGTGCTGTGTGTACATTGAGGAAAAAAAAATAAACTTAAATGATTTTAGCACATGGCTGCAATATAACAAAGAGTGAAAAATTTAAGGGGGTCTGAATGCTTTCCGTTCCCACTGTATATACACATACATACATACATGCATACAAGGAATAAATTCCTTGAAATATATTTGATTTAGTTTACAGATAAAAAAAGGGAAAAAAATTGTGCGACATGTAACAGCCTATATATGCTGAGTTTCAGTTCATTTTTGTGCTGCTAAATGTGTTCACAGAAAGGAAACTCAAATGGCAGAAAGCGACATCCTATTTGTTGTCTTTTTTTGCTTTCATTGCGAGTGTACACAAATAAAAGCAGACCTTTATACAGTGATTCATTATTAATAAGACTTAAGTGTTTAAAGTTGATTCTGCTGCTATAAGGAAACAGCTGAAGTGATCGCACCGGAACACGCACACGCGCACACACACAAACACACACACATCATTTCCAGCATTGCTAACTTGACAGCACAGTTGGTACTTCATCAAAATAAAATACAGTGAACCAAACATTGTGTCACCGTTGGAACGCAGCTGAAGTACAAAGTCTGTTATTTACATAATAAATAAGTTAAGTCATGATGTTACCAAAAAGGCGATTAAAGCTGCCTTAAAACTGGGCGTGCATGTAATATGTTTTATACAAGTAACATTTAAGAACATGTCTATGAAATGGTTTTCAAAACTGTCCTGGAGCAGCCCAGCACTGTCTCCCTCACCTAACACACCCGATTCAACTCGTCAGCTCATTAGTAGAGACTTTATGACCTGAAGTGTGTCAGAAATGGTAAAAAGAGTTGAGAGTAAATATTATGCGTGTCAGATCCGCGTCACGTTCAGCAGCAAAGCAGAAATGTGAAAATGAACCCTAAAAGACATGTCTGTAAAATCACCAACAACTTCCAGAAAGCTGGGGTGATGCTCTGACAATCTACTGTCCTCAGGAGACTTTTACACAGAATTACAGATGCTACACAGCAAGATACAAACCTCTGACCAGCTCCAAAAATAGAAAGGCAAGATTAGAATTTGTAAAAAAGCACAAAGGTGAGCCAGAAGAGTTTTGGAACTCTGTTTATGGACCGATGAGGCAAAGATGAACCTTTATCAATGGGAAAGCAAAGATGTGGAGAAAGCATTTAGCCTCATCTGTAAAGCATGGTGGAGGTGGTGTCATGGCATGGGCGTGCATGGCTGTCTCTGGAACAGACCCTCTCAACTTTACTGATGACATAATGTATGATGACAGTAGCAGAATGAATTTGGAAGGGTACAAAACCATCTTGCCTACCAATATTCAAGAAAATGCCACCAGATTCATTGGGAAGTGCTTCATATTGCATCAGGACAAAGACCCAAAACACCTGCTAGTTCAGTCAAGGAGTTTATCAGGGCAAAGAAATGGAAAGTCTTAGATTGCCCAAGTCAATCTCCAGATTTAGATCTGATTGAACATGAATTTCACCAGAAGAAGAGGAGAGTAAAGGCAGAAACTCCCCAAAACAAGCAACAATTGGAATAGGCTGCATTAAAGGCTGGGAAAAGTATTTCAAAGGATGAGACCAAGAGTCTGGTGATGTCTACGGGTCACAGACTCACTGCTGTGATTGTGTGCAAGGGATCTGCAACTAAATAATCTTTAATAATAATCTTTTATATCTGCCTTATGTTCAACTGTCCCAATACTTATGCTCACATCAATGTGTGGGATGAACTCTGAAAGTGCTGTTCTTTTTATTTGGTAAAACATGTATGTGTTGAATCAACCAATAATAAAATGTGACATTCTGTAGTTTTGTCTCATATTCATCTTTTCATCATATTTGCAAATATCTTGACTCCACAGCCAACAGAACAATTTTGTCTTCACTGTTCCAATACTTTTGGAGGGCACTGTGTGTGTGTGTGTGTGTGTGTGTGTGTGTGTGTGTGTGTGTGTGTGTGTGTATGTATATATATATATATATATACACACACATATACATGCATGCATACATACAGACAAAACTTGTCTATATATAAAAGATTGTCTATATATAGTGTGTGTAATATTTTACACACACACACTATATATAGACAATCTAATATATATATATATATACATATAAAATATTTTTACTCCTATTATTACTTCTATGTTTGAAGACATGCAAGAATATGAGTGCATGTGATCTTTGTCTTTAAAACAGTAACTAGCACAGGATGTGGTTGTGGTTGTGTTAGTGTGTCATTGTTGCCTTACCTCTCTCTGTCTGTGTGTGTGTGTGTGTGTGTGTGTAGGATGCCACGAGAATGGCCTCTGCAGGCTGTGTTGGCGAGCTGTGTGCCTTCCTGTCAGAAGAGGAGCTCAAGAATGTGTTACAGCAGCATATCCTTGGTAAGATCACACAAATCTCGGGGCTGCCAGTGCTTTGGGATGAGATGCATCAAGAAAAGCACTTCAATCTAGAACTGAATCCTCTCATGTTATCTGTTTGTCTGCAGCGGATGTGTCTGGCGTGGACTGGATGGTGCGTCACGGCCGTAGTATGGCACTGGCTATTGCAGTGAAGTCCGCCCCTGATCGGCTGTGTTCGGAGGAGTACAGCTCGACTGTGCTGGAGGCCGTCTTATCCAGTGCCACCGCAGACAGAGTAAGACAGTGAATCAGCAGAAAGTCCAGCTCGTGTTGTAACCCATTGAGGCCCAAAAATTCCTGTTTAGGGCCAAATAGATTTTAAAATTGAAAGTCAAAACTTAGAAATAATGTTTGTTCATTGCTTGAACCTTTAAAACTTTCCTAAATCCACTGACTGGTTCTTCCTCATAAATGTTCACTGCAGCAGCTTTTCATACTGAATAAAGCTCAGGGTTTCTTACGCAGCATGGAAAATACAGAATTCGTCAATATTTCATCATTTTAGTCATATGTATTTCCAGACTGTAGTCCCTATCCTGATTTCTAAAATATAAAATTAAGAACTTAAAATAATATGTTAATTAGTTAATAATTACAAAAAAATTATCATAAATTTATCATTCAAGCAGAGTGTTTTTTTCATGATATTTAGAGCAGGCAGTCACAATTTTCCATGACTGAATAAATTGTGAACTTTTGTATGTTTTAAGACAAAATTAAGTTATTGTAAACAATGTATTGAAATTATATTATAATCCATAATACTGTTGGTTTTGCCATGAATATAGCCATTGCTGCTGATAAGGCGATAAATCATTAATAAATGCATAAAATAAAAGAATCATTAATAAATGCATAAATAAATATTTGATATGGTCTAAAAAAAATCTGGACATTTGAGTATGGAATAGTATAGAATTTGAAATGGAAAATGTGTAAGAACCTTGGAAGTCTCACTTCTGGACGTCGTTTAACACCAGCCAATGAGATTAGAGCTTATGATTTTCTCAAGATCTTGCTTTTTATGCTATGCATTCATGAACGCTCTGTTGTGTAACTGTGGTGCAAATATTTGATTCTCGTGTGTGTGTGTGTGTTTTCTGCAGATCCCCATCGCCTGCAGCGGCATCAGAGCCATGGGTTACCTGATGAGACACCAGCTGCGCTCAGGAGGACCGGAGAGCATCTCGCCCCGCATCATCACACAGTTCGTCAAGGTGAGACTGACTCCAGCCTACACAGATAAACCGCCCACCATACAGTAGTGTACAGATTACTGTAGAATGCACACCTGCATACTTAATATGTTTGGGTAGCACTTTACAATAAGTTAGTTTGCATTAACTAATAATGAGCAATACATTTGTTACAGTATTTAATAATCTTTGTTAGCATTAGTTAATAAAAATACAGCTGGCTATTGTTAGTAATGTTAACTAGGGTCCAATAAGTAATAGTAAATGTTAAAATCAACATCATAAATGCTTTAGAAGTATTTAGTTTATCATTTTATCACAATATTGTTTCTGGTTCATTAGAGAACATTGCATTATGAGATACAATTTGTCATGTAGTGTAGTAATAGGGAAGGAAATGCATTTGACGTATTTGTTAGACCTCAACAATAAACACACAACTGGTTTGAGTAAACTAAACTGAATTTATGGACGTGTAAAATTAAATCATTTTTTTAATGCACATTTATAATTTAAATGGTGAATTGATAACTTCAACAATTTAATCAATGTTTTAAAATGTAATCAAATGTAAATATAACAATTTATTTGCAGTTTTTATTTTTCTTGTCAATTGAGGTGCTGCACAAGAAAAGTTGTATAGTGTGTAATTTAATGCATGAATAGAAATGTCTTGCTTATATGATATTCCTTAATACTAAAAATAGTAAATCAATGTCATGTTTTTATTATCATTATTACTTTGAGAATTACATTTGCTATATAATAGTGATATATTTCTGGCTTAATTTCTACAAAATATTGAAAATTGTTAAAAAAAAAAAAAAAAAATTTGATAGATTGATTTATCACACAGCCCTATCTGGTTATATTCCATAAGATGCTTTTTGTAGACCATTGCGAACAAACTCAAACACATTAGTTGTACTGAATTCGCTCTCTGCCGTGGCTCCTCCCACAGTGTCTGCAGAACCAGTCGAGTGACATTCGTCTGGTGACGGAGCGCGTGCTGTGGTGGGTGTGTAAGGAGGCGGAGACTCCCGCTCTGGAGCCCAGTCTGGTCAAACCGGTCATCAAAGCCCTGCTGGACAACACCAAGGACAAGAACACCAGCGTCCGAGCGCAGAGCGAACACACGCTCGTCAGCCTGCTGCGGCTGCGCCAGGGAGAAGACGGCATGCAGGTCAGTCAGCACACGATCTTGATCTCTTCCATGCAAAAAAGTGTATTTACAAAAAATTACAAAAAAGTGTATTTTTTGTAATTAAAGATAATGCAGGCCTGTATCTTAGAATCTGCTGAAAAACTAATGTTACCTAATCAGATGATGCTGATGATTTTTTTGTTGTTGTTTTTTTTTCCCACGAAATAAGAATGAGGATGTTTCTAAAAAAAAAAAAACAAATTGTGTGTGTGTGTACCTGTTTTTATATCCGGATGGGGACTTGAGCCCAGACTCATGGGGACTTGTGTCACGGTGGGGACCTAAATTGAGGTCCTCACGGGTAAACAAGCTAATAAATCACACAGAATGGTGTTTTTTGAGAATGTAAAAATGCAAGTTTCCAGGTTTAGGTGTAGGGTTGGTGTAGGGTGATAGAAAATACGGTTTGTACAGTAGAAAAACCATTACGCCTATGGACAGTCCCCACAAGTATAGTAAACCAGATGTGTGAGTGTGTGTGAGTGTATATTCATAAAGTAATGTATGATTTTATGGAATGTTTGTGATGAGATCAGTGCACTGATTAGTAACAGGTCAGTTGAGGCAAAGTCACATCAAATTTTTTGCTGTGCATTGATGAATTTATTCATCATTTCCTTTTTTTTGTGTGCAAAATTTTCAAATTTTGTTTATGCATATGCACATTTTCTTATCAGATAAAAAATATATCCAACTCAAGTCTTCATGCACATTTTAAGATTTTATGCACATCTTGCCATTTCCATCCAGCATTTTTGTGCAATATCTCAAAATTTGCATAAACTATGTGGATGGACATAGCTTCTAATGAAGGGTGGTTTTATTGGAAGTGTTGGGTAAAGTAATGTATTACAACATTGCATTACTCCTTAAAACAGTAACTAATTGTGCTACTTTTTATGTAAAATAATGCATTGTTACTTTTGCATTACTTTTTTCACCTGGACTGGGCTTGGTTATTTAAAGGAAGTGCCTCTAAACCTCACTCCAGATTTCTCTCAACATGGGACTAGAGAGAGGTGTCAGTGAATAAATAGGAAAACAAAGTAACTGGCATTAATTATTTGAAAAAGTTTACTAGTTACTTGAAAAAAGTAATCTGATTACATAACTAGCGTTACCAGAGTATGTTTTACAAGAAAATAGTATTTCAGCCTTTCTACTTCAGAATTTCACATTTAGTGTTACTTGCCCCTTTGTAAATATTTGTGAAGTTTACTTGCAATTTCTGAGTGAAAACTGTTTAAGTAATTTTTGTTTTCAGTTTGGAAAAGAAAAGATGATGCTGCACAGAATATTCACAGCTTTTTCCATACAATAAACACAGACGAGTGATCAATAAACACCTCAAAATTCACCAATCATGGCACAGCAGTTCAAATAATGTTTGCATGTGTAAATTTGTTTCAGAGCATCAGTGCAATCCTGGACTCGGCCAGTAATGAGCTGCTGTCAGAATGTTACCGCAGGTCCTTGAAGAAGATCTCCGGCCTTCCCGACTCAAACGAGGAGATCGATGACACCATCCTGACATGATGGACAGCTTCAGCTGCTCTGAATCCTGTCCTGTAGCTGCTGCTGTTCACAGAGATCCTGCATCATCTGTCAGTCACACACACACACACACACACACACACACACACTCTCCTCACGCTAGCTTTGACTCATGTCATTTATGCCACAAGGAAAGCCTGGG
The DNA here is from genome assembly GCA_036784905.1 of Acrossocheilus fasciatus. NCBI lineage: Eukaryota > Metazoa > Chordata > Actinopteri > Cypriniformes > Cyprinidae > Acrossocheilus > Acrossocheilus fasciatus. The sequence continues at coordinate 2,851,750 of CM071945.1, forward strand.
AAAGTATTTATTGTGCTGAGCCCCGAAAATCATCATCTAAAATCTGCATTGTCCTTAATTGGCTATTAATTTTTAAATGTATATTTTTTGTTTGGTTTTCTTCTGAAAGATGAAGTATTAATTTGTGCCAATTCTTTTCAAACACTGATGTTCTGATGCCCTTTTATATTTCGTTTGGATGGTGAGCAGTTTCTCGCTGTTGTAATTGATTTCTCCGTGTGTGTGTGAGAGACGCGTGAGCCATTAACAACCCAAAGGATGTGATGCTGATTTTTCCAATTAGCGCTGTCCAAAAATAATGGTTGTATGAATAAATGGAAAATGAAAACCTTGATTTAATAAACGGTTTGACTTAAAGAAATTACATTGTGTTTTGATGTTTGAATTCCTGCTTAACATTTCATGCATCTTTATAACATCTGAAAACTCGTAATTACTCCACTGAAGTATCATTTTCAAGAGAAATCCCCCATGTTTGAGACATTGTGTACCCAGCAATCTTGTCTGTGGTTTTACAATTCAAATAACTGAAGCATTGCTTGTGTAGCAGATATATAGATATATATTGTATATAAAAATCCGAAACAACTGATCTGGGTAGGGTAGGCAATTTCAGAGAGACCAGCAAGCTAGCTTTAAAAGCATAGGATTCCTGCATTTTCATTAACAAAGCTTAATAAATAGTGTAATAAATGCATTGTTAATTGTTCATGTTAGTTAATACATTAACTAATGTTAATAAATGACACCTTATTGTAAAGTGTTACCAATATTACAATAATAACACCTTCCATTCTATGATTGGACGAATATTTCACGGTCCTACGCCTTCCACAGATCACATAAATACAAACAAATACACTTAGTGATTGCTATCGGGATGCGAAGAGACTTTCAACCAGCATAATAAAATAAAATGTTTCAGATGAATGCAATCAGAGCTATATTAAAAATGTCCTGGGTCTTCCAAGCTTTTTAATGCCAGTGAATGGTGGTCGAGATTTTGAAGCCCCAAAAAAATACATCTATCCAAGTGTGTAGGTTTGATTTTGGCATTGGAGGGGACATAACAGCAGATAACAGACATTTAATTGTTTGATCAAAATTATTGCTAGGAACAATTTAGTAGTCACTGGATATTGGTAGGAACGTCATAGCGTCTCTACTAAATTATACACCCTTGAAAATCATAACAAGCATTGTCCTACTTTGGAAATTATAGTTCTCTCCTTAAATATGAAGATGTCAAGCAACAGATTAATGAGTTACTCCAAATTTCACAAAAAGCTTATAGACATAATTATAAAAAAATATAACTTAAAATAAGTTTCATGATAGCTAAATTTCACATACATAAAAAACATGGTTACTACAGGTAAATGTTTTTACACTATCCATATGGTGTTTGTAATAAAACTGTGGTTAATGAAAGAAAGAAAAAATTGGATAAAAAGATTTAGTCCGAAGTCAAACAAATGTTTCGCAATCCAAGCTCCGAAGTTCCGATCTAAATCAAATGATTCACGATACACGATTTAAAGTCCCGATCTGAATCAAATGATTTGCGATATGTGATCCAATGGAGCGCTTCGAAACAGTGAATCATTTTGTGACGCAATGGTTTAACTCCTTAAGCTCTGTTTACAAACTATGTCAGAATTCAAAAATTATTGGCTATTTTGGTGTTTTTTTATTTTTTGCTAGTGAATCGCTTGAACTGAATGACCAAAAGTTTGAATCAATCAGAGTGGTTCCAGTGTAAATGACTCACTGAATTGATTCAGTTTGTCTGTTCCTCTGCTTTTCACGTCTTCAGCCATGGATTTAATGGTTATGATGGGAATTGTATTGGTTTTAATGGAAACTATAATGGTGTCTACTGGTATGTGATGGATTCTATTGGTGGGGTGTTAAATCCTATTGAAAAAATGCCCAAAACGCACTACAAAAAGGAATTTTGTAATGGTTTTACTGGAAAAAGCTAATGGTATTTTAATGGAAACCATTTGAATTTCTGTGATGGTTTCTATTGGGCTTTTTTTTAGCAGGGTACTACTGGCCTAGCTCGCTAGTTTAATGACACTAACTGAAATAAGCAGAAAAGTATGATGTTTACAAATAAAATATGAATATTTCCATTACAAAGATAACTGATAACTCCAACCACTGCAGTTCAGTTAGTGACAGTTCAATAGGAAATCAGTCGAAAGCATCCAGTCATCTCTTACCATTGAAGTGAATGTTCAAATCAATACTGTATTGTAATATATATTTGAGAAATTAATGTTGTATCTACTTACAGTGACAGTCAATGAAAAGAGAGCAATCGGGAGAAGCAGATGAACACAAAACACAATGACATTAAGTTAAAGACTCACCAGTTCTTGCTTTTTGGTATTGTTTACCGCTCTGAAATCAGACTTATCTGTAATTCTCTGGATTCATGAGGGTTTTGGTTTAACTGACTCTTGAACTGAATTCTGAGTTTCCTTTCTGCTGGATGAGTTAATCTTTGTTTTCTGTTCATTTAAGTTTTATTTTATATGAACTGAAAAAGCCTGATGATACAGTCGCCCCATTTCAGGGAAAGGGCTGTTTTCCTGTGTTTATTCTCTGAATCCTATGGTGTTTTGAATTTGTGTTTCCCTGAAGAATGTCATATTTAAACTATATCAAACATGTTCCAGTGTGTTGTTGTTTAATTTACTTTATTAGTCACTGTTGGAATTCTTCTGTTCTGCCAGTTCTCATTGTTAATATATCCCATGCATCTGGGTAAACTGTTCCCCGAGTTTTTGTGCCTTAAATGATAAGGACGGATTCAAACTTCTAGGTTTATTAGGTGGTAAAAAGCATCAACATTTTGCTGTAACTGAGCTAGAAATATAAGATAGATAGATCTTGAATTATTGGACAATAGAGTTATTACACTAACAAAGAAGTTTCCATCATCATTAAGCCACAGATCTTAAATCTTTATCGAAATGTTTGAAGGTTTCAGCAGTCATCAGACACATCTGCAGATTTAGTGCATCGCAAACCCATCTGTGCGTCATTACTGAGCTCATATGCAACATACTTCATCTTCAGCTGATCCCGAGGAAATAAAATCTGCAGTTTTCTGGCAGACTGTCAAAGTTCAAACTGCTTTGGAAAGTTGCACAGAGTTTTCTGGCTCTCACTGAGAAACTGCTGAGATGTCATGAATACATTTCTTTGTAGGCACTAAGGAAGAAAAAATGAGACATTGCTTTAAAAAGCACTGTGGTGGTACCATGGTACAGTGATGGTATCAGATGGTAATACTGTCAACTGTATAGAACATTCCACTGATGATCACCATGTTATCATGGTATTTGCAAATAAATAAGAATAAATAAAAAATACTGTATTATACTGTATTATTAGACATGTCCAAAACATGACTTTTTTTTGTAAATCAGTCATGTTTACATTACAAAAAAGGTGTTTATATATATATATATATATATATATATATATATATATATATATATATATATATAAATCAGTTCTCACAGTATGTTTTGTGACTTTTTGTGTTTTTGTTTCTTTGGCCAGTAAAAAGAACAATATTGTAAATGTAATGATGCTATAAAAATAATGCACATATAATTTTAAATAACACATAAATATGCTGAAAAAACATCTTGATATTCATGGATTCAGTTCATAGCCTAGAAAATCAATTTTAGAAAAGTTTGAAAATAATAATTAAGTCCTTGTATTATAGTAGCCTATACACTGAAGTTGTGAAGCATTATTATTAAGTATTATTATTACTTATTATTATGCTGTTGTTGTTGCTGCACAAAATTGTAAAAAATTCTTAAAGGGAAAAACTACATAGTCGCGCTTTCATTCAATTTAAATTAAATAAAAATAACTTTTAGCATTTTTCTAACCAATTTGACCAATTTTATGATTTTTTAAATAATTAAAAGCACTTGACGCCATTGACCCATATATATATGGAAGGCTGACAGGGCCAAAAGTCTTCAAACGGAATGCGTGAAATTTAACTGTCAACACGCACAATTTGTCTGCGTTAAGGTGGCGATTTTTGCCGCGTTTATTTGGTATGTGCACATTTTGACTGCATTAAGACAACATATTTGAACGTACATGCAGATTCTGGCCGTGTTAAGGTGGCAATTTTGAACTTAAGGCATTACAATCTATATTGCCCTCATATTAATGCTTTCTTTAGTTTATGGTGTCATTAGGTAGGCCTAATAAATGTAATGAGATGTAAAGAGTTTTGTTGTTTATTTTATTTTTATAGGGTACTCTTACTCTCAGGTCCGTGTACCTTCTGGTCATTTGAACAGAAATTAAACTAGATTTGTCTCTTTTTTCATGGGTTAAAAATTTGAATATGCTTTAATGTTTTAATATAATGTTTTAATGCTTTAATATTGGTTTAATATTGGTTTTGAATGTTCAGTTCATAATTCCAAAGTATAGCCTATAATTGGGACATTAAGACATTGCAGTAGACTAATTATTACTGTGAAAACTTAAGTAGGCCTAAAGTTTTAATACAAATTATTAATAAAAATAAATATTAGTTATTTTTACGTGGGGGTTGGGTTTTCCCATGAAACACAAACTATTATTATGTAGCCTAAGTCTTTTTTACATAATAACAGTTAAAAGCGTTATATTTAATCTAAATGTGTAAATATAAAGCATTGTTTACTTTATCTATTACCCACCCATACCACCCGCAAATTACGCCTATGATTATTATTATTAATGTTATTATTAATTATAAAACTTTTCTTATGTTTTTACTGCAATAATTCCCCACATTGTCTTTTGAAGAACGCCTATTGCTGCATTTTGAAGTCGCGCATGGATTCTATTTTTCACGCTTACATACAGTGATGAATGGACTTAAACCATTAGCTTTGTTTACAAGCAACATGCACTGATGTAATATGACAAATCATGACATAAGACTGACATCACACACAACGTAGCAATACATTATCCTCACGAACAAATATTCGTCTGACGTTTACATACGTATATGGCAGTGTACCATTACGACATTCTTCACAAACAAACTTGACAAGGTATACAAACGTCAGACATAATATTTGTTCATGTTTCATGGGAAAACCTAAACCCCATGTAAAAATAACTAATATTTATTTTTATTAATAATTTACAATAAAACTTTAAGCCTACTTAAGTTTTCACAGTAATAATTAGTCTACTGCAATGTCTTAAATCCCAATTATAGGCTATACTTTGGAATTATGAACTGAAGGGATGTACATGCATACAAGCTGTTTCAGGGCCGCTCACACATTCAAAACATATTTAAGGATAAAACAATTAATATTAAAGCATATTCAAATTTTTAACCCAATATTGCCACCTTAACACGGCCAAAATGTGCGTGTCTATATGTACAAAAGATATGGAAGGCGGTATTATTAAATTTGTCAATCAATTTTATGCAAATTTGGATGGTTTCGGCCTTGCCATTGGCCAAAACATTAACCTTTGTACACAAAATAACGCGTGTAGACGCAATAACGTGTACAGGCGTTATTTCGTCTGTACACGTTACGTGTAAAGACAAATTTAATAATACGGCCTTCCATAAAATTTCACACGTTCCGTTTGAAGACTTTTGGCCCCGGCGGCCTTCCATACATATACAGCATATACATGCATCCTTTGATCGCGACGCGGGCTTGTTGACGGCTGTTACGTCATATGGCGTCGGCGCGCTCTGATTGGTTCTCCGCCGTTCTGTGCAGCAGGAGGAAGCGCCGTTTCCGGTAATGAGCGAGTGACTGGCTGCTGACACCGCCAAACCCCGACGACAAACCCGCTGCTTTCGGCATCTACCGGGGGAAATTGTCCGCTCTTATCCGAGCGGGACGTCAGACGGGTTCCAGCCAAGCGTTCGGCTGGAGAGAGGCGTGAAGCTGCAGCGAAGGCGCGGGGTTTGAGCCTCCCACCACCGGCATGGCCCGCGACTACGATCACCTCTTCAAACTGCTGATCATCGGTGACAGCGGTAAGAGACGCCGCGGATGCGTGACGGGAAGCGGGCCGGCGCGAGGCTCTGCGGGCTTTGAGCGTCTCGTATTAAAGCTGTGAGCTCTGAGAGGCTGTAAATGAACGCAGGTCTGATTTAACGGACACACGAGCGTGTTTCTGTCATTGTGCCGCTGCTTTAGGGCTGATCGCCGCACGCAGGCCCGAGATCCGGAGATCCTGCTCTGTGCATCATCTGTTCTGTACTACAACAGAAGTGCATTGATTTGAGTGGCTCCAGAAAGCACTTAAACACTTTAGACACGCTTAAGATGTCTGAATATCAATGCATTAGAATCTAGAGTATAAAAGTAAGAGCGATTTGCTGAAAATATAAAGTCAAAACATTTGAAATACTTGGGTTAAACTGATAAAGTAATAAATCTGTGTTGAAATTGAAGATGGTATGGAGACACTGATAGTGAATGTGAACTTGAGGAGAGCTGACTTGATGCATCTTTATAGAAAACTGAAGTTAGAGAAAAGATTGATCTTGCAGCATTTGAGATGCACGGATACAGATTTAATAAATGACATTCAGACACATTAAGTGCCACTTAAGTGAACAGGTTCTTTTATTACTTAAATGATATGATAATGTTCACAGGGCAAAAAGATGGAATAACTTTTGTATCTGTGAATGAACTGATCAGAAACTGAGATCTAGTGTTTGTAAGTGCTGATTTTAACACAGAAATGCTTTGTTTGTGGTGTTTTGGTGTCATTTGTTTGAAGTCGAGCCTCTTGTTCAGGTGTGAGTAAAGGAGATCTAGCGTTTGCACAAAAGCAAAGGCGAGTGTGTCCTGTTTTCACGGGATGGTTAACAGCCAGCTACACATCACAGCTTGCGGTTCTTGTGGTTTGAGTTTTTGCACCGTCTCATGTCAAGCAGACGACTCAAATGAGCTCAGCCCGTTTGGATGAACTTTATATTATTAAAATGTTACGTTGTTTGTGTTGAATCTGGTTTGAATCAAGTAATACTAAAATAATCCATTTATGCTTTTTGCATGTAATGTGATGTATAGTAAAGGATATATAAAATAATTAGTTTATATATCTATATATATAGAGAGAGAACATAATTATAAACATTATTTTATTATATATTTTATTTGCACTTTAAATGTAAGATGATATTATAAAATATATTATAATAAAAGTTTTATTCATACCTAATAAGTAAATATGTAACTTGCATAATAAAATAATAATAATAAATAAATAAATAGTGTGTGTGTTGCCATTCAAAGGTTTGGGATCAGTAAGATATTTCATGTTTGTTTGTTTTTTTAAAAAAAGGTATCTTATGCTCATTAACGCTGCAGTCAAAAATAAAAAATACTGTAATATTGTGAAATAATTATTGCAATTTAAAATAAATGCATTCTATTTTAATATACTTTAAAATCTAATTTATTCCTGTGATGCAAAGCTGAATTTTCAGCATCATTACTCCTTCAGAAATCATTATAATATGATTTATTTATATACTGTGTATATATATAATATAAACCAAATAATTTTTTAAATATTTTATTTATTATATACTATACATCACATTACCTATGAAGTGTATCTATTGTCCATACATGGATCACACGAGCGAGAGACGCTGGCTGCTGTCGGCTACAGTAGATGGACACACAGGCCTCAGTGTTTGAGTTTTTGTCCTCTGAGGGCTTTTATTTGGGCTCTGCTTCAGTTCTGAACTCTAATGAAGTGACCTAATGATATGGTACAGATCTCTGGTCTGTGATGAAAGAAAATCGGCTGGATTTGTCCCACATGGATAGACAGGCTCGCTTTTGACACACTGGTTGTCTGGCTTGTAATACAACTTTTGATTTCATTTTAATTCATTTGATGTGGCTGTTCGATTATGTTCTGTTTTTGAGCGACTTAAGACTGATTGATATGAATATCCGTCTGCAGACGTCCGCTGCAAGAGAGTCCTGTAACAGTGTTTGTGTTGTGATCCATGTTCTTCAGTAAACGGGTGGAATCAGAATTGTTTGGAAAGTGATTTGATGCATTTCTATAGACCTTCTCTGAATAAAGCATGTCAACTCTTTTATCCTGTGTGTTAGTAGCGTCATTTGTCAGGAGAGGATGTTTGCTTGGTTTATCTTCCTTTCTGAGAGTCAGCGGTCGTGTGTGTTGGCTGTAGTCTCAGACGGCACGCCTACAAACCGTTCATACACCACCAGATTCATATTCCACAGAACATTCTCACTGCTCCAATCTGATTGGCTGACTTTGCTGATTTGAATTACCTGCAGACCCTTGAAGAAAGTTACAGGATCTCTTCCTGTCTAAACTTGGAGTATTCTGCGGCGTGGATCAGATTTTATGCTGGTGTGTGAGATTATTTTGGTCCTGATGTCATTTAAGGAAAGCGTCTCAGTGAGGACGTCATGTTTTGTCTGTAAGCAGTAAATCTGAAAGCTGTGAGAAACCACATGGTGAACGTTAACGGTGAGCAGGCGTTAGTCCAGAGGTTTCGTCTGCTTTGCTGGAGCCAGTATTTATCACGTTCAGCTGAAATCTGCTGCATCGTATGTTGCGTGGTTTTTCCTCATTCTTTGGTTTTGTTCGTTGTTTATCGTTCCAGGTGTCGGAAAGAGCAGTCTTCTCCTGCGCTTCGCAGACAACACTTTTTCAGGTAAGATGTCTGATTTATTGTCATGTTTGAGGGGTACAGACAGTCTTGAGATTTTCTGAAGCCAAGAGCGTGAAGACGGCCTGTTACAGCTGCTGTTTGTGATGGGAGTAGTTTTGTTTGTCCTCTAACTTATTTCATTAAATTAAAAAAAAAGAGAAATTATTCAAGTTCTTACGCAGCTTTCATTATCTACAATATGGAAATTAATACATTCAAGTAACTTTAATTTTATTTGTAAGAGGGGAAAAAAAATAATACACTACCATTCTAAATTATGGGGTCAGTAAAGAAGTTAATGCTTTTCAGCAAGGATACATTCAACTGATTAAAAGTGACAGTAAAGACATTTATACCATAGATTTCTATTTTAAATGCTGTTCTTTTGAACTTTCTATTCATCAAAGAATCCTGAAAAATCAAATATATCTCGGTTTTCCACAAAAATATGAAGTAGCACTACTGTTTTCAACATTGATAATAATCAGAAATGTTTCTTGAGCTGCAAATCAGCATATTAGAATGATTTCTGAAGACTGGAGTAATGATGCTGAAAATTCAGCTGCGCATCACAGAAATAAATATTTTCAAATAGAAAAGTTATTTTAAATTGTAATAATGTTCCACATTAATACAAATTTTTACAGTATTTTTGCTCAAACTGAAATCATTGTCATATTATCGTGTCTAATGGGTTGTGTGATGCATAAGCTCTATGTAGGCCAACAGTGTGGTGTTCCTAAAATATCCTTCAGGACAATGTTTGTAGGGCGTATTATGAAAAAAAAGGACTAGAAAAAGCCCAAGCTAATCTATTACGATGGTGTATTCAGTGCTCTTTGGTGTTGCTTTGTGTTGTAGGTAGTTACATCACCACTATAGGAGTCGACTTCAAGATCCGGACGGTGGAGATTAATGGAGAGAAGGTGAAACTGCAGATATGGGACACGGCTGGACAAGAGCGATTCCGAACCATCACATCTACGTGAGTCAAACACATGGCATTATCAAACACTGCTGAGCTGAACGTATCCTACGAATGTTCTAGACATGATGTGCACATGCGTGTTCTTTTCATATTTCATAATAAATCATAAAACAAAAGGGTTTTGATCACTAGATTTACTATCAGAAATGTGCTCAAAGAAAGTTTAGTACAGGAAGAATAAATCTTCCTTGGTCTGCATAAATTCTTTATGGTATTTCTCTTTGAAATGAATAGAAATGGTGCTTTCATTCAGTAATAACATTTTAAGACATTGAAAATAAAGTTCCCAGACATCTTTGTTTGTGTGTGTTGTGTGTGCCAGCGTGGCTGTGCCGCTTGCTACCAGAACGCTTTAGGGAATCTGTTTGAAGTTCCTAATTAGTGCTGTAACGTTTTATAGCCGCTGTTTGACTGAGGATCGGCACTCTGGGACTGAAGCTGTCCGTGGGCTTTAAGTTCACAGTTCCTGTGGCAAGAGGATTTATTTGTCGTGATGTTTGGATGTGTCTTCCTTTTCCTGAAGCACACACCATTATATAACAAACTTGGTTTGTGTAAAAGCCATCATGCATCATTTGCTTCATAAAATACTTTTAATCAATAGCTAGCTTAAATTTCAATTGCAGTTTTACCTGAAAAATCAGAGTACTGCAGGTCTTATGACTTCCTTACTATTATTGTTTTTTTTTCCAATATCTAAACATCTTTATCAAGATACATTTACTTGAAATGGAAAATGAAGATATGAGGTCTTGTTTTCTGAGAAACCCAACAAAATTGAATGAGTTTATACCCAAAACAAGAGCAAATCTCTGCTAAAGGAATATAAAAACTTGTTTTGCATTTGAATTAAGCTGATATTTCTGAGCCCATTGACCGTTTTCTTCTTGTTTTAATCTCTTAATTTTGATAGATTTCTCTTAAACGACTTAATTTATTTTGCTTCTCATCTTGTTTTAAGAATCGTTTTAAGAATTTGCACATTTAAAAATACACATTTTTGCAGTGTGATCAGAAGATGCAGTAAAAGCTATTTCCATATTCTAGTGGTTGGGAGGAGAGATTATTCAAGCCCGTTTTTTTGGTAAAGAAAGTGAAAAAGTAACAATTTAGTTGTTTTTTTTCTTTCTTTTAAGCGTTGATAATACAAGACATAGAGACCATATTGATATTGTGCTGCATTCAATTTATTTCTTACATTTTCTTGGTCTTAGAAAGTCTTAGATTTACTTCATAAAACCTGCAAAAACCTTCGGAATTATGCCTTGCATTAAAATATTTAAGACTGCAAACTACTTTTATGTCTGTCAAAATGCAGAGACACTTTTTGCAAGTTTTCGACTGGTTAATGTGGCGACGTGGTTAAAGTGTGCAATGGCCTGAAGCCAGTTGGTCATCACGTAGCTAACAAGGGAATGTATGCCGCTTCGTTAGTGTCTCGTTAGTGTGTGTACGTACGTTCATGCATGTTTATGTGAGGATTTGATCTGTTATTAAGGACTGTGACAGAACTGTGACAGGCTCGGTCAGTGACACAAGGGTTTGGTAACTCCAGGCCTCTCAAAGAGCTCTTTGTGTGTGCATGTCTTTGTGTCTGTGTTTGGAGACAGAAGACGGCCTGTGCTTTTAAAGTCAGAGGGCTGTTCCCCCATCCACTGTTGGTTACTGAGAGAGATTCTTGTTAATTTTAAAGCTAATCTCTTTAAAACTCCTTATTTTCATTCTCAGGTATTACAGAGGAACCCATGGGGTCATAGTAGTGTATGATGTCACCAGTGCCGAGTCCTTTGTCAATGTCAAACGATGGCTGCATGAAATAAACCAGAACTGCGATGACGTCTGTCGAATATTAGGTGAGTCACTTAAAGAGTTTATTATAATTTTTCCAGAAAATTTTTTGGAATTTATCATATGTTAATGTAAAAAATCTTGTGTAATATAACTTGTGTTTGTTTGTTTGCTGGTTTTCATTGTATTTGTCATACTTGTATTTTTTTAAATTGTTTTTGCCATGAAAAGAGCGTAAGATGCTGACATGGCATTAAATAAATATATATTTTTAAGTCGAGTTCTATTTGTAAATGACCACTGTTTTGATTGGCTAATATCTTTGTATATGAAATATGGTGTTAATTCACACTTTGGGTAGTCATGTAAACGAGTCATGTTTGTGATGTTACTTCCATGATATGAACCCTTTAGTACATGAATTAGCAGACTTTAACTAAGCCAATCCAATGGTGAATTCTATATTAATTTCTGTCTACATTTTCTCCCTTCAGTGGGCAATAAAAATGATGATCCAAACTCTAAGGTTGTGGAGACAAATGACGCACAGAAGTTTGCTGAGCAGATGGGCATTAGTCTGTTTGAGACGAGTGCAAAAGAGAACATTAATGTGGAGGAGGTGAGTTCCTCAGGGCTCTGTATTAGGACCATTCAGATTGTGCAGTGAAACCCCTAAAACTCACTCACTTATTATGTCCAGGTCTGGAAAACTCTCTAAAATGTACTTTTGCTCTGCTCTTGAGTATTTAATTTCATATTTCACAGAATCAACACTTGAATAATCAATCACTTGTGCACATCCCTGGTTGAAAGTAGTCAAAACAAAATTGAAATTACCTGATCTATGTCTCTGTGTGACATCTGTTTTACAGCAGATTCAAACGCGGCTCATCTAATCAGATTTTAGAGCCGTATATGTTGAATAAAGTGTGTTAATCTTTATTAGAATCAATTTTGGAGGGTGCAATAACATATCCGTGTGTGTTTCTGGTCTTTTGTGTAGATGTTTAACTGCATCACAGAGCTGGTGCTCCGGGCAAAGAAAGAGTCTGTGGCCAAGCAGCAGCAACAGCAGCAGAACGATGTGATTAAACTCGGCAAGAATAGCAAACGAAAGAAAAAATGCTGCTAGTGGATGAACAGACGTTCCTCTGCACGGTGGCCTGCACACGCAGACGGACTGTGATCGTCTCAGTTAAGATTTCACAAAAACACAGTGCGGACAAATGCAGTCCTTTCTGGACCGAGACAAACCACAAAGACTTTTTAAAAGAAAATGTACAGATTTTATGAGAGTCGAGGAGTTTTATGTGGAATTCGTGATATTTAATAAAAGATCCTCCTTCTTTATTGAAGGACCAGCAAGCTGACGTAATCGCCAAACCGTGCAAGTTTCTGTATGCTTTCAGAATTACTCTTCAGTGATTATATGTCTATATTATCCACCATCTCAGGAGTGATTTTTATTTTCTTCTTTATTTTGCTTCTCTTTCTTGAATTTTTTTTTTTTTTTTTTGTGGAATGCCAGTGTTTTTTCTGCAAGAACAATTTGGGCCTTTCCCAAAACAATTTTTTTTTTTTTTTTTACAAATCATACAAATACAGACTCACCATGGACTCAATCGGAGACAGATGCCAACAACTTTTTTTTTTTAGTTCATTTTAGAAATTATCGATTATTATAGTGATCCATCATGTGTTTTCATTCTCTGAAATGATCTTTTGTTATTCCTCAAACCCGTTCCTTCCTTTCATTGAGTGAATCTCACAAAAAACATCTCCAGGTCACATTTAAAAATTATTTATATTTTGCATAAAGAAAATGAAGACTTTGTTTAGGATCAAGCACATTTCATGCCAAATTCTTGATGAAATTTGATGTTTATACATTGTAAGGTAATCATATATTATCATAGTATTTGTTGTGCTGCATTTAATAGCTTATTTAAAGAAATCATTGTAACAGTCATTTTTTTTTTGCTGTAGTACATAAAAAATTACTATTATAGTAATAAGAATATAATGAGAATTTAAACATCTGGATGCTTTACAGTAATGTGCATCGAAAAGAGCATTAGCATGAATCATTATCATAAAAAAAAACATAATGGTCTTAATATAGGCTTCATTTTTTTCATGCAAATTATAATTTCTTTTTGCCTTTTAGATTTACATGTTTTTATGAGATTCACCGCATTAGTTCAGGCTTCGGGACTTCATGATGTGGACAGCAGAGCTCCTTTGACATTCAATGACATCTTCTGCCACTTCAGGCTCGTGTTTTTCTGCTTTTGTTTTGCCCGTGAAGATGAAGAGGATGAGGGTGGATGATGCTGCCATAACCTCAGAACAGTGTTGCCACACACTTCTGTATCAGGACGCTGGAGTCGCATCTTTGGGTTTGTGGATGCATTCGATTGAAGCCGGTGTTAAAACAAGATTTCATCTTCTGCATCTCACGGAAGAGCGACGTTGTTGTGCCATACGAGGTTGTATGAAGTACAATCATCTGGACCCGGAAGATGCTGATGCAAGGTTTAAAAACATAACGATTACCGTGTTTATGCACAGTTGCAAAGTGTCTGTCGCTTATATGAAATGTAATATGTTTTTATATGTGGAAGGGAGATGTTATGTTAAAGTGTTTAAGCCAACAGGATCAACCTGACTCTTTGGTTCATCCCTAAATTTCTTGAATACGCTATTGACACTTTGACTGAATAGTCTTTATGGCAGATCCACATTTGACAGATACACAACTTCTGCCAACCCTCTGTGTGATCTTTCATTGGCGTCTCTATGGCGGTGAATCTCACCAAAACATGGCTGTCCCAATTCACCTTAAAAGAAAAAGTTATTTTTCATTAAGAAAATGAAGCTGATTTTTAGGCACATTAATGTTGTCTTTTGCATTAAAATGTAAATGTAAAAAGTAATGTTAATGTAAAAATGTAGCATTTTTTGCAAAGAATTAAAAAGATTTTTTTATGAAATGCATTTGCATTAAAGTCATTACAACAAAAAAAAATTCCCCAATGAAAGTGAAGCACATTATTATTATTATTTTTAATTCTGCATTAAAATGTTAATGTAAAAATGTAGCTTTTTTGCAGAAAATTAAAAAGACCACAATTTGTTTTTTATGCATAAAAAAAATTGGTTTATGCAATGAATTTAGATCTGCATTTATGTCATTACAACAAAAAAGGCATATTTATGTTATTGTTTTGCATTAAAATGTTAATGTAAAATGTACAATTTTTGCAGATAAGTAAATACCTGAATTTTTTCTATGCATTTTTTTTATGCATTACAATTTTTTTTGTGCATTTTTTGCAGATGTGTAATGTAATTCAATGAATTTAGAGCTGCGTTAATTACAACAAATAGTACAATGATATATAAATGCTTCAAAACTGAAATATGCAAAATATGGAAAAAGATTAAGGAACCTAAAATGAGCTTCATTTTTTTTTTTTTTTTTAACATCTAAAATTGTATTGTTTTTGAGTGGTTTTGTGAGATTCACGAATAGAAATATCTTCATGATTTTCATTTTTCATGATTAATTTAGTAAGCCAAAACACGCCACAAGCCCTGGCTGTGCTGTGAGCCAATCTCAACCCAGTCGTGTGACTTCAGTTCATCATACGCGTGCGTATACGTGCACGTTTGACATACTAGCACATGTCCGTGCAAACTGTGCTGGTTGAAACATTTTTTTCAGCTGTGGTTATATTGTACACTGGAGAAAAGAAATGTATAGTGGACCTCCCCTTTATGAAATAAATCATTAATAAATATTTTAAGAATTAATATTTGACACAAGCATGTTTGTCCTTGTCTTTATTAAGCATCATCACGTTGCACATTTGTTTACAAGCTTTGCTCTTTCTTCTTAATGTTTATTGCAGGACTGCAACGATTCTTCAGTTTTATTACTGGAATATCTGATAATTGAGAAGATTTTGCATGTGCATTTTTTTATTTTTAAATTCTGATACATCACAGTGCGTTCCACGTCAAGACATTGGAAGCTTTTTAAACATGGACATACGTTTGTCTGCATTTGTATATAACTTGGTTTTTTTAAAGGAATCTGTTGGAAAAATAAGAATTTAATAATTATAAAAACACCGGATCAAACTCACTATGAGTATAAATAGCAAACACATTATGGAAAGTATAAAATCTGCCTTATTTACATGTTTACCACGGTATTACTTACAAATGTACAGATACATACACTTTTGTCTGCAGTCTTTGTCTGGAAGTGAAAAAATTTAGCAAAATGTAATATATTAGCTGTGTGTGATAATTCGCTTTAAGTCCATTTGACACTTTTTCTGGTTTTATTCAATCGGCATGAATAATTCAGACTTAAGTGTATCGTATTTATTATAAATGTCGCGAGGTTCATGTTGATATGAAGTTGTATTTTAGCAGCCATTTTTGAGATTTACTGCAAAGATAAAGTGTTTGAGTAGATGTATGTATGTTTTTAATATGTTGATTTTTAGAAAGTGCATTTAAGGGAGGAAACTTGGCACTAATGAGGCTGGTGAGAACCATTCATATTTGCTTTATACAATATTATTTACTCCGATCTTTTATTAATCTCCCCCCCCCCATTTATTCTATGTAAAATAAGCTTTTTGAATCAGGATAGAATTGCTTAATACTCAATATTTCTATTAAAATAATTTATCGAACGTCCAGTGATCATATTCAAACAACTTGTTTTTGTCTTATGAATGAAATATACATAGAAAGACGTGCACATCCACTCACATGCGTGTAGAGTGTGATAAAAGAACTAGTGCTGCTCATTTGAGGGACTGGTTTTTGTAAACTATAGGAGATGGCTGTGGGGAAAAACACATTCACAACAGCGGCTCGCACAGATTTAAGACACAGACTGGAGAGACTTGCAAAAACAGTGTTTAAATGGCAAAAGGACAGCAGTACAAAGTCAACGTAACGAGACGTTTACAGAACAGTGTGTGGAACGCAAGAACAGAATCTAAAGAAAAGACATTGAAATGTTTTTTACATACAGAACAACAGAAGAGAGACGAGTGATGCTCTAAACGTGGAGCGATTCGAGCTGCGGCTGCTGTCTGGAAGATTTAAACCACTGCTAATATAACAGCGTGTTTCATTCATCCGCCGTCAGACAGGAGAGGCACTACAGGCCAAAATAATGATAAACATCTGATCCTTTTTAAATCAGCTTGTCATATATGTTTGCATCAGTTTCAAATGCAATTTCCAAAAGTGGCATTAAATATAATTGGAGTAAATTAAATGTAAGTGAGACTTTTTTTAGCCACTTTTCAAGAAGCATTTATCTTTTGAAAAGGCACAAGAATATTTACATGCACAAATGTACATTTTTTTATGCATTAATTTTGTTAAATGCTCTGACAATTGCCAACCGCTAGTGTAATTTTAATCACTTTATTATAATACACAAATTTGTTCAAATTTCTGTATTAAATTTGCATATATATAGTGAATATCCATATGACCAGTGTTTAGTGTAATGCATTACTAAGTAAATAGTAACTGTAATTTAATCACATTTCCCAAGAAAAAAGTAAAGGTTTTCCTTTCTGTAATCCCTTTTTCTTTCTGTAAGTTAATTGCAGTTACTTCTGATGTATAAAACTAGTGGATTTTCCATCCAATTTTAACTTCTACTGTTAAAAACGTAACCTTCTCCCTTTAAATAATTAGATCAGTTCAAGAATAATTGATGCAATTTTGTGTTATTTATTTGAAATAATTAAAAGTGCATTTTCATGTCTGTCCTTGTATTGTTCGACTGGTCGAGGTTGATATGCGATTTATAAAGTAATGAGAAATGCAATACTTTTTAGAGAGAGTGATTAGTACGGTAATCCACTGTTGAAGATGTTTTAGAGAAGTTACTGTAAAATGCAACTTTTGCCCTCTTGACCTGTATTACCTCTCCTGCGGACCAGATCGGTCATCTTATTTCACATTGATCTCAGATATAAAATGACTAATGGAGCAGTGTGATGTATTGGGTCTGGATTGAGAGTTTTCAGATGGTTTACATTCAGTTCTGATCAGACAGCGATTCCAGCGAATCCTCCAGAAACACTTACGAACCAGACTACACGACAGACAAGCGCTTACATGGAGATTGTTCTAAAAAAGTTGATTTATCATTCAAAAGTTATACATTTACAAATATATTGATTCCTTTTTTTTATTCCAAACCTATTTGTGTCTTTGTACGTATAAAAAATCACTCTTTGGGTTTCTCCGAACCAAAACTCTGCGAGAAAGAAGACAGCTGCATAGCTTTGCTCAAAATCTGCCCGACTTTCACTGACTGAACCCAAAAACACACACGCGCGCACACACACACACGCACTCACACACACTGAACACGAGACAGAAAACACACCCGATTACAGCTCGCAATCAGGACACAAGTGCTCCCTTCATTCTCATAGGCTGGAGGAAGTACACACTAGAAATGACCTGGGCTGTGTTCAGAATAACATACCAGCATACTACACGCTCAGTACACTTAAAGGTACAGGACTGTCTCTCGGGGTGCTCCGCTTTCAAAAGGTACTAATATGTGCATTTAAGGTAACATTTACCGTTTAGGGGTAAATAAAGGTACACCGGTGAATCTTTTAGCTTTTGTCTCTTACTGTGGCACCACTAGTGACAATTTTGTACCTTTTTTCTGAGAGTGTAGTCATACTATGCCTGCAGTACTACAGCTACTACAGTAGCCAAAATGTGCAGTGCAATGCACTTGACTTGACCTTCCCTTTACAGTGAGACAAATGAACTGGAAGTAATATCAACGATGATTTTTAACATTTCTACACTGTAAGAAAAAAGTGGGAAAAGGTACTGGTGATTTTCTGTCAGGACATTATCTGTTAAGTCATATTAACAGATATTAAAATTGTGCCCTATTTTTACAGACTTTTCCTAGTGTAGTGACAGTTTTTTGACAAATGTGACCCTGGACCACAAAACCAGTCATAAGGGTAATAATTTTTAATTATACATCATCTGAAAGCTGGATAAATGAGCTTTCCATTGATGTATGGTTCTTAGGATAGGACGATATTTGGCTGAGATACAACTATTTGAAAATCTGGAATCTGTTCAATATGGAGAAAATCACCTTTAAAGTTGTCCAAATGAAGTTCTTAGCAATGCACATTACTAATCAAAAATTAAGTTTTGATACATTTACTGTAGGAAATGTACAAAATATCTTCATGGAACATGATCTTTACTTAATATACTAATGATTTTTGGCATAAAAGAAAAATCTATAATTTTGACCCATACAGTGTATTTTTGGCTATTGCTACAGATATACCCCGGCGACTTAAGACTTAAGTTTTGTGGTCCAGGGTCACAAATGTTAAGATTTTTTAACAAAAAAAAATTAAATTGGAATTTTTGGTGACTGCAATGTAGCATTCTGCTGTTTGAAATATCGTTACATTCTGCATACAGTGTCACATTATTTGTCTTTTAAAAATGGCGCAGTAGTAGTTCATTCTGAACGCAGCCGCAGTTTCAGTGCATCTCTGAGGACTGAGATTTTCTATTGGTGAGTATCGTCTAATGGTGTCTTCAGTTTGGTGTTTCTCTGTGATTTATACTGTTTTTACGTGTGTAAACCTTATTTTCAATGCAGTTTTTCAGACGCAGTCTACAAGTTACAGCTCAGCACTTCTGCTCTTTGGTTCACGGGACCGCCTGAAGTTTATTATCAAGCAGCCTGAGGACATTTTCTCCAGAAATGTGCTAAAAAACAAGCAGGTATGTTTGATAAAATAGCCACGACACATTTACGCTACTGATTTCCTGTTGCATTATTATTTGTATATGTTGCGTGCTTTTATAAGTTTTTGATCCGAAGCAGCTGCTGAATGTTAATTTTATATAATATTCGTGTGGTTGTTAGTTGTTGTTGTTTTTTTATATAAAATGCCTCTGTGAATGAACCCAAGAGCAGAGCGTCTGTAGCTGTTTCTGATTTTAAAGTTGCAGCTTTCAAACATCATTTATAATCAGGCCCAAACCCAATCTGTGTCCGACAAATTTATGCCGATTTCTGACATTCAAGTTATGCTACACCCTTCATATTTTCAATAATACTGCAGTACTCTCATATTTTATCCCAAAATCAGCACAGAAAATGTAAAAGACGCCCACAGATTCCGTCTGGGCCTGAAACTTGACGGTGATGCTGAACCCTTTGTCCTGAACCGTCTGAAGTCCAGTTCATCCTGAGTTGAGTCTCTAGCGAATGCCGTGATTTGTCGGTGAGCGGATGTGCCTCCGTGAATCTCTGGCAGTGAGGTGAGGAGAAGCTTTCCGAGGCACTCGCAGGGGAAACAGACCTCTGATACGACTGGAGAATTCTGGGAACCCTGTTGAACAGACCCGGCCGCAGGGCTTCACCCTACCGGACGAGATTTGTGTTCTGCTCCTAAAGCTTTCTGAGGGAGGATTGTGGGTACAGATAAAGTGCAAAACGGCTCAAAGCCATCAGAGAACTCGGTTTGTCAGTGCAGTGGTTCTCAACCGGTGGCTCGTGACCCAAAAGAAGTGTTTTTACAGTCAATTATTGGGTGCAGACAACATAAAACCTATGTAACACTTCGCTTAAAGGCTTTATGTATAACTCATATTAAAGGTATTATATGTAATGCATTATATCTTTTCAAAAACTGAACCCAACTGTAAAATTGTAACCACAATTAAAATGCATTATAATATTTGAAGGTTTGCGTGTCGTGTGTTTTAATGCATTATATATTCAAAAGGTGTAACAATAAGTAAATGTATCATAACTGGTTACAATTATTCATGACATCATACAGTTCATAAGGCAAAATTAATGCATAAAACTACTTTAATAATGCATCATATATAAATACTTCAAATAGCTTTAAATTTAATATTTATGTATTTGCATAATTGTTTGGATTGCATTGGATTTTTTTAATGAAGTAATAAACGTAACGTGATGCATATTTGACAGTCGTGCACAAATGAAACAGGTCCGTTTTCTGTAATAGTACTAGTGAACTGAATGTGTTTTAAATACACAATAGCAGGTTCATAAATATATCATCAACAAATCCATTCGGATTACACAGTTTTAATATCAACAAACAAAAAAGGTTTCTGCCCTCAAAAACAGCATGGCATAGTTTATTAATATACATTTGCATCTATTTGATTTTATTTAGTATTATATTTTAAAAATGCCTTTATTTAAATTGCTTCTGTTCATTGTAAAAACAATTCAACTAATTTAATTTAAAAAGTATGAAAATAGTTAAATTATGGCTGTGGAACAAGCAATATTCGGTAAGTTAACATATATTAGATTATACCAAATTTGATTTATTAATGATAAATGTATAAACCTGGTTATTGTGTTTGTAAAATTACAGAAATTTTATCTGTTTCGTTTATGTTTGACTGATAAATATGCATCACATTAGGTTTATTAGTACATGTTAAAACTGTCCAAATGGATGGAGATTTTATGTGCAGTTCAAATGCATGAATTTTGATCTGAGTGCATTGATGCGACTAATTAGTGCATTTCAGTGTTTGATTTGAAAGGTTTTTTGTTAAACTGAGCAAAACCAGTTGAGAACCGCTGATCTGGTTATTTAGACTTTCCTTGTCATTTGTTGTACCCTTCTCTCACGTCTGTTCTCACACTCCCTTCCTCCATGTCTTCAGATAATCTCAGTTCTTCTTGAAGAAAGAAAAGAGGCGCTTGTCTCCGTCCGAGAGGCGATGTGCTCGTCTGGATGGAGCTCGTCCTCGTGACCCGTTGAAGGAGTATGGAGGATCCTTCCACTCCTCCTGGTGTTTATCCATCAGTTGTTGATCGATAACTCTGTGCATATCATCCTGAGAGAGAGAGAGAGAGAGAGAGACAGACAGACATCAGGGCTTCATCTGAAGACAGACCAGAGCCACGACACACTGAGGTGAGTGAGAATGGATGAACATGAGTCCCGTTTTCACACTTCTTTTACATTGTTTGGTCTGAACCAAAACTCAATCCCCTTCCAGTGTTGTTAACAAAACTAAAACTGTTAAAAATCATTTTTGGTACTAAAAAAATAAAAAATAAATAAATATATATATATATATATATATATATATTTCATGAAAAATTAAACCTTAAACGACAATTAGAAATGCCTTGGCATTTATATCTGAATATAAAGTTTAAGTTGAAGTACTAACATTGTTAAAACTAAAATTAAAATAAAAATAAATGAAAGCTATATAGATAAAAAAAGTGACAAATGCACATAACAAAACCTAAAATAAAATTAAAACTGAAAGTATAAAAATAAAAGCTAATTCAAACTATTAATAAATACTATGAAAAAATATATAATGAAAAATAAACAAACAATGAAATGAAAAAAAATAAAATAAAACAACTGCTGCCTTCTCGACATCCGTCTCGGTCTATTTTCACATTTAAAAACAAATGAAAATGACAAAAACACACAAAATTATTAAAGCCTAAACTAAAATTAAAATTGGAAAAAAGTAAAAGCTAATTCAAAATATTAATAAATACTATGAAACATGTAAATAGTACTAAAAAAAACACACTGCTGGTCTTTTTTCACAAAACCATTCGTGAGAAGACACCAGAAAGGTTCTAATGGTTTTGATGTTTGTTCTAGTGTGAAAATGGCCTGAAGAACAGGTGAAGCACCACAGCACGATGACATGAACGGTGACCTTGTGACCTCGTGAACATGGATACGGGTTCGACGGTGAAGCCGAGCTCACCTCTAAGGCAGGAGGGAGTTACCATAGGGGAGAAGGGGTCTGTATGGAAGCTGAGAAAGGCCACTAGATCAGAAACCACAAGAGCCACACAGTGAACAGCCCTGAGGAGGCAAACTGCAGGCGGGAGAGAGAAGGGAAGCTAAGAGTTAAACACACACACACACACGCGCTCACGCTCACATTCACGGGGCACAGAGCGACAGAAGCGCTGTCAGAAGCAGAGTTTATCTCTGATGTAATATGAGGAAGACTGAACTGAGAGGAAGAGACGACACGCGTTCATACACTCAACAAAGACTTCAAGTCAACATGAAACTCACTCACAACCCATTTTACCTTCTTTTCCTTCAAAACTCCAGCTGGAAATCATTTTATCCATCAGGGATCCAACGTTCAAATCTGTCATTGTTTGATTATTGCGGTAGTCTTTATAACATGAATGTTAACTGACATTTATTTACTATTGATAGTATTTTAGAAAGGCTGTCAAATACAAAAGTCCATTTTTAATGTCATGAGACAATTTTTATAAGGACACTTAAAGACTCTTTCATTGAATATGGGTCAGACTTTTGATTTTATATGCATAGAAAGCATATTAAATCTAAGTAAAGCGTCTACTTTAATATTTCAAATAACTTATAATATAAAATGTGGAAATATGGATGAAATAATAATCACCATTCAGATACATTTATTTAAAATGACCTGTACTAAATAATATATATAAAAGAAAAGGTTGATCGTACTAAACTGTATTATATTTTAAATGATTAAAAACAAATGGGAAAAACCTGGTGGTTTGAAGGATTGGTAAAGACTTAAAATTACATTTGATTAGTATTTAAATGAACTATTGTTGCACTGAATGATATTTTAGTGGATGTCTTCAGTAAATCATGGTAAAAAATGTATGATAGTCATTATTTTTTCATTCTAATGTATGAGGGGAGAAAAAAAACACAATTTCAAGCTGTATTAACCTTTTCTTTTTTTGATGCTTGAAAACCCCTTTTCATCTTTGACTCATATACAAAATTGTCTTTTTTTCTAAGTTGCCTGTGCAGCTGATATTGCTATAAATATAAATACAACCAACATGATGTACAATAGTAGCCCAAAACAGTGAATAAATATATATTTGAGTGTTGATTAACGTTAACAGTCATCTAAAAAGGAGAATTCGTTTTAGTACGTTTTGATTTTTGAAAATAACAAAACATTTCTTTTGTTAAAATAGCGTGCATTTCTGAATTGTGTGCTATAAGATGTCTTAAAGTAAATTAGGTCAGTGTTGACTTCATGTTGACTTTAAACACAAAAGGCAAAAGGAGAGAAAAGCAGACAGAGACAGAGGCTGACCGCCGCTATTCATTACAGTTACAGCATCATAAAAAGCTCATTTACTGTTCCTCAGGACAGTGTTGATGAATGTTTCTGGTAAATCTGCCAGCCTTTTCACCATCTTATATTAGCACAATAACCCAGACTGTCTCGATTACATCTTTCGTAATGCTTCATGAGATAAATAGTTTTTTATTTTACCCTATAATTTACATCTTTTACCTTTGCATTTGTTTCTGATATGCATTTTTTTGTACAGTTTTGTAATGTGACTGATCTCAGAGCGGGTTGTTTGAGCAGAAACACTCTAACCAAGTGTGCGGATGCAGACTTGAATACTTGACCAAGCCATTGCAAGCATGCAGTCCTGTTGTACTTGACCTTCATCATCATGTCCTTTTTGTTTGACCAAAAGCTATTTAAATGATGATGTTGCAAGCAACCATCATTGATTACTTTTGACACTTTCCCTTAAAAAACATAAATTCAGCATTTCTTAAGAAGATGGTGCCCCAAGTAATATTGAAAATTATCTTCTACTGCAAATTCATAATTTAGAGGAAAATGGATTGAGCATGAGTATATACTTCACTGTAAAATGTTAGTAATTTTAACAGGAAAAAAAAAAAAATAATAAAAAAATATATAAAGAAAAAAAAAATATATATATACACACAAATGCTGACAGTAGTCAGTGACGTCATTCTTGTTTTAGTATACTTGATATACTATTATAGTTTTTGTTTATATTTGAATTAGAATTTTTTATGTGTTCTGGTTTTATTTTAATTTTATATTGTTAGTATTTTTTGTGATTTTGTCATTTTTATGAGTTTTTTTAAATGTCTTTTTGTTTTCAGTTTAAAATAAAATAACTAAAATAAAATGTTTTTTTATTGTTAACCTTTTTAAATTAAGCTGCATTACCATATTATTTTTTATCATTAATATACAATTATAGTTTTTGTCTATATTTGAATTTCTTTTTTTTTTCAGTTTTTATTGTCATTTTAATCTTTCAATAATTTTGTTGTGTGTGTTTTTTTTAAATATGTCTAGTTTTATTTAAGTTTTTTTCTTTTTTTATTTAGTTGAAATAAAATAAGTTTAGTTTTCATAATATTTTACTTTACTTAAACCCTTAACATTTTTGAACATAGACATTAAAGTGCACTATCCACACTTCATGAACGAAAATATTTTGTAACATGGTTTTGATGTACCATTTCCATGGTAATGCAATGTCTGATTTTAAAATGGGTTTCAAAGGATGAATTTTGAGATTTTAAGTTTTCAACTGATATATGATTTCTAAAGTGTGATAGGGAAAAAGGCAACTAAGAAAACTGTAGATTTCTGTAAATACCTATTTAGGAGTCTTAGACCTAACGATATATAGTTTGTCATGATTAGATCAGGATTTAATTGTAATATAGGTTTATTTTATAAGGTTTTAGTTAACAATAATAACTCTGGTACTCGTGTTATGATGTATGAAATTTCTCTTGATTGGCTAGGGTTTGCATTCACTTTTTTTCTAGATACTTGCAGAAACCCAGGCTGTTGAAAGAGTGCACTTTATATGCACATCAGCTTTTTGACGGAGCGTTCTCTTTCAGGCTGACCTGACCTGAGGTCCGAGGGGTGTTGTGCGCACTGATGTGTGTGAGTGAAACGAACCTGCCAGGCTTCTAACTGCTGAGACAGGTTGAGTTTCTGCTGTATCGCATCCAACAGCTGACTGTTCAAAGACATGATGTCTATCTTACACTTCGCCAGCTCCATCTCCACAGCTTTCTTCCTGTAACAGGGAAAAGTAGGAGCATCTGAGGTTAAGAATGAGGTCACGGGTACAGCCTGCACTGATACATGTAAAAACTTCAAGACATCTTCTAAAAGACTCTCTCTGTGTAAAGATGTATGGAGTGTAATGACTTTATTCCCTTCTAAAAATGAAAAAAATCATTTTAGTGGTTTATGGTGTTAGTTCATTGCTACATGCAGTTGCTCGCTGGTAAAATAGTAAAGCCAACATTTGAGGAATCATTCACATCTGTAGCTGTGCAGAATGAGTGACAAACAAGTGCGCTTAATTGTATTGAATGTGCACTTGTAATTAAAATAGTTAACTTTACTTGCAGATAATACAACATTTATGAAATAAAAGGCCATTCAAGTGCACTTAAAAAAGGCAGACTTTGATGACTACATGTTTAATTAACACACTTAAGTACAGGTTCAAAAGTCACTTGTTTTATTTTAAAGTGCCTTTATATTTAAATGTTTAAAGATGTACACTTGTTTGCATACAAAATACTTCTAAAGTAGTTTATTATAATTTTAATTGAAGTGTTAATCAGTATTACATTTAAAGTTCATATATTTTAAATTGATTAAATTGCAACTTGTGGAATCTAATAATTACATATATTTAAAAATATATGACATGCAAGATTCAACAGAAATTATATTAAAATATATTTTAGTCTGCCATAAATGCTTGTCAATCCCAGTACACTTTAACCATATTTTAAAGGCAATAGAAGTATTTATGAAATTACGTAAAGTCCTACTTAAGTGGGTCCAAATAACACGCTAAAGTTCAGCTAACTGCATTTAATATCAAACTACAATGCATTTTTATGTAATTGCAGTTATCATGCAATTAAGTGTCCAAAAACATTACATTCAATTTATTTGAACTTACTGTACGTATATTGTTTTCAAATCTATTATTTCCTTAATAAGTACTCAAAAAAGTAAAATGCTTAAGTTTGCTTCTTTTTGACAAAGATGAATTACGTGCTGCAGTTAAACTTTTAACCTAAAATATTAACAGCGATGACTAACTTGAAAACACCACTAATTAGCTTTAAAGGAATAGTTCACCCCAGAAATAAAATTTTGCTGAAAATTTAGTCAGAATCTCGTTCTGACGGCACCCATTCACTGCAGAGGATCGATTGGTGAGCGAGTGATGTAATGCAAAATTTCTTCAAATCTCATCTACATCTTGGATGGAGAGTAAATTTTAAATAAATTTTCCTTTTCGAGTGAACTATTCCTTTAAGGTAAAATAATATATACTGTATGTACTGTATGTGTGTCGTACTTGGCAATGGCTTCATCTCTGTCTCGTATAGCGCTCTGTAACTGTTCGTTGGGCTCGTGTACTTCTGCCATCGCTCTTAACCGCTCGTTCTCTTCTCTCGAAGAAGAAACTTCCACCGAGAGCAGCGCCACCTACAGGATCCAGAGCCGAACCACAGGACAGATGAATTCATGAATGAAATCAGGTATTTTTATACAGCAAGTGTTAATGTATGTACATGTACCTGATTATGGAGCTGTAGCACCTCCTCCTGGCTGTTGCGTGTTTTTTCCTGCTCCTGTTCGTACAGTTCTCGAAGCTCTCGCAGCTCCTCGCTCAATTTACGCACCTGCTCCTCCAGAACCTCCTCATCACTGCGCCGTGAACCCTGAATGCATGCAAAACACACGTTGAATAATAATAATAATAAAGTTTGCAGTAAAACTTGCAGATGTGCATATGATTGTTACCGTAGATTCGTTGCCGTCCAGCAGGTTTCGCGTGAGTCTGCGTAGCTCCAGAAGACTGGCGTGCAAACTCCCCGTGGGGACGTCTTTAGCCGATAGCGTCTCTGAAGACTCGTCCATGGACGAGTCTGTGGATAAGGCGGAGTCTGTGATGTCATTTCCTCTCAGCTGGGAGCAGATGGAGCGCACCTGACAGTAAGCCTCCCACAGCTGCAGCCGGAGCTGAAGAAAAGAGAAGAACGTTTGACAAAAAGAACATAAGTGCAAACTAAGTGTAATGTGTTCCAACATTTTATTGCATGTTAGTTGCAATTAAATAAAAATGCATTATAGTTTCAGTTTAAATTATATGCATATAGCTGAACTTTAGAGTGACTTTCTGGCCCTCTTAAGTAGTACATCTTTATATAGTATATCTGTATAGTAATTCCATAATTACTTCTATTGTCTTTGAAACTGGTTAAAGTACTGACAAGCATGATATGCTTATGATAAGCTAAAATATACTTTAAAGCCATTTCTATTGAAACTTGCATGTCATGTATTTAAATTAGTGCTGTCAAATGATTAATCGCACCCAAAATAAATGTTTTTGTTTACATACTATATGTGTACTGTTTATTTATTACGTATATATAAATACACACACATACAGTGTATATTTTGAAAATATTTACATGTATATGCATTTATATATTTATATTATTATATTTGATATTATATATAAATATATTGAATGTATAATCATTGCATATTTTTCTTAAATATATACATGCATGTGTTTGTATTTATATATACGTAATACATATACACAGTGCACACTCATATATTATGTAAACAAACACTTTCATTTTGCATATGATTAATCGTTTGACAGCACTAATTTAAATATATTAATAATTACACAATTGTAATAATGAAGTTGCAATTTAGTACATTTAATATATTAACTTTAAATGCAATATCAAAAAAAACACTACAGGTCAAATTATTATCAAGAACGTCACACGTGCATTAGTATGGTTAGTCACATCAGAAGTGTACTTTTTGAAAGCTCAGTTTCCAAAAAATTAAAGCATAATGATTTATAATGACCTTTAAAGTAAAATGTTTAGTCTGAGTTTGCTTAATTGGCCTTCTAATTCATTAATATTTTATTATTTACAAGTACAGTTTTTAAGAAATGTACTTTTACATGTGCACATTCAATACAATTAAGCACACTACTTCTTCACAAGGGTCATTCTGCACAGTTTGTCCTACACGTGAATGATTCCTCAAATTATGAGGCTTGATCACATTTGCAATTTTAACAGTAAGCATGTCACAGATTTTCAATGTGTTTCCATTCGATGCTTTTTCCAGTGTTTTGTGATTGCTGTTTTTATAGGCATTTGTTCATGCAAAAAGCAATTTCTAGTCTATGGAATATTTAAGAGCCGAGCCTAACTAGAAAAATGCATCTTCACTATAGACTAGTGTATGCACTCCATGCATTTTTAAAATTTGATCAATTCAGTGACACCTCCAGGACTAGAAATGACAAATGTAAAAATTTCCTGATATTTTCCAAAGTTAGATCCACTTGTCTTCAGTGAAAGGAGACCAATCTTGCTTATTTTGCAAGGTGTTTATGTGGATTAAAAGTTAATATTAAATGTTTTTTTTTTAAGAAAAGCATTAACACACTATTGGTTATCATGTTAAAGTATTTTTAAACATATCCTACTGTTCAAACCACTGAGGTTGGTCAAATTTTGTAATGTTTCTGAAGGAAGTTCTTTATGCTCACTAAAGTTGCATTAATTTGTTAAAAAATACAGTACAAATGATAATATTGTGAAATATTATTACAATTTCAAATAAGTGAATATATTTAAAAATACAATTTATTTCTGTGATGCAAAGCTTGAATTTTCAGCATCAGTCTTCAGTGTCACATGATCCTTCAGAAATCATTCTAATATGCTGATTTGCTGCTCAAGAAACATTTCTGATTATAAATGTTGAAAACAGTTGTGCTGCTGCATATTTCTGTGGAAACTCTGATGCGTTTTATTTTTCAGTATTCGTTCAAAAGAACAGCAATTACTTGAAATAGAAATCTTTTGTAACATTATAAATGGCACTTTTAATCAATCCATGTGGTCAAGGATTTCTTACTGGAGAAAAAAAAAATACTACTGACCCCAAACTTTTGATCAACAGAAATTATGACAAATCTTGTGTACAATAATCGTCAGATGATCGGTGAAAGGAATGAGCGCTCTATAAGCAAATGTGTCAGTCTCTTCCTGTCTAAGTGGGCGGTTCATGGCTGTTGTACCTGCTCTCTCTCCTGCTCCAGCTCCTCCTGCTCCATGCTCTGCTCGATCTCACAGAGGAGGCTGTGCGGGTTCGGACTGAAGCCCTGAAAACTGCGTTCCTCCGTCAGCTCCTCCAGACGAGCGCTCAGCTGCCGGTGAGACACACGCACTTCCTGCAGCTCCAGCTGACTCTGGCGCAGCTGAGACGAACACACGAGAGTCAGAAAACACTCACAACACACCTGAGGGAGCGCACTGGGTACAAAAACAACCCGCTCGACGAGGGATGCTTAGTTAACTCACTCCTGAGAAATAAACGAGTCGGACGCGACTCGTCTGTCAGTGTAAACGCAGCTTCGTGCTAAAGGAAGTGTGTGCAGTTACTCATGTCATTGTGTAAATACTCTATTCTCGGCCATTTTTGTCACCTATGATTCATTTATTCCACAACCACATGTGTCTGATAATAGAAATAAATCAGTGTTTGTAATGTTGTGATTCATCTCAGAGCTCACTATAATCCTAAATTAATCTCTTTTTACTTATATGTGACCCTGGAGCACAAAACCAGTCTGAAGTCGCTGGAGTATATTTGCAGCAATAGCCAGCAATACATTGTATGGGTCAAAATTATCCATTTTTCTTTTATGCCAAAAATCATTAGGATATTAAGTAAAGATAATGTTCCATGAAGATATTTAGTGAATTTCCTACCGTAAATATATCAAAACTTCATTTTTGATTAGTAATATGCATTGCTAAGAACTTCATTTGAACAACTTTAAAGGGGATTTTCTCAATATTTAGATTTTTTTGCACCCTCAGATTCCAGATTTTCAAATAGTTGTATCTCGACCAAATATTGTCTGATCCTAACAAACCATACATCAATGGAAAGATTATTTGGAAAATAGACACTTATGACTGTTTTTTTGTGGTCCAGGGTCATATATGGTATCTGCAGTTTGTTGCTTATGATGAGATAATTCGCGATAGTGCATCAAAACTATGATGTTTTTAGCGCTGACTAATCTACATGCGTCTGATTGGCCTTTGCATTTCTAAGCTCAACAGAAACATGTGTGATTGGTTGTTTTTCTCAGCGCTGCAAATAACAACATGTAAAAAGAAATCTGATGCAGCCTGCGCAGATTTAAATGTAATGACGCTCTTCATTTAATTTTAAAGGGATAGTTCACCCAAAAATGAAAATTCTGTCATCATTTACTCATCCTCAAGTATTTCCAAACCTGTATGAATGTTTGTTCTGCTGGACACAAAGGAAGATATTCTGAAGAATGTGGGAAACAGAGCAGTTCTGGAGCACTATTGACTTCCATAGTATTTTTTTTTTCCTACTATGGAAGTCAATGGTGCCCCAGAACAGCCTGGTTACAAACTTTCTTCAAAATATCTTCCTTTGTGTTCGGCAGACCAAAGAAATTCATACAGGTTTGGAACTACTTGAGGATGAGTAAA
Source organism: Acrossocheilus fasciatus (assembly GCA_036784905.1). Classification (NCBI taxonomy): domain Eukaryota; kingdom Metazoa; phylum Chordata; class Actinopteri; order Cypriniformes; family Cyprinidae; genus Acrossocheilus; species Acrossocheilus fasciatus. Next base: position 2,882,810 of record CM071945.1, read on the forward strand.
TGATGACAGAATTTTCATTTTTGTGAACTATCCCTTTAATCGCAATATACTTGGTTTAATTTTTCCCCATTATCTTGAATTTGTAGGGCATTTTTCCCACAGCCCCTGTTAATTTCCGACTCGCAATATAATTTTTTTTTTCCGAAGCTGTAACTAAAAAATATCTGAGTATGTGTAATAAGGAAGTATTCTTTCTTTGTCTTTCTACTTAAAAAAAAAATAAAAAATCACATTTAATTCAGTGTGTTGCTTGTCATTTCTTTTTAATAGTGATTTAATTTAATAGTGATTTCTGAGTGAGAATTTCTATGCCAGATTTTTTCAGTGTAGGAAGTTCTATTCATTTCTTAGACGTAAATCTCTTTTAATGGAGAAATAAATGATTTGGATGCTTTCTAAGGAACAGTATGTTCTGCAAATCTTAAAATGATGAAAAAAAAAACTGAGAACTGGAGGCCATCCAGCAAAACAGAAATAACAGTGAATCAAACAATAAAACACTGTTTCTCTAACAAAACAATAGACTGCTAATCTCTAATAACACTGAATTAAATGGAGAAAGAATGACTTTTTTTGTTAGTTATTCTCGCTCAGTCTGGACTTCAGCTTTTATCTGCTGAGTTTTCAATGGTTTCCTTTCATTCAGAATCACAACAATTTCAGGTACACACTGTTCAGCTGGTTTAATACCTTTTTATAATGTATGAATGGACATATGAATGGATGTACCTGCTACAATTAACCTCAAAATCAAAAGGCGAAATAAAAAAGAATATTTTGCTAAAAGACAAATGAAGCCTATTTTAGGACCATTTGGATTTTTAACATTATTGCATTATTTCATGTAGTTCGTGTTAATTAAACAAATTTATTTATAAATCATGGTAGCATTTTTGTATTGCATTTGATTTATCCTCAATTTAATAAAAATAAATAGTCATTAAAACAAAAAAAACAAAAAAAAATATATATATATATATATATATATATTTTTTTTTTTTTTTTTTAAATATCTGGCTGAATTACAGTAATGAGAATCTGAGGAGAATGTGTTTAATTGTCTTGAAAATAATGTCACAATACAGACTTATTAATGCTTCTTAAATAGGCTTTATTTAGTTAAAGGAACACTCCACTTTTTTTGGAAATAGTCTCATTCTCCAACTCCCCCAGAGTTAATAAGTTGAGTTTTACCGTTTTTGAATCCATTCAGCCGATCTCCGGGTCTGGCGATAGCACTTTTAGCATAGCTTAGCATAGATCATTGAATCCGATTAGACCAGTAGCATCGCGTTCAAAAATGACCAAAGAGTTTCGATATTTGTCCTATTTAAAACTCGACTCTTCTGTAGTTATATTGTGTTCTAAGACCGGCGGAAAATGAAAAGTTGCGATTTTCTAGTCCTATTTGGCTAGGAACTATACTCAGAAGAGTCAAGTTTTAAATAGGAAAACTATCGAAACTCTTTGATCGTTTTTGAACACGATGCTACTGGTCTAATCAGATTCAATGATCTATGCTAAGCTATGCTAAAAGTGCTCTCGCCAGATCCGGAGATCAGCTGAATGGATTCAAAAACGGTAAAACTCAACTTATTAACTCTGGGGGAGTTGGAGAATGAGCCTATTTCCAAAAAAAGTGGAGTGTTCCTTTAAGGATAAATTTTATGTCTTGTTTGTTTCTTTTAATGGGCATGTTCAAGTTCTTAAAAGATTTCATAAGATTCACCCAAAGTGAATCAAGACGCACTGCAAACTTTTTCGTTTTGTATTTTTCCCATACAGGGACTATATAATAAATAATCAATCACTCAATCAATTTGGCCATAACATATTTCAAATATATACTGTAAACAGTGTGGCTTAAATGAAATATACTTAGTATAAACATTCAATACCAAAATATATTCCAAAATGTGGTTCAAGAGACAAGAAAATACATTTCCAATCATTGAGTAAATAAAAAAATAAAAATTATATATATATATATATATATATATATATATTAGACAGTGTATAAAAATAGCTCAAAATATATAGGTAATATATATTTTAAAACTTACTGACAATATATTTCTGTCAATATATTTTGGCCATTATTTTTATATTTTTAAAAATATCTAAAAATGTGTTTTTGGGCTGATGCAGTAAAAATATGTTAACAATATAAAGCAGGGTACATTTTGAGAGACAATATATATTAAGACTTGTATCTGTTTTTTTTCCTTCATGTTTGAAGCATAAATCTTTTAGGTTATTTATGACATGAATGCTTATTAATTTCCAATACATACAGTATGTACAGTACAGTTTTGCTTCCCATGGTTTTTGCTTATCTGTGTTCAGATATTTACTGAAAAACAAGACAAAAGCACTAATTAATGAAATGTTTCCCTTTGTTTTTCCGCTCACCTGTAGGTCCTTCTCGTGACACTGCTTCTCCAGCACCAGCGTTCGCTCTCTCAGGTCGTCCACCGTGTGCTGCAGCTGCTCGTTCTCCTCCAGCATGGCGTTCACACGTCGCTCCAGTTCCTGCTTACGTTCTGACAACATCTTTATCTGCACAACCAGAGCGGGGAAAAAAACACAAGGTTACTGCCATCAGCATTATACAGCTTTAGTCTCTGATCTGCAAACGTTACAAATGAATGAATCACAATATATCTGAACCTTTATCAGGTTTTTAATAAAAACTCGTGTGGTTTAGTGGCTTAGTTTAATATCTCCCGTAGTTGTAGGAATGCGGTGTTGCCAGGCATCGGTAGGGAGTCACTAACACCTCCATAGTCAGGAATGTGCTCTTGATAACGGGAATATTTCAAAACAACCCCTAGAAAATGCTATTGCTCAGAGGTTGCCCTTTCACAGTTTAGAAAATCTGATGAGTTCTCATTTTGTTTTCTTTAAAAATCATGCATTTTATTTAGCACACGTTTTATTTAGCACACGAGTAGTTCTCCCAAAAATGTATTCACTCTCAGGCCATCCGAGATTCCATCACATACTCACTAATACATCCTCTGCAGTGAATGGGTGCCGTCAGAATGAGAGCTGATAAAAACATCACAATAATCCACACCACTGCAGTCCATCAGTTAGCGTCTTGAGAAGTGAAACACTGTGTGTTTGTAAGAAGCAGATCTAACATGAGAACTTTAAACCTCATCATTTTAAGCTAAAATAGTCCATAATCCTTAATAAACGCTTCCTCCAGTGAAAAAATCCATCTCGTCTGAATCAGCAGAGAAATATGAACACATCAAGCACCGTTTAAACAGCTCTAAACAAATATGTGGGTGGATATTGATGTGAGATAAGAACAGGAGATGGACTTTGTTTCTTACAAACACACAGCTTTTGTTTCTCAAGATGTTAACTGATGGACTGGAGTGGTTGTGGATTATTGTGATGCTTTTATCAGCTGTTTGGACTCTCATTCTGACGGCACCCATTCACTGCAGAGGATGCATTGCTGAGCAAGAGATTTCTCCAAATCTGACAAAGAAACAAACTCATCTACATCTTGGATGACCTGAGGCTGAGGACATTTTCTGCAAATTTTCATTTTTGTGTTCAGCACCGTCTCAAAGGATTCTCTAAAATTTCTTGGAGAAATAAAAGTGAGTTTTTGGTCCTGATTTGTGTGTAGCCCATGAAACAAACATGAGCAGAAGTTTTAGTGTCTCTCCCTCATGTTTTGACCTAGATCTGCTAATCTAGTTCACCAGCACTGAGGGATTCTCTGTGATTAACCGTATGCTGCACCTTCCTTCAGAACCACTGGACGCTTAACGCATATATCTGCTCCTCTTGAAATTTTCATTTTAAAACAGCTGATCTAGACAGCGACACTGGTATATTTATGTCCCGGATGGCTCAGGGCGTCATGGATTGGAATAGACTCCCGTTTCTCTCTGTCTGGCACTGACTGCAGTTTCGGGAACACCCAGACATTGCAGCATTTGCTCTTAAAATAGAACAGAAGTTTTCCCCGCTCAATTACAGCTCTAGTACACATTCCACATGGGAGTCTCGCTACTAAAGCGCCTTTACATCTACATCTAGCTGCTAGCTTTCTCCCATTCATTCTTCTACCAGAGACCTGTCTCTGCTTCTTTAGACAGTATGTGGTCAGTTGGAAAGTTGGATATTAACATTGGCTTGAGGCAAAAACGCCACCATATTGAACATAAATGCCCTCCAATGATAGATTCGTGGCCAAAAATTGCTCCTGCACTATTGAACTAAATCGATTATGACTGTTGCAGTTAAATAATATGTGAAAATGAATAAAAAAGTGTTGACCGTGACAAAATATTAGGATCTGCTCATGTTGCATCCAGTTTCATTATAGTTAACTAAAACTAAAACTTAAAAAAAATTGCACTGAAAAAAATGTAACTTAAAATAAATAATCATCAATTGAAATAAAAATCTAAATTTATATTTCAGCCAGTTGCCAACATTTAATTTAATTTTAATTTAGTTTAACTTAATATAACTAAAAACAAAAATAAAAAACTAAAACTTGAATAAATATATAGTTAATTGTAATTAAATAATTAATTGTTTTAAAATAATTATTGGAATTATTAATTTATATGGACATATATAAAATAAACAAAAAGTTATATAAATGACAAAAACAACAAAATTACTCAAATTAAATTTAAATGAAAACAAAAAATATATAAACTGAAATATTAATTTTGGACATATATAAAATATACAAAAGCTACTAAAAATGACAAAAATACAACAAAATTACTAAAATTAACTTAAATTAAAATTGCACACCAACCATTTAACTGCATTGATTATACTTTATGAAGGCTATTTAATAATCTCAAATCTTTATGCAGTTGTTGTGCGAATACAATTCTAACACTTTTAAGCAGCATTAAACAGTCTGTGTAAATAAACAAAAATACCATGTCAGGTGCAGCTTTTGTTCCATCTTCGGAATGTAAAGATGCCTTTTGTTGATGTTTATACATTTTACTGGTAACACTATAGTATTCCGGATTTACTGACTGAATTTAAATATCTGTCATAAAAGACAACACAGATGCATTTAATAGGATAATTATAAAAATTGCCCTTATGAAGGTAAAAATGCCCCGTAATGGAAGTTCATTTCTGACTGTGGTCTGTAGTGATGGAGGGAGAGTTCATCTCTGTATCAACCACTAATCATCTGACTAATTACCCTCCGTCTGTGAGCAAAGCCTGATACTGTAACCTCCAGAGACTCGTCTCAGTACCGCGTGGTTCTCTTTATTCTGACTTCTGAATACCTTCTGTGGCAGCGCCATGATTCAGTGACGTATCAGATGATATTATCATGGTACTTTTAAATGCAGTGGCGTCCAACTATTTGGGACATTGACATTTTTTAAATAAATGGAGAATTTTTAACAATATTTCACGTTTATAATTTAATATTTAATAATACATTTTTAAATAATAATATTTAAAAATGTTATATAATTTGTGAATATATTTAATTGCAGTTAAGTGAGAAAAATTATAATAGTTTTAGCTATAGTGGCACATTCTATAATCATATTCCAGTGCTCTGTAATGAGATTAGGTGTCGCAACATGCGAGAGCAGTGGATTTCTTCTTCAGACACATGATGGGAGAGCTGTTTGATCAGCTGCTCCATCTCTTGGGAATATATGTGATTTGAATATTGTTGAATTCTCAGTATCTGACATCTCTCATATGTTTCAGGATCAGCTGCCAGTCAGCGAGCAGACGGAAAAAGTCAGGTTTCAGGTTTTCTTCAAAACATATCTGGCTAAGACTGAAAGGATTCTGTGTTTGTAAAAGTCATATTAAGTCCTGAATTGACTTCATGCTGTTATACTCTATTAGAAGAAGAAATCCACCTTTATATCTACACGCTTTACAAAATATAGCAAAATGACCACATGCAGGACAAAACCAGATACATTAGTCATGCAGAAGATGTGGAGAGTATTGTTTGGTTTTTGGTACATTTTTTTTAAAAATATATATATATATAATTGGTCTGTAATTATTTTGGGTATTTATTTTTTTCTTATCCTTTTCTCCTGAAATCTACTGGAATCTTTAGAAGGTTTCTTGAATACTTTAGTGTTTCATGGTCATTTTCCAACTCTGAATCAGGCTGATTTTGCTACTGTACCTTTAAGACTTCTCAATATAAATGATATAATGTCACTCATCAGGCCGGTCCAAGTTGCTGAATAATCAATAGGTGTTAATATCTACATGTGGGCTCTGTTCCAAAACCCAGTGAGCTGCTTTGTTATCTCTATTGTCTACATAGGCAGCAGTCATCTAAGGGAGCATCCTGAAATGAAATTAACCTCATAAATGACTGATCTGTAAAATGATTTACTTGATTAGTATTTTTGTCTGGTTTTCCTGTATAAACATTATTAAATCAAAATACATTTACATGAGCCAAAAGCAAAATAACTTAAGATATTATGCCGAAATTAAGATATTTTTTGTAAAAAAAAAAAAATTTTTAAAAAGTGCATTTGTGTTAAATAAAAAATAAATAAATAAATCTGCCAAAACATAAAGTTAAGGGAAAATACGATTATTTTTATCACCCCATTTGTACATATTTTTTTCTTGTTTTAAGCAAAAGCTCACTTCATTTTGATTTATTTTAAGTAAATGTATCTTGATTTAAGAATGTTTAGATATTTGTACTGGAAAACAAAACAAAAATACTGAGTAAGAAAATGAGTTTTTTTTTTTTTTGCAGTTCACATCACAGAAACACCCATATTAGGTAAAATAGTTTATATTTAATCAGATTAAACTATTTTAATCAATACTTTTCAGTACTGTGTGACATTATAAATATATAGCTAATATTTCTTTTGCCATTTTGAATGAATGCCAACAATACATTTGCAAACTGTAAAACTGATGCAAAATCCTGTCTGCCGAAAATCATATAAAAAAAAAAATAACTGAAAAAAAATTAAATGTAAAAACATACTTATTTTAGTGAGATTACAATGCTAAAATAAAGATGAATCAAAATTATATAGACATATTACAAAACAAAGCTAATAAAAATGACAAAAACACATGAACTAAAATTAAAATCATATTGGAAAATACAAATCAAAATTAATTCGAAATATATGTACGATTTTATTTTAGTTCATTTTAGTGGATACTCAAATAGCAGTAGCAGGTCACTATGTTTAGGAGTTAATCTACAGATCCACATTTTCCCATGAATACAAATTTCCTCGGTTGTGTTGAAGGAAGCTTTGTTTTGAGATTGTTCTGAACAGACCAGCGACATGAGCGTGTGTCCGGTGATGACGGCCTGTGAAACTCACGCTGGCGCTGTTTGTCCTGCGCTGTCACAACAAAGACGCCAGGAGCCAATTACACGGCCGTCTTTCACTGATGAGTTACTGAAGAGGCCCACATTCAGCTGTTTTGAAGCTCAGACGTGACATAAAGCAATCAAGATATGATCCAGCAGCGTTTCGCATCGCGCAATGAGATCAGCACATCACAAAACCAACATGCAGAAAAGAGGAAGCGCTTCGCGAGCACTTACTTCAAGCCCTTGCTGTTTAGTGCAGGAAACAAATCATAAATTGAGGAAGGAAAACAGAGGACAGCAGATTTTGAAATATATATATATATATATATATCTTGGTGTCATGACTCACTGCAAATAAGAAAATCCACATCCCATAATGCCTCACCTCGGCCTGTAGGGTCTCAAGGCGCGTCATGTGCTGGTTGGTGGAGATGCTTTTCTCTTTGAAATCATCCCGTAATGAATGAACCTGAGTAGACAACTGTTTCTCCACCTCGGCGGCCTGTGGACACAAACACAGATTCTTATAGATATCTATATACAGTAGTCTATGTTCAGTAGACTGTGCATAGTGTGCAGATGGTCTGTATGCATGGAGCACTGCTACATTTGTCAATATACTGTACAACCAGCACATCAGCTGAGTTTTGAATATCATATTATTGTAATGCACTTTGGTTGCCAGTGTGAGACAAACTTTGTTCCACAATACTATGTGCTTGACCTTTTATTTAAATTGTGAGGATATCAACATATGGAATTATTATTATTTTCATTATTTTTTTTATTAGATACTGAACTGATTATAGCAATTTTTAACTATTCATTCATTCATTCATTCATTCATTCATTCATTCATTCATTTCTGTTTTATTTTATTTTATTTTTAAACAAACTTCCAAACTTACTTTACAAGCTACACAGTGTTCTTCCAAGATTTATTTATTTATTTTTAATCGTGTTTATTTTATAACATCAGGTTTACAGGCAGATACTATAGGTGTTTTTAGAGCCACTAGATTTAACAAGAATTTTTATTTTAGACCATTTTTATTTTTGGGTTTTAACTCTTTTAATTTTATTTTATACTTTACTATTTTACTTGATTTAACAACTTGTATTTTTTTAGGAGCTGGGCAGCGGATACTCTGAACATTTTCATTCTTCAGATTTAACTATTTAATATTTTCTTATTATTTTTTTTATTATATTAAACTTTTCTTTTCTTCTTTCTTGAAGAAAAATCACATTTACAATGTTGGTGCAATAGGTGTTTTTGGGCCACTTGATTTACAAACTTTTTTAAAATTATTATTTTTTTATTTTAGGAACTGTGTAGCTGATACTATGAACAGTTTTAGTCTTCAGATTTAACTATTTTATTTTATATGTAATTTTTAATTTTAGATTTTAATTATTTTATTTGATTACATATTTATTTAATTTTATTTGTTTATTTTTTTACATTTTATTTTATTTTTACAGAATCAGGTTTACAAGGTACTAGGCTACTATGAACATTTCTAGTCACTGGAATTAACTATAGTTTTATTTTATTGTTTTGTCTTTATTTATTTTGACAAAATCAGCTTCACAAGGTACTCAGCTGATACTATGGGTGTTTCTAAAGAAATTTATAGCATTAGACGCTGTAGATATTCCACTGTTTTCTGTCTGTAAAATAATTTTGCTAGTTTTAGACGGACAACAAAACTGAACTGCTTCATTCTAGCTGTTACATGAATCGAGCTGATCTGTAACCTTTTGACTTCACAATTTTACTGTAGCACATGCTTTTTTAACAGTTTAGCACCTCTATCACTGTGACAGGTTAGTTGTATTTCAGTTTCTTTTTAAAGGTCAGTGACATGCACCGATGCAAAAATGCATTTGAAACACTCTCGTGAAGATCTGATCGGTCACGTTATATGATTTCACAAAGAAATGTATTAAAAGAGAGGCGAAGCCTGTTGCTGCCCCAATAATCTATGAGCATGAGTCATTTTACAGAGCAAGTCAGAGAAATTCCACCCACACACAAACACCCACACCCACACACACACACACACACACACACACGCTCATTGATCACACTTGGCATTTCGGAGCGTCTGTAGAACGTTCCAGCAGAGATCCTTGTGTTTTTCCGAGCCGATTGGACGGCTGCGATCAGGCCACTGCAGCTGTGAGAAACACTCATTACCATCAGCCAGACTGCAGTCGCTAAACTGACTCACATCATCTGTGACTGTCGCCATGGAAACCCCCGAGTCTTCGTGTTCACCGTGACGTACGAACACAACAATGAAACTCAAACACCTATCAACTTTGCTGTTGCAATATCTCATGCTAGAAACCATCTGAACATGTTTTTATCTGAATTTCTATCAGATTATGCAACAGGACTGTAACTATAACCTATAACTGCACACTTTTATTTGTGTACAGTTATAGGTTATAGTTACAGTCCTGTGACTGTTTGTTTTCATTTCAACAGAAAATGTAAAAGAAAAAAACAAACAAACAAACAAAAAAACTGAAAAAAAAAAAAAAAAAAAAACTTAATGGCACATATTACTATTCTAAGGTACTAATCTGCACCTTTTATGGGGTATATAAGGTACAAAGTTGTTTTTGATGGTACGGAGCATAAAAAATAAATAAATATAAAAATGGTTTAGATTTTACTTTGAAAATTTTCATTCAGAAATTGCTAGTAAATGTAAAAAATAATTACAAAGAAAAAACAATTAAAACTGAATTTAACATGCAATTTTGAAATAGTATTTTCCTGTAAAACGTACTTCAATAATCTTAATCTTTAGTTTTTTGCAGTGCAGCTTTGCACACTTTTTTCTTCTAACAGTATGTGAGTTATAGATTCCTAACTTTATTTATTCACTTGTATATCTGTGATGTAATTTTTCATGAGGATTTGAGTCTTGCATTTCCTGGCAGGATGAATCTCCTGATTAAAGAGAATAGACTTTCTAAAATAATACTCAGCCGTTTTGAGAACAAAGTGGAAACGTCACCCATCTTGACCTTGGATTAAACTCTCTGTTGCCGCAGATAAAGACTGGAGCCAGATAAAGAAATGTTATAAGTAGCACGTTTTCGCTTGTAGAAACCTGAATCAGATTGCTGAACTTCTCATTAGCTTGATATTGTTTAAAAAAAATCATCATGAAGTAATCACAGGGGAAATTTAAAGGAGTTAAGTGAAGCTGTTATGGTCGTTATCTGTATTTACTGTGATTTGTTCTGTTGACAGGTGCACGCAGAGATGACTGAAGTTTTTCAGGAACAGGCGGCTTTATAGGCTTCACAGAAATAAACATCTACCGGAAAAACAATCAAATGTAACTTCCTGTTTATCTTTACAAGGTTAAGTTTCCCAGCTAACAAAAATGTTTAAAGAATATATATAATAAAGAATATATAAGATATTTCTAGCATTCCCATTAAGTAATGAAAATGTTATTTCTGATTTTTTTTAAACGTTCATGCATCCAGGTGTTTTGTTTTTAATATTTAAAAAATTAAATTCTTTTTACGAATGTTAAGGGAACATCCATTTTCATCATTATGCGAATGTTACTTTTGAATGTTCTCTGAACATTCTGAAACAACTAATAACACTTTCAAAAAGCTAAACTAAAACGTTTCAGGAAAAAAAAAACATTCTATGATTGATGTATGAATAATATTTTTGTGCTCACGTTTTGAGAACATTATTAAAAAGGTAACACTTTACAATAAGGTTCCATTTCTTAACTATATTTAATGAATAAACGAACATTAACTAACAATGAATGCTACAGTAATTATTCATCTTTGTTAACATTAGTTAATAAAAATACAGCTGCTCATTAGCTATTCCATGTTCACTCAGGTCATAACATTAATAGATACTATTAATAATTGTTAGTTTATGTCAACTAATGTAGTTAACTAATGGAAACTTATTGTAAAGCATAACTTTGAATAAACATTCTATTAACGTTACTGTAACATTTGTTCATAACCTTAAATGAAACTTGGCAGAACATTCTGCGTTGCATTTAACTGAGAGAAAAATGACAGCTCAGAGTTTGCGCTTTCGTAGTTATGTTTTCAAGATTTTCCTTGGGAGGAATAAAAATGGACACAAATGAGTCAATAGCTGTCATACACAAATATTGAATAATTATTGTTGTATTATTTTATCTCTACAAGATTAGTGATTTGATTTTTTTTTTTTTTTAAGCTTTCCAGCTAACAAAAATGTTTTAACGTTTTTTTTTGTTGTTGTTGTTTTTTTTTAAATGATTCTTTTTATATCTGACCCTGGAGCACGAAACCAGTCTTAAGTCGCTGGGGTATATTTGTAGCAATAGCCAAAAATACATTGTATGGGTCAAAATGCCAAAAATCATTAGTATATTAAGTAAAGATCATATTCCATGAAGATTTTTTAAATTTACTACTGTAAATATATCAAAACTTCATTTTTGATTAGTAATATGCATTGCTAAGAACTTCATTTGGACAACTTTAAAGGCGATTTTCTCAATATTTAGATTTTTTTGCACCCTCAGATTCCAGATTTTCAAATAGTTGTATCTCAGACAAATATTGTCCGATCCTAACAAACCATACATCAGTGGAAAGCTTATTTATTCATCCTTCAGATTATATATAAAGCTCAATTTTGAAAAATTGACACTTAAGACTGGTTTTGTGCTCCAGGGTCACATTTAAATGTTAAGGGACCATTCTATTTTATCATTTTTTTGTGTCTAGGATAATATTATAGGGGCGTTACTTTTAAATGTTCTGTGAACGTAACATTTGG